>OY288290.1:24491301-25707565 GCA_958450335.1 Hibiscus tridactylites | reverse complement strand
GGATCTCTTACCTTGAGCATCCTTTTCAATTGACTTTCAAAACCAGCATTAAACCATGCTAAAACATGCTTACAAAACAGAATTAAACCATGCAATAACACATGCACATCAATCATCAACCACAATTGATTTTAAAACCAAATCATACACAATCCAAAAGCAAAAACCTCTTCACTTACTCTTGAGCTTAGCAAAGTTGTTTAGACTTTAACTAAGCTCCCAAAAACCTTCAAACCATGTTTCAAAAGCTGAAATCCCAACTTCACTCACCGATAACCAAACAAGACTAGCCAACAAGCCTTCCAAGCTTCCGAAACCTTCCGAAAACACCTCCAAAGCTCACGGATCAAACTCCCCTGTTTCAAGCACACAAAAACAGAACATTAATGCATCCTTATGCATTAAAACACCAGCAACAACAACACAACTCGCTGCTCATCACAAATCTAACAATTTGGCTACCAAACACAACCGAAATCATCTCCAAACACTTCCAAAACTTAACCCAGACAAAATCCATCACTTCTAACCATTTTTATACATCAAATAACATGCAAAATGATCACAACCACGTCCTTATACCTCCAGGTATAACAGATCACCAAAAACACTCCAAAAACAACCAAAAACTCAAGCCAAACTTAGGAAATTCAACCTATCCGGGATTGCATTGATTAAACCTCAACTTCTAATCATTTTAGCATTCATTTAACATCATTTTAACACCTCAAAACCCTGCTTAAACAGATCACACGAAATTTTCACCAAAATCACCAAATCTTGCATTTTAGCCAAAAATCAAGATCTCAATTGAAAAGCCTTTAATAAAACATGAATCAAGGATTGAGAACTTAGGAATTTCAGTAAAGAACTGATAGTTTAGAGGAGAAGGACGTTCTTACCTCCAAACTTGAATTTCTCCATTTTAGAGCCAAAATGCTTGATGAATCAACTTGTAAATTGTGAGGTTTTGATGATGAGATGATTAGGAATCAAATAAGAATTGAAATGAGAGATTAAGAAGTCAAAATCAGAGAAAGAAATCTGAGGAAATCTTGTTTGGGTAGAGAGAAAATGAGAGAAAAGAGAATTTGAGAGAAAATAGAAAATTAGTTGGAAATTGGTTAAAATGATTTCCCTCCTTTTCTAAATCTTTAAAATCAGATTTTAGACTTAAAATATCTTAGAAAAATCTGGAGAAATCCTTTTTGGAATAATAGCTCCTTAAAGATTCAAAGTTTCAATCCTTTATAAAACTGTCCCGCAACTTTCAAAAATTACATTTTGGTCACTAGCCAAAATGTCAACCTTCCGAACCTCATTTTCCAAAATTGATTTCACAGTTCACCTTTATATATTAAAATATGATTTTAGAACATTTTTCCATATTTTTAATGCAACCCGAACTAGGCTTTCCTAAATTCCCTCTTTTATATTCGATCAGCACTTTGACCGAACCGGTCAACGCCAAAACTTCTGAGCCCAAAACCGGGGCGTTACAACTCTCCCCCCCTTAGGAAATTTCGTCCTCGAAATTTCAACCGGCGAAAAGAGAACAGAACCTTCTCAAGCAACACACAAAGCAACACAAAAGCCTTAACCAACACCACTGATCACATTCCACACAAAACCTCCACCATACACTGTTCACAAATCCAAACTCTCAAAGGTAACCACGACTTAACCTTCCACACAACCAGACAATACACAAACCCAACGTCAACCTGAGGAACTTCAGCTCTTACAGCAAACAACACTGTAATACACATCTTCCAACACTTGTCTACACAAAGACAACAACCAAACCAACTCAGCCACTAGGCAACCTCTCAACCTCAACAACTCTTGCGATTCCCAAACCCTTTCCAAAGATTTTCCCAACAAGCATAAATCCTTAATCATCAACTGTTCACACAAACTCTCTAACGAAGCTGACAATCCTTTACATCCATCAAAAACATTACCATAACAGCTCACCAACACTATTCACCCAAAATCACATCACAACCTCAACTCGAAACCTTCAGCCATTCCACATACCATCAACAGACTTCAAACAAAACTTCTTAACCACAACTAGCCAACCACTGCTCACACAAAAACCCAACAACCAACAAAAACCTTCGATCTTTCACAGCCCTTTCACTACATACTCAACCAGAACACTTGCATTACCAGAACATCACTGAACCAAAACACACACAACAGCTTCAGAACTCTTCAAAGATTGCCAAGAACAAACACAACCCTTCACAGCAACTTAAAAGCTAAACCACCTCAGCACTTGGGAAACACAACTTCAAACTGCAACTTCACTTAGCACCAAGGAACAACCACTTCCTTTCAGCTAAACAAACCACTTAGCTGATACTAACCTCAAACAGATACCCTTCATCACCAAACCACTAAACTCTCAGAGCAACAAACACTTTCCTTCTACCAATAAGCCATTCCACTCTCACCATCACAAACAACTAGATAACAAACTCCAGCACTTCTAACTCCCACTCAGCACCAAACAACCTCTACAAACCCATCATCCCACCTAATCCAACCACAACACTAACAGATTCGATTAGTTATTAGGGTATGTGAACATCGTATGCATGATCACCTACATGCCCTATCAATGCCTGATGTACATGTATGCAAAACCTCTAATGTCATGCCACATGTATGCATGGACCAACATATATAATATAGTATATAACAATGATTTTAAACTGTGCATGAATGCCAGTTCACACCCTCCAATGACATCCTCAAAATCTGTCTAAGAACAACCCCCTTACTCACCTTTAACTTATCTAACTCCATCATACCAACAACCATTAACCACAAGATATTCACTAAAGCCTTCTTCACACCAAAGATATCACCAAACCACAACTATCATTACCCCAAACATGCTAGCAACAAGACTAAACTTACCACGCAAGGAAAAACCAACAGAAACCAAACTAAGGCAACTAAAGCAAAGATCACTTAACAAGGTTACCTGAAAACACAACACCACCCTGAAGCTTCATCGAACGAGCTCTCTTCCTTGCGGAACCAACATCCTTCGGTTGCACCCTTGCAGCACCAACAAACACTCCTGGGTCACCACCAACTCCTTGCGATAAGAAACCTTGACTGTTCCGCGCCAACATCAAGCAATCACGCTTCATGTGTCCAGCAGACCCACACTTCCAGCAAACTTCATTTCCCAAGCTCTTCACAACCTTCTGCTTTTTCTGCCACTTCTGAACCTCGCCTCGGTCGCGCCCACGACCTTTCAAAGATCCTTTGGCCAACATCAAAGCTGACTTCACTCCATGAGGACAATCACGCTTAACATGCAACTTGGAACCACAATTCCAACAAACACCTGCGCCCCAACAATTTCCAACATGTTGCCTTTTACAAAGGTCACAAACAGATGACTGAGCTTCCACTCCTTGTTCAGGCAACACTTGCTCACCAACAGCATCAGCCGCACCTTGCTCAACCCTTGGAAATTCCCTTCCAAGATACCTTTCATAGAAAGCAGATACGAAGAAATCCCAATCAATATCAAAGATATGTGACGCCACAGCCACAGATGTCCACCAAGAACAAACATCCTCCAGCATCAGAGAAACAACACTCCCCAGCTTACAGGCATAATCACAGCCTTCCTGATCCAAAATCAGAACTACATTGGCCAACCAGGCCTCAAACATCTCCGGGGAAGAACCATGGTACTCTACAGCACCCAAATCAAGCAAATGCTGCTTCGGCAAACCCACACATTTAGCCAGCGCATCCACTGACTCTACCTCAACCGTAGCCTGAGATGTTCCCAACACCTCCTGAACAACAGGTAAAGAACTTTCCATCCCGGAACCAGCTTCCTTCCCTTGCCTTACCATCTCAACTTCAGTCACAGAAGACTGAGACAAAACACCTCTACAAAAGGGTGAATCCTTTGACTTAACAACCTGCCCCAAGGCAGCAACCATTTCACTCATCCTCCACTCTTTCATCATTTTTGACATACCACTAACAACAAACAACATACAATCACAACAAACAAATAAAACCTGTTAGACCAGCATTAAGCAAGGATTCAAACTCCAACTCCAAAATAACACAATAGCTATATTAATAAGGCAATGGGTATCCCGAATCCTCCCCCTTACATGACATAACAGTCAACACAACATGGATATCACAACACCAAGCATATCAACAACATACCTTGATCATGCTTACACCAAACAACATCCAACAGCACCAGCACATTAACAACATAACATGCTCAAAACACATTCATCACGCATAGCATCAGCTCATAGCATCAACACATATCCACATGATCTCAACCAAGATTCATAACCACAAATCATGCTTGCATACACCGGCAACATGCTCAAAACATCAACAGCATATACAGAAACACATGCTTCAACCAGCTTTCAACCATACAACAAGGTAAACATCAAACACACTTACCACAATAACTTACCGTTTTCCCCAACCTTCGCAACTCAGCTCTGATACCACCAAATGTAACCCCCGTAGCCCGGCCTGGACGGTTGACCCGAACTACGAAGATTACACGGGGAAAACCAAAGTCAACCCGAAAGTCAACCTTGATTAACGACCCTTTTTTTTTCTTTTTAATCTTATCTAGATGCACATTAACCTTAGATGTGATCACACAAACATCATGCTCAAAGATCACAAACATCAGAGATCAAACAGGGACCCAATTGAACAAATTACAACTTTAGGGACCAAATTGTAATTTCTGAAAACTTTAAGGACTTAACCAGATTTTAAGTTACCAACTTGAAATTAATCATGTTTCATGCTTCTCTGCCAAATTTCAGCTCAAACGGACATCCCGAACTCATACAATTGCACAAACAAGATTCAGGACCAAAATGCAAACATTTTGAAACATTTAACCGCCCATGTCAGCCCCCAACGGTCACCCGTTCCGAAACAGGCCAAGGCCGTTCCGAAACACGGGCCGTTCCGCAACGCGTTCCGCAACGGGGGTCTGGCAGAATGCCTTCCGTTTCGGAACGGTGACACCCGTTTCGGACGCCTGGGTTTATGCAGGGCACCCGTTCCGAAACGGTGTTGCCTGTTCCGAAACACCTAGCCCAGAATGTTGCATTTTGCTCACTCAAACACACAATTGATCATTCAAACATGCTCCAAAAGCCACCAAACTTTGCCAACATGCAATTCAACATAAAAGAGACATACTTGCATCAACAATTCAACATATGATCAACACATATGAAAAGCCCCAATTCTATAGGCATGCTTCCTACTTAAGCAACCACTTAAGCACAAACCTTTCAAGCAACCTCAATTAAACCAATTCATGATTCAACAACATCAACAACATTTAAACATACTTGATCAAACATAAACGAATACAAAAACATCAATCCGAGAGATTCTACCCCCATTGCCCTTATTAACTATAGCTATTCACCGAGACATACATCTCCATTGGAGTCCACCTTGAATCCCTTGCTCCTTGCTGCCCCAATCCTCAAGAATCTGCATTGATGGACAAAAAGGAGCGTAAGCACATAATGCTTAGTGAGGACTGCTCAAAACCAAAACACCATCAATGCAGCGGGTCTTTAAAACACTTTAAAACCAACCCGATTTGCTTTCCAAAACCATGTTCGAAAACTCTTTTCTACATCAAGCTCAAATCATGCATAAACACCATATGCAAAGCTTAGAATAAAACCATGGAAACACATCCTTTCCACAACATACCTTTCCTTAACTTGGAAACCACATCAAGCAAGAAACCATTGAAAAACCATAATTCAACTAAACCATTTCATGCATTTAACCAAGGCATCATAAACCATAACATCATATTCACATGCCTTAACAACAAGTCATACATGACTCCAATGCAACATAGGTACTTCATGCTCACATGCATCATTTATCAAATGATAATCAACACTTGTTCAACATACAAGTAACATGCTTCCACTAGCATTATACACATCTCATGCAACAATGCATCTTACCAAGCATCTCATGCTTCCCATGCAAACATGCATCAATTCAAGCATCTCATGCTTCACATACAACCATGCATCATTTCAAGCAATCCCATGCTCAACATGATCAAGAACATTACATTGGCTTCCAAGAGATCAACCATAATCACTTTCCACTTTTCAACCCGATCGGATACGCGGATTACAAGCGTGTCCCAACGCTTCCTACACCCTACCCAATCCAAGGTCTTCCAAATGGGCATCAACCTCCATTTGACCTTAACAACCTAAGGTTCCCATGCATGGACTTTTAAACACCATACAACCTTAGCTTTTCCTCAAGGTTACCATGTATGGACTTCCAACCGCCATACACCCTTGACATGCACAAGGTCTTTTTCGTATGGACTTTCAACCACCATACAACCTTTGCATAACCGATTGGTAGTTGTAGACATCATCTAACGAGGAACGGAACATCACACACAAGATCCACACATGGACTTAAACACTGCCATTGTGATCTTAACAAGTACAAGGTTCTCACATAAGGACTTTTAACCACCTTATAACCTTTACTTAACCAAGGTCCTCGAATGGGCAACAACCTCCATTATGACCTTAACAACTTAGGTCCTCGAGTGGGCAACAACCTCCACTATGACCTCTTCTCGTTAGGAATACTTGAGGGGAGTCTAACCGGTCCACACTTGACCACTCCGCCTTCAAGGCGACTTTATTCACGGTGCACCCAATCCTATAGCCGGCTAATTATACCCGATCAACGAACCAAGAACCATTCACATCTCTTGCCAACATAACCATCTTACCATAATATCCAATGTTCCACATGCATAAACACAATGCAAGGTCATCACATCATTAGCTCAATGATTCACATGCATACACATAATGCAAAACCACCACATCATTAGCTCAATGATTCACATGCATAAACAATATGCAAAAGGTACAATTATCATCATTAATCATCATCAACTCACTGTTTTTAAGCATCATACAAAGCCAATGAACAACATGCATCACTATGCATCAAAATCACAATTTCCATAAACATAACCAAGGATCTCTTACCTTGAGCATCATTTTCAATTGACTTTCAAAACCAGCATTAAACCATGCTAAAACATGCTTACAAAACAGAATTAAACCATGCAATAACACATGCACATCAATCATCAACCACAATTGATTTTAAAACCAAATCATACACAATCCAAAAGCAAAAACCTCTTCACTTACTCTTGAGCTTAGCGAAGTTGTCTAGACTTAAACTAAGCTCCCAAAAACCTTCAAACCATGTTTCAAAAGCTGAAATCCCAACTTCACTCACCGATAACCAAACAAGACTAGCCAACAAGCCTTCCAAGCTTCCGAAACCTTCCGAAAACACCTCCAAAGCTCACGGATCAAACTCCCCTGTTTCAAGCACACAAAAACAGAACATTAATGCATCCTTATGCATTAAAACACCAGCAACAACAACACAACTCGCTGCTCATCACAAATCTAACAATTTGGCTACCAAACACAACCGAAATCATCTCCAAACACTTCCAAAACTTAACCCAGCCAAAATCCATCACTTCTAACCATTTTTATACATCAAATAACATGCAAAATGATCACAACCACGTCCTTATACCTCCAGGTATAACAGATCACCAAAAACACTCCAAAAACAACCAAAAACTCAAGCCAAACTTAGGAAATTCAACCTATCCGGGATTGCATTGATTAAACCTCAACTTCTAATCATTTTAGCATTCATTTAACATCATTTTAACACCTCAAAACCCTGCTTAAACAGATCATACGAAATTTTCACCAAAATCACCAAATCTTGCATTTTAGCCAAAAATCAAGATCTCAATTGAAAAGCCTTTAATAAAACATGAATCAAGGATTGAGAACTTAGGAATTTCAGTAAAGAACTGATAGTTTAGAGGAGAAGGACGTTCTTACCTCCAAACTTGAATTTCTCCATTTTAGAGCCAAAATGCTTGATGAATCAACTTGTAAATTGTGAGGTTTTGATGATGAGATGATTAGGAATCAAATAAGAATTGAAATGAGAGATTAAGAAGTCAAAATCAGAGAAAGAAATCTGAGGAAATCTTGTTTGGGTAGAGAGAAAATGAGAGAAAAGAGAATTTGAGAGAAAATAGAAAATTAGTTGGAAATTGGTTAAAATGATTTCCCTCCTTTTCTAAATCTTTAAAATCAGATTTTAGACTTAAAATATCTTAGAAAAATCTGGAGAAATCCTTTTTGGAATAATAGCTCCTTAAAGATTCAAAGTTTCAATCCTTTATAAAACTGTCCCGCAACTTTCAAAAATTACATTTTGGTCACTAGCCAAAATGTCAACCTTCCGAACCTCATTTTCCAAAATTGATTTCACAGTTCACCTTTATATATTAAAATATGATTTTAGAACATTTTTCCATATTTTTAATGCAACCCGAACTAGGCTTTCCTAAATTCCCTCTTTTATATTCGATCAGCACTTTGACCGAACCGGTCAACGCCAAAACTTCTGAGCCCAAAACCGGGGCGTTACATTTCACCTTAAGCTGATAGTACCTTGACCTCAAGTCAATCTTGGAAAACACAGCCGCTCCCTGAAACTGATAAAAAAGATCATCAATTCTCGGCAAAGGATACATGTTCTTGATAGTCAACTTCTCCAGGTAACGAGAATCGATGCACATTCTCATAGTGCCATCCTTCTTTTTCACAAACAAGACTGGTGCACCCCAAGGTGACACACTAGGCCGAATGAAGCCACGGTCAAGCAACTCCTGAAGTTGCATCTTCAATTCCTTCAGCTCCTTAGGTGCCATGCGATAGGGAGCAATGGACATCGGAGTTGTCTTTTCATAAAGCTCAATCCCAAACTCCACCTCTCGACTAGGCGGCAATCCAGGTAACTCCATTGGAAACACTCCAGGAAACTCACGTACAATTCTTATATCCTGAACGCGCAACTCCTTTGAACTAGGATTCATCACAAAGGCTAGGTAAGCCTCGCAACCCTGCTGCAACATCCGACTTGCCTCCAATGTAGACACCACATTGGCAAGGAACTTCACATTCTCGCCCACCACCACTACTTCATAATCATCCGCAAGTTTCAACGAAACTCGCTTGCTTTCGAAATCCATTACAGCTCTATGCTCAACAAGCCAATCCATACCAAGGATTACATCAAAGCCGTAAAATGGCAATTCCATGAGATCAACATGGAAACCATGATTTTGCACTTTCAAGGGACATCTACTATACAACTTCCGCGTTACAACCGTCTCACCAAAGGAACTAGTCACACGCATACAAACATCTAAAGACTCAACAGGTAAACCAAGCATTTGAGCATGTTCACGCAATATGTACGAGTGTGTAGATCTAGAATCAATCAAAAAAAGTAATGACAAGGATTGCAAAGTAAAGGTACCTGCGATCACATCCGTATCATTCCTTCCCTCACGATGGGCATACACTCGAGCCTGACCGCCACCCTCAGGTTGAACAACCACAACATGTGCTACGTTCCTGCCACTATCATCCCTACGCTGAAAATTACTACGGCCGCGCCCACGACCTCTTTGTGGCTCAGCTGCTCTCACCAGAGCATGTCCCTCTCTAAGAGGCTTCGGACAATCTTTCTTCAAATGTCCACGGTTCCCACAATTCCAGCATGTCCCAAGGTTACCCCAACCCTCACCACCATGTCGTCTTCCACAACGGTTACACCCAGGAGTCCTTAGAACAACATTAGGTCCTTGCTGACCTCTACCAGGGTTACCACCCCCACGCCTAGCATCATAATGCGGCCTCCTATCCTTATGCCTCTTGTTACGATCTCTACCATAATCGCGTTCGGCCGCTCGCTTTTCGGAGCTAGATCATCCCGCTCGACTAGCCATACCAAGATTCAACTCAATGTCCTTGGCTCTAGTGACCAAGACATCGAAATCTGTATAATCAGATGCAAGCATATAAGTCTTAACATCCGCTACTAACCCATAACGGAATCGTTCGCACCTCTCCCGCTCACTAGGGATTAGCTTAGGCGCATACTGACTGAGGCGGACAAACTGAATTTCATACTCAGCTACTGACATGATGCCTTGCACAAGAGACATAAATTTTTTTTTCTTCTCATCTAGGTAACGCACTCCCATATACTTCTGCTTGAACGCATTCAAGAAGAATGTCCATGTCACCTCGTCATCCTCCATCCCAGAGATAATGGTCGTCCACCACGTATAAGCATCACCATGCAGCAGTGATACAACACAACCCTGCTTCTGCACATTATTGCAGTTCATCTGACCCAGAATCCGCTTGGTGCTCTCCAACCAAGACTCAGATCCTTCCGGAGATAAGCCCCTGAACGCAGTCCCTCCTAGACTGTGAAGATGTTCCAAAGGCAACCTCACATTGGAATCATCCTGATGTGCATCTCCATGAGCTCCAGCTACTGCTGTCTGGAAAGCTCCAGCAATAGCCTTAATCAACATTGTCATGTTAGGAGCAGCTTGCCCCTACGCACCCTCGGGTCCAGCAACCCCAGCACCAGCACCAGCATTACCAGCTCCAGCACCACCACCACTAGGTTGTCCACCACCAGGGGGAGGATGAGGTAAATCTTCAGCATTCTTGACATTCTCATTACCAGCGGTCGATCTAGTATTGATTCTCAGCTCTCTACGTAGCCCCATTATATAGAAAACAATGCACTGACAAAAATGCAATAAACACAATTAGGCACAATAAGGTAAGTAATCCAAGTACTCAAGCTCATTTTCGAAAACAATTCCTCTCATTAGTTTTGATATGGCAATGGGATCCCCTACCACCCTCCAAACATAGCATAGCTTCACAAAAACATCTCAATTGAATCATACACCACCAATCATACATCATCCCTTCACCAAGAAAACACATCATGCATAGACACTTACATCTTTCACATATCAAACCCCAATTATTCGATAACCTGGCTCTGATACCAACAGATGCAACCCCTTTAGCCCGGTCTAGACGATTGACCTGAACTACGAAGATTGCACAGGGAAAACCAAAGTCAACCCAAAAGTCACCCTTGATCAACGACCCCTTTTTTTAATCTTGTCTAGATACATGTTAACCCTAAGTGAGTACTCACGAATCATGATTGAGAAAGGCACAGCGATCGGATAACATATTGGGACTCAATTGCACTTCACACAAGATCCATCTGGATACTAGCCTGGTAACTGTTGTTGTAAGCAAACTTGACTAAGGGTAAATGCTTCTCCCACGAACCCTGGAAGTCAATCACACAACAATAGAGCATATCCTCTAACACTTGTATTACTCACTCTGATTGACCATCTGACTACAGATGATATGAAGTACTGAAATGCAAACAACTACCTATGGCACTATGCAAACAACCCCAGAACCTCGATGTGAATCTCGGATCTTTGTCTGATACAATAGACTTAGGAACTTCATGCAATCTCACAATCTCGCGGATGTAAAAATCTGCCAACTTGTCTAAAGAATCTGTGGTGTTCAGTGCTAAGAAATTAGCACACTTAGTGAATCCATCCACAATCACCCAAACAGAATTTGTAACCCCCTTAGCCCAGCCTAGATGATTGACCCAAACTACGAAGATTACACGGGGAAAACCAAAGTCAACCTTGATCAACGACCCCTTTTTTATTTTAATCTTGTCTAGATACATGTTAACCCTATGTGAGTACTCACGAATCATGATTGAGAAAGGCGCAGCGATCGGATAACATATGGGGACTCAATTGCACTTCACATAAGATTAGGGACCAAAATATAATTTCTGCAAATTGGAGGTACTTCATTGATTTTGGGATTACCATTATGTAATTAGTCATGTTACATGCTTCTCTGCCCAAATTCAACTTAAAAAGACATCTCAAGCTCAAGCAATTGCAATCTCAACATTTAGGACTAAAATGTAAAGCATGCAAACATCAAACAATTCAAATCTGGATCTAGCGGTAACCCTTTTCGAAACGCCTACTCATAGTACCGAAACGCTGTATCGGAACGGCGTTGACCGTTTCGGTACGCGGGTATGTTCCTAGACCAGTTCCGAAACATGTAGTTCCAATAGCCAAAATGTATCGCAACAACTCCCGTCGTTTCGAAACGCCAAGGCCATTTCAGGCCCCCGTTCCGAAACACCATGTGGTGTTTCGATACACCCTGCCCAGAAACAGCAGCAATTGCTGGTTTTTCACTCAAATACCTACTCAAACATGCCCCAAAGACTCTCTAATCATACCAACAAGTCATCATACATATAAGGAACATACTTGGGACATTCAAGCACAATCATAGCATCAAACACAAAATTTCATTATTCTAAAGGCATGCTTCCTAATCTCAATACCCAAATAGGTAATCCAACCTCAAAACAAGCAATTAAGGCCATTTACAATCCAAACAAGCTAAAACAAACATGCCACAACCTTAGGGAGTTTAACACATCTCCCAAATACAATTCTTGGTTTCCCATTGCCAATCTATCAAAACTAAAGTGTACGAAAACTTCACCATACATGAGCTTGGACTTCCTTGGATGAACTTAGCTTCCTTGATGCCCGAAAACACCTCAATTATCTGCATTATTGGTAAAGAGAGAGCGTAAGCACAAATGCTTAGTGAGGCATGCTCTAAAGAAAACCAACACAACAATGCACATCTTGAAAACACTTTCATCAAAAGCTTTTAAACCACATGCTCATTTCTCTCTCATGCTTGGAAACCTTTCAAAGAAATTTTCCATTGAAACCACATGTACCTTCATTCTATCTCATGCATTTAAACCAATGAAAAACTCATGGCAAAGCCAAATTCATGCTTGTACTCTAAATCATTTCATAAACAAACCACATATGCATTTCTCATAGCATAAACCATTACATCAAAGGTACATGTGAATCAAAAACCATAACATATTTTATATTGGCATTTCGCATCTACTTATTACTCGGATATGTGGACATCTCACTAGACACTTCTGGTGGCATCTCTCATCACCGTACTCACTCGTCTAGCAACATAGTTTCCGGTGGAATCTCACATCACCGTACTCACATGGCGGAATCTCTCATCGCCATAAAGCTTGGGTATTTCACCAAGTCCTACCCGATGGAATGCCCATCATCGGTTCTCTCCCTTTGGCTTAACCAAAGAGCACGTACGAATTTTTAGTTTATAGTGCACTCTCATCCTATTGATCGATCCGGTAAGTATCTCAACATCTAAGCCAATATATTATGTCAAATCAAGATCTCACCTACTATTTTTCATGCATTAAAATTCAACATTTTCATCTCATTTCAAAATCATAACATTTGCTATGCTTTAACAGAAAAGCTCAAATCTCACTTATGCAACATGTTACTTTATGAAATCATTTCAAGCATCATCTCATGATATAATTCATGCATAAAAACAGTAGGAATTTACCAATCTAAAACCATGAGCATGTAAAAGCATTTTAGGGCCATTCACCACATTCAAGAGAGCAATCTAGCCAATACTTACTTCCAGACTTAGGAAGGTGATTCAAACATTTCCTAAATCACCAAACCTTGTTTCTTTGTCCCTCAAGGATTTCTATAGCCATACGCACTCACCGATTATGTTTCGCTTGCTTGCCGAAACGCTATCTAAGTTTCCGGATCAACTTCAAAGGTGTCTGAAGATGTCTCCCCTATTTTAAACACATAAGAGCAGAGGATTAATGCATCATCATGCATCGAAATCATCAGCCACACACCTAAACTCGCTGCTCTACACAAAATCCACATTTCGGCTACCAAACACTACCGAAATCACCTCCAAACTCTTCCAAACCCAAACCCAGCCAAGATTCATCACTTCTAATCATTTATAAACATCAATTAACATCAAAAACTAACACAAACATGTCCTTATACCTCCATCTATAGCAGAACACCAAAATCACCCTAAAAACCATCATTTTAACAAGAAAAACTTAGGAAAAACAAACATATTCGGGATTGGATTGATAAAACCTCATTTATAACATCATTTAACATCCAAAATACATTAGAAAACCATCTCAAAATAGAGCCCAATCAATCACCACGAAAATCTTCAAGATCTCTTCCAAAATATTCAGTTTTAAGCCAATTTCTTGTTTCTAACATTAAAACCACTTAAAAAATCATTAATAAAGGATTGATAACTTGGGAATTTCAGTAAAGAACTGATCATTAGAGGAGGACAAAGCTTACTTCTAATGGATGATTTCTCCTTGATTCGGGCAAGTTTTCTTGAAAATTCAATGTAGAAATCAAGTGGATTTGATGAGGAATTGATTAGGAATCAAAGAGTGATTGAAATCTCATCAAATGAAATAGAAATCAAAATGTATTTGCTGGAGAAAAAGTGTTTGGTTAAAAGGAATTTGAGAGAAAACAGAATGAGGGGAAATTGTGAAAAGTAGTTATGAAAAGTCAAAGGTGGTTTTCTATTTTAATCACCTTTATTTTCTTTAATTAAATCATTAATTAAATCACCCAAATTAAGGAAAAATCTGATGAAAACATTTTTGGTAAAATTAGCTCCTTAAAGATTCAAAGTTTCAATCATTTACAAAACAATCACTACTAAACTTTGCAAAAACTACAATTTGGTCACTACACCGAAATGTAGTATTTCCAAACCTTATTTTGTAAAATTGATTTCACCATTCTCTTTTATATATTAAATTAGGATTTTTAGATATTTTTCCATATTTTTTAAGCATCCTGAACTAGGTGTTCCCTAAACTCCCTTTTAGATTCAAACCGATTTCCAGACCGATCCGGTTCATACTCTAAACATCTAGGCCCAAATTTGGGGTGTTACAGAATTCTTCTTCGAAGCAGACAACGACAACCCTGACACAAAGTCCATAGTGATTCTTTCCCACTTCCATTCTGGAATTTTCAAAGGCTGTAACAAACCTGAAGGAACCTGATGTTCTGCCTTTACTCTTTGACATACCATGCAACGACTCACAAACTCGGCTACATCCTTCTTCAAACCAACCCAGAAATAGTCACTCTTCAGATCTCGGTACATCTTAGTACTGCTTGGATGCATAGAAAAAGGACTCGAATGTGCTTCGCTCAGAATCATACGTCTCAACTGAACATCTGCAGGTACTACAACTTTGTCTCTAAAACAGAACACCTTCTCATCACTAAAATTGTACTTTGTCGGTCTACCTTATGCAATGTCCTGAACATGTGAAGCTAATGATACGTCTTGCAACTGTTTATCTCTTATCATCTGAACCAACGAAGGCTTCACCTGCAACTCTGTAATCAAACCACCGTCCTTTGATACACTCAGCCTAGCAAACATAGCTCGCAACTCAACTGCAACTTTTCTGCTCAACGCATCGACCACTACATTTGCCTTTCCCGAATGATACTCAATAGTCAAATCATAGTCTTTCAACAGCTCAAGCCATCTTCTCTGCCTCAAGTTCAACTCTCTCTCTGAGTCATCCGATACTTCAAGCTTTTATGATCAGTGTAAACCATGCACTTCTCACCATACAAGTAGTGACGTCAAATCTTCAACGCAAACACAACTGCTGCTAACTCAATATCGTGCGTAGGGTAGTTCTTCTCGTGCACCTTCAAATGTCTCGAAGCATAAGCGACAACTCTCCTTTCTTGCATCAGAACACAACCTAAACCTACGTAGGAAGCATCGCTAAAGATTATGAACTATTTCCCTGAAACTAGATTTACCAACAATGGAGCATTCGTCAAAGCTTCTTTTAATTTCTCAAAAGCACTATGTCTTGCATCTGACCACTCAAACTTCACTCCCTTTTGCAAAAGTTTAGTCAACAGAGCAGCTACCCTAGAGAGTACATCAACAAACCTCCTATAGTAACCAGCTAGTCCTAGGAAACTCCTAATCTCTGTCACTAACTTAGGTTGTTTCCACTAAACAATGGCTTCAATCTTCTTTGGATCAACACAGATACCTTCAGCTGATACCACATGGCCAAGAAACACAACCTCTCTGAGCCAGAACTTGCATTTACTCAGCTTAGCATACAATTGATTACTCATCAATCTCTACAAAACAAGTCTCAATTGCTCATCATGCTCTTCTTCTGATCTTGAGTACACAAGGACGTCATCTATGAAAACAACAACAAATCGATCTAGATAGTCTCGAAAAACTTTGTTCATTATGTCCATGAAAGCTGGTGGTGCATTCGTGAGCCCAAACGGCATCACAAGGAACTCATAATGATCGTATCTAGTCTTAAAAGATGTCTTCAGAACATCACATTCTTTTACCTTCAATCGATAGTACCCTGAACTCAAATCTATCTTCGAAAACACTGAGGCACCTCTTAACTGATCAAACAGATCATCTATACGAGGCAACAGATACTTGTTCTTTATTGTCAATTGGTTCAACTGCCTATAGTCGATACACATCCTCATACTGCCATCCTTCTTCTTCACAAACAACACGGGAGCACCTCAAGGCGAACTACTAGGCCTAATAAAACCTCGGTCTAACAACTCCTGAAGCTGACTTTTCAAATCTTTCAACTCTTTCAGATCCATACGGTACGGAGCAATAGAAACTAGAGTAGACCCTGAAACAGTCTCAATCACAAACTCTACATCTCTGTCAGGAGGCCAACCCGGTAACTCTTCTGAAAACACATCCGGATAATCACAAACTGTCCTAAGATATTTCGATCTAACCTCACTCATATTCGGATTCATCACGTACGCTAAATAAGCCCCACAGTCGGAGTCCATCAACCTATGATCCTCTAAAGCCGACACAACATTCGACAAGAACTTAACGTTCTCGCCTACTACCATTACCTCGTAGTCATCAAAAAGCTTCAATGAAATTCTCTTTGTCTTAAAATCTACACTAGCTATGTGCTCAACCAACCAATCCATACCCAAAATGATATCAAAACCTTAGAACGGAAGCTCCATCATATCAACAGGAAACACATAACCCTGAATCTTCAACGGACACCTCCTATACATTCGTCTAACTACAACTGTCTCACCGAAGGAACTAGTCACATGCATTCCTATGTCTAAAATCTCAACAGGCATGTCTAACTTCTTTGCATGCTCACTCAAAATATAAGAATGCGTGGAACCCGAATCGACTAAGGAAAGCATAGACATGGACTGTAACTCAAAATTACCTGCTTTCACATCTATGTCATTCCCTGCCTCTATCTGTGCGTAGACTCTAGTTGGTCCACCGGCCTCTGGCTGTACTGCCACTACATGAGCAAGATTCCTCGGTGCCTTTATCCTAGGTGCACCAGCCCTCAGCTGGAAGTAACCACGACCGTGCCCACGGCCTCTCGGATAGTCAATCGCACTCGCAGGAGCCTGTGCCTGAAACGGTGTTTGTGCCGCCTGATGCAAACACTATCTCATGAAGTGGTCTCTCGGGCAAACATCCTCTAGCTCTCTGGCCCTGATGGCCTCTACCGTGGTGGCCACCGCCACGCCTATGATCATACTGCTGTCCACTGCCTCGATGCCTCTTGGCATCACCACGATCAAAATTGTTGTGCATCTTCCCTGAACTGGATCCTCCCGAACGCTTGGTCAGCCCCAAGCTATGCTCGATGTCCTTGGCCCTAGCGACCAAGACATCAAAATCAGAATAATCAGTAGCTAAGGTGTACCTCTTGACCTCTTTATGAAGCCCATATCTGAATCGATCACAACGGTCCCTCCTAGTAGGAACCAACTCTGGAGCATACTGACTCAATCGAACAAAGCGGATCTCATAATCTGTCACTGAGGTGTCTCCCTGAACAAGAGCGATGAACTCCCTCTTCTTCTCATCTAAATATCTCGGGCCTAAATACCTCTTTCTGAAACCAGCCTCAAAGAAATTACAACTGATCTCAGCCTCAGGCACGCCAGTAGTAATTGTGACCCACCAGATGAAGGCATCACCCTGAAGTAACGAAACTACACAACCCAACTTACGAGCCCCAACACATCCCATCTGAGCTAAAATATGAATTGTCTTCTCTAGCCATAACTCTGATCTCTCAGGTGTAGATCCCCTGAACTCATCTGCTCCAAGGCTACGAAGCCTCTCTAAAGGTAAGCTAGCATCATCTCCTCTCGGCTGATCTGCAGCCTGAAACACTCCCGCTATAGCTTGAACTAGCGGAGCCATGTCTATCCCTGCAGGACCTTGGCCACCTTGACCAACCTGAGGTCCCGCTCTCTCAGCTCTAGCCTCGACTTCCACATCAGGCTGAGAAGGTGGTGGTGGTGGAGGAGCTCCGACTCCAACAGCAGGTTCTTCCGCAGAAGCCTTTACTCCAACCACTGGCTCATCAGCAGGAGCCGCAACTCAGGGTTCCTGACGAACCAACCCGGGTCTACCTCTAGGCCTCGACATAACAGCTCACAGATAACAACTACAATAACAACATACAAAATCAGGTTAGCAAGGGCAAGGGTCCATGTGGCTCAAGTATGTTTCCCTCACTTAAAAATCTCTTTCTCCAATGTAATATAAGCAATGGGACTCTACTCAACATTTAACGGACAAATCACACATCAACATGCTTCAAACAGCAAACACATACGATCAATTAAGCCAACATCAAAGCATACTTGATAAGTAAGCAAACATACGTACAATTGCAATACAAGAAATTAACTTACCTCACTTACCTGTCCGAGGTCTCGGAAACCTCAGGCTCTAATACAAACAAGTGTAACCCCCTCGTCCCAGCCCGGGCGACTGACCGGTCTGAGTGGGTCACACGGGGAAAATCGAGGCGAAACCTGTTAAGGCTCCATTTCGGTTAACAACCCTAGAAAACTTTCTTTGATTTATTGTCTTGTCTAGATATTTAGTTAGTCCTATGTGTGACAAACGGCAGCGGAAAACAAGGACAAGACTAAGCAAGAGAGCGCGTAAGTTAATTTAAATTTACCAATTGTCAAGTTAATCTGATTTCTTGCAAACGCGACCCAAACACACATAATCGATTACGAACAAGGCTCACAAGAAAGCTAACATCAAACAGGGCCTAAGCCCAACACTTGAGAACATTTAGAGATGTCAAAAGCCCACATTTCATGCCTGTGTTTCGAAACAGGCTTGCCCATTTCGATACATGGGCCCCAGTTCAAAAAGCCAGACCATTCGTTCCGATACGCTTTACCCCATTTCGAAATAGGGGTCCATTTCGCCTAGGCGTTCCGAAACACGATCTGGAACAGGCCCTCACAATAGCAAAAATGTTTCGATACTCGTATCGGAACAGGGGTTCACAATATCCAAACCATATCGGAACGCGTTCCGATACGGGAGTCTCTAGAACCACACTCGTTCCGAAATAGCCTTACCCGTTCTGGAACGCCTGAAGTCTGTGTGTTTCTAAAAACCAGATTTTTACATCTCCAAAAGCTCTCAACAAGCCTCAAACATCAAGCAACAAGATATAACATGCATTTACCTACTCTAGGGGCATTCACCCTACTTCAAACATGTTCATCACACAACATACATGAAAAGGCCATACATTCTAAGGAATCAAGCATTCACCAAAAGAGACATACATTGCGTAACAAGGTTTTCATGCCTTAGAACAAAACATACACAAAAGCATAAGACAAGGGCACAAGGCCAACATACATAGCATAAGCAAGCCACAACCAAAACATCAACATACTAAAGGAGTCTTAACAAGCTCCTAACATAAAACAACATACACAGATCCCAATTGCTTATCTATTACATCTTTTAACTTAAAAGTTCATACTTGAAGATTAAGATAGCACACTTGGAGGCCTTTCTCCTTGCACAAGCAACCCACGAACTAAGGATCTGTATTGTCGAACAAAAGAGAGCATAAGCGTAAAGCTTAGTGAGGGTAAGCTCATAAAACAAACCTCGACAATGCAGGGTCCAAGCACGAGCAACAAAACCAAGGATGAATGCATGTTTCCTTACCTTCGAAACCACGTGAATCAAATATATAAAATACATGAACATAACATCAATTATCATGCCATGCTCAACATGTCCACAATACAACCATATGGAAACACATTTAACAAAACATATTGGCACCTAGCTATGACCCGAATACGCAGATAACAACCGTTGGAACTCACATCCAACAACTCAACCATTACATTTCCTCTCGGTGGGATTACACTCATCACCGATTCACGCGGAGGGGATTCCACTCATCCTCACGCCCCGTCAATGGGATTCCACTCATCATCGACTAAAATATAAGAGAAGATTTCTGGGCGTTCCCGTACTCCATCTTGGTGACTACCATCACCAAGACCACGCGCGCATTTCGACACTCGTGTGCACACTAACATCCTAATGATCGATCATTTGTACCCAAGCATACTAGTGCCAATACTAACTCACCACAAGATCATCATAATACAATATTCTTACATTTTCCTATGCATAACACGTAGCCACCATGATTTACCATCATGCACTCACATTTCATCAAACACATGCATATCCCAATGCATAAATGAATCATCATGTCTCACCTGCAACTCTGTAATCAAACCACTGTCCTCTGATACACTCAGCCTAGCAAACATAGCTCGCAACTCAACTGCAACTTTTCTGCTCAACACATCAGCCATTACATTTGCCTTACCCGAAATGTCAATCCTCTAAAATCCATTTTCCAAAATTGACTTCACCAAACCTTTATATATATTTATATGATTTTAGGAATTTTCCCATAATTTTATCATATCTCGAACCACGTTTTCCTTGAACTACTCCCGAACTAACACAAATTTCTAGTTTAGGTCCTACGAACCTCGAGTCCACCTTAAATACTCCTAGGCCCAAAATCAGGGCATTACAATTCTCCCCCACTTAAGAAATTTCGTCCTCGAAATTTTATTTTACATGATGGAAAAAGATAAGGAAACTGCTTCTTCATGTCATCCTTCCTTTCTCACATGGCTTCCACAACACCACGATGTCGCCACAAGACCTTGACCAACTCAATGGTCTTACCATGAAAAACCTTGTTGTCTGAAGCCAAGATCTCAACTGGCTCTTCATCATACAAAAAATCTAGATTCAACTCAATGTTCTCAACATGCATAACATGAGACGGATCCGATCTATTTCTCTGAAGCATTGATACATGGAAAACATAATGTATCTTCTCCAACTCGGAAGGAAACCTCAACCTATAAGCAACATGCCCAACATGTCCAAGCACCTCATATGGTCCAATAAACCTTGGACTCAACTTGCCCTTCCGGCCAAATCTCATCACCTTATTCTAAGGTGATACCTTCAAAAACAGCTTATCACCTACATTATACTCAACTTCCTTATGCTTCAAATTCGTGTAAGACTTTTGCCCATCTAAAGCCGCTTTAAACCATTCACTAATAAGCTTCACTTTTTTATGTACTGCCCTTAAGCACATTAGGCAAAGAGACCAACATTTGCCCATCTTCCGTCCAACAAAGAGGCGTTCTACACTTCCTTCCATACAAGGCCTCATAAGGAGCCATTTGAATGTTCGCCTGATAACTATTATTGTAAGCAAACTCCACCAAAGTTAACTGTTTCTCCCAACAAACTTGGAAATTAATTATGCAACACCTCAACATATCCTCCAGCACTTGGATAACCCGTTTTGACTGCCCATCCGTGTGCAAATGATACTAAGTACTGAAATTTAAACGTGTACCCAACACATGATGTAAACACTTCCAAATCTTCATTGTGAAACGTGGATCTCGATCTAAAACAATGGACTTAGGCACCCCATGCAACCTCACAATCTCATAGATGTACAAATCTGCCAACTTGTCTAATCTATACGTAGTATGCACCGCCAGAAAATGTTCACACTTCGTAAAATGATTAACAATCACCCAAATGGTATTCTTCTTGGACGATGTTAAAGGCAAACCCATCACGAAATCCATGAAGATTTTCTCCCATTTCCATACCGGAATCTTCAACGGTTGCAAAATCTAGAAGGAAACTAATGCTCAGCTTTAACTCGTTGACAAACCATGCACTTACTAACAAAATCAGCAACATCCTTCTTTACACCAACCCAATAGTACTCATCCTTCAGCCCACAATACATCTTTGTACTATTGGGATGCATGGAAAAAGGACTACTATGCGCCTCAGTCAAAATAGTACGCCTCAACTCGACATCTTTCGGCACAACTATTCGACTCTTAAAGCAAAAAACACCATCATCGCTAAAACAGAAGTCTGTTGGATTTCCTTCTGTAATGTTCTTGAACATGTGGTACCAACGAATCATCTAACAACTGCTTTTCCTTAATCAACTCTACCAATGAGGGTTTCACTTGCAATTCAACCACTAAACCACCATCTTGCGATATACTCAACAGAGCAAACATCACCCTCAACTCTACAACCACCTTTCTACTCAAAGCATTGACTACCACATTAGCCTTCCCTGGATGGTACTCAATCGTCAGATCATAATCTTTAAGTAACTCCAACCACCGTTGTTGCATAATATTCAAGTCTTTTTGTGACATCAAGTACTTCAAACTTTTGTGATCCGTGTACACCATCACTTCTCACCATAAAGGTAATGCCTCCAAATCATCAAAGCAAATACTATCACGGCCAACTCGATATCATGCGTAGGGTAATTACGCTCGTGCACCTTCAACTACCGAGATGCATAAGCTACCACTTTACCTTATTGCATCAACACACATCCCAAACCAACATAGAATGCATCACTATAAACCACAAACATTTTACTAGATTCGGGTTGAATAAAGATAGGATCTTGCGTCAACGCTTCCTTCAACTTCTCGAAAGCTAGTTTTCTAGCCTCCATCCATTCAAACTTCACATCCTTTTGCAACAACTTCGTTAAAGGAGCAGCAATCCTTGAGAAACCATCCACAAATCTACGATAGTATCCCGCCAAACCAAGGAAACTACGCACCTCGTGCACCGACTTAGGCGACTTCCAATTCATCACTACCTTCACCTTTTGGGGATCGACCTGGATCACTTCGGCCAACACTACATGACAAAGGAAAACAACTTCCATAAGTCAAAACCCGCACTTACTTAACTTAGCATAAAGCTGATTTCCCAATAAAACTTGCAACGTGATCCGCAAATACTTATCATGATCCTCCTCGGTACGAGAGTACACAAGAATACCATCGATAAACACAAGTGAGTACGGTGAAATACCCAAGCTTTGTGGCGATGAGAGATTCCGCCATGTGAGTACGGTGATGTGAGATTCCACCGGAAACTATGTTGCTAGACGAGTGAGTACGGTGATGAGAGATGCCACCAGAAGTGTCTAGTGAGATGTCCGCATATCCGTGTAATAAATAGATGCGAAATGCCAATATAAAATATGATATGGTTTTTTATTCACATGTACCTTTAATGAAATGGTTTATGCTATGAGAAATGCATATGTCGTTTGTTTATGAAATGCTTTAGAGTACAAGCATGAATTTGGCTTTGCCATGAGTTTTGCATTGGTTTAAATGCATGAGATAGAATAAAGGTACATGTGGTTTCAATGGGAAATTGCTTTGAAAGGTTTCCAAGCATGAGATAGAAATGAGCATGTGGTTTAAAAGCTTTTGATGAAAGTGTTTTCAAGATGTGCATTATTGTGTTGGTTTTCTTTAGAGCATGTCTCACTAAGCATTTGTGTTTACGCTCTCTATTTTACCAATAATGCAGATAATTGAGGTGTTTTCGGGCATCAAGGAAGCTAAGTTCATCCAAGGAAGTCCAAGCTCATGTATGGTGAAGTTTTCGCACACTTTAGTTTTGATAGATTGGTAATGGGAAATCAAGAACTGTATTTGGGAGATGTGGTAAACTCCCTAAGGTTGTGGCATGTTTGTTTTAGCTTGTTTGGATTGTAAATGGCCTTAATTGCTTGTTTTGAGGTTGGATTACCTATTTGGGTATTGAGATTAGGAAGCATGCCTTTAGAATAATGAAATTTTGTGTTTGATGCTATGATTGTGCTTGAATGTCCCAAGTATGTTCCTTATATGTATGATGACTTGTTGCTATGATTAGAGAGTCTTTGGGGCATGTTTGAGTAGGTATTTGAGTGAAAAACCAACAATTGCTGCTGTTTCTGGGCATGGTGTATCGAAACACCCCATGGTGTTTCGGAACGGGGGCCTGAAATGGCTTTGGCGTTTCGAAACGACGGGAGCTGTTTCGATACATTTTGGCTACTGGAACTACATGTTTCGGAACTGGTCTCGGAACATACCCGCGTACCGAAACGGTCAACGCCGTTCCGATACAGCGTTTCGGTACTATGAGTAGGCGTTTCGAAAAGGGTTACCGCTAGATCCAGATTTGAATTGTTTGATGTTTGCATGCTTTACATTTTAGTCCTAAATGTTGAGATTGCAATTGCTTGAGCTTGAGATGTCTTTTTAAGTTGAATTTGGGCAGAGAAGCATGTAACATGACTAATTACATAATGGTAATCCCAAAATCAATGAAGTACCTCCAATTTGTAGAAATTACGTTTTGGTCCCTAATCTTGTGTGAAGTGCAATTGAGTCCCCATATGTTATCCGATCGTTGTGCCTTTCTCAATCATGATTCGTGAGTACTCACATAGGGTTAACATGTATCTAGACAAGATTAAAATAAAAAAGGGTCGTTGATCAAGGTTGACTTTCGGGTTGACTTTGGTTTTCCTCGTGTAATCTTCGTTGTTAGGGTCAATCGTCTAGGCCGGGCTAAGGGGGCTACAAATTCTGCTTGGGTGATTGTGGATAGATTCACTAAGTGTGCTATTTCTTAGCACTATACACCACAGATTCTGTAGACAAGTTTGCAGATTTGTACATCCGCGAGATTGTGAGATTGCATGGAGTTCCTTATCAGAGCGAGTATCATACAGAGATTCGAGATTCACATCGAGGTTCTGGGGTTGTTTGCATAGTGCCCTAGGTAGTTGTTTGCATTTCACTACTTCATATCATCCGCAGTCAGATGGTCAATCAGAGCGAGTAATACAAGTGTTAGAGGATATTCTCTGTTGTTGTGTGATTGACTTCCAGGGTTCGTGGGAGAAGCATTTACCCTTAGTCGAGTTTGCTTACAACAACAATTACCATGCTAGTATCCAGATGGATCTTTATGAGGCATTGTATGGTAGGCGATGTAGGACTCCGATCTGTTGGGCCGAGGTGGGTCAGAAATTGTTACCTATGCCGGATTTGCTTAAGGGGACTACTGATAAGGTGAAGTTGATTTGTGACCGTCTGAAGGCAACTTCCGATCGTCAGGAATCTTATGCTGATTTGAAGAGAAAAAAGATTGAGTTTTCAGTGGGAGAAGGTAATGCGATTTGGCCGGAAAGGCAAATTGAGTCCGAGGTTTATCGGCCCATATGAGATAGTTGAATGGATTGGGCCAGTAGCTTACCGTTTGAGATTGCCTTCAGAGTTAGAGAAGATCCACGATGTATTCTATGTGTCGATTCTCAGGAGATATAGATAAGATTTGTCTCATGTTATGCTCGTTGAAGAAATAGAACTAAATCCGGATTTGTCGTACAATGAAGAACTAGTTGAGATACTTGCTTCGGATAGCAAGGTGTTGCGTAGCAAGACCATAGAGTTGGTCAAGGTGTTGTGGAGACATAGAGGTGTGGAAGAGGCCGCGTGGAAGAGGAAATTTGATATGCTTAAGCAGTTTCCGTACTTGTTTCCGTCAGGTAATTTCGGGGATGAAATTCCTTAAGTGGGGGAGAGTTGTAACACCCGGGTTTGGGGGTCGAGTGGAAATAAAATATTAAAATAATGTTTCGTGTTTTCCCCTTTTCTTTTAAAAATTTATTTAATATGTTGGACCCAATTTTAATTTAAAGCCCGAAATTCCATGGATTTTTAGAGTCTTGGATGATGGTCATTTTTCATTTATGGCAGTTTTGTAATTACATGGTGTTTGTAAAATAAAACCCCTTTTATTTCAAATACCCAAATTTATATCATCTTCTACCTCCAAAAACATTTCCAACGTGAAACTCCTCCCTTCCATTGGAAGTCACTATTCCATCACCAATCTTCTTCATCCTTGGTGATTTTCAAAAGGTAAGCACACTCCCATGTTGTCTTCATCTTCCCCTTGCTAACCATGTTTTTAGTTTTCATTGAAACCCATTACTTTTGTAACCTCCTTAACCCGGCCTAGACGGTTGACCCGAATTAAGAAAGTTACACGGGGAAAACCAAAGTCAACCCGAAAGTCAACCTTGATTAACGACCCTTTTTTTTATTTTTAATCTTATCTAGATGCACATTAACCCTAATTGTGATCACACAAACAACATACTCAAAGATCACAAACATCAGAGATCAAACAGGGACCCAATTGAACAAATTACAACTTTAGGGACCAAATTGTAATTTCTGATAAATTAAAGGACTTAACCCAAATTAATCTTACCAACTTGAAATTAGTCAGGTTTCATGCTTCTCTGTGAAATATCAGCTCAAAAGGACTTCTCAAACTCATACAATTGCACAAACAAGATTCAAGACCAAAACGCAAACATTTCAAAACATATAACTGCCCATGTCAGCCCTCAACGGTCGACCGTTCCGAAACAGGTTGACCCTGTTCCGAAACACGGGCCGTACCGAAACCAGTTCCGCAACGGGGGTCTGGCAGAGACCAAACCGTTTCGAAACGGTGCATACCGTTTCGGACCCCTGGGTTCATTCCAGGCACCCGTTCCGAAACGGTGCACACTGTTCCGAAACGCCTGCACAGATTTCAGCAAACTAGCATACCAAAACATGCAATTGATCATTCAAACATGCTCCAAATGCTACCAAACTTTACCAGCATGCAATTCAACATATATAGAACACACTTGCATCATCAATTCACCCAAACAACATCACAAGCAAAAAGCCCCAATTCTATAGGCATGCTTCCTACACAAGCTAGCTATTCAAGCATTAACTTCTAAAACAAGCATATAAAGATCCAATCCAAAAACCAGCATCCATAACAACATTCAACATACTTAGGGAGTTCCAAACACCTCCCAAAACATACACATTGGTCCCCCATTGCCAAATCATCCAAAAGCTAAAATGTTTAACAAAAACCTTCCATACATTGAGCTCTACTTGTACTTGAACTCTTGCCCTTCTTGCTGCCCTTCAAGATACTCTAGTGCTCTGCATTATTGAATTAAGAAAACGAGAGAGCGTAAGCAAAAGCTTAGTGAGGAGTGCTCTTTAAAAACCATTCAATAATGCAATTAAAAACATTTACAAAACATGCTTATAATCAACCTTTGCACATGCTCAAAAACATACTTTAAGACAAGCAATCCCATGCTTCAAAATAACATTTAAACAAGCATCTCATGCTTCACAATATTCTTAACATGTCATATTGGCTCAAGTGATACATTACATTTATTAAAACAAGTTCAACATCTTTCCCAAGGACTTTTAAACACCTTGGCCCCAAGGACTTTTAAACACCTTGGCCATGGACTTTTAACCACCATGGATGAGGACCACACAAGGACTTTTAACCACCTTTGTGTCCATAGCTTGAATCACCCCAAGGACTTTTAACCACCTTGGTCCCAAGGACTTTTAACCACCTTGGAAAGGATCACCTAAGGACTTTTAACCACCTTAGTGTCCGCAACAAGAACCATCCAAGGACTTTTAACCACCTTGATGTTCTTAAGTAACAAGGCTCACTCAAGGACTTTTAACCACCTTAGTGACCTTAACATTTTCAAAACATCACTTGCCAATATACATCTTTTACATCATATAATCCACTGTTTTAAAGCATTAAACCAAGCCATATTCATCATGCATTTCAAAGCATCAAACCACATTATTTCAATGTATAAAATCAAGGAACTCCTACCTAGAGTTACCTTCAACATATGGCTTAAAACATCAGCAAATACCATGCTAAAACATGCTTTCAAAACAGTAATTAAAACATGCAATTCACCAATTTGCATCTCAACAAAACCATGGCCACCACTAGAGAGAAAATCCGAAAACTTACACTTGAGCTTAGCAAAGTTGTTTAGACTTAGACTAAGCCCCCAAAACCTTCAAACCTTGGTTTTAAAATCTGAAAACCCAACTTCACTCACCGATTTCCACTTTGCTTCAAGCCAAAGCACCAAATCAAGCCTCCGGATCAACAACTCTTGGATCCAAAGATGCCTCCCCTGTTTCAACACATCAAAGCAGAGGATTAATGCATCATCATGCATTAATTGCTTCAATGAAAGCACCTAAACTCGCTGCTCTCATTCAACCTCCATTTTCGGCCACCAAACACAACCGAAAATGCATCCAAAACACTTCTAAACAAAGCCCAGCCATAAACCAGCAAAACCACACTTCCATTAACATCATAAAACATCTAAAAACAACCTACTAACAACCTTATACCTCCAGCAACATCAGATCACCAAGATCACCACAAAAACTACCTTGAAACACAAGCTAAACTTAGGAAACTCAACCTATCCGGGATTGCATCAATCAAGACTCAATTCCTTATCAATTTAGAGATCATTTAACATCAAAAACACCTCTCAAATCACAGATTACTCAGATCTAACGAAAATCATCAAAAATCATCAAAATCTTGCATAATAAGCCAAGATCCATTTCAACACTTTAAAACCTTTAATTAAACATCAATTTAGGATTGAAAACTTAGGAATTTCAGTAAAGAACTGATAGTTTAGAGGAGAAGGACGTTCTTACCTCCAAACTTGAGTTTCTCCTCTTTTTGGAATCAAAATCCTTGTTGAAACAAGTAGCAATTGAAGAGGTTTTGAAGATACAATGATTAGGAATCAAATGAGAGTTGAAAGGAGGAATTTAGGTGAGAAAATCAGAAACTAATCTCTGAAAATGGAGTGTTTGGGTTGACAGAAAAAGAGAGAAAGAAAATAGAGAAGTTAGTTATGAAATTAGCCAAATGACTTTTCCCTCCTTTTGATATACTTTAAAATCAGAATTATAACTCAAAATATCTTAGAAAAATCTGGAGAAACTCCCTTTGGGTAAATAGCTCCTTAAAGATTCAAAGTTTCAACCCTTTATAAAACAGCCACCAAACTTGCGAAAATTACATTTTGGTCACTAGCCAAAATGTCACCCTTCCAAAACTCATTTTCCAAAATTGATTTCACAGTTCACTTAATTATATTAAAAGATGATTTTAGAACATTTTTCCATATTTTTAATGCAACCCGAACTAGGCTTTCCTAATTTAACCTCTTACGATTCGAACAACACTTTGACCGACCGGTCAACGCCCAAGACTTCTAAGCCCAAAACCGGGGCGTTACAACTCTCCCCCCCTTAAGAAATTTCGTCCTCGAAATTTACCTGAAGGAAAGAGATAAGGAAACTGCTTCAGCATGTCTTCCTTTCGCTCCCACGTGGCTTCCTCAACACCACGATGCTTCCACAGCACCTTCACCAACTCAATGGTCTTGCCACGAAGAACCTTGTTATCCGAATCCAGAACCTTCACCGGTTCCTCATCATAGGTCAAATCCGGATTCAATTCCACTTCCTCCACAGGCATCCAGCTCCTGAGGTAACCTCAACCGATACGCGACAGGACCCACACGCTCAACAACCTCATACGGTCCAATGTACCGAGGGCTCAACTTACCCTTCCGACCAAACCTCATCACCTTCTTCCAAGGCGAAACCTTCAAGAACACACGGTCACCCACCACATACTCTATCTCCTTACGCTTCAAATCCGCGTAAGATTTCTGCCGGTCAGAAGCAGCCTTCAACCGCTCACAAATGAGCTTCACCTTCTCGGTGGTCCCTTTCAACAAAGCCGGCATCGAAACCAACTTTTGACCAGTTTCAGCCCAACAAAGAGGAGTCCTACACTTCCTCCCATACAGAGCCTCATAAGGTGCCATCTGTATACTCGCCTGATAACTATTGTTATAAGCGAACTCAACCAAAGGCAGATGCTTCTCCCAAGAACCTTGGAACTCTATCACGCAGCATCTCAACATATCCTCCAAAATCTGAATAACTCGCTCAGACTGACCATCCGACTGAGGATGATAGGATGTACTGAAATGCAACCTTGTACCCAAAGCTTGATGCAAACACTGCCAAAAACGCGATGTGAACCTCGGATCCCTATCCGACACAATCGACTTAGGCACACCATGCAGCCTCACAATCTCAGCAATGTACAGCTCTGCCAGCTTATCCAAAGAGAACGTAGTATGCACAGGCAAGAAATGCGCACACTTCGTCAGGCGATCCACAATCACCCAAACAGAATTCTTCTTTGATGGAGACAAAGGTAAACCAGATACAAAATCCATGGTAACCCTCTCCCACTTCCATTCAGGGATTTTCAACGGTTGCAACAAACCAGAAGGAACCTGATGTTCAGCCTTAACTCGCTGACACACCAAACACTTGCTCACAAACTCTGCAACATCCTTCTTCAAACCCACCCAATAGTACTCATCACGAAGATCACGATACTTCTTAGTACTACCAGGGTGCATAGCAAAAGGACTACTATGACCTTCAGTCAAAATAGCACGCCTCAACTCAGCATCAGCAGGCACTACTATTCGACTCCCAAAACACAACACTCCATCCTCATTAAAGCAGAAATCCGAAGGTCTACCCTCCGCGATATCCTGAACATGAGACACCAAGGAATCATCCAGCAACTGCTTATCCTTGATCAACTGAACCAACGATGGTTTCACTTGCAACTCAGCAACAAGACCACCATCCCGCGATATACTCAAGCTAGCAAACATAGCTCTCAGCTCAACAGCTACCTTCCTACTCAAGGCATCCGCAACAACATTAGCCTTTCCAGGATGATACTCTATCGTCAGATCATAATCCTTGAGCAACTCCAACCAACGCCGCTGCCTAAGATTCAACTCCTTCTGAGACATCAGATACCTCAAACTCTTGTGATCCGTGTACACAGTACACTTCTCACCATACAGATAATGCCTCCAGATCTTCAGAGCAAAAACCACTGCTGCCAGCTCAATATCATGCGTAGGATAATTGCGCTCATGCACCTTCAACTGCCGCGATGCATATGCCACAACCTTACCCTCTTGCATCAGCACACACCCCAAACCAACATAGGATGCATCACTGTAGACCACAAACTCTTTCCCTGATTCAGGCTGAATCAAGATAGGAGCTTGCGTCAAAGCTACCTTTAGCTTCTCAAAAGCCTGCTGTCTCGCTTCCGTCCACTCATACTTAACATCTTTCTGCAACAACTTCGTCAAAGGAGCAGCAACCTTGGAAAAACCATCCACAAACCTTCGGTAGTATCCCGCCAAACCAAGGAAACTACAGACCTCATGAACAGACTTAGGAACTTTCCAGTTCATCACCGCTTCAATCTTCTGAGGATCAACACGAATCCCCTCAGCTGAGACCACATGCCCAAGAAACACCACCTCCCTAAGCCAGAACTCACACTTGCTCAGCTTAGCATAAAGCTGATTCTCCAACAAAGCTTGCAGCACAATCCTCAAATGCTCTTCGTGCTCCTCCTCAGTACGCGAGTACACAAGGATATCATCAATGAACACCACAACGAACTTGTCCAGGTATTCATGAAACACACGATTCATCATGTCCATGAAAGCAGCAGGAGCATTTGTCAAACCAAACGACATCACAAGGAACTCATAATGCCCATACCTTGTCCTGAAAGCTGTCTTAGGCACATCCACATCCTTCACCTTCAACTGATAATACCCTGACCTCAAGTCAATCTTAGAGAACACAGCAGCTCCCCGAAATTGATCAAAGAGATCATCAATCCTCGGCAAAGGATACCGATTCTTGATAGTCAACTTGTTCAGCTGACGGTAATCAATGCACATCCTCATAGTGCCATCTTTCTTCTTCACAAACAAGACCGGTGCTCCCCAAGGTGACACACTCGGCCGGATGAAACCACGATCAAGCAGCTCTTGCAACTGCGTCTTCAACTCCTTCAGCTCCTTAGGTGCCATTCTATAGGGAGTAATGGACACAGGAGTTGTATTCTCATACAGCTCAATTCCAAACTCCACCTCGCGATTAGGAGGTAAACCAGGCAACTCCTCAGGAAAAACACCAGGAAACTCCTTCACAACCCTGATATCTTGCACCCTCAACTCCTTAGAACAAGGATTCATCACAAAAGCCAAATAAGCTTCACAGCCCTGCCTCAGCATCCTGCTCGACTCCAAGGTAGAAACAACATTGGCAAGAAACTTCACATTCTCACCAACCACCACCACTTCATAATCATCCGCAAGCTTAAGCGAAACCCGCTTATTCTCACAATCCACAACAGCACGATGCTCAGCAAGCCAATCCATACCAAGAATCACATCAAAACCATAAAAGGGCAACTCCATAAGATCAACATGAAAGACATGCTCTTGAACAACCAAAGGACACCTTCTATAAAGCTTTCGAGTCACAACAGTTTCACCAAAAGAACTAGTGACACGAACACCAACATCCAAAGACTCAACAGGCAAACCAAGCAATTCAGCATGCTCACGCAAAATGTATGAATGCGTAGATCCAGAATCAATCAAAGAAAGCAATGACAAGGATTGCAAAGTAAAGGTACATGCAATCACATCTGCATCATTCCTTCCCTCGCGCTGAGCATACACTCTCGCCTGGCCTCCACCCTCAGGCTGAATAGCCACAACATGGGCTACTCCACGACCACCTTCCTCACGTCTCTGGAAATTACCACGGCCGCGCCCACGACCTCTCTGCGGTGCAGCAACAACAGGAGCACGCTCTTGACCACCAGCCATCCTCGGACAATCTCGCCTCAAGTGGTCAGCAGAACCACAATTCCAGCATTCAAAACCAGCTGCCGCAACAGGAGCTTGCACCTCCCTCACAGCATGAGGACAGTCACGCCTCACGTGACCACGTGAACCGCAGATCCAACAAGCACCAGGGTCAGCTCTAGCATTGCCACCCCTAGCAGGTGCACCTCCACCTCTCTTAGCTGAGGACTGAAACCTCTGATCACGTCCCCTCTTGTTCCGTCCACCACCGGAACTATACTCAGCAGCTCTCTTCCCAGAACTCGCTCCAGCACCCTTCGCAGACAAACTCAGATTCATCTCTATGTCCTTTGCTCGGCCCACCAACACATCAAAATCATCATACTCAGTGGCCAGCACATACATCTTTACCTCCGTTATGAGACCATAACGAAACCTCTCGCACCTCTCCCGCTCATCAGGAATCAGCTCCGGTGCATACTGACTGAGTCGCACAAACTGCATCTCATACTCAGCCACACTCATACTCCCTTGGGTCAGAGTCATGAATTTACGCTTTTTCTCATCCAGATATCTCACTCCCAGATATCTCCTCTTGAACGCATTCTGGAAGAATGTCCAAGTGATGTCAGCTTCAGCCAATCCAGAGGTTGTGGTCGTCCACCACGTATAAGCATCGCTCTACAGCAAGGACACAACACATCCCAACTTTTGCACATCAGTGCAGCTCATCTGTCCCAAGATACGCTTGGTACTTTCTAGCCAAGCTTCCGACCTCTCAGCTGACATACCCCTAAACTCAGTCCCACCAAGACTGCGCAGACGCTCTAAGGGTAATCTCACACCAGCATCTTCCTGATGCCCAGCTCCTTGAGCTCCAGCTACTGCTGCTCGAAAAGCACCCGCAATAGCTTGTACCAGCATCGTCATATCAGGCATAGCTTGCCCCTGACCAACCTCAGGTCCTGCAGCTCTAGCACCAGCTGCTTCAGCTCCAGCTCTCCCTCCCTCAGCACCACCACCACCAGGCGGAGGAGGAGGTAACACAACACTACCCGCATTCTCATCATTCTCGTTCCCATCCGGGGTCATAGCTCTCACGCTACTCCTTAACTCTCTACGTGGTGCCATACTTTTACCATGCATAACAATACAAATAAAACATAATCAGGCCCAGCAAGGTAAGCAATTCCAAGTATTCAAGCTCAATTTCTTTCAAAATCAACATCATTTCTTTAGCTTTTGTTTGGCAATGGGTACCCTCATCATGCATCATCACAGCACACATCTCAAAAGCATCAACATCTCAAACCACTGAACATGCTTTCATACAACAAGCATACAAGCCAAACATACTTCAATCATGCATACAAACATTCCCAATTACTCGAAAACTCAGCTCTGATACCACCAAATGTAACCCCTTAACCCGGCCTAGACGGTTGACCCGAATTAAGAAAGTTACACGGGGAAAACCAAAGTCAACCCGAAAGTCAACCTTGATTAACGACCCTTTTTTTTTCTTTTTAATCTTATCTAGATGTACATTAACCCTAATTGTGATCACACAAACAACATACTCAAAGATCACAAACATCAGAGATCAAACAGGGACCCAATTGAACAAATTACAACTTTAGGGACCAAATTGTAATTTCTGATAAATTAAAGGACTTAACCCAAATTAATCTTACCAGCTTGAAATTAGTCAGGTTTCATGCTTCTCTGTGAAATTTCAGCTCAAAAGGACTTCTCAAACTCATACAATTGCACAAACAAGATTCAGGACCAAAATGCAAACATTTCAAAACATATAACTGCCCATGTCAGCCCCCAACGGTCGACCGTTCCGAAACAGGTTGACCCTGTTCCGAAACACGGGCCGTTCCGAAACTAGTTCCGCAACGGGGGTCTGGCAGAGACCAAACTGTTTCGAAACGGTGCATACCGTTTCGGACCCCTGGGTTCATTCCAGGCACCCGTTCCGAAACGGTGCACACTGTTCCGAAACGCCTGCACAGATTTCAGCAAACTAGCATACCAAAACATGCAATTGATCATTCAAACATGCTCCAAATGCTACCAAACTTTACCAGCATGCAATTCAACATATATAGAACACACTTGCATCATCAATTCACCCAAACAACATCACAAGCAAAAAGCCCCAATTCTATAGGCATGCTTCCTACACAAGCTAGCTATTCAAGCATTAACTTCTAAAACAAGCATATAAAGATCCAATCCAAAAACCAGCATCCATAACAACATTCAACATACTTAGGGAGTTCCAAACACCTCCCAAAACATACACATTGGTCCCCCATTGCCAAATCATCCAAAAGCTAAAATGTTTAACAAAAACCTTCCATACATTGAGCTCTACTTGTACTTGAACTCTTGCCCTTCTTGCTGCCCTTCAAGATACTCTAGTGCTCTGCATTATTGAATTAAGAAAACGAGAGAGCGTAAGCAAAAGCTTAGTGAGGAGTGCTCTTTAAAAACCATTCAATAATGCAATTAAAAACATTTACAAAACATGCTTATAATCAACCTTTGCACATGCTCAAAAGCATACTTTAAGACAAGCAATCCCATGCTTCAAAATAACATTTAAACAAGCATCTCATGCTTCACAATATTCTTAACATGTCATATTGGCTCAAGTGATACATTACATTTATTAAAACAAGTTCAACATCTTTCCCAAGGACTTTTAAACACCTTGGCCCCAAGGACTTTTAAACACCTTGGCCATGGACTTTTAACCACCATGGATGAGGACCACACAAGGACTTTTAACCACCTTTGTGTCCATAGCTTGAATCACCCCAAGGACTTTTAACCACCTTGGTCCCAAGGACTTTTAACCACCTTGGAAAGGATCACCTAAGGACTTTTAACCACCTTAGTGTCCGCAACAAGAACCATCCAAGGACTTTTAACCACCTTGATGTTCTTAAGTAACAAGGCTCACTCAAGGACTTTTAACCACCTTAGTGACCTTAACATTTTCAAAACATCACTTGCCAATATACATCTTTTACATCATATAATCCACTGTTTTAAAGCATTAAACCAAGCCATATTCATCATGCATTTCAAAGCATCAAACCACATTATTTCAATGTATAAAATCAAGGAACTCCTACCAAGAGTTACCTTCAACATATGGCTTAAAACATCAGCAAATACCATGCTAAAACATGCTTTCAAAACAGTAATTAAAACATGCAATTCACCAATTTGCATCTCAACAAAACCATGGCCACCACTAGAGAGAAAATCCGAAAACTTACACTTGAGCTTAGCAAAGTTGTTTAGACTTAGACTAAGCCCCCAAAACCTTCAAACCTTGGTTTTAAAATCTGAAAACCCAACTTCACTCACCGATTTCCACTTTGCTTCAAGCCAAAGCACCAAATCAAGCCTCCGGATCAACAACTCTTGGATCCAAAGATGCCTCCCCTGTTTCAACACATCAAAGCAAAGGATTAATGCATCATCATGCATTAATTGCTTCAATGAAAGCACCTAAACTCGCTGCTCTCATTCAACCTCCATTTTCGGCCACCAAACACAACCAAAAATGCATCCAAAACACTTCTAAACAAAGCCCAGCCATAAACCAGCAAAACCACACTTCCATTAACATCATAAAACATCTAAAAACAACCTACTAACAACCTTATACCTCCAGCAACATCAGATCACCAAGATCACCACAAAAACTACCTTGAAACACAAGCTAAACTTAGGAAACTCAGCCTATCCGGGATTTCATCAATCAAGACTCAATTCCTTATCAATTTAGAGATCATTTAACATCAAAAACACCTCTCAAATCACAGATTACTCAGATCTAACGAAAATCATCAAAAATCATCAAAATCTTGCATAATAAGCCAAGATCCATTTCAACACTTTAAAACCTTTAATTAAACATCAATTTAGGATTGAAAACTTAGGAATTTCAGTAAAGAACTGATAGTTTAGAGGAGAAGGACGTTCTTACCTCCAAACTTGAGTTTCTCCTCTTTTTGGAATCAAAATCCTTGTTGAAACAAGTAGCAATTGAAGAGGTTTTGAAGATACAATGATTAGGAATCAAATGAGAGTTGAAAGGAGGAATTTAGGTGAGAAAATCAGAAACTAATCTCTGAAAATGGAGTGTTTGGGTTGAGAGAAAAAGAGAGAAAGAAAATAGAGAAGTTAGTTATGAAATTAGCCAAATGGCTTTTCCCTCCTTTTGATATACTTTAAAATCAGAATTATAACTCAAAATATCTTAGAAAAATCTGGAGAAACTCCCTTTGGGTAAATAGCTCCTTAAAGATTCAAAGTTTCAACCCTTTATAAAACAGCCACCAAACTTGCGAAAATTACATTTTGGTCACTAGCCAAAATGTCACCCTTCCAAAACTCATTTTCCAAAATTGATTTCACAGTTCACTTAATTATATTAAAAGATGATTTTAGAACATTTTTCCATATTTTTAATGCAACCCGAACTAGGCTTTCCTAATTTAACCTCTTACGATTCGAACAGCACTTTGACCGACCGGTCAACGCCCAAGACTTCTAAGCCCAAAACCGGGGCGTTACAACTTTGTACTTTGAGATTTTTGGGTTTTAAGTTAAAAATCTAAACCTTATCAACCTTTAGGCAAGTTTTTGATTCTCTGATGTTAGACATGTCCTTAGCATCATTAAAGATCCAACATATATGATTTTTACAAGGTTTTAACAACATTTTCGGATATGGGTTTTACAGAGGTTTATGTGGTTCAAAAGATGGGTTTTGGGGCTGTTTATGAGTGTGAATTGATGGCTGATGATTGTATGATGTTTAGGGGTTATTTTGGAAGCTATGAGAGTGAAAAATGGGTCAGAATCAATGGTTATTACCTGTGCAAATGGGCTACTCGAAAATATATGTTTAAGGGTGTTCTTAGTTGGCTAAATGCTTGTTTTGTGCTCCGATGGTTGCTACAGTGATTTGTGGGCTGATTTGTGTTTGTTTTGTTGGCTTTGATTGACTAGCATCAGGATTTGGTGTTGGAGAATCTTTGGGAATCAATCCGGGAAGCTTGGAAGTTTGATCGGTTAGAGTTTGTTGAGCTTGGAGTAGTCGGTGAGTGGTTCTTCGATTTTAAATTGGTTTTCAAATGTTGGTTCGAGTATGTAGACCTAGGTCGGGCTTGGTAAACCCACCTAGAGTTGGGATTAAATTGGTAGTCTAATCTCAAGCTTTAGTTTAGAAGACTTTGCTTGACCTTCTAAATGTTGTGTTATGCCTCATGCATTAAATATGAATGATGTGGCTATGCATTTTGTGCATATGTGTTGTGATGAGGCATGAAGATTCATTTATGCATTGGGATATGCATGTGTTTGATGAAATGTGAGTGCATGATGGTAAATCATGGTGGCTCCGTGCTAGGCATGGGAAATGGTAAGAATATTGTATTATGATGATCTTGTGGTGAGTTAGTATTGGCACTAGTATGCTATGGTACAAATGATCGATCATTAGGATGTTAGTGTGCACACGAGTGTCGAAATGCGCACGTGGTCTTGGTTATTGTAGTCACCAAGATGGAGTACGTGAATGCCCGTAAATCTTCTCTTATATTTTAGTCGGTGATGAGTGGAATCCCATCGACGGGGCGTGAGGATGAGTGGAATCCCCTCCGTGTGAATCGGTGATGAGTGTAATCCCACCGAGTGGTAATGTAAAGGTTGAGTTGTTAGATGTGAGTTCCAATGGTTGTTATCCGCGTATTCGGGTCATAGCTAGGAGCCAATACGTTTTGTTAAATGTGTTTCTATATTGTTGTATTCTGGACATGTTGAGCATGGCATGATAATTGATGTTATGTTCATGCATTTTATATATTTGATTCATGTGGTTCCGTAGGTAAGGAAACATGCATTCATCCTTGGTTTTGTTGCTCGTGCTTGGACCCTGCATTGTCGAGGTTTGTTTTATGAGCTTACCCACACTAAGCTTTACGCTTACAATCTCTTTTGTTCGACAATGCAGATCCTTAGTTCGTGGGTTGCTTGTGCAAGGAGAAAGGCCTCCAAGTGTGCTATCTTAATCTTCAAGTATGAACTTTTAAGTTAAAAGATTAAATTGATAAGCAATGGGGATATGTGTATGTTGTTTTGTGTTAGGAGCTTGTTAAGACTCCTTTAGTATGTTGATGTTTTGGTTGTGTCTTGCCTATGCTATGTATGTTGGCCTTGTGCCCTAGTCTTATGCTTTTGTGTATGTTTTGTTCTAAGGCATGAAAACCTTGTTACGCAATGTATGTCTCTTTTGGTGAATGCTTGATTCCTTAGAATGTATGGCCTTTTCATGTATGTTGTGTGATGAACATGTTTGAAGTAGGGTGAATGCCCCTAGAGTAGGTAAATGCATGTTATATCTTGTTTCTTGATGTTTGAGGCTTGTTGGTAGCTTTTGGAGATGCAAAAACTTGGTTTTTAGAAACACACAGACTCTAGGCGTTTCGGAACGGGTAAGGCTGTTTCGGAACAGGTGTGGTTCTAAGGACACCCGTATCGGAACGCGTTCCGGTACGGTTTGGCTACTGTGAACCCCTGTTCCAATACGAGTATTGAAACATTTTTGCTACTGTGAGGGCTTGTTCCGGAACGTGTTTCGGAACGCCTAGGCGAAATGGAACCCTGTTCCGAAATAGGGTGGAGCGTATCGGAACAGATGGTCTGGCTTATTGAACTGGGGCCCGTGTATCGAAACGGGCAAGCCAGTTTCGAAACACAAGCCTGAAATGTGGGCTTTTGACATCTCTAAAGGTTCTCAAGTGCTGGGCTTAGGCCCTGTTTGATTTTAGCTTTCTTGTGAGCCTTGTTCGTAATCGTTTATGTGTGTTTGGTCGCGTTTGCAAGAAATCAGATTAACTTAACAATTGGTAAATTTAAATTAACTTACGCGCTCTCTTGCTTAGTCTTGTTCTTGTTTTCCGCTGCCATTTGTCACACATAGGACTAACTAAATATCTAGACAAGACAATAAATCAAAGAAACTTTTCTAGGGTCGTTAACCGAAGTGGAGCCTTAACGGGTTTTGCCTCGGTTTTCCTTGTGTGACCCACTCGGACCAGTCAGTCGCTCGGGCCGGGACGAGGGGGTTACAATATGAGATTTCGTCAAGCTCTCTATAACCCTTTTAGCCCGGCCAAGACACCCAACCCGAACTAAGAAGATTACACAGGGAAAACCGAAGCCAACTCGCTAAAGTCGACTTCGATTACCGACCCTTTTTCTCTGTTTTTTTCCTAGATGCATTTTAAGTCCTATGTGTTCAACAAATCACTTAGAAGAAAATGGCATAGCGATCGGAGTTCGTTTAGGGGTTCAATTGCACAAGTTACACATTTAAGGTCTAAACTGTAATTTTAGCAAATTATAGGGACCAATCAAATTTTAAGATTACCGTCCATTAATTAGTCATGAAACATGTTTCCATGTCAAATTTCATCACAAACGGACCTTCCAAACTCATCCTATTGCACATAAAACATTCAGGAACCAAAATGTAACATTTCAGACTTCAGAAAGGTACTTGTAACTAAAAACAACGGTCGAGTATCGATACCCTTGAGGCCCGTATCAATACGCGGGAAGATAGTAGCTCAATTAGGAAAAAGGTATCAATACCCCTGTGTTGTTTAGCCTGCAAAAAGCCTTTGAGTATTGATACTGAGGCCCAAGTATCGATACCCATGCCAAATATGCGCAAGAAACAACCTCATAAACGTATCAAACATCATCCAATCACACCCATAACTCATATACATGCATATATAATCAAATCAAACATATATGCAACACAAAATAGCCACATAGCTAGCCTTAGGCACATCAGTTCATATTGATTAAGCAACTAATGAAGCATGCCTTCAACCACAAACCGAAGCATGACCAAAGCACCAATTACAAGTCCAAAAACCACATAGAGGCCAATTACAAAAACAAAAATGCATACTAAACTTGCTCAACACTAGGAAATACAATAACAACAATATTTAAAGCATTGGACACCCTGATTGCCTTTATTACTCTAGTCCAACACCAAAGCTTACCTTCAATCAAAGTCTTCCACCGATCCCCTTGCAAGTGCTGCCTCCAAAGCTTAAATTGACTGCATTGATGAACAAAGAGAGCATAAGCATACAAGCTTAGTAAGGATTGCTCAAAATACATCAACAATGCAGTTTTGGAAACACAAGTTGAAACCCTATCATTCTCAATCTCAATTCAAGATTTCAAAACCAAAGCAAATCATTCTTTGACCATGTTCCACATATATCATTAGCCACATGCGTTGTTCACAATGTAAATCAACATTAAGCCTCACTCGCTTAATTCACATGCATGGTTCACAATGCAAATCAACATTAAGCCCCACTTGCTTAATTCACATCCACTGTTCACAATGCAAATCCACATTAAGCCTCACTTGCTTAATTCACATGCATAGATTTTTCTTATGCAACATCTCATCATCAAGCATCTCATGCACAACAATCCATTATGCATTCATTATAATCTTGATACATGGACAACAATAAACACATATATTGGCTATCACATCCAGACATAGGCTCACCCGTATCCGTTGTGATAGACTCATCTCTATCACTTTTACAAACAATATCGGATACACAGACTTGTATAGGCTCATCCCTATACGTTGTGATAGACTCACCTCTATCACTCAATGATGGGCTCACCTCCAACATAATAGCTACGAATGGAATTAGGCTCACCCTAACCCATAGTGATAGACTCACCTCTACCATCTGCAATAGGCTCACCCCTTTTACGTCACGTAGCTAGACACACGTACGATTTATAGATTATAGTGCACTCACATCGTATTGGTCGACCAACGTATCCGTCTATTAAAAAATAGATAATTCACTTGCCAATATACCCATAAAACCATGTTAACTCACTGCTTACAATGCATCATTAAAAATCACCTCATATCCCAAAATTAAACATGCTTTTAATTAGAAAATACCATCTCATACAAGATCATACCATCTTGTATCAAACCAAACCATTTCATGGGATAAACACAAGCAAAAAACATGCTTAAATCCATGCATAACAATGAGTAACAACCATTATCAAAACATGAGCATGATAAACCATGGAGTCCATTTCAAACCGAAATTCGAGAGTTCAAATAACCATAATGTTGAGTGTATAAAAGTTCTATATTTTACCCCTCATTTACCCATCTTTCTGCTGCATTCAATCATAATTCATTGCATTTAGAATAGATTTCTTTATATACATCACAATTAGATAAAATGGTACAGTTGCTACTGATTTTGGTTACTTTTGCAGGTATATACTGAGGCAGACTCATGGCAGCACAAGAACATAGGTGGATCATAGAACTGGAGTCGAGAAGAAAACGTTGTCATGGCCACTGTCGTGGCAGCCATGACGAAAGAATGATGAGGTGGAAAAGTGAAGTGGAGCTCGACAAATAGGTGATCTCAAGCCGGTCTGTTGTGGACCACTCCCGTATTGTTCTGAGCCCTGAGGCAGAATGAAGGCCAAGCCCTCCAAGGAAGAAATTCAAGGCAAGAAAAGATGACGAATTAAAGGCATCTACTCAGAAGATTTAATCTTTAATAGAGTTGTACTCTAGTTTAAACTTGTATTCTTGCCATATTAGAAAACTTGGACCCAAGGCCTATATAAAGGCATGTAATTCGACCTTGGGAAGGATATCTCATTCCTAGTCGTCTTCCCCAAAACCCTTGTCATTTTCCCCTCTTCATCATGTTCTAAACTTCCCCTAGGACTAATGGTTGATTCTGTAAAGTAGTTGCAAGGATTGTACTGTTTTAGGAATTTTCTGTCAAGTAATAAAAAGCTTCAACTTTATTTATTCTGGTTTTTCATGTCTCGCTAGAGTATCGGGAGAGCATTGTGAGGTTATCCGTTTGTTTGATATCGGGAGAGTGAAGCATACGAACGTAATAAATACACGTTTTCCAATTTATGGTTAAACCATCTCGGCTTAGGGATAAGTACAAGGTTAAGTGGCTAAGAAAGAATTAAAAAACATTGGTGTTCACCCTTCGATTCACGCCGGGAGGTATCATCCAAGAAGTGTCCATCAACAGAACTTGGGCCTAGGGATAGGACAAGTCATAGCAGGGATTCTTGCCAAGCTTTAAGTACAGAGTTGTGTGATCGCTGCCGCGACATCAACAGACTTCTACCGCGACAGGTGCTGTCGCGACAGGGACGACGACAGAAAACAGAAGTTCCTCTTACAGTGCAACACCTGCACTCCTGAGCGAATCAATACCAGCCTATTTCTTAAACTGTTTTTTATCAAGATTACTTCACAAATCCAATCAAATTGTTTCTCTCTCTTGTGCAGCAATTCAAGGATAAAGTTATTTCCAGTCCCTGTGGAGACGATATTCGATACTCCAGTATCACTTTACTACTTGCGTCGTGTACACTTGCACTATTTGCGATAGGATTCTTTTACACGCAACAAGTTTTTGGCGTCGTTGCCGGGGACTGGTAACCTATCTTTACCCTTTTTATTACTGCGCTTTTTCTTTTTTCTTTATTTAGTGGTGTTATTTACCTCGTGCTTTTCACGAGGTTTGTTGTTTTCTTATACGCAGATCTAGACAAGGCAAAGAACCTGAGTACGAACTAGACCCAGAAATCGAACACACGTATCAACTTAGGAACCAAGCCCGACTCTTGATAGCAAGAAAGAACTATCTTGAGGAGCAACTAGAAGCAATGGTGAATGGAAGAAAAAACGACGGGGCAGATGACCCAAACAACAATAACCAGAGAGTTATTGCTGATCCTCCACAAGATGCCCGGAATGAACGACCCGCTGCCGCACGACAGTTCTGCCGCGACTACATGGTCAATGACCATGTTGAACTAGAAACCACCTTGCAAGACGTGGAAGCTAAAAACTTCGAGCTGAAACCTTTCATGTTCAGCATGATAAATTTTGCTGGCCAGTTTAGCGGTTCTGCAACTGAGGATGCCCGAGAACATCTGAAAACGTTCCAAGAAATCTATGGATCATTCAGACTGCCAGGAATAAATCCGGAAGTACTGAGGCTCCGATTGCTTCCCTATTCATTGAGAGACAAAGCTAAAACTTGGTGGAATAAATTAACATCGAGTTCAATACGAACTTGGGCATATCTCTCTCGTGAATTCTTATCTCGTTTTAATCCCTCTCATTTATCTAAAAGATTGCATAACGAGATTGCTACTTTTCAACAGGAAGATGACGAACCAATGCATGAGGCATGGGACAAATTTACAACTCTTTTACGAAATTGCCCGATGCATGGATTCCCCGTGTGGAATCATGTTGTCAAATTCTACAACGCTGCCAATGCACAAACTCGACTGAGAATAGATTCAACATCGAATGGGTTATTAGTGGACAAGGACCCAGACGAGGTAATGATAGTGTTGAAAAAGCTAGCACATAATGATGAGCAATTTCCTACATCCAGGAGAGGGGAAAACGAGGAATATCTGTAAAGGATTACGAAGCTGATAGTTCGATAAAATCACATGTTGCATACCTCACAAAGATAGTCGAAAATCTGCATCGGAAAGATTCTAAAGTCGTATATTCTACACAAGAGGTATGTGAAACTTGTAGTGTGAACCACAGTTCAAAAGACTGTCCTTTACAGTTGGAAGAAGGGATGTATGTTGGGAATTATAATAAGCCAAGAAATTATGATTCCAACAATTACAATCCCAACTGGAGGAAGGATCCAAAGTTTTCCTGGAGCAATCCGAACAATGCACTGAAACCTCCAGTGCAGAACAATCAAAACCGAAGGGTACCTAGAATCCTGTCGCGACAGCAGCCACAACAACAGCCGCAACAGCATCCGACATCCGCACCTAGTATGCTGGAACAAATATTGGCAACATTTATGTCATAGATAGGAGCATACATGGCGAACTTGGATCACTTTGTCAAGAAAACTGAATCATTCATGGACAAGACAAAGATATGGATGACAAACCATGAAGCTACCCTGAAATCTCTGGAGACACAGATGGGCCAAGTTTCCTAGCATATCAAGCCGAGGCAGAACGGAGGATTCCCTAGTGATACTGAGGTCACTAGAAAACCCACAAATGAGATGTGTAAAGCAATTACAACTAGAAGTGAGAAACATTTACAAGGTCCGAAGATAAAAGATGTACTAAGTAAGAAACCGACCCTAGATACACCTACCGTGAAAACTACCTCGGTAGAGGAAAAACAACCTGCTGTCGCCACACCTGCCACGACAACAGAAGGGACAGAGGAGCAGACTGAAGATGCTGAGGAACCTAAACCTTATCAGATCCAAATTCCATGTGGGGGATGTATTGAAGATTACCGTCCTCCACCTCCTTTTCCACAGCGGTTACAGAAACAAAAAGCAGGAGTACCAGCTTAAAAAGATTTATAATATTTTTAAACGGGTTACATAAACAAAATTAGATGCCCGAATATGATAAGTTTCTCAAGGATGCAATGTCCAAAAGGTCCAGACTTGGGGAATTTGAGACAGTGAAAATGACAGAAGGATGCATGACCATTTTGCATAGGCATCCCCCCCAAAAGAAGAAGGATCTTGAGAGCTTCATCATACCGTGCATAATTGGCGATAAGTTCGTGGGTAAGGCACTTTGTGATCTTGGTGCTAGCATAAATCTAATGCCCAAATCTGTGTTTCAGAAATTAGGTATTGGACAAGCAAGGCCCACGACAGTCATGCTGCAGCTGGCAGAATGCTCTTACGTACAACCAGAAGGGAAGATCGAAGATATTCTGGTAAGAGTGGATAAATTTATTTTCCATGCTGACTTTTTTGTTTTAGATTGTGAAGTAGATGAAAATGCACTGATCATCCTGGGGCGACCCTTCCTAGCCACAAGCAGAACTGTGATCGATGTTGAGAAAGGAGAACTGACCATGTGAGTGAATGATCAACAAATCAAACTCAACGTTCTCCACGCAATAAAACAGGCTGATGCAGAAGAAGAGTGCAAGGCAATCTCTGAGGTAGTCCTTGACCAACCCTGCATCAGGTTGAGCTGCCACGACAAACAGCTTGGTCACTGCCACCGCAGTCACCCAGACAACTGTCACGGCAGCAACGACGACAGTGACTCCTCCGACTCTGAAACATCTGACACTGAAGGTCCTGTGGAGGTAAATTGGATAGGTACACGTCCAAGTAAGTTCTTCGAGCCTCTAAATTATACCTCGAATGAACATATAATCCAGAAGCCTTCCATTGAAAAGCTGCTTGTTCTAGATCTTAAATCCCTGCCAGGGCAGCTTAAATATGTCTTTCTTGGTTTAAATGATACGTTGCCCGTAATCATCTCTTCCAAGTTAATACAGGAACAAGAGCAACAGCTAATCAAAATACTACAGCAGCATAAGATGGCCATTGGATGGACTATAGCTGATATCCAAGGCATGAGACCGGCGTTATGCATGCACAAAATCCTCTTGGAGGATGATCATAAGCCGACCATTGATGCCCAAAGACGATTGAATGAGGCTATGAGAGAGGTGGTAAAAAAAGAGATTATCAAATGGCTCGACGCCGGAATCATATACGCCATCTCGGATAGCAAGTGCGTGAGCCCGGTGCAGTGTGTGCCCAAAAAGGGAGGCATAACCGTGGTAACCAACGAAGAAAACAAACTAATCCCAACCAGGACTGTGACCGGTTGGAGGGTTTGTATGGATTACCGGAAGCTTAACAATGCTACCCGAAAGGACCATTTCCCCTTACATTTTATTGATCAAATGCTTGATAGATTAGCGGGGAAACCTTACTATTGTTTTCTTGATGGTTACTCAGGTTATAACCAAATAGCAATCGCACTAGAGGACCAAGAGAAAACTACCTTTACATGCCTGTACGACACCTATGCCTTTCGGAGAATGCCATTTGGGCTGTGCAATGCACCAACAACCTTCCAACGGTGCATGATGGCAATATTCTCCGACATGGTGAGGATTTCCTAGAAATTTTCATGGACGACTTTTCCTTCTTTGGAGACAGCTTCGAAGGTTGTTTAGGCAACTTACAGAAAGTTCTTGAGAGATGCGAAGAGGCGAACTTGGTTTTAAACTGGGAAAAGTGCCACTTCATGATGGATGAAGGAATAGTCCTGGGCCACAAGGTAAGCTGCCGCATCATAGAGGTGGACTGAGACAAAATAGAAGTCATCGAAAAGCTGCCGCCACCCACCATAGTCAAGGGGACTCGAAGTTTCTTAGGGCATGTCGGGTTTTATCGAGGATTTATAGTAAATTTTTCGAAGATTACCAAGCTTCTATGACACCTATTGGAACAAAACCGTCCCTTTGACTTTAATACTGAATGTACTGAGGCATTCAGAATACTAAAGGAGAAGCTGGTTATAGCCCTGATCGTACAACCACCAGACTGGAGTTTGCCATTTGAAATAATGTGTGATGCCAGTGACTACGTTGTCGGGGCAACATTAGGGCAGAGGAAGGATAAGCTCATCCATGTGATTTACTATGCCAACAAAACATTGAATGATGCCCAAATCAACTACACCATGACAAAGAAGGAGCTGTTAGCATCGGTGTTCTCAATCGACAAGTTCCGTCCATATATACATAGAACAAAGGTGGTGGTCTATACAGACCATTCAGCACTGAAGTATCTGTTCACGAAAAAGGATGTAAAACCTATATTGATACGTTGGATTCTGCTGCTGCAAGAATTTAACATTGACATCAAGGATAAAAAGGGAACATAAAACCAAGTAGCAGACCACTTGTCAAGGCTGGAGACGGGAAGGAGTCAATCCACAGACAAGACAAACATATTGGAGACCTTCCCAAATAAGCAGTTGTTTGCTGCCACCAGCACTACCGCGACAGCCATGGCGGCAAGTAAGCTTTCTGAAACCCCTTGGTATGCTGACATTGTTAATTACATTGTAAGTGGGTTATTACCTAATGAGCTTAACTACCAAGCAAGGAAGAGGTTCCAAAATGATGCAAAACATTATTATTAGGATGAACCTCTTCTTTTCAAACACTGTGCAGATCAGATTATCAGGAGATGCGTACCACAGAACGAACTGAAAGCGGTGCTTCACCACTGCCATGCTTCCCCTTATGGAGGACACCTAGGAGGAAACAAAACCGCTTCCAAGGTGCTGCAATCCGGTCTCTATTGGCCCACATTGTTCAAGGATGCACAAGCTTTTTATAAGGTCTACGACAAGTGCCAAAGGACTTGGAACATATCGAGAATGCATGAAATGCCACTGCAGAACATATTAGAGGTCGAAATCTTTGATGTATGGGGAATCGACTTCATGGGACCATTCCCAACATCTTGTGGGAACTTGTACATCCTACTGGCAGTAAACTATGTGTCAAAGTGGGTTGAAGCGATCGCTACTCAGAAGAACGACGCCAAAACTGTACAAAGATTTCTTCACAAGAACATCTTCTCCAGATTTGGCATTCCAAGGGCGATAATTAGTGATGAGGGGAGACACTTCGATAACAGGGTAATAGCTGCTGCCTTAAGGAAATACGGAGTAAAGCACCGAATTGCAACAACGTACCACCCTCAAACCAATGGGCAGGCCGAGATATCCAATAGAGAAGTAAAGAACATACTAGAGAAGATGGCTAAACCTACTCAAATGGATTGGTCTCTACATCTCAATGATGCACTCTGGGCCTACGGAACATCGTTCAAAACACCATTGGGGATGTCACCCTATCGACTCATCTATGGGAAAACTTGTCATTTACCTGTTGAGATAGAACACAGAGCTTACTAGGATATCAAGGCGGTAAATATGGACTGGGATAAGGCAGGACAAAAAAAGCTACTAGACTTGAATAAAATTGAGGAAATTCGAGCAATGGCCTATGACAATGCCAAGTTCTATAAGGACAAAACCAAGAAGTGGCATGACAGGAAGCTGCTGCCACGACAGTTCTGCCCGTGACAGCAGGTGTTGTTGTTCAACTCTAGGTTGAAGCTTTTCTTATGAAAGCTTAAATCTAGGTGGTCTGGTTCTTTCCAGGTTGTCCAAGTTTTCCCTCATTGTGTCATTACAATCAAATCACTGAAGGATGGGCACCAGTTCAAGGTTAATGGATAGAGCCATAAGCATTATCATGGGACTAAAGCCCCAAGGATGCAGGAAGTAGTTACTTTAGGAGATGCCCCTCAAGGCATCCCTAATTTAACTTAGTTTTTATTTTATTTTATTTATTAAGAATTTATTTTATTTATTTATTTTAGGTACTAAGATTTTAATTCAGTTTATTTATTTAATTATTTTTAGGAAATAAAGGAAGCAAAGCAAAGAGAAGGAATGAACCAGCCCAATACATTCATCACAGCCCAAAAAGCCCAACGGACAAGCCTGTCGTCATAGCCTGTCACCAGCTGTCGCGACAGACGTGGAAAAGAAAGCTTGTCATAGAGCTGTCGCGGCAGACGCGCAACAGAAACAGAAACGCATGACAGACACGTCAAAAATTGTGTAACATCTTGCCCCGTTATTCGCACCTGCCGTGTAACCCCCTTAGCCCGGCCTAGACGGTAGACCTCAACTACGAAGATTACACGTGGAAAACCAAAGTCAACCCGAAAGTCAACCTTGATTCACGACCCTTTTTTTTCTTTTTAATCTTGTCTAGATACACGTTAACCCTAAGTGAGTACTCATAAAACATATTTGAGAAAGGCACAACGATCGGATAACATATAGGGACTCAATCGCACTTATTACAAGTTTAGGGACGAAAATGAAATTTCTGTGAATTAGAAGGTCTTTATTGATTTTAAGGTTACCAATATGAAATTAGTCACATTACATGCTTCTCTGCCAAATTTCATCTTAAAAGAACATCTCAAACTCAAGCAATTGCAAACTTCAGCACCATTCAAATCTGTACCCAACGGTCATCTGTTTCGAAACATCCACCTACTGTATCGGAACGCTGGATCGGAACGACGTTGACCGTTTCGATACGCGGGTTGGTTCCGAGACCAGTTCCGAAACGTGGCATTCCAGTAGCCAAATCGTTTCGTAATATCTTTTAGCGTTTCGAAACACGAAGGCCATTTCAGGCCCCCGTTTCGAAACACTAGAGGGTGTTTCGATACGGATTGCCCAGAAACTGCATCAATTGCTGGTTTTTCATGCATAAACCCATTCAACCACATCCAAAAGACTCTCCAAACATACCAACAAGTCACTAAGCATATAAGGTACATAACTAGAACCCCAAAACACCTTCATAGCATCAAACATGAAAACTCACAAATCTAGAGGCATGTTTCCTATTACCAAATCACTAATAGGCTATCCAACCTCAAAACAAGTAATCAAGGCCATTTACAATTCAAATCAACCAAGGCAAACGTGCCACAACCTTAGGGAGTTTAACAAATCTCCCAAAACAAATCTTAGGTTCCCATTGCAAATTTATCAAAACTAATAGTGTATGAAAACTTCACCATACGTGAGCTTAAATTTCCTTGGATAAACTTAGCTTCCTTGATGCCCTTAAACACCTCAATTATTTGCATTATTGGTAAAAGAGAGCGTAAGCACAATTGCTTAGTGAGGCATGCTCTAAAGAAAACCAACACAATAATGCACATTTAGAAAACACTTTCATCAAAGCTTTTAAACCACATGATCATCTCTTTCTCATGCTTGGAAAACTTTCAAAGCAAAAACTCATTGAAATCACATGTACCTTGATTCTATCTCATGCATTAAAACCAATGCAACTCTCATGGCAAGGCCATTCACATGCTTGTATTGTCAAAGCATTTATAAACAAAACACATATGCATATCTCATAGCATAAATCATTTCATCAAAGGTACATGTGTAACAAAAACCATTTCATCATTTATATTGGCATTTAGCATCTCATTAATACTCGGATATGCGGACACATTTCTACACTAGACTCTTCCGGTGGAATCTCACATCACCGTACTCACTTGTCTAGCAACACAACTTCTGGTGGAATCTCTCATCACCGTACTCACATGGCGGAATCTCTCATCGCCACAAAGCTTGGGTATTTCACCAAGTCCTACCCGATGGAATGCCCATCATCGGAATATCTCCCTTTGGCTTAACCAAAGAGCATGTACGAATTTTTAGTTTATAGTGCACTCTGATCCTATTGATCGATCAATTATATCCGGTAAGTTTCTCAACATCTATGCCAATATAATGTGTTAAAATATCATCACACCTACTGTTTTTCATGCAATAAAACTCAAAGGTTTTCTCACCACATTTCAAATCATAAATCAATAGTTGCTTCAAACCAAAAGGTCAAATCTATTCAATGCAACATGCCATCTCATGACATCTCTTCAAGCATAATCTCATGCTCCAAAACATGCATAAAAACAGTAGGAATTTAACAATCTCAAACCATGAGCATGTAAAAGAATTTTAGGGGCAAACACCACTTTAGAGAGATCAAATCAAGCCATACTTACTTCCGGATTTAGGAAGGTGTTTCAAACCTCTCCTAAATCCCCAAACCTTGTATTTTTGTCCTCATGCACTTCAAACCAAATCGCACTCACCAATTTCGTTTCCCTTGCTTGCCGAAACGCCAATTAAGCTTCCAGTTTTAACTCCGAAAGTGTCCAAAGATGTCTCCCCTGTTTTAGACACATAAAAGCAGAGGATTAATGCATCATCATGCATTGAAATCTTCAGCAACACTCCTAAACTCGTTGCTCTACCTAAATCCAACATTTCGGCTACCAAACAAAACCGAAATCACCTCCAAACTCTTCCAAAACTTAACCCAGCCAAGATCCATCTCTTCTAATAATTTCTAAACATCAATTAACATCAAAAACAACTCTAAACTCTTCCTTATACCTCCAGCTATAACAGAACACCAAAAACACCTCAAAAACCACCATTTTCACAAGCAAAAACTTAGGAAACACAACCTATTCGGGATTTGATTGATAAAACCTCATTTCTAACATCAATTAACATCCAAAATACATTAGAGAACTATCTCAAAATAGAGTCCAATCAATTACAATGAAAATCTTCAAGATCTCTTCCAAAATCTTGAGTTTTAAGCCAAAATCTTGTTTCTAACATTAAAACCATTTACAAAACTTTAATAAAGGATTGACAACTTGGGAATTTCAGTAAAGAACTGAGTATTTAGAGGAGAAGAACAATCTTACCTCTAAAAGATGATTTCTCCTTGATTTGGGCAAAATTCCATGAAAATACAATGTGGAAATCAAAAGGATTTGTTGCAAGATTGATTAGGAACCAATGAGTGATGGAAATCTCATCAATTGGAGTAAAAATCAATGTGAATTTTGCTGGAGAAAAGGTGTTTGGATGATAGGATTTTGAGAGAAAAAGGAATGAGAAAAAATTAGAGAAAGGTAGTTTTGAAAGTCAAAAAGTAGTTTTCACATTTCTTTTATTTAATTAAATCATTAATTAAATCACCCAAATTAAGGAAAAATCTGGAGAAAAACATTTTGGGTAAATTAGCTCCTTAAATATTCAAAGTTTCAATCCTTTACAAAACAGTCACTACTAAACTTTGTAAAAATCGCAATTTGGTCACTACACCGAAATGTAGTATTTCCAAACCTATTTTGTAAAATTGATTTCACCATTCTCTTATATATATATATATATATATATATATATTAAATGAGGACTTTTAGATATTTTTCTATATTTTTAAAGCATCCCGAACTAGGCGTTGCCTAAAACCTCCTTTTATATTCGAACCGTTTCTCAGATCGGTCCGGTTCAGACCCTAAACTTCTAAGCCCAAAATTGGGGTGTTACAACTCTCCCCCTCTTAAGAAATTTCGTCCTCGAAATTTACCTGGAGGAAAAAGATAAGGAAACTACTTCTTCAAGTCATCTTTCCTTTCCCAAGTGGCTTCCTCAACACCACGATGCCTCCACAACACCTTAACCAACTCAATGGTCTTACCTCGAAGAAATTTACTGTCTGAATCAAGAATTTCCACCGGCTCCTCATCGTAGGTCAAATCTGGATTCAACTCCACTTCCTCCACAGGCATAACATGCGAAGGATCCGATCTATACCTCCGAAGCATAGAGACATGAAACACATCATGTATCTTTTCCAACTCTTGTGGTAACCTCAGCTTACAAGCAACAGGACCCACACGTTAAATCACCTCGTATGGTCCAATATACCTAGGGCTCAACTTACCCTTCCGGCCAAACCTCATCAACTTCTTCCAAGGTGAAACCTTCAAGAACACACGGTCACCCACCGCAAACTCAATCTCCTTACGCTTCAAATTCGCGTAAGATTTCTGTCGATCAGAAGCTGCCTTCAGCCGCTTACAAATGAGCTTCACCTTCTCGGTGGTTCCTTCTAACGAAGCCGACATCGAGACCAACTTCTGACCTGTTTCAGCCCAGCAAAGAGGAGTTTTGCACTTCCTCCCATACAAGGCTACATAAGGTGCCATTTGAATACCTCCCTGGTAGCTATTGTTATAAGCAAACTCCACCAAAGGCAAATGCTTCTCCCAAGAGCCTTGAAACTCAATCACGCAGCACCTCAACATATCCTCAAGCACTTGGATAACACGCTCAGACTGACCATTCGATTGCGGATGATAAGAAGTACTGAAATTCAGTCACGTACCCAAAGCTTGATGCAAACATTCCCAAAAACACGTCGTGAACCTCGGATCTCTATACGACACTATAGATTTTTGTACACCATGCAAACACACAATCTCAGCAATGTACAGCTCTGCAAGCTTATCGAAAGAGTACGTGGTATGCACAGGTAAGAAATGCGCACACTTCGTAAGGCGATCCACAATCACCCACACCGAATTCTTCTTCGATGGCGACAAAGGAAAACCAGACACAAAGTCCATGGTGATTCTTTCCCACTTCCATTCAGGAACACTCAAAGGTTGCAACAACCCTGAAGGAAACTGATGCTCAGCTTTAACCCGCTGACAAACCATACACTTACCCACATAATCCGCAACATATTTCTTCAATCCCACCCAATAGTACTCATCCTTTAAATCATGATACATCTTTGTACTACCAGGGTGCATAGCAAAAGGACTACTATGAGCTTCGGTCAAAATAGTACGCCTCAACTCCACATCATTCGGCACTACTATCCGTCTCCCGAAACATAGAACTCCATCATCATTAAAACAAAAATCCAATGGTCTATCCTCAGCAATATCCTGAACATGAGGCACAAAGGAATCATCCAACAACTGCTTATCTTTTATCAACTGAACCAGAGATGGTTTCACTGGCAATTCAACCACAAGACCTCCATCTTGTGAAATACTCAAGCCGGCAAACATAGCCCTTAACTCCACTGCCACCTTCCTGCTCAAGGCATCCGCCACCACATTAGCTTTTCTCGGATGGTACTCGATCGTCAGATCGTAATCATTAAGCAACTCCACCCAACGTCGTTGCATAAGATTCAACTCTTTCTGAGACATCAGATACTTTAAACTCCTGTGATCCGTGTACATAATACACTTCTCACCATACAGATAATGTCTCCAAATCTTCAAAGCAAAAACCACCGCAGCTAACTCAATATCATACGTAGGATAATTGCGCTCATGCACCTTCAACTGTCGCGATGCATAAGCGACCACCTTACCCTCTTACATTAGCACACAGACCCAAACCAACGTAGGATGTGTCACTATACACCACAAACTCTTTTCCTGATTCAGGTTGAACGAAGATAGGAGCTTGCGTCAAAGCTGCCTTAAGCTTCTCAAAATCTTGTTGTCTTGCTTCTGTCCACTCATACTTGATATCTTTTTGCAACAACTTCGTCAAACGGGCGACAATCTTCAAAAATCCATCCACAAACATCCGATAATATCTTGCTAACCCAAGGAAACTACGGACTTCATGAACGGACTTAGGAGGCTTCCAATTCATTACCGCCTCAATCTTCTGAGGATCAACACGAATCCCCTCAGCCGAAACCATATGACCAAGGAACACAACTTCCTTTAGCCAAAACTCACACTTGCTCACCTTAGCATAAAGCTGATTTTCTAGAAGCGCTTGCAAGACAACCCTCAAATGACCTTCATGCTCCTCCTCAGTACGAGAGTACACAAGGATATCATCGATAAACACCACAACAAAGTTGACCAAGTACTCATGAAACACTCTATTCATCATGTCAATAAAAGCAGTGGCAGCATTCGTCAAGCCAAACAGCATTACAAGGAACTCATAATGCCCATACCTCGTTCTAAAGGTTGTTTTCGGCACATCCACATCTTTAACATTAAGTTGGTAGTATCCTGACCTTAAGTCAATCTTGGAGAACACAGCCGCTCCCCGAAACTGATCAAAAAGATCATCGATCCTCGGCAAAGGATACTTATTCTTGATAGTCAACTTGTTCAGCTGACGATAATCGATGCACATTCTCATAGTGCCATCTTTCTTCTTCACGAACAAGACCGGTGCACCCCACGGTGACACACTAGGCCGAATGAAACCACGGTCAAGCAACTCCTAAAGCTGCGTCTTCAACTCCTTTAGCTCCTTAGGTGCCATGTGATAGGGAGCAATAGACACCAGAGTTGTGTTTTCATACAGCTCAATTCCAAACTCCACCTCTCGACTAAGCGGCAATCTAGGTAACTCCTCCGGAAACACTCCAGGAAACCCCCGTACAGTTCAGATATCCTGAACGCGCAACTCCTTTGAACTAGGATTCATCACAAAGGCTAGGTAAGCTTCGCAACCTTGCCTCAGCATCCGACTCGCTTCTGATGTAGACAACCACCACCACTTCGTAATCATCCGCGAGTTTCCATGAAACTCGCTTGCTTTCAAAATCCACTACAGCTCGATGCTCGACAAGCCAATCCATACCAAGGATTACAACAAAACTATAGAATGGCAATTCCATGAGATCAACAAGAAAAACATGGTTTTTCACTTTCAAGGGACATATTCTATACAACTTTCGTGTTATAACTGTCTCACCAAAGGAACTAGTCACACGCATACCAACATCCAAAGATTCAACAGGTAAACCAAGCATTTGAGCATGTTCACGCAATATGTACGAGTGTGTAGATCCAGAATCAATCAAAGAAAGTAATGATAAGGATTGCAAAGTAAAAGTACCTGTGATCACATCCGTATCATTCCTTCCCTCACGATGAGCATACACTCGAGCCTGACCACCACCCTCGGGTTGAACGGCCACAACATGAGCTACATTCCGGCCACCATCATCTCTGCGCTGAAAATTACCATGGCCACGCCCACGGCCTCTCTGCGGCTCAGCTGCTCTCACTGGAGCATGTCCCTTATTCAAAGGCTGAGGACAATCCTTCTTCAAATGTCCACGGTTTCCACAATTCCAGCATGTACCAGGGTTACCCCAACACTCGACACCATGCCGTCTACCACAACGGTTACACTCAGGTGTCCTAAAAACAGCATTAGGTCCTTGCTGACCTCTACCAGGGTTACCACCTCCACGCCTAGCATCAAAGTGCGGCCTCCTATCCTTATGCCTCTTGTTGCGATCTCTCCCATAATTGCGTTCAGCCGCTCTCTTCCCAGAGCTAGATCCACCCGTTCGGCTAGTCAGACCAAGATTCGACTCAATGTCCTTGGCTCTAGTGACCAAGACATCGAAATATGTATAATCATCCGCATGCATAAAATTCTTCACATCCGTTACTAACCCGTAACGGAATCGTTCGCACCTCTTCCGCTCATTAGGGATCAGCTCAGGTGCATACTGACTGAGGCGGACAAACTGAATCTCATACTCAGCCACCGTCATGCTACCTTGCACAAGGGACATAAATTCTCTTTTCTTCTCATCTAGGTATCGCACACCCCGATACTTCCGCTTAAACGCACCCAGGAAGAACGTCCAAGTCACCTCATCATCCTCCATCCCAGAGATAGTGGTCGTCTACCACGTATAAGCATCACCATGCAGCAATGACACCACACAACCCAGCTTCTGCACATTATTGCAGTTCATCTGACCCAAAATCCTCTTGGTGCTTTCCAACCAAGACTCAGATCCTTCTGGAGATAAACCTCAGAACTCAGTCCCTCCTAGACTGCAAAGACGTTCCAAAGGCAACCTCACATTGGTATCATCCTGATGCGCGACTCCATGAGCTCCAGCTACTGCTGCCTGAAAGGCTCCAACAATAGCCTGAATCAACACAATCATATCAGGAGCAGCTTGCCCCTGCACACCTTCAGGTCCAGCGACCCCAACACCAGCACCAGCATTTCCAACTCCAGCACCACCATCACCACCAGGTGGTCCACCACAAGGAGGAGGAGGTAGATCCACAACATTCTCAGCATTCTCATCATTCTCATTCTGAGCCATAGCTCTTGTATTAATCCTCATCTCTCTATGTGGCCCTATTTACAAAGAAAACAATGCAGTAAGAAAAATGCAATAAACACAATTATGCACAATAAGATAAGTAATCCAAGTACTCAATCTCATTTTCGAAATCAATTCCTTTCATTAGTTTTGATATGGCAATGGGATCCCCTAACACACTCCAACATAGCATAACATTACAGGCACATCACAATTGAAACCATGCATCACTATTCACACAACATTCTTTCATCCAAAAGGCACACCATGAAATTACACAAACATCATCCACATCACAAACCCCAATTATCCGAGAACTAAGCTCCGATACCACCAAATGTAACCCCCTTAGCCCGGCCTAAACGGTAGACCCGAACTACGAAGATTACACGGGGAAAACCAAAGTCAACCCGAAAGTTAACCTTGATTCACGACCCTTTTTTTCTTTTAAATCTTGTCTAGATACACGTTAACCCTAAGTGAGTACTCATAAAACATATTTGAGAAAGGCAAAGCGATCGGATAACATATAGGGACTCAATTGCACTTATTACAAGTTTAGGGACCAAAATGAAATTTCTGTAAATTAGAAGGTCTTTATTGATTTTAAGGTTACCAATATGAAATTAGTCACGTTACATGCTTCTCTGCCAAATTTCATCTTAAAAGAACATCTCAAACTCAAACAATTGCAACTTCAATATTTCTGTAAATTAGAAGGTCTTTATTGATTTTAAGGTTACCATTCAAATATGTGTCCAACGGTCACCCGTTTCGAAACATCCACCTGATGTATCAGAAAGCTGGATCAAAACAGCATTGACCGTTCCAATACACGGGTTGGTTCCGAGACCAGTTCCGAAACGTGGCATTCCTGTAGCCAAATCGTTTCGAAACATCCTTTAGCGTTTTGAAACACGAAGGCCATTTCAGGCCCCCGTTTCGAAACACTAGAGGGTGTTTCAATACGGATTGCCCAGAAACTGCATTAATTGCTGGTTTTTCATGCATAAACCCATTCAAACACATCCAAAAGACTCTCCAAACATACCAACAAGTCATTAAGCATATAAGGTACATAACTAGAACCCCTAAACACCTTCATAGCATCAAACATGAAAACTCACAAATCTGGAGGCATGCTTCCTATTACCAAATCACTAATAGGCTATCCAACCTCAAAACAAGTAATCAAGGCCATTTACAATTCAAACCAACCAAGGCAAACATGCCACAACCTTAGGGAGTTTAACACATCTCCCAAAACAAATTTTAGGTTCCCATTGCCAATTTATAAAAACTAATAGTGTCTGAAAACTTCACCATATGTGAGCTTGGATTTCCTTGGATAAACTTATCTTCCTTGATGCCCTTAAACACCTCAATTTTCTGCATTATTGGTAAAAGAGAGCATAAGCACAATTGCTTAGTGAGACATGCTCTAAAGAAAACCAACACAATAATGCACATTTAGAAAACACTTTCATCAAATCTTTTAAACCACATGCTCATCTCTTTCTCATGCTTGGAAAACTTTCAAAGCAAAAACTCATTGAAATCACATGTACCTTCATTCTATCTGATGCATTAAAACCAATGCAAATCTCATGGCAAGGCCATTCACATGCTTGTATTGTCAAAGCATTTCTAAACAAAACACATATGCATATCTCATAGCATAAATCATTCATCAAAGGTACATATGTAACAAAAACCATTTCATCATTTATATTGGCATTTAGCATCTCATTAATACTCGGATATGCGGACACATTTCTACACTAGACTCTTCCGGTGGAATCTCACATCACCGTACTCACTTGTCTAGCAACACAACTTCCGGTGGAATCTCTCATCACCGTACTCATATGGTAGAATCTCTCATCGCAACAAAGCTTGGGTATTTCACTAAGTTCTACCCGATGGAATGCCCATCATCGGAATATCTCCCTTTGGCTTAACCAAAGAGCACGTACGAATTTTTAGTTTATAGTGCACTCTCATCCTATTGATCGATCAATTATATCTGGTAAGTTTCTCAACATCTATGCCAATATAATGTGTTAAAATATCATCACAGCTACTGCTTTTCATGCAATAAAACTCAAAGGTTTTCTCACCACATTTCAAATCATAAATCATACTTTGCTTCAAACCAAAAGCTCAAATCTATTCAATGCAACATGCCATCTCATGACATCTCTACAAGCATAATCTCATGCTCCAAAACATGCATAAAAACAGTAGGAATTTAACAATCTCAAACCATGAGCATGTAAAAGCATTTTAGAGGCAAACACCACTTTAGAGAGATCAAATCAAGCCATACTTACTTCCGGATTCAGGAAGGTGTTTCAAATCTCTCCTAAATCCCCAAACCTTGTATTTTTGTCCTCATGGACTTCAAACCAAATCGCACTCACCGATTTCGTTTCGCTTGCTTGCCGAAACGCCAATTAAGCTTCCGGTTCAACTCCGAAAGTGTCCAAAGATGTCTCCCCTATTTTAGACACATAAAAGCAGAGGATTAATGCATCATCATGCATTGAAATCTTCAGCCAACACTCCTAAACTCGCTGCTCTACCTAAATCCAACATTTCGGCTACCAAACACAACCGAAATCACCTCCAAACTCTTCCAAAACTTAACCCAGCCAAGATCCATCACTTCTAATCACTTCTAAACATCAATTAACATAAAAAACAACTCTAAACTCGTCCTTATACCTCCAGCTATAACAGAACACCAAAAACACCTCAAAAACCACCATTTTCATAAACAAAAACTTAGGAAACACAACCTATTCGGGATTCGATTGATAAAACCTCATTTCTAACATCATTTAACATCCAAAATACATTAGAGAACTATCTTAAAATAGAGCCCAATCAATTACAACGAAAATCTTCAAGATCTCTTCCAAAATCTTGAGTTTTAAGCCAAAATCTTGTTTCTAACATTAAAACCATTTACAAAACTTTAATAAAGGATTGACAACTTGGGAATTTCAGTAAAGAACTGATTATTTAGAGGAGAAGAACAATCTTACCTCTAAAAGATGATTTTTCCTTGATTTGGGCAAAATTCCATGAAAATACAATGTGGAAATCAAAAGGATTTGTTGCAAGATTGATTAGGAACCAATGGGTGATGAAAATCTCATCAATTGGAGTAAAAATCAATGTGAATTTTGCTGGAGAAAAGGTGTTTGGATGATAGGATTTTGAGAGAAAAAAGGAATGAGAAAAAATTAGAGAAATGTAGTTATGAAAGTCAAAAAGTAGTTTTCACCTTTCTTTTATTTAATTAAATCATTAATTAAATCACCTAAATTAAGGAAAAATCTGGAGAAAAACATTTTGGGTAAATTAGCTCCTTAAAGATTCAAAGTTTGAATCTTTTACAAAACATTCACTACTAAACTTTTTAAAAATCGCAATTTGGTCACTACACCGAAATGTAGTATTTCCAAACCTATTTTGTAAAATTGATCTCACCATTCTCTTTTATATATTAAATGAGGATTTTTAGATATTTTTCTATATATTTAGAGCATCTCGAACTAGGCGTTCCCTAAAACCTCCTTTTATATTCGAACCGTTTCTTAGACTGGCCCGGTTCAGACCCTAAACTTCTAAGCCCAAAATTGGGGTGTTACATGCCGTTAAAGACCCAACGGGCAAAAAATCCCCATTCTATAAAAAAACCCACTCCATTCTCATTTTTCATCTCATTCTCTCAACTTGATTCCTCTATTTTTGATCTCAGAAATTTCTTTTCGTTTTTGCTACAGTTCCTTGCAATGGCCAGCAGACACACCCGATGCAGCGCTGCCTCCACCTCTGCCACGGCAATGTCAACCCCAAGCCACAACGCCATTCTCAACCGATTCGCATCCTCCAATTCAGCATCAAGGTACTACCGTTCTTTCTAGAAGAGGGAAATGCGGGAGATCTAGTGCTAGAAGGTTTCATTGCTAAGAAGATACAAGCCCTCAAGTGGCAGAAATTTGCTTCCCAGCCCGAGGAAATGAACGTAAACCTTGTTCGTGAATTCTACACTGTCGTCAACAATAAGGATGCCACGTGTAACCCCCTTAGCCCGGCCTAGACGGTTGACCCGAACTACGAAGATTACACGGGGAAAACCAAAGTCAACCTGAAAGTCAACCTTGATTAACGACCCTTTTTTTTTTCTTTTTAGTCTTATCTAGATGCACATTAACCTTAAGCGCACTCTTGTGAAACACATACATGAAAAGCACAACGATCGAATTACATTAAAGGACCCAATTGCTCGAATCAAATATATTAGGGACCAAAATGTAAATTTTGGAAAGATGGCGGACTTAACTGATTTTCAGGTTACCCATACTTAATTAACCATATTACATGCTTCTCTGTCAAATTTCACTTTAAACGGACATCTCAAACTCAGGCAATTGCAAATACATTATTCAGGACTAAAACGTAAAGCTTGCAAACCTTGAAACCATTCAAATCAGTGCCCAACGGTCATCCGTTTCGAAACGGGGTTGACCGTTTTGAAACTCGGGTTCGTTCCGAGACCTGTATCGGAACAGGGCCTGGCAGTGGCCAACTCGTTTCGGAACGGCCTCTATCCGTTTCGATACTCGAAGGCCATTACAGGCCCCCGTTTCGAAACGCTAGTGCCTGTTCCGATACGGATTGCCCAGAAGTTGCATAATTTGCTGGTTTTACATACATTAAACCACTCAAACACATCCTAATGACATCCTAATCATGCCAACAAGTCATCATACGTATAAGGTTCATGTTTGCAACACCAAAACACATGCATGACACCAATAAAGGAAATCCACAAGTCTATAGGCATGCATCCTAGTGTCCAAAACCAAACAACCATCAAAGCACCAAAACAAGCATCAAAATGGCCATTTACAAATTCAAATCATTTAAGGCATCATGCCACAACTAGGGAGTCCAAAACATCTCCCAAATCACATTCTAGGTTCCTATTGCCAAATATCAAAAACTAATAGTTTTGTGAAAACATCACCATACATGAGCTTAGCCTTCCCTTGGATTCTTAGCCTCCTTGCTGCCGTCAAACACCTCAATTATCTACATTATTGGTTCAAGAGAGAGAGCGTAAGCGCAATTGCTTAGTGAGGCATGCTCTAAAGAAACAACACAATAATACATTTTATAAAACACTTTTCACAAAGCCTTTTTACACATAAACATCGTTTCTCATGCAACATTGCATACACATCAAGCATCTAATGCTTCATTAACATCAACATGTCATATTGGCTTCCAAGTGATAAACCATAACCATTTACAACATAAAACACAATCGGATACGCGGATTACAAGCGTTGTCCCATACGCTTCATACACACTACCGAACAAACAAAGTGGAGTTTACCGGTACAATCACAACCCCTCAACACCCGTGATGGAGTTTAACGGTACAATCACAACCCCTCAACATCACTCATCGGTAGTTGTATAACATCACTAACAAGAACACGAGACACTCAACACAAGATCCACACATGGACTTTTAACCACCATTGTTATCTTAACCATCTCGCTAGTGTACTTGGATGGAGTTTACGGTACAATCTCAACCCCTCAACATCCAAGGCGACTTAATTCACGGTGCACCCAATCCTATAGTCGTCTAACTATATCTGATTCAAGTACTTTAAAACCAACACATCACTTGCCCATACACATCATTTATCATCAATAATCCAATGTTTTAAAGCATTTAATCAAAGCCATTAAACAACATGCATCACTATGCATCAAATCCACATTTTCAACATATCAAACCAAGGATCTCTTACCTTGAGCATCCTTCAACATATGGCTTTCAAAACAAGCATTAACCATGCTAAAACATGCTTTCAAAACAGAATTTAAACATGCAATTTATCAACAAATGCATCGAACCACACTATGGCTCACATAAGAGAGTTTTTCCGAAAACTTACTCTTGAGCTTAGTTAAGTTGATTAGACTTAAACTAAGCTCCCAAAACCTTCAAACATTGGTTTCAAAGCTGAAAACCCAACTTCACTCACCAATTCCGTTTCGCAAGCTTGCCGAAACGCCGATCAAGCCTCCGGATCAACACCACAAGTATCCGAAGATGCCTCCCCTGTTTTAAACACATCAAAGCAGAGGATTAATGCATCAGCATGCATTAAAATCTTTAGCCATCACACCTAAACTCGCTGCTCTAACAAAATCTAACATTTCGGCTACCAAACACAACCGAAATCACTTCCAAACTCCTCCACAACATAAACCAGCCAAGATCCATCACTTCTAACCATTCCTAAACATCAATTAACATCCAAAATGAACATAAACTCGTCATTATACCTCCATCTATAACAGAACACCAAGATCACCCCAAAAACCACCATTTTCAAAAGCAAAAACTTAGGAAATTCAACCTATTCGGGATTACATTGATCAACCCTCAATTACACATCATTAAACGTCCAAAATACATTTAAAAACCATCACAAAAGAGAGCCCAAACAATCACCACGAATTTCTTCAAGATTTCTTTCAAATCTTGAGTTTTAAGCCAAAATCAAGTTCATATCATTAAAACCTTTTATAAACCTCAATTAATGATTGATAACTTGGGAATTTCAGTAAAGAACTGAGTATTTAGAGTAGAAGAACATCCTTACCTCTAAATGTAGATTTCTCCTTGATTAGAGACAATTTCCTTGAAAATCCAATAAGCAAAACAATAGGATTTGATGTAGAAAGGATTAGAAATCAATTGATGATTGAAACCTCATCAATTGATGTGAAAATCAATAGAAATGTTGCTGTAGAAATGTGTTTGGCTGAGGGAATTTTGAGAGAAAATGAGATGAGAAAGTTTTAAGAAAAGTTAGTTATGAAAATCTAAAATATGGTTTTCCACTCTCCATTTAATTAATTAAACATTAATTAAATCATTAAAATCTAAGAAAAATCTGGAGAAATCATTCTTGGGTAAATTAGCTCCTTAAAGATTCAAAGTTTCAATCCTTACAAAAAGTCACCACTGAACTTTTCAAAAATCGCATTTTAGTCACTATTTCGAAATGTTGCACTTCCAAACCTTATTTTGTAAAATTGATTTCACCACTCTCTTATATATATATATATATATTAAAAGAGGATTTTTAGATATTTTTCCATATTTTTAAAGCATCCCGAACTAGGCTTTCCCTAAAACCACCTTTTATATTCGAACCAAAAATTAGACCGGTCCGGTTCAGACCCTAAACTTCTAAGCCCAAAATTGGGGTGTTACAACTCTCCCCCCTTAAGAAATTTCGTCCCCGAAATTTACCTGGAGGAAAGAGGTACGGAAACTGCTTCTTCATGTAATCCTTCCATTCCCATGTGGCTTCCTCAACACCACGATGCTTCCACAACACCTTTACCAACTCAATGGTCTTGCCTCGAAGAATTTTACTATCCGAATCCAGAATTTCCACCGGCTCCTCATCATAGGTCAAGTCTGGATTCAACTCCACTTCCTCCACAGGAATAGCATGCGAAGGATCCGATCTATACCTCCGAAGCATATAGACATGAAACACATCATGAATCTTTTCCAACTCTTGCGGCAACCTCAACTTTTACGCAACAAGATCCACACGCTCAATCACCCCGTATGGTCCAATGTACCTAGGGCTCAACTTACCCTTTCGACCAAACCTCATCACCTTCTTTCAAGGAGAAACCTTCAAAAATACACGGTCACCTACCGCATACTCAATCTCCTTACGCTTCAAATCCGCGTAAGACTTCTGTCGATCAGAAGCTGCCTTCAATCGCTCAAAAATGAGTTTCACCTTCTCGGTGGTTCCTTTCAACAAAGCTGGCATTGAAACCAACTTCTGACCTGTTTCAGCCCAACAAAGAGGAGTTCTGCATTTCCTCTCGTACAAGGCTTCATAAGGTGCCATTTGAATACTTGCATGGTAGCTATTGTTATAAGCAAACTCCACCAAAGGCAAATGCTTCTCCCAAGAGCCTTGAAACTCAATCACACAGCACCTCAACATATCATCCAGCACATGGATAACACGCTCAGACTGTCCATTCGACTGTGGATGATAAGAAGTACTGAAATTCAACCGTGTACCCAAAGCCTGATGCAAACACTCCCAAAAACGCGATGTAAACCTCGGATCCCTATCCGACACGATCGACTTTGGCACACCATGCAGCCGCACAATCTCAGCAATGTACAGCTCTGCAAGCTTATCCAATGTGTACGTAGTATGCACAGGTAAGAAATGCGCACACTTCGTGAGGCGATCCACAATCACCCACAACGAATTCTTCTTCGATGGCGACAAAGGCAAACCGGACACAAAGTCCATGGTAATCCTTTCCCACTTCCACTCAGGAATCCTCAATGGTTGCAACAACCCAGAAGGAAACTGATGCTCAGCATTAACTCGCTGGCAAACCATGCACTTGCTCACATACTCAGCAACATCTTTCTTTAATCCCACCCACTAGTACTCATCTCTAAGATCACGATACATCTTAGTACTACCAGGGTGCATAGCAAAAGGACTACTATGAGCTTCAGTCAGAATAGCACGCCTCAACTCAGCATCATTGGGCACTACTATCCAACTCCCAAAACATAAAACTCTAACATCATTAAAGTAGAAATCTGACGGCCTATCCTCAGCAATATCCTGAACATGTGGCACCAAGGAATCATCCAACAGTTGCTTATCCTTTATCAACTGAACCAAGGATGGTTTCACTTGCAATTCAGCCACAAGACCTCCATCTCGCGAAATGCTCAAGCTGGCAAACATAGCCCTCAACTCCATTGCCACCTTCCTACTCAAGGCATCCGCTACAACATTAGCTTTTCCCGGATGGTACTCGATCGTCAGATCGTAATCTTTAAGAAACTTCACCCAACGTCGCTGCCTAAGATTCAACTCTTTCTGAGACATCAGATACTTCAAACTCTTGTGATCCGTGTACACAATACACTTCTCACCATATAGGTAATGTCTCCAAATTTTCAAAGCAAAAACCACCGCAGCCAATTCAATATCATGCGTAGGATAATTGCGCTCATGCACCTTCAACTGGCGCGATGCATAAGCCACCACCTTACCCTCTTGCATCAACACACACCCCAAAACAACATAGGATGCGTCACTGTACACCACAAACTCTTTCCTTGATTCAGGTTGAACCAAAATAGGAGCTTGCGTCAAAGCTGCCTTAAGCTTCTCGAAAGCCTACTGTCTCGCTTCTGTCCACTCATACTTGACATCCTTCTGCAACAACTTTGTCAAAGGTGCAGCAATCTTTGAAAATCCATCCACGAACCTCCGGTAGTATCCTACCAAACCAAGGAAACTATGGACTTCATGAACAGAATTAGGAGGCTTCCAATTCATCACTGCCTCAATCTTCTGAGGATCAACACGAATCCTCTCAGTAGAAACCACATGACCAAGGAACACAACTTCTCTAAGCCAGAATTCACACTTGCTTAGCTTAGCATAAAGCTGATTCTCTAACAAAGCCTGCAACACAATCCTCAAATGCCCCTCATGCTCCTCCTTAGTACGAGAGTACACAAGGATATCATCAATGAAGACCACAACAAATTTGTCCAAGTACTCATGGAACACTCTATTCATCATGTACATAAAAGCTGCACGAGCATTCGTCAAACCAAATGGCATCACAAGGAACTCATAATGCCCATACCTCGTTCTGAAGGTTGTCTTTGGCACATCCACATCCTTCACCTTCAACTGGTAATAACCTGACCTTAAGTCAATCTTAGAAAACACTGCCGCTCCCCGAAATTGATCAAAAAGATCATCAATCCTCGGTAAAGGATATCGATTCTTGATAGTCAACTTATTCAGCTGACAGTAATCGATGCACATTCTCATAGTTCCATCCTTTTTCTTCACAAACAAGACCGGTGCACCCCAAGGTGACACACTCGGCCGGATGAAACCACGATCAAGCAACTCCTGAAGTTGCGTCTTCAGCTCCTTTAACTCCTTAGGCGCCATTCGATAAGGTGTAATGGACACCGGAGTTGTGTTTTCATACAACTCAATTCCAAACTCCACTTCTCGATTATGAGGCAACCCAGGCAACTCCTCCGGAAACACACCAGGAAACTCTCGCACAGTCCTGATATCTTGCACTCACAACTCCTTAGAGCTAGGATTCATCACAAAGGCTAGGTAGGCTTCACAACCTTGCCTCATCATTCGGCCTGCTTCCAATGTAGACACCACATTGGCAAGAAACTTCACATTCTCACCAACCACCACTACCTCATAATCATCCGCAAGCTTCAACGAAACTCGCTTGTTCTCAAAATCCACCACAGCTCGATGTTCAACAAGCCAATCCATACCAAGGATTACATCAAAACCATAGAATGGCAATTCCATGAGATCAACATGAAAAACATGATTTTGCACAACCAAGGGACATCTTCTATACAATTTTCGTGTCACAACGGTCTCACCAAAGGAACTAGTTACACGCATACCAATATCCAAAGACTCCACAGGCAAACCAAGCAATTGAGCATGTTCACGCAATATGTATGAGTGTGTAGATCCAGAATCAATCAAGGAAAGTAATGACAAGGATTTCAAAGTAAAGGTACCTGCGATCACATCCGTGTCATTCCTCCCCTCTCGCTGCGCATACACTCGAGCCTGGCCACCACCATCAGGTTGGACAACCACCACATGCGCCACATTCCTCCCACCATCATCTCTGCGCTGGAAGTTACCACGGCCGCGCCCATGACCTCTCTATGGTGCAACAACACCAGGAGCACGTCCCTGACCTCCACCGGCCAACAAAGGACACTCCCTCCTCATGTGGTCTGCCGAACCACAATTCCAGCACGAATTACCGATCACTGCCACAGGAGCCTGCACCTCTCTCGCTGCCCGAGGACAATCACGCCTCAAATGACCACGTGACCCACACGCCCAGCACGTGTTCTGATCAGCTCTCGCCCTGTCTCCCTGAACAGGCGCACCATGCTCTCCATTACCACGCCTAGCAGAAGACTGATACCTCTTATCGCGTCCTCTCTTGTTCCATCCACCACCGGAACTATACTCAGTAGCTCTTTTGCCCGAGCTAGAACCAACACCTCTGGAAGACAAACCCAGGTTCTGCTCAATGTCCTTTGCCCTACTCACCAGCACATCAAAATCTGTGTACTCAGCTGCAAGCATAAAGGTCTTCACATCCGACATCAAACCATACCGGAAACGCTCACACCTCTCCCGCTCATCAGGGATAAGCTCAGGTGCGTACTGGCTAAGGCGGACAAATTGGATCTCATACTCAGCCACTGACATACTTCCTTGCACATGAGACATAAATTCTCTTCTCTTCTCATCCAAGTATCGGACACCTAGATACTTTCGCTTGAACGCGTTTAGAAAGAACGTCGAAGTCACATCAGCTTCCTCCATCCCGGAGATAGTGGTCGTCCACCAAGTATACGCATCATCATGCAACAGCGATACCACGCAACCTAACTTCTACACATCATTGCAGTTCATTTGTCCCAATATCCTCTTGGTACTTTTTAACCAAGATTTGGAACCTTCAGCAGATAAACCTCTGAACTCAGTCCCTCCCAGACTGCAAAGACGTTCTAGAGGTAATCTCACACCAGCATCTCCCTGATGCGCAGCTCCGTGAGCTCCAGCTACTGCTGTCTGAAAGGCTCCAGCAATAGCCTGCATCAAAACTGTCATGTCAGGAGCAGCTTGCCTCTACACACCATCGAGTCCAGCGACCCCAGCACCAGCACCAACACCAGCATTCTCTCTTCCAGCACCACAACCACCGGGTGGTCCACCACCAGGAGGAGGAGGTATATCCACAACATTATCAGCATTGTTCTAATTCTCGTTCTGAGCCATAGCTCGCGTATTAATTCTTGTCCCTCTACGAGGTCCCATTCACTAAAACAATGCACTGACACAATGCAATAAACATAATTAGGCTCAACAAGGTAAGAAATCCAAGTACTCAAGCTCATTTAAAAAAAACAATTCCTTTCATTAGTTTTGATATGGCAATGGGTTCCTTTAACATGCTTCAACACAACATAACATCACAATTGCAACACACTTACAATTCACACATCAAACTTTCATTTAAAAGGCATATCATGCAATCACACATACTTCACCCACATAACTATTCCCATTTACACGAGAACTCAGCTCTGATACCACCAAACATAACCCCCTTAGCCCGGCCTAGACGGTTGACCCGAACTACGAAGATTACACGGGGAAAACCAAAGTCAACCCGAAAGTCAATCTTGATTAACGACCCTTTTTTTTCTTTTTAGTCTTATCTAGATGCACATTAACCTTAACCGCACTCTTGTGAAACACATACATGAAAAGAACAACGATCGAATTACATTAAGGGACTCAATTGCTCGAATCAAATATATTAGGGACCAAAATGTAAATTCTGGAAAGATGGAGGACTTAAGTGATTTTAAGGTTACCCATACTTAATTAACCATATTACATGCTTCTCTGTCAAATTTCACCTTAAACAGACATCTCAAACTCAAGCAATTTTAAATACATTAATCAGGACTAAAACGTAAAGCTTGCAAACCTTGAAACCATTCAAATCAGTGCCCAACGGTCATCTGTTTTGAAACGGGGTTGACCGTTTCGAAACTCGGGTTCGTTCCGAGACCTATATCGGAACAGGGTGTGGCAGTGGCCAACTCGTTTCGGAACGACCTCTATCCGTTTCGATACTCGAAGGCCATTACAGGCCCCCGTTTGGAAACGCTAGTGCCCGTTCCGATACGGATTGCCCATAAGTTGCATAATTTGCTGGTTTTACATACATTAAACCACTCAAACACATCCTAATGACTTCCTAATCATGCCAACAAGTCATCATACATATAAGGTTCATGTTTGCAACACCAAAACACATGCATGGCACCAATCAAGGAAATCCACAAGTCTATAGGCATGCATCCTAGTGTCCAAAACCAAACAACCATCAAAGCACCAAAACAAGCATCAAAAGGGCCATTTACAAATCCAAATCATTTAAGGCATCATGCCACAACTAGGGAGTCCAAAACATCTCCCAAATCACATCCTAGGTTCCCATTGCCAAATATCAAAAACTAATAGTTTTGTGAAAACATCACCATACTTGAGCTTAGCCTTCCCTTGGATTCTTAGCCTCTTTGCTGCCCTCAAACACCTCAATTTTCTGCATTATTGGTTCAAGAGAGAGAGCGTAAGCACAATTTCTTAGTGAGACATGCTCTAAAGAAACAATACAATAATGCATTTTATAAAACACTTTTCACAAAGCCTTTTTACACATAAACATCGTTTCTAATGCAACATTGCATACACATCAAGCAACTCATGGTTCATTAACATCAACATGTCATATTGGCTTCCAAGTGATAAACCATAACCATTTACAACATAAAACACAATCGGATACGCGGATTACAAGCGTTGTCCCATACGCTTCATACACACTACCGAACACACAAGGTGGAGTTTATCGGTACAATCACAACCCCTCAACACCCGTGATGGAGTTTAACGGTACAATCACAACCCCTCAACATCACTCATCGGTAGTTGTATAACATCACTAACGAGAACACGGGACACTCAACACAAGATCCACACATGGACTTTTAACCACCATTGTGATCTTAACCATCTCGTTAGTGTACTTGGATGGAGTTTACGGTACAATCTCAACCCCTCAACATCCAAGGCGACTTAATTCACGGTGCACCCAATCCTATAGTCGGCTAACTATATCCGATTCAAGTACTTTAAAACCAACACATCACTTGCCAATACACATCATTTATCATCAATAATCCACTGTTTTAAAGCATTTAATCAAAGCCATTAAACAACATGCATCACTATGCATCAAATCCACATTTTCAACATATCAAACCAAGGATCTCTTACCTTGAGCATCCTTCAACATATGGCTTTCAAAACCAGCATTAACCATGCTAAAACATGCTTTCAAAATAGAATTTAAACATGCAATTTATCAACAAATGCATCGAACCACACCATGGCTCACACAAGAGAGTTTTTCCGAAAACTTACTCTTGAGCTTAGTTAAGTTGATTAGACTTAAACTAAGCTCCCAAAACCTTCAAACATTGGTTTCAAATCTGAAAACCCAACTCCACTCACCAATTCCGTTTCGCAAGTATCCGAAGATGCCTCCCCTATTTTAAATACATCAAAGCAGAGGATTAATGCATCATCATGCATTAAAATCTTCAGCCATCACACCTAAACTCGCTGCTCTAACCAAATCTAACATTTCGGCTACCAAACACAACCAAAATCACTTCAAAACTCCTCCACAGCATAACCCAGCCAAGATCCATTACTTCTAACCATTCCTAAACATCAATTAACATCCAAAATGAACCTAAACTCGTCCTTATACCTCCAGCTATAACAGAACAACAAGATCACCCCAAAAACCACCATTTTCATAAGCAAAAACTTAGGAAATTCAACCTATTCAGGATTACATTGATCAAACCTCAATTACACATCATTAAACATCCAAAATAAATTTAAAAACCATCTCAAAACAGAGCCCAAACAATCACCACAAATTTCTTTAAGATTTCTTTCAAATCTTGAGTTTTAAGCCAAAATCAAGTTCATATCATTAAAACCTTTTATAAACCTCAATTAAGGATTGATAACTTGGGGATTTCAGTAAAGAACTGAGTATTTAGAGGAGAAGAACATCCTTACCTCTAAATGTAGATTTCTCCTTGATTAGAGACAATTTCCTTGAAAATCCAATAAGCAAAACAATAGGATTTAATTCAGAAATGATTAGAAATCAATTGATGATTGAAACCTCATCAATTGATGTGGAAATCAAAAGAAATGTTGCTGTAAAAATGTGTTTGGCTGAGGGAATTTTGAGAGAAAATGAGATGAGAAAGTTTTAAGAAAAGTTAGTTATCAAAATCTAAAATATGGTTTTCCACTCTCCATTTAATTAATTAAATCATTAAAATCTAAGAAAAATCTGGAGAAATCATTCTTGGGTAAATTAGCTCCTTAAAGATTCAATCCTTACAAAAAGTCACCACTAAACTTTTCAAAAATCGCATTTTAGTCACTATTTCGAAATGTTGCACTTCCAAACCTTATTTTGTAAAATTGATTTCACCACTCTCTTATATATATTAAAAGAGGATTTTTTTAGATATTTTTCCATATTTTTAAAGCATTTCGAACTAGGCTTTCCCTAAAACCACCTTTTATATTCGAACCGAAAATCAGACCGGTCCAGTTCAGACCCTAAACTTCTAAGCCCAAAATTGGGGTGTTATACCACAACAGTGACCGTTCGAGGCAAAGAATCTCTCTCGAGCCGGCGTACATCAACACATTATATGGGTTGTACGTGAGCAAGAAAGAGGACGCCCACCGAAGGTTCATGAATAATCTGTCGCCGACAGACTGTGACGCTGTCATGACAGAGGTGACAGAGGAAGGAACAAAGTGGAACGATGACCCGAAGCACCGATGGACCGTAAGGAGGACCCAGCTGACCCCACAAGCAAAGCTGTGGAACCATTTTGTCATGAAACGCCTCATGCCTACCTCCCACAACACCACTGTCGACAGGACGAGGTTAGCACTTGTCCACTCTATCCTAAACGAAAGCCAGATCAATGTCGGCCGCTTCATCCGAGACGGAATTCTCGAGTGTGCTCTATGACCGTCCGCCCCCTAGCCTTTCCCTATCTCATCACCATAATCTGCCAGGGCAACAACGTACCAGAAATTGAAAAGGATGTTAAGGTACAAGGGAAGGGGTGGACGCAACAGAATATCTACAGTCTGATGGAGTTGAAAGTTGATACTCATCTGTCGTGCAACAACCCCTCTGCCACAACAGAACCAACGTGTAACCCCCTTAACCCGGCCTAGACGGTTGACCCGAATTAAGAAAGTCACACGGGGAAAACCAAAGTCAACCCGAAAGTCAACCTTGATTAACGACCCTTTTTTTTCTTTTTAATCTTGTCTAGATGCACATTAGCCCTAATTGTGATCACACAAACATCATACTCAAAGATCACAAACATCAGAGATCAAACAGGGACCCAATTGAACAAATTACAACTTTAGGGACCAAATTGTAATTTCTGATAAATATAAGGACTTAACCCAAATTAATCTTACCAACTTGAAATTAGTCAGGTTTCATGCTTCTCTGTGAAATTTCAGCTCAAAAGGACTTCCCAAACTCATACAATTGCACAAACAAGATTCAGGACCAAAATGCAAACATTACAAAACATTTAACCGCCAAAGTCAGCCCCCAACGGTCACCCGTTCCGAAACGGGCAGAGCCCGTTTCGAAACACGGGCCGTTCCGCAACGCGTACCGCAACGGGGGTCTGGCAGTAGCCAAACCGTTTCGGAACGGTCCCTCTCGTTTCGGACGCCTGGGCTTGTTTAAGGCACCTGTTTCGAAACGGGTGATACTGTTCCGAAACGCCCTGCACAGATTGCTCCAAAATGCATCCTTAAACATGCAATTAAACATCCAATCATGCTCTAAATGCTACCAAACTTTACCAGCATGCAATTCAACATATATATGACTTACTTGCAACAACAATTCATTAAAACAACATCATATGCAAAAAGCCCCAATTCTATAGGCATGCTTCCTACACAAGCAAACCATTTAAGCATAAACTTCCAAAACAAGCATGTAATGATCCAACACAAAAACCAGCATTCTCAACAACATTCAACATACTTAGGGAGTTTAAAACCTCTCCCAAAACATACACATTGGTCCCCCATTGCCAAAGTATCAAAAGCTAAATGATCTTAAGAAAACCTTCCATACTTTGAGCTTTGCTTCCACTTGAATACTTGCCTTCCTTGCTGCCCTCAAGGTTCACTAATGTTCTGCATTATTGAATTAAGAAAACGAAGAGAGCGTAAGCAAAAGCTTAGTGAGGAATGCTCTTAAACCCATTCAATAATGCATTTAAAAACATTTACAAATCATGCTTTAAATCAACCTTTGCACATGCTCAAAAGCATACTTAAAACAAGCATCTCATGCTTCAACATAATATAACATGTCATATTGGCTCAAGTGATAGATTCCATTTCATTAAAACGAGTTCATCAACTTCCCAAGGACTTTTAAACACCTTGGCCCCAAGGACTTTTAAACACCTTGGCCATGGACTTTTAAACACCATGAATGAGGACCACACAAGGACTTTTAACCACCTTTGTGTCCATAGCTTGAATCACCCCAAGGACTTTTAAACACCTTGGCCCCAAGGACTTTTAAACACCTTGGCCCCATGGACTTTTAAACACCATGGAAAGGATCACCTAAGGACTTTTAACCACCTTAGTGTCCGCAACAAGAATCATCCAAGGACTTTTAACCACCTTGATGATCTTAAGAATACAAGGCTCACTCAAGGACTTTTAACCACCTTAGTGACCTTAACCTTTTCAAAACATCACTTGCCAATATACATCTTTTTCATCATTTATTCCACTGTTTTAAAGCATTAAACCAAGCCATATTCAACATGCATTTAAAAGCATCAAACCACATCTTATCAATGTACAAAAACAAGGAACTCTTACCTTGAGTTTCCTTCAACATATGGCTTACAACAACAGCAAAAACCATGCTAATTCATGCTTTCAAAACAGTAATTAAAACATGCAAATAACCATTTCGCATCACAACAAAATCATGGCCACCACTAGAGAGTAATTCCGAAAACTTACACTTGAGCTTAGCAAAGTTGTTTAGACTTAAGCTAAGCTCCCAAGACATTGGTTTCAAAGCCGAAAACCCAATTTTCACAAACGCACTCACCGATTTCCACTTTGCTTCAAGCCAAAGCACCAAATCAAGCTTCCGGATCAACAACTCTTGGATCCAAAGATGCCTCCCCTGTTTTCAACACATCAAAGCAGAGGATTAATGCATCATCATGCATTAATTGCTTCAATGAAAGCACCTAAACTCGCTGCTCTCATCCACACACCATTTTCGGCCACCAAACACAACCGAAATAATAATAATAATTTTGACTAGAGGAACGGAGATAGAGATCAAAGAACAAGAAATTGAAAGTTTAACATTAAATTCGCAGAGATTGGAGTATTTTGTGATTAAATGGACATCATATTAACGTTCAGGAAGACGAAACAAATTTGATGAGATATTTTGGTATTCATTGGTTGCCATTGAAAACGGTGTACGGGGTGGCTGATCATCAGTGAGTGGTGGCCGGAATCTGGGTTGTTTTGAACATATAGAGAAACAAATAGAGGAAGAAAAAAAGAAAGAAAAAAAGAGACAAAATAAAAAAATTTCTTATTTTTATAATAATTTAAAACGACATTGTTTTAGTTGTTTTTGTAGGGATCCGAAATGACGTCATTTTGGTGTGTCATCAAACATCAGCTATGTTATCATACCGTTTGTGATTTAACGGTCGAATGCTTAAATAAGAGCAATTCGAACGCTGAGTGATTAAATTAAAAATTTTGAAAGTTTAATGACCAAAATAAGAGTGCAAAAAGTTAATTGATGAACAGTATAATTACCCATTATGGGGGCGATCCTCTCTACCTAATTTTCACTATTCACAACGACAAGATTTGCGACCTTAAGTAAGAGATTTAGTGTCTTATCTCACTAGACTAACGGGTGGTTTGTAGTTTTTTTTTTAATAATTGTTTTTGTTGTTATTCGGGGGTATCCAATTTATTTATCAAACTCACGGCTTTTCAGGCCAAGAAAGGACACTGCAATCGGTCCCGCAGAAAAAATTATATCATGTGTCTGGCTTACCACATCAGCCATGATCTCAACCAATGAAAGCTACTTACTATACCATTACTTTCCATGTTATTTTTTCTAACTAGTGAGTTTTTACTAATATTTTGTACATGTCATTTAAAAATTAATTTTTTAGAAGTTATTAAATAATAATAAAATAACATAAAAAATAATGGTATAATTAGTAAATTTTATTGGTTTAAATCATAACTATGTGATAAGCCACCTCGTAATATAATTTGTCGTCCCCCCGACAGAGTGGCAGAGACAAATAGTTTTGTTATTTGACGATATCGATCACTAATTGAATAATGAATAGTATCCCAATTACCGGAATTCAAATTCGACCCGATAAATCTACTAACATTATTTTATTGGGTATTCTTCTTCAACATCATCAACCACACAACCCATCCATCTTTACAGCTTTGCTTTTTCTTTTCTTTTCTTTTCTTTTCTTTTCTTCTAACTTTGCGTTTATACTCATCTACACGTGGCTACGCATGAATGGACTAGGCAAAATGCAACATCACATCATTTGTCACCATAACTTGTACCATTCCTTTATATATATTATTTCGATTTGGCACACCTGTCACAGTGAATGGAATTGGAACCCTTTTTCCCTTTAATTTATGATGACCTTTTCTGGAAAAAATAAATATGCGACATATTCAAGAGCGTATAATTTTTTTGCTTTATTATATGTATATTAGTTTTTAAATACATTTTTATGATTATTTATTTTTTGACTCAAATAAGATTATTTATTGAAATTATATTCTTTGATCAAAATCATGAAAAGTTTCAGTTGATTGTAAACGTTTTTACATACGTGTCACTAACATGAAAAAGATGCAATTAAGAAAGTATGCTTTTGTTGATAGCACGTAGAGATTAAAATGAAAAAAAAAGTCAATAGAGAAAAAAAAAGAAAAAATAAATGAATTTTATCCAAAAAAATATATGTACGACATATATCGAATACATGTTTAGCACAAGAATAATCAAGTTCGACGCGTTGTCAAATCTCACATTGAATAAATATTGTTTTGTAAGTGTTTGAAATTTATCTTTTAAGATACACTTATCTTTTTTTACCCGAAAAGCAAAGATTCATTAAAGAAAGAAAATGGAACAGTAGCCTTGTCTCACGTACAACAGAGGAACCACATGCAAGGCCATGCAAAGTGGGACGTAAGACACAACAACGAAAGCCCAGCAGGGAGCAACCATGGGGTAAGAAGCAATCGACACCAAGCACCGGCATTCAATGCCGTGAACAAAAGACAAAGGAAAAACAAAGACAAGGGTGATCTCTAAAATAAGAGTCAGCCCTAACCAAAGACAGAAACTTGAACAAAGCACAAGCACCATCGCCGTTCACAGAACCGATTTTGAAATTCGATCGTAAAACTCAAGTGAGAGCTCCTTCCGGAGGCAGGCTCCCTCTTCGGTAGATGTGGGTCATGTCAACTTGAATGGAGTGACCGAAAAACCAGACCTTGAACTTGGGATGGCAAGGTAACCAAGACCAGCGACAGACACGGCCTTATGTCTAGAGCTAGAGACTATGATAAGAGATGACAAAGTTGAGATAAACCTTAGATCAGCTGTGAATGGAGTACGTCGGATGATCCTAGGGGAATGGATTAAGTGAGACACCGTCTTTCGTCCCTTCCATTCGAAAGAGGTGGAGCCAAAGGGGATCATATTTGGTGCGGATAACCCCCTAGGGAGTTATCTGGCGGATTGTTATCAATTAAGTCGGGGTACGTTGTGCTCTTCAAAGGGCTTGGAGTAGGAGTGTTTTCCTCATCGCTTAACACGATCTCCTCATTAAGTGAGCAATTGTCATCCACAAACATTGATGCAACTTTGGTGATGTTTATGCCAAAAGGACCGATTCCCAGTTCCATGAATCCTACCTCATCCAACATGACCCTATTGATTTCCATAGCATGTTTACGTCGTGATGCTTGCTTGATTAAAGTAAGCCTTTTGGTTCCATAAGAAAAACCTTTCTTCTTCCTTTCAATGTTGTTGATGACCGGCGATGCATTGGTGAAGGATTCAGAGAACAACGCCACCTTTAGAACATCCTCGTTAGCCACCACTCCAAATTCGTTTGTCCCCCAATTTCCTGGAGCAATCTAATAGATTCCATCGAAAATGTAGTGCCACAGTTCCTTTCTCTTGGCAATGAAGAAAGTCTCTTCTGGGATAACCGATATTTTTCATTTGCGACTGCCAGAAACACCGAGGTTATTAACTCCTTCGATTATCATGTCGCTCCAAAGCTCGTCTGGGTTGAGGTTCGATGGAGTGGACATGCTCGAATTAGACCCAACTGTGATCATAGTTGTCCCCGAAGCCTTGGCTGCCAAGGTATCAGACTTCTCATAAGATTGGGGAAAGTCAGCTTTGCTTTTACCATCGAATGGAGGGATCACCAGTGGGCCCTTTCCCAAAGTGGAAATAGCGTGAGGAGAGAGGGGAGTCGTCCCATCACCTGTTTACTTTAGGAACCTCGTACTCTCGGTAGTAGGAATCGAGAAGTATGATGTTTCCTTGGGGCTGGGGAGAGTCATGTCCTGCGGAAACTTGTCGTTTTTTGCAGCTGAGGGGTGGCGGTTCCCAGTGTCGCCGATGTTTGCTTGACCTTGTCGAGACATACGTGAAGCCCGGCTCGTCGTCCTCTCCAAGGACTGAGACGCTCGCATCCATGGTCCGAAGTGGCCAGAGAGTTTGAAGAGGCTAGTATTGTGCCAGCATTCCTTCTCCCTGTGTCCAATCCTTCCGCATTTGTAGCAGAATTTTGGGAGTCTTTCGTATTTGAAGAAAACTTCCACTAGTTTGAAGTTCTTACGGTTGAGAATGAACCCAGTCTACAATGAATCTTCTACCCGGATTGCCACTCGTAGGTTCAGTTTTCCATCCCATTTCACCTTGTTGCTGCTATCGAAGTTGGAGCCATAGCACCACGCAAACAAGTTCCCCATCTTCTTTATGTTGTCTGGAGTGATCAAGGAGATGGGGAGATTGTGCACCTGGATCCAGAATTCTTCCGTTGAGAAATCCAACTCTTCGAAGGCTACTTCCGGTAACCATTCCTTTAAGATAAGAAGGCGATCCTGAACAGCCCATGGACGGCTTCCTAAGACCCTTAGCCTATCTTCCGGAGATTGGAACACAAAGAGGAAAACATTCTTTCCTAAGTCATGGCATTCCAAGTCTGGACATTTCCAAGCTTTCCGGAGGATGGCATTGATGGTAAGATGCTTAGCTGCTGCATCCGAGAGTATCTTACCTACCAAAGCTTGATTTTTAATGGCGAAGTTGACCTCACCGTCCTCATTTAAGTCTAGAAAATCCAGGCAGGTATTGAATGAACTTTTCGAGACATGTGATAGTTGTAGTTGTGGATCAGTAACGGTCATTTCGTGTTGGGTGGCCAGTGTAGTAGTTAAGGTCATGGTGAGTTAACGCAGGGGAGACAAAGGAGTTTGAAAAGAGTAAAGGTAAAACCTACATTAAAAACAGGCTTGGGTTCCAGGCTTATGTTATACCAGAAAGATGAGGGAGAGAGCAAGTTGTTAGGACAGGGACTCAAAACCACACGTTCACCTTGAATGCTGCTTTCAGGCAAACAAGAAAGCGAGAATCCTACCTTCCACCTGAAAGAAGGCTCGTTCAAAGGATGCAAGGGTCTGCTTTCACGATAGATACGGGAGGAGTTTGTTCCTTTTTCCCCTGGGTAATGTTTGACTTTAAGATACACTTATCTAATGATTGGAGACACAATTAATATAAATGCATTGCCACTACCCAACACGGTTTGCGCTAACACGTGTCTTTGACACGTAATGTTCATGATACATGTTTTTGGAGAAAATTCGTTTATTTTTTCTCTTTCTAATATTACTTTTGTTCTTCATTTTTGTCTCTAATAATGTCAACTTGCATGCTTCAGACATAAAATATAATGAAGATGGGTTTCATTAGCCGCATATTCTATAGTCATCTTACGTAAGTAAAGTGCTTTCAATTAGTTGCTGCTTTGCCTTTCGTGTTATAAATTGATGTTATCTTCATAAATATTTTTTTAACAATAGCAACCGGATGTTATTAAAACAATAATGGAAGATATCATAAATACAATACACCTAAAAAATAGAGATTACGTGCACAAAAAATTCATACAAAAATAAAATGTAAAACTCAAATGTGAAAAGAAAAACAAACTCTTTCCTTGAGATTGACGTACATCGACAAAGAATCTAGAAACTTTTATGAATCTCCTTTGTCTTTATCCAAATGAAACACTTTACAAGATGATAAAAAGAGTTGTGAGCAAAACAAACTATTAGGCAAATTACTTCGCTACACAATTATGATTACATCGGCAAACAACCAACAAAGGGGATCAAATTTTCTATGATCACCGAAAAACCCAAATTAGAAAACAAAAATAGAAAAAATCTTTGTACGAGCACCAAACATCCGCTAAGGTACACGAAATTCGTGCCAAACGGCATAGGAAACATACCACAAAAACAAAGAAAACGTGTCACAAGAGTAGACATTCTTATTAAAAATTGAAGAAACCCAAGAAAAATAAAAACAAAAACTATTCTATTGAACAATCAATGGAAATGGCCAAGAGGGGGTGAATTAGCAATTAAAAATTTAGTGGAAGCAATAAGAGAAAAGAAATAAAATTTGCACAAGTGGTTAGAGTGGTTCAAACTTCTAAACAAGGTTTACATCCACTACCTTAGCTATCCACACTAAGGATTTTCACAAATTCACTTATTTGTCTTTCCTTTTAGGCTAAAGAAAATAACCTCACAAACACCTAGACTTATACCCCAAAGTCTAGTAATCCCTTTTTTTCTTAAAGGTGGATACAAAGAAGCAAACTATTAAATCCTCTAAAGGATGAATGTTTGCACAATTCAAAGTTCACTAAACTTCGAACTTGATGAAAGCTAAAATACAATGAGAATCACTCAAGTGAGATACAAAATTTTTGAATAATAAGAGCTCTAAGAGGTTGGATATGTGCTTGAATGCTTTTGGATAGTTGTCTTGTTGTTGAAGAAGCTTTAGACACTTGATTTTATACCATCATTGATTTCTAACCGTTTGGGTGGTTGGAGTATTCAATATAACCGTTGGGCTACATTTTTCCCACAATAATTGTTGTCTGGCAACACTGGTTATCGATACACGATCACTCGTATCGGTACCTGTCAAAATAAGATATAGTCGTTTCAATAAAAGGGGTACCGATACGCGAGCATGCGTATCGGTACAGAGCGACGGTTTTACAAGGGGTATTGGTACAGGTCGTACCGTACCAATACTCATTTTGCTCACTGGAATCCTTGAAACATTCGGTTAAAATATCGTACAGGTACTCGTATAGGTGTACCGGTACGCGTAACTGACTTTTAAAAATATGGTTAAAAAAACAAACAAGGCAACGGTCAAAACATTAAATAAAAATATTTAAAAAAATCTTAACCCACGTACCGATACGCCATATACCGTATCGATACTCTAACTCAATTTGAAAAACAGTTTCAAAAATTTGTATCGGTAGGTGCATAGTCGTTCCGGTACCCTTTAGCCATTATGCACAATTTTGGTTTCCAATAACAAAAACCCGTACCGGTACGCCATAGGCCGTACTGGTACTCTGTCACCAAATCGGTTAAATTGAGTACCAAAATACTTAGAAAATATTTGGGGATTAAAATTTTGGCTTAGAAAATATTTAAATTCGAATGTCTGTCAATTTTGTGAGTAAATTGATTACCTTAAAAATTTATTTCTTTTACAAATTAGTCCTTGTTATATCAAAATCAAATATAGGTTTAACAATCTCTCCCTTTTTGATATAACAAAACCAAAATAAATTTTTAGTTCACTCCCTCTTACTTTAAGGCTAAAAGCTAATTATTTTTTATAAACCTTTAAAAAAATTATATAACACTTCCCCTCTTTTTGTTAAATCAAAACTAATAGGATAAAATAAACAAAAAAGTAATATAATCCAAAATAACTCTAAAGATATTTAAAAATTTAATATTATATATCGAAAGCATAAGAATTCAAGACATAAAATATCTAATGAAATTAAAATCATAAACCAAAGCATAATGTCATAGAAAACTTCAAATAAAACATAGGTGCATAAACTCAAATCCTAATAAATATGATATGATATGATATGATATGATATGCAAAGCCTAAGATTCGTCCTCAACATCTTTATCCTCATCTTCGTCTTCCTCATTATTCACTCCGAGAGCATGTCCACACCATTCTTGATGAAATGCGATAAGAGTTATATCCTTACAGTCCATACAACACTCAACGGTGGTGAATCTAGCATCCATAGAAGTCAAGCGAGTGTCGATGCTGTCAAACCTGGTATCCTTGGTAGCAAAATTCCAATCAAGGTAAGACATGAGAGCATCAAGGGAAGGTGGAGTAACCGGAGCAACGAGAACATTCTTAACTGGATCAACATCTACGGGGGCATCACTGGGAAGATCCACATTGCGAACCAATTCTCCATTGAAAAAGGTAAACTTGTTTTCCGAAGAGATTTTGCATTAATAAGGTCGGTAAGAGGAACCCCAAGGTTAAGAGAGCAGACAATGTTGAGCTTGTGGAAGATGAAGCTAAGAATGGTTCCATAGGTGAATGAGGTCACAAGGGTGGTATGACGATTATTGACTATTTAGACCATTTCGGCAAACATAATTTGGGATATGTTAGGACGTTTTCTCTTACGAAAGCAATGAAGCCAAAAGTCATCCACCATGAGAATAGTGGACCACTTACCACTGGATGGTCGAAATCACCAAGTGATGAGAAGGTGAAGAAAACGCTCATGGGCATCGAGAACGGTTACTGAGCCACCATAGGTTTGGGTATTTTTTGAGAATCAAGAGTAAATTTTTTTCCCATAACATAGGATTCAATGACAATAATTTCGGTTTTCTTTTGATTTAAAACACACTGGGCATTGGAGTAGAAAATGCGAACAAGGTTTTTGTAAAGAATGTAGGGAAAAAAGTCATAAATTTTTATGCCCTCATTAAATTAAGGTATTGAAACTTAAACTCGTTGGAGCACATATAAGCAAAATCAACAATTCGTTCATGATGGATTTGGAAATTTTGAAACTGTTTAAAATATTCTATAGCTTCGGGATAATCTGGTTCATTAAAACAATGGATAAAAAGGTGAGCAATGTTTGGTTTGAAGCCATTGTTATCGGGATTGGAAGAACTAGCACTAAGATCTTTTTTTAGATCGCTTTTTAGGAGGCATAGTAATGGTTTTTGATAAAATTTGCAAAAATCAAACCACAAAAACATATGTTTGCAAAAACATCAAATTCAATCCAATGGTCAAGGTATGGTAAAAATCTATAATGTATAGTTTAAAAATGTACAAATATAAATAAATTTTTTGATAAATTTAAAACGTGAAAACTGCAAAATAAAATATACGAGTATAAATATTTATTCAAATAAAAAATCAGTTTTGAAAAGGTTTTTGTAAAAACTTTGAAATCATGGATATATACATCTTAAATATATAAAATTTAAACCTAAAAGTTATACAAGTATAAGGAAATTCGAAATAATATAAAATAAGGTTTTTACCTTAAGATATGGATGAATGAGGAGATGATTCGCACAAAGATTGATGATCAAAGCTTGTGTTTGATGTTTAGAGTAAAAAAACACCAATAGATTTGAAGAAATTTGGTGAAAAAACTAAAGATCTAGAGGGTTTTTTATAGATGAAAAATGACTAGGGTTTTGAATAAAAGTGTTAAAGTTTTATTTAAAATAGGAATGCCTATTTAATGGCTCCAGCGCACGCGTACCAGTACGGCTAAAGTGTGTGCCGGAACAGTGCGTGGCGGTACGGATATAACCCGTACCAATCATTGCCCCTTACCGGCACAGACTTATTTGTACAGAAATGTTGCCCTTGATAACCCGTATCGGTACAGCTAGTCGCGTGCCGATACCCTCTGACCAAAATTAACAATTTTGGCTGTAAAGGACCCAAAAATTCAATTTTACTCGAATCAAAATGCATTATTATGATACGAGAGCAACATGTATGGGAAAAACAGATACATACTCCCACTAATAATATGAAAGGATGCATTTAAGGAGAATATCACACAAACATATAAATTCAAGCAAATTTTAAGTTTAAACAAAAGGCTCTAAGTTTCAAGGAAGGCTAGTAAGCCCTAACTCTATCCTAAGAGTCCAAAAATGCTCCTTATCTAAAGGTTTAGTGGAGACATCCGCTAAAGGTGCAAGGTTTCTACAAACTCTAGAACTACATCATTTTTCAAGACATTATCTCTAATAAAATGATGTCTTATTTCTATATGCTTGGTTCTAAAATGTTGGATGAGATTTTTAGCGAGACAAATAGCACTAGTATTGTCACACTTTAAGGGAATGATACTTACATAAATTCCATAATCTAAGAGTTTTTGTTTCATCCAAAGAAATTGTGCACAACAACTACCGGCCGAAATGTATTTCGCCTAGGTGGTAGATAGCGCAACACTATTTTGCTTCTTAGAAAACCATGAGAATAACATGTTACATAGGAATTTCTAAGTACTAGAGGTACTATTTCTATCGATTTTACAACCTCTATAATTCACATCCGAATAAGCATGTAAACTAAAGGATGAGTCTCTAGGATACTAAAGACCTAAACAATGGGTGTCTCTAAGGTATCTAAAGATTCTCTTAACAGCTTGTAAATGTGATTCTCTAGCACTAGCTTGAAATCTAGCACACAAGCAAACACTAAACATGATATACGGTCTACTTGTGGTAAGATAAAGCAAAGATCCTATCATAGATATATAAAATTTAAGATCAAAACATTTACCTCCTTCATCTTTGTCAAGATTTGTAGATGAGCTAGTTGGAGTGTCTTGAGGCTTCACATTCTCTAAGCCAAACTTCTTGAGCATATCCTTGATTTACTTTGCTTGGTTGATGAAGATGTCATCTTTCCTTTGTTTTATTTGGAGTCCCAAGAAGAATGAGAGTTCCCTCATAATGCTCATTTCAAATTCATCTTGCATTAACTTAGCAAAATCTTGGCAAAGAGATTCATTAGTAGAACCAAAATGATATCCTCAACATAAATTTGAACTACTTAAATGTGCCTTTTCGTTTTGATAAAAAGTGTAGTATCAAGCTTCCCATTGTCAAAACCTTTTTCTATTAGAAAATTTGACAATCTTTTATACCTAGCTCTAGGAGCTTCTTTCAAACCATATAAAGCTTTTGAAAGTTTAAACACATGGCTTGGATATTTTAGATCTTCAAAACCGGGTGGTTGTTCTACATACACTTCTTCATTTATAACATCATTTAGAAAAGTACTTTTAGCATCGATTTGAAAAAGCTTGAATTCATGATAACATGCAAATGCAAACAACATCCTAATATCTTCTATTCTAGCTACAGGTGCATAGGTTTCATAAAAATTAAATTCATCTTCTTGATTGTAACCTTGAGCAGCAAGTCTAGCCTTATTTCTCACTATGTTACTACTCTCATCTAGCTTGTATCTAAAAACCCATTTAGTACCTATAGTAGATTTATTACTAGGCCTATCAACTAATGTCCAAACTTGACTCCTCTCAAATTAATTTAACTTTTCTTGCATAACCAATATCCAATAATCATCATGTAATGCTTCTTTGATATTTTTAGGTTCTATGCATGAGATAAATAATGTAACATAATTACATGTATTTCTAAAAGAGGATCTAGTGGTTATCCCTTTGGATGGATCACCCAAAATCTCACCACCTTTGACATAATTGAACTCCCTTGGGTAGGTGACCTCCCTTTCCTCTAGAGACGCGTCCTTCAAGGCTTCTAGAGGTGGATCTTCTGGTTCTTCTTTTGATGAAACTTCATCTACCTTTGATGATTGTCCTCCACCATCATTGGCATCCAAAATTCCTACATCATCACCATAAATATACTTCCTCGGAAGAAGGTTATCATCGAAAACAACATGAATAGACTCCTCAAACAGTAAAGTTATTTTGTAAAATACACGATAGACTTTAGAGTTTAAAGAGTAACCTAGAAAAATTGCTTCATCATTGTTTACATCAAATTTGCCTAAATTGTCTTTTCCATTGTTTAAAATAAAACATTTACATCCAAAAGGATGAAAATAGCTAATGTTAAGCTTTTTATTTTTGAAAAGCTCATAAGGTGTTTTCTTTAAAAGAATCCTAATCATTACACAATTGACAATATAACAAGCGATATTAGTGGCTTCGGCCCAAAAGTGCTTAGTCAAATTATTTTCACAAAGCTTGGTTCTAGCCATTTCTTTTAAAGTTCTATTTTCCTCTCTACATCCCCATTTTGTTAAGGTATGCGAGGAGCCAAAAAATTATGGCTAATTCCATTTGATTTACAAAACTATTCAAAACCAAGATTTAAATATTTGGTTCAATGGTCACTCCTAACATGAGAAATGGAGTAATCAATATCATTTTGGTTTGCTTTTGAAAACGTGATGTATTTTTTTAAAGCCTCATCTTTATTACATAAAAAGAGAATCCAAGTAAATCTAGAGTAATCATCAACAAGAACAAATGTATATTATTTTCTACTCAATCTCATAATTCTAATAGGGCCAAAAAGATCTATATGGATCAATTGTAAAATTCTACTTGTTGATACATCATTAATGGATTTAAAAGAAACTCTTTTATGTTTGTCTTTAGCACATGCATCACAAATTTTGTCAAGAGAAAACTTGACTTTAGGCAAACCTCTTACTAGATGTGATACATGCATGGGAGGGCTAAAGCAATGCATATTGGACAAAGAGTTGAATCTGTTTGTGAAGTCTGGAAAGTTAGCCAACTTGCGACGACTTTTCAGATGGGATCCGGGCATTTTTGGGCAGAGTTGTCTTCTAGCACATTGACCGTCATTCAGTTACATTTCCAACGCATCTTGCTCTTAGTTCTTGCAACAAATTGATTGAAGACTTCCAAATCCACAATTGCGCTACTCTATCAAGATCATTTGAAATTAATATTTCCAAAACACTCATGCTTGCATGTCCTAGTTTTCTATGCCACAACCAAGAATCATGCTCATCTTTTGCAACAAAACATGCATTTGAAATATGATTGTCATCTAGATGCACCATGTATATATTTCTTATTTTATGACCAACAAGCACAATTTTATTAGATGTGATGTCAATGATTTTGCAACCATTTAAATCAAACATGACATTGAAACTTTTATCACACAATTGGCTCATGTTTAACAAATTATGTTTTAGACCGTTGGCATACAAAACATTATCAATTAGTTTGGAAGATTGATTACTAATGGAACCAATTCCTTTGATGTGGCCTTTGAAGTTGTCATCGAAAGTCACTACTCCTCCACTCTTTGGTCTTAGCTCCAAGAATCGACTCTTGTCATCGGTCATGTTCTCGAGCATCCACTATCAAAGTACCATAAATTTGCACTTGAAGTTTGGGCCTTATAGCAATGCTCCCCCTACAAACATAGATTTAAGTCTTGATTTTTTATACCCAAATTCTTTTGGGTCCATGAGTATTAGCTCCAAAAATTTTGGTTCTTTTAGGAATCCAAGAAGCAATAGCTTCAATGTTGTTAGAAGCTACAAGTTCCTTAGGAACCCAAACACTTCTAACTCTCTTATCGTTAGAGGGCCTTTGGAAGCCTCTATGTTTTTACTCATTAAAGTTTCTTCTCACATAGTTGGGTTTTGAATTACTTCCTTTTTCAAAACGATGTGCCCCAACTTTGCTTAAAGAAGCTTTAAGATCACCCACTTCCTTTTGGTGATCATCATGGACTTTTGTAAGTAAGTTATGCAACTCTTGATTTTTCTTTTCAAAATCTTTTTTTTTTGCTTGCATATCTACAACTTTCCTTTCAAATCCATATTAGTTTTGGATAAAGAATCATTTTGGTTTTTCAAATCTGAAATCATTTTCTTGTTTTCCAAAATTGATTCTTTATACTTCAAAACTAACTCATCATAAACCTCTTGCAATTCATCATATGCTTCTTGAAGCTCATCAAAAGTAAAATCAAAAGTAGATGAATTGAGGTACCTTAGGATCCTTCTCCAATTCCATAAGACAAAGGCTAGCTACCTCTTGCTCCTCCTCATAGGATGAGTCTTCATCGCTCCAAGTAGCTACTTGTGCCTTCAGCTTCTTCTTCTTCCCGAAGCTCTTCTTCATTAATTGGGGACAATCAAACTTGTTATGTCTTGGCTTCTTGCACTCATAACATATGATTTGGTCCTTCTCTTCTTCCTTTGGCTTGTTCTTAAAACCCTCTCTTCGTTGGAACTTCCTTCCAGGTTAGATTTCATGAACCTTGTGAGACTCTTGGCTAGCATATCCATTTCTTCATCTTCTTATTCACTTGAATCACTCTCTTCTTGTGAAGCTTTGAGAGCAATTCTAACCTTCTAGTTTTCCACTTCCTTATTCTCTTTCTTCTTCTTCTCATCGTCCTTCTTTCCTTGCTTCATAAGTCATGAGTGAGAAGTGCCCCATGAAAGCATCGAGCCCCATGAAACCAAGATTTGGCCCTTCTTTCCTTGCTTCATAAGTCATGAAGACTCATCTTATGAGGAGGAGCAAGAGGTAGCTAACCTTTGTTTTATGGCATTGGAGAAGGATCTTAAGGTACCTCAATTCATCTACTTTTTATTTTACTTTTGATGAGCTTCAATAAGCATATGATGAATTGCAAGAGGTTTATGATGAGTTAGTTTTGAAGTATAAATAATCAATTTTGGAAAACAAGAAAATAATTTCAGATTTGAAAAACCAAAATGATTCTTTATCCAAAACTAATATGGAACTTGAAAGGAAAGTTGTAGATATACAAGAAAAATAAAAATATTTTGAAAAGAAAAATCAAGACTTGCATAACTTACTTTCAAAAGTCCATGATGATCACCAAAAGGAAGTGGGTGATCTTAAAGCTTCTTAAATCAATGTTGGAGCACATCGTTTTGAAAAATGAAGTAATTCAAAACCCAACTATATGAGAAGAAACTTTAATGAGTAAAAACATAGAGGCTTCCAAAGGCCCTCTAACGGTAAGTGAGTTAGAAGTGTTTGGTTTCCTAAGGAACTTGTAGCTTCTAACAACATTGATGCTATTGCTTCTTGGATTCCTAAAGGAACCAAAATTTTGGGAGCTAATACTCATGGACCCAAAATAATTTGGGTATCAAAAATCAAGACTTAAATCTATGTTTGTAGGGGGAGCATTGCTACAAAGCCCAAACTTCAAGTGCAAATTCATGGTACTTTTATAGTGGATGCTCGAGACACATGACCGGTGACAAGAGTCGATTCTTGGAGCTAAGACCAAAGAGTGGAGGAGTAGTGACTTTCGATGACAACTCCAAAGGCTACATCGAAGGAATTGGTTCCATTAGTAATCAATCTTCTATACTAATTGATAATGTTTTCTATGCCAACGGTCTAAAACATAATTTGTTAAACATGAGCCAATTGTGTGATAAAAGTTTCAATGTCATGTTTGATTTAAATGGTTGCAAAATCATTGACATTACATCTAATAAAAGTGTGCTTGTTGGTCATAAAATAAGAAATATATACATGGTGCATCTAGATGACATTCATATTTCAAATGCATGTTTTGTTGCAAAAGATGAGCATGATTCTTGGTTGTGGCATAGAAAAGTAGGACATGCAAGCATAAGTGTTTTGGAAATATTAATTTCAAATGATCTTGATAGAGTAGCGCAATTGTGGATTTGGAAGCCTTCAATCAATTTGTTGCAAGAACTAAGAGCAAGATGCGGTTGAAAGATAACTGAATGACGGTCAATGTGCTAGAAGACAACTCTGCCCAGAAATGCCCGGATCCCATCCGAAAAGTCGTCACAAGTTGGCTGACTTTCCAGACTTCACAAACAGGTTTAGCTTCTTGTCGAATATGCATTGCTTTAGCCCTCCCATGCATGTATCATATCTAGTAAGAGGTTTGCCTAAAATCAAGTTTTCTCTTGACAAAATTTGCGATGCATGTGCTAAAGACAAACATAAAAGAGTTTCTTTTAAATCCATTAATGATATATCAACAAGTAAAATTTTACAATTGATCCATATATATCTTTTTGGCCCTATTAGATCTATGAGATTGGGTAGAAAATAATATGCATTTGTTCTTGTTGATGATTACTCTAGATTTACTTGGGTTCTCTTTTTAAGTACTAAGGATGAGGCTTTAGAAAAATACATCACGTTTTCAAAAGTAAAGCAAAATGATGTTGATTACTCCATTTCTCATGTTAGGAGTGACCATGGAATCGAATATTTAAATCTTGGTTTTGAAGAGTTTCGTAACTCAAATGGAATTAGCCATAATTTTTCGGCTCCTCGCATACCTTAACAAAATGGGGATGTAGAGAGGAAAATAGAACTTTAAAAGAAATGGCTAGAACCATGCTTTGTGAAAATAATTTGACTAAGCACTTTTGGGCGGAGGCCACTAATATCGCTTGTTATATTGTCAATTGTGTAATGATCAGGACTCTTTTAAAGAAAACACCTTATGAGCTTTTCAAAAATAAAAGCTTAACATTAGCTATTTTCACCATTTTGGATGTAAATGTTTTGTTTTAAACAATAGAAAAGACAATTTTGGCAAATTTGATATAAAAAGTGATGATGCAATTTTTCTAGGTTACTCTTTAAACTCTAAAGTCTATCGTGTATTTTATAAAATAACTTTAGTGTTTGAGGAGTCTATTCTTGTTGTTTTCGATGATAACCTTCTTCCGAGGAAGTATACTTTTTGTGATGATGTAGGAATTTTGGATGCCAATGATGGTGGAGGACAATCATCAAAGATAGATGAAGTTTCATCAAAAGAAGAACCAGAAGATCCACCTCTAGAAGCCTTAAAGGACATGTCTCTAGAGGAAAGGGAGGTCACAAACCCAAGGGAGTTCAACTATGTCAAAGGTGGTGAGATTTTGTGTGATCCATCCAAAGGGATAACCATTAGATCCTCTATTAGAAATACATGTAATTATGTTGCATTTATCTCATGTATAGAACCTAAAAATATCAAAGAAGCATTAAATGATGATTATTAGATTTTGGCTATGCGAGAAAAGTTAAATTAATTTAAGAGGAGTCAAGTTTGGACATTAGTTGATAGGTCTAGTAATAAATCTAATATAGGTACTAAATGGGTTTTTAGATACAAACTAGATGAGAGTGGTAACATAGTGTTTCTGTTTAGGTCATTGGTATCATAAAGACTCATCATTTAGTTTACATGCTTAATCGGATGTGAATTATAGAGGTTATAAAATCGATAGAAATAGTACCTCTAGTACTTAGCAATTCCTATGTAACATATTATTCTCATGGTTTTCTAAGAAGCAAAATAGCGTTGCGCTATCTACCACTTAGGCGAAATACATTTCGGTTGGTAGTTGTTCTGCACAAATTCTTTAGATGAAACAAAAACTCTTAGATTATGAAATTGATGTAGGTATCATTCCCTTAAAGTGTGACAATATTAGTGCTATTTGTCTCACTAAAAATCTCATCCAACATTTTAGAACCAAGCATATAAAAATAATACATCATTTTATTAGAGATCATGTCTTGGAAAATGATGTAGTTCTAGAGTTTGTAGATACCTTGCACCTTTAACAGATGTCTTCACCAAACCTTTAGATAAGTAACATTTTTGGACTCTTAGGATAGAGTTAGGGCTTACTAGGCTTCCTTGAACCTTAGAGCATTTTGTTTGAACTTAAAATTTGCTTGAATTGATATGTTTGTGTGATATTCTCCTTAAATGCATCTTTTCATGTTATTAGTGAGAGTATGTATCTGGTTTTGCCTATACATGTTGCTCTCGTATCATAATAATGCATTTCGACTCGAGTAAAATTAATTTTTTTGGTCCTTTGTAGCTAAAATTTTTAATTTTGGTCAGAGGGTATCAGTACGCGAGTAGCTGTACCGATACATATTATTAGGGGCAACATTTATGTACAGACAAGTCTGTGCCGGTACGGGACAATGATTGGTACGGGTTATATCCGTACCGGCACGCACTGTTCCGGCACACACTTTTGTCGTACTGGTACGCGTGCGTTGGAGCCATTAAATAGACATTCCTATTTTAAATAAAACTTTAACACTTTTATTTAAAATCCTAGTCGTTTTTCATCTATAAAAAACCCTCTAAATTTCTAAGTTTTTCATCAAATATCCGAGATTTTTACTCTAAACATCAAACACATGCTTTGATCATTAATTTTTGTGCGAATCATCTCCTCATTCTTCCATATCTCAAGGTAAAAACCTCATTTTATATTATTTCGAATTTCTTTATACTTGTATAACTTTTAAGTTTAAATTTTGTATATTTAGGATGTATATATCCATGATTTTAAAGTTTTAACAAAAACCTTTTCAAACTGATTTTTACTCGTATATTTTATTTTACAATTTTCAAGTTTTAAATTTATCAAAAAATTTCTTTATATTTGTACATTTTAAACTATACATTATAGATTTTTAATGACAATTGCAGTATTTACCCTTATTTTTTCGCTACCAGGTCAGTAAGATTGACAAAAATTTACGAGTTTAGACAAAAAACATAAATAATCTTACTAGTTGTTTTTCAAAATCAGTGACTATTCAAATAGTTAGCTCTTTATCTTTGTAAAGTTACATAAAAGCCCAAAGTTTCCACCGAATTCAAAGAAACATGCCATTAATATTCCTTTAGATAAGTATTTAAGGAAACAACAAACTTAAGAATTAGCAATAATTTCATCAAACTTGAATCTCAACCAAACAAACCACTGGATCATAATCCACAATAATTTTTCATTTCTAAATTAAAAATAAGAATAGATTTTTTTTAAGTAAAGATGGAATATGAAATACTATAGATTTGATCCAACATGAGGAATCCGAGGAGAGAAATTATCTTCTTCATCCCCAGTTCTCGACAAGATTTCGACCGACTCTTTACACCGTTTTTGAAACTTTCTTTTTCCTTTTCTGGTATCGAGCAAAAATCTCCACAACTTGCTTCAAGTTTCAGGTCGAAAAATGTTTACAATAGTTTATTTAATTGAATTTAATTTAGATCCAATCGGCCAAACTCAAACTCTGATAATCTTGGCTGCTTTAACCACGGGATTTTCTCTGGCGATGGCCTCACGACCCGCTGTTTTGTAGTCATAGCTACAATCGTGTCGATCCGAGTACCGATGATCCGAACAGAAAAGCTCCCCGCATCGGCACCTGAACCCGGTCAACCCGACGCGTTTTCTGCAACCCGAACATCGATTCACCGACTTCCTTTCCGCGGGATCGTTTCCTGAGCGATTTGATGCCGTCATCGGGCGACTCGTCGTCGTTGCAGCTGTAGTAGGCGGCGCAGAATCGGATCGGCTGTCCGGTGTAGATCTGGAGGATTGATCGTCGGGGAATTCGAGACTTGAGACTACAGTGGCACTCGCATCAGCGGTGGTTGTGTTGGAAGAGGAGGAAGTGGCGGCCGTAAAACATTTCTGGCACAGGTTGTTGGTGGCTGGATTGCCCGTAACCCCACAGTTGTTAAAGCATAGCGTTAAGGTTTCGGGGACTTTGAATTCGGCTTCTTCTTTTTGGGTTCGTTGAGCCATATCTCCTACCTGTGTGGTTGAGGCCGGAGGATTGGAAGGAGAGGAGAATTTGTTGAACGGTTTGAGCGAGAAGAGAGGGGATATGAAGGGATCCAGAGAGGTCGGTCAGTAATGGCGACGGAATATGGGCCTCATTCACACGCGTATCAAAACTAACCTTTTATTTTTATTTTTTTATTCCTCTGTATTTTACCAAATTAGCCTCCTTACTTTTGCCCATGTCTCTGACGTCTTTAATCGTCATTGTTTGTAATGGATATATTATTATGGAATGCGCTGCGTAACCTTATTTTATTCTCAAGTTTCAACTATACTGGTGTAAATAAATAGCTAAAACTACAACATGAGCCACTGAGCTTTAAAGTCAGTCTCGTTTTCACTGCTAAACTATAAAAGGTTTCACATTTGCCATTAAACTATCCAAATTATTGGACTATTAAATTAACAGTTTGATGCCATGGAATTTTTTGTGCTGATGTGGAACATAAAAAAATTATTCGTTTTGTGTTGAGGCATGCTGATGTGATATTTTTATCTTTTTTTCATCTCATCTTTATCAAAATTTAAAGTTTTTTTCACCCATTTCCGATCGTCGTTGGAAAATCATCATTCTATTGAATTTTCCCCGATCCTCCTACACATTGACAAACAAGTCTCAAAATGTAACCCCTCAACATGGTTTGGATGATAGATTGAACCGAACGGGTCACACGGGAAATATTGAAGTAAACCGGGAATTTTACTCTAATGAACAACCCTATTTTTTTCTTTATATCTTATCTAGATGCTTATTAGGATCCTAAGTGATTAACATTACAGTGGTTCAATTAACAACTCGATCAGACATCGGTTTAGGACTCAATTACACTCAAATCCGAATTTAGGGACCTTTTTGTAATTTTATAAAATTACAGGGATTTTTCCATTTTAAAGTTATCAACCTTTAATTAAATATATTACATGCTTCTCAGTCAAAGCTCAGCTAAAAAATAATCATCCATGCTCATTTAATTGCATCCACAACATTCAGGGACTAAAACGTAAAGAATCAGAACATCAGAATATTCCATCAACTAACATAACTACCAATTGTTTCTGTACAGGTTGCCTTGTATCGAAACAAGTTCACTTGGCTCAGAACACGAGCCTGTATCGAAACACATTAGAGGTGTTTTGGAACTGAGGTTTCCAGTAGCAAATCGTATCGGAACAAACCTTTCTCGTTTCGAAACCCTTAAGCCATTCGAGGCTCACTGTTTCAGTACAAATGTTGAGTGTGTAAAAGTTCTGTTATTTACCCCCTATATAACCCATATTTCCGCTGCATTCAAGCATTATATATTGCATTTAGGTCAGTTACAGCAAAACATCACAAATATATTAAAAGGGACAGTTTCTACTAAAAATGGATGCTTTTGCAGGTTGCTGCTGTAGCAGACGGAATGGGCAGGCGCTGGGCAGTGAAGCAGAAGAACTGGAACTGGACGAGCAGTCAAGGAGGACGATGCTGCCATGGTTGCCGCCGTGACAGTAGAGGACGACAGCAGTTTTGAGGAGAAGAAGCAAAGTGGACCTCGACAGATAGAGAAAATTCAGCCCGTCTGTCGTGTGAAATCACCATATTTTTCCAAGCCCCAGATCGAAAGGAATGTCAAGCCCAAAGTTCAAGGAGGAAAAATCCCAAGCAAGAAAGATGACGGCTGGAAAGTAGATTCCTTGAAGATCTAGTCTTTATTAGAATTATACTTTCATTTAAAGTTGTATTCTTGTTATTTTAGAAAACTTGGACCCAAAGCCTATATAAGGGCATATATTTCGACCTAGGAGGGCATAACCGATTCCCTAGCTTCCTTCCCAAAACTCTAGCCGTTTTCCTTCCCTCAACATGTTCTAAATTCCCCCTAGGGCCACAGGTTGATTTGTAAAGTAGTTGCAAGGGTTGTTTTGTTTTAGGAATTTTCAGTTCAATAAAATAAACTTCAAGTTCTCTTATTTTGGTTATTAATATCTTGCAAGAGCATCGGGAGAGCATTGTGAGGTTATCAATTTACTTAGCATCGGGAGAGTTAAGTATACGAAAGAAATAAGAGCAAGTTCTCTAGTTTATAGTTGAACTATCTCGGACCTAGGGATAGGACGAGGTTAAGTGGCTAATGAAGAATTCAACAATATCGATGTTCATCCTTCGATTCACGCCGGGAGGTATCATCAAAGACGTGATCATCGACAGACTTGGACATAGGGATAGGCCAAGGCACATCTGGGATTCTTGCCAAACTTGAAGTATTGAGTTGAGTGTTCGCTGCCGCGACAAGCAAAGGACTGCTGCCGCGACAGGTGCTGCCGCGACGGGGACGACGACAGAATTGGAGTTCCGAGGCTTAGCAATATTTGCACTACTGAGCAATTCAATACCAGCCCATTCTCTCTATCTTGATTTCCCTACTCTTTTTATTTAAGTTCTCTTTATTATTTTCGTGACAACATCTCAAATATTTTCTTTACTTTCGTGTAGTGAATTAAGGTGAAGCTATTAGCCCAATCCCTGTGGAGACGATATTCGATACTTCGTATCACTTTACTACTTGCGTCGTGTATACTTGCACTACCATTGCGATAGACTCTTTTACACGCAACAAGTTTTTGGCGCCGCTGCTGGGGATTGGCAACATAACTCTACCTTTTCTTTTACTGCACTTTTCGTTTTTGTTTTTTTTAGTTTTATTTTTCTGTTTTCTTTGGTATTTTCAACTCTTGCTTTTCACAAGGTTCCTTTTTTATGCGCAGATCGAAACGAGGTGAAGATCCTGAGTATCCATTAGATCCGAAAATCGAACGATCATTCAATCTCAAGAACCGACTTCGTCACATACTAGCCAGGAACGAGTACCTTGAGGAACAGTTAGAGACGATGGCACACCAAGGAAACGACCCTCCTGTTGGAGATAGAGAGGTTATACCTCCTGTCGGCAACCCTGCTGCCGCTGCCGGACGACGGTCCTGTCGTGACTACATGTTGAACGATCATGTAGAACTGGAAACCACGCTGCCAGATATAGATGTTGACAACTTTGAACTGAAACCTGTTATGTTTAGCATGATTAACAATGCCCGTCAATTCAGTGGTGCTGTTACCGAGGATGCTAGGGAGCATCTCAAAACGTTCCAGGAAATCTGTGGTTCGTTTAAACTACCAGGAGTTAATCCGGAGATACTGAGGCTTCAGTTATTTCCCCATTCATTGAGGGACAGAGCAAAGACTTGGTGGAATAAACTTACACCGGGTTCGATTAGAACTTGGGCAGATTTGTCTCGTGAATTTTTGTCTCGTTTTAATCCTTCACATTTATCTGAGCGATTACGTAATGAAATTGCTACTTTTCAACAGGAAGATGACGAGCCGATGCACGAGGCCTGGGACAGATTTACCACTCTTATACGGAACTGCCCAATGCATGGATTCCCCGTCTGGAATCAGGTAACTAAGTTTTATAATGCTGCCAACTTACAAACTCGTATTCGAATTGATTCAGCAGCAAACGGACTATTATTGGACAAAGACCCGGACGAGGCAATGCAAGTATTGAAAAATCTGGCCAAAAATGAGGAGCAGTTTCCGACAGCAAGAAGAGGGGGTAAACGGGTTCTAGCTGTTAAGGATTATGAAGCCGACAACACAATGAAATCACATGTGGCATACCTTACTAAGGCAATGAAAAAGCTCTTGAACGATGATGCACAACATGGATTTGCTGTTGAGGAGGTATGTGAAATCTGTGAGGGAAATCATAGTTCGGATGAATGTCCTATACAGTTAGAAGAGGGAAAGTATGTTGGAAACTATAAGCTGAATTACAACTCCAACAACTATAATCCCAACTGGAGAAAGGATCCCAAGTTTTCTTGGAGTAATCCTAATAATGCCCCGAGTCCTCAAGCACACAATAATCAGAATCAGGGAGGACCTAGATTGCTGACTCGACAGCAACTACAGCCGCAACAACAGCAACAATAGCCACCAACTGCCACAAATAGTATACTGGAACAGACTCTGGCTACTTTTATGTCTCAGACAGGTACTTATATTGAGAATATGAATCAGTTTGTCAAGAAAACAGAGACATTCATGGATAAAACAGAGATGCGGATGACGAATCATGAAGCTACTCTAAAATCTTTGGAGACACAAATGGGTCAAGTTTCCCAGCATATCAAGCCAATGCAGACTAGAGGATTTCGTAGCAATACTGAAAATGCTAGGCAGCCCACACATGAGCAATGTAAGGCCATTACTACTAGGAGTGGGAAGAAACTACCAGGGCCGGAAAAGGAAGCTGAAATAGTAAAGAAACCAGCCTTGGACAGACCTGCCGAGGAAGCTGCCCTGACAGGTAACAAACAGGCTACTGCCGATAAACCTGTTACGACAGCAGAAGCGACAGAGGAGAAAAATGATGAACCCAAACCTCCTCAGATTCGTATGTAGTGGGAAGGACGTATTGCTGATTATCGTCCCCCACCTCCTTTTCCTCAACGGTTACAACAAGTGAAGCAAGAATCTCAGCTCAAAAAGATTTATGATATTTTTAAGTAGGTTCATATTAACATTCCGCTGTTAGTTGTCGTTAGGGAGATGCCCGGTTACGCCAAATTTCTCAAGGATGTCATGTCAAAGAAATCTAAACTTGGGGAATTTGAAACGGTTAAGATGACAGAAGGATGCATGAGTATTCTTCATAGGCAGCCACCCCAGAAAAAGAAGGATCCGGGGAGCTTCATCATACCTTGTGTAATCGAAGATAAATATGTGGGTAAGACACATTGTGATCTTGGTGCTAGTATTAATTTAATGCCAAAATCTGTTTTTCAGAAATTAGGTATTGGAAAAGCTCGGCCCACGACAGTAATTCTGCAGCTGGCAGACCGCTCTTACATTCATCCGGAAGGAAAAATCGAAGATATTCTGGTAAGAGTGGATAAATTTATATTTCCTGTTGACTTTCTTGTTTTAGATTGTGAAGCAGATGAAAACGCACCAATCATCCTGGGGCGACCCTTTTTAGCCACGGGAAGATCACTGATTGATGTGGAAAAAGGAGAACTCACCATGAGAGTGAACGACCAAGAGATAAAATTGAATTGTAACCCCCTTAACCCGGCCTAAACGGTTGACCCGAATTAAGAAGTTTACATGGGGAAAACCAAAGTTAACCCGAAAGTCAACCTTGATTAACGACCTTTTTTTTCTTTTTAATCTTATCTAAATGCACATTAACCCTAGATATGATCATACAATCAGCATACTCAAAGACCATCGCAATCAGAAAACATTTAGGGACTCGATTGCACAAAACATGAATTTAGGGACCAAAACGTAAATTCTGGAAATTACAAGGGCTTAACCAACTTTTGAGTTACCAATATGAAATTAGTCATGTTTCATGCTTCTCTGCCAAATTTCAGCTCAAACGGACTCCTCAAACTCATTCAATTGCATATACAAAGTTCAGGACCAAAACGCAAGGTTTTCAAAACATTTAACCAACAATTTCAGTGCCCAACGGTCGGATGTTTCGGAACAGGGGGACCCGTTCCGAAACGCGAGACCGTTCCGAAACCAGTACCGAAACAAGGCCTGGTAGTGGCAAAACCGTTCCGGAACGGTTCTACCCGTTTCGGAACGCCTAGGCCATTTCAGGCCCTCTGTTCCGAAACGGTAGCAACTGTTCCGAAACAGGCTGCCCAGATTGCAGAAATTTTGCTGGTTTATCACACATTCGACCCATCAAACATGCTCCAAAGGCAACCAAATCACACCAACAAGTCATTCAACAATCAAGGAACATAATTGCATCAAAATCTAGATACAAGACCACCCCTAGGTGCACCAACTCATTCAACACATCCAATACTCATTCATGCTTTTAAAACAAGAAGCATATCATATCGACTTAAGAATAAGAAGATTCAAACGTTGCAAGCGTTAAACCACATAGTTCAAAAACATAAACCATACTTGTCCATCATACACAATCTCATTAAGCATCAACATAAGAGATTCTCCCCCCATTGCCTTTATTATCTATAGCTATTAACCGAGACATACATCTCAAGTGGAGCTCTTCTTGAATCCCTTGCTTCTCGCTGTTCCAACTTCAATTATCTGCATTGATGGACAAAAAGGAGCGTAAGCACATAATGCTTAGCGAGGAATGCTCAAAACCAAAACACCATCAATGCAGCGAGTCATAAAACCTCTTTCAAAAGCATCATAATACGGTAAGCCAAAGCAATGTTTGAAAACCCCTTTTTAACAACATACTTTAAATCATGCATTGCTCAAACATGAAAACCAACCCTTAGCTTAGAAATGCTAAGTAAACCTCTTCAAAGCACAAACTTGCTAAACCATCAATATAACCTTCCCATGCATGAACATCATATGCAAAGTTAAATACAAGATCCTTGGAAAACACTTCCACTTCACATTATACTTTTCTCATTCTTGAAAAATCATTTTCAAAGTAAGGAACCCTTGAAAACCACCTACTCCTTCAATTAATCACATGCAATATCAAATGCAACACATGAACCACAAACTCAACATTTGCATTACATGCCTTTTAAACAAGCCTTCACAAGACTTCAATGCATTAAAGAGATTCCATGCACACAATGCAACATTCTCAATAGATAATAAACACTTGTTCAAGCTAACAAGTAATACATGCATTCATAGAACATTACACACTTCTCATGCAACCATGCATCATTTCAAGCATCTCATGCTTCATCATAATCAAGAACTTTATATTGGCTTCCAAGTGATAATTCACAAACCATCATAACGCAAGACTCAATCGGATACGCGGATCACAAGCGTTGTCCCCACGCTTCATACACACTACCAATCTCAAGGTCCCCAAATGGAATTTTAACCACCATTTGACCTTACCATACACAAGGTCCTCATATGGAATTTTAACCACCATATGACCTTAACATTCACAAGATCCTCATATGGAATTTTAACCACCATATGACCTTAACAGCACCCATTGGTAGTTGTATAACATCACTAAAGAGATCCGGGACATACATCACAAGATCCACACATGGACTTTACACCACCATTGTGATCTTAACAAGCACAAGGTCCTCAAATGGAATTTTAACCACCATTATGACCTTTGCCTACACAAGGTCCTCAAATGGAATTTTAACCACCATTATGACCTTAACACAAGACCCACCCATGGAATTTTAACCACCATGGTGTTCTTAACCATCTCGTTAGTGTACTTGGATGGAGTTACCGGTTCAATCACAACCACTCGACATCCAAGGTGACTTTATTCACGGTGCACCCAATCCTATAGCTGGCTAACTATATCCGATTAAAGTAACCAAGAACCACTTACATCACTTGCCAATATAACCTTCTTACCACATTAATCCAATGTTTTACAAGCATAACCAAAATGCCAAAACCACCATTTACCATCATCAATCCACTGTTTTTGAAGCGTTACAAAAAGCCATTAAACAACATGCAACTATTCCACACTTCCAATGTACAACACCAAGGAACTCTTACCTTGAGCATCCTTCACACATGGCTTTCAAAACCAGCATTAAACCATGCTTATAATATGCTTTCAAAACAGAATTTTAACATGCAAATCACATGCATTGCATCCAACAATCACAAGTGCTTTTAAAACCAATTCATACACAAACTAAGAGAGAAATTCCATTTACTTACTCTTGAGCTTAGCTAAGTTGTTTAGACTTAAACTAAGCTCCCAAAACCTTCAAACCTTGGTTTTAAAGCCGAAAACACAACTTCACTCACCGATACACAAAACTAGGATAGCCAACAAGCCTTCCAAGCATCCGAAACCTTCAACGCCACCTCTATTGCTCACGGATCATTCTCCCCTGTTTCAAGCACATAACAACAGAGGATTAATGCATCATTATGCATTAAAAACACCAGCAACACACCTAAACTCGCTGCTCTTTGCAAATCCAACATTTCGGCTACCAAACACAACCGAAATCACTTCCAAACACTTCCAAAACTTAACCCAGCCAAGATCCATCACTTCTAACCATTTATAAACATCAATTAACATCCAAAATGATCCCAACCACGTCCTTATACCTCCAGCAACAACAGATCATCAAAATCACTCCAAAAACAACCAAAAACTCAAGCAAAACTTAGGAAAATCAACCTATCCGGAATTGCATTGATCAAACCTCAATTTCTCATCAATTATACATTCATTTAACATCAAAAAGACATCTCAAAACAATGCCCAATCAGATCATACGAAAATTCATCAAAACTAACCAAATCTTGCATTTTAAAGCCAAGATCAAGAATACATTTGCAAAACCTTTAACAAAACACAATTCAAGGATTGAGAACTTGGTAATTTCAGTAAAGAACTGAGAATTTAGAGGAGAAGGACGTTCATACCTCTAAACTTGAGTTTCTCCCTTTTTGGAACCAAGATTCTTGAAAATCCAAATAGCAATTGCTAAGGTTTTGTTGAAGAGATGATTAGAGATCAAAAGAGGATTGAAATCTCATATTTGGATGTCAAAATCGGAGGGAAAATGTGCTGGAGAATGTGTTTGGTTTGAGAGAAAAGATGAGAGAAAAGGAAAATGGGAATTTGGAAAAGTTAGTTGGAATATGCCAAAATATCTTCTCTCCCTTTTACTTTTATTTAAAAACCATTAATTAAACCTTTATTATTTAAGAAAAATCTGGAGAAAATCCTATTGGGTAAATAGCTCCTTAAAGATTCAAAGTTTCAATCCTTTTTAAAACAGTCACCCAGTTTTCAAAAATTGCATTTTGGTCACTAACCAAAATGTCACTCTTCCAAACCTCATTTTGTAAAATTGATTCCACCATTCTATTATATATAATAAAAGAGGATTTTAAGACATTTTTCCATATTTTTAATGCAACCCGAACTAGGCTTTCCTAAAAATCACCTTTTATATCCGAACCGAAAATCCGACCGGTCCGGTTCAAACCCAAAACTTCTAAGCCCAAAATTGGGGTGTTACAACTCTCCCCCTCTTAGGAAATTTCGTCCTCGAAATTTCAACCGGCGAAAAGAGCACAACCAAACTTCTCAAAACAACCCACAAGGCAACAAAGGAGACTTAACCACCACATACTGTTCACGAATTCCAAAACACTCAAATGTTAACCACATCTTAACCTTTCACACTTCCGGTCTGCACATAGCCCCAACAACAACCTGAAGAACCTCCAAACTTTTACAGCATACACCACCTCAACTCATAACTTCCAAAACTTGTTCACACAGTGACACCAACCAATCCAGTTCGGCCACCATGTAACCCACAACCTTCACTGCTTCTAAAACTCCTTGTAAACTACTCAACCTCTTTCAAGATTTCCACAACAAGCAAAAATTCTTAAGCATCAACTGCTTACCCAAACCTCTCAACGTATTGTTGATATTCCTTCACATCCGCCACTATCATCACCACAACAACTCACCAGAACCACTCACCCATCACCCGATAATCACGTCACAAAACCCCAACCTTAACTCCGCCAGCCGTTCCACACACCACCAGCTGACCTCAAAAGGAATTTACTTAATCACAACCAGCCAACCACTTCTCACAAGAACTCGTCCAACCAACAATGGCCTTTGATCTTACATTGCCTTTCCACTTCAAGATTGACTACAACACTTGCCTTACTAGAACATCGCCCAACCCAAACATACATATTTAGGTTACGAAACTCCTATTCTCCCATGCTAACCCTTTTCTACAACCCACAACACAACATCTTCTCAACTCTTCGAAGGTTGCTACGCACCATCACCTACATAAACAACCCTTCTACTACAACATCAATGCCAAGTTACCTCAGCACTCTAGAAACACATCCACTAACCTGCAACATCACTTAACTCCAAGGAACTACCACTTCTACTAGCTACTCAAAACCACTTGACCGGTTCTAACCTCAACCGGTAATCTTCTTACCACCACACCGCTAAACCCATTAAGCATCAAACACCTTCCTTCTACCAACATGCTATACCGCACTCACTATTACTGACAACTCGCTTAATACCCTCCATTACTTCTAACATTCACCCAGCACCAAAACAACTTTTAAAACCCTTCATCCAACCTAACACTATTACAACACTAACGGACCCGACTAGCTATTAGCGAGTGTGAACGTTCGTATGCATGATCACCAATATGCCCTACCAATGCCTGATGTACATGTATGCAAAACCTCTAATGTCATGTCACATGTATGCATGGACCAGTACATATGTAATATAGCATATAACAAATGATTTTAACTATGCATGTATGTCGGTTCACACCCACCAGTAACATCCTCAGGATCCGTCTAAGAACAACCTCCTATCTCACTTCCAACTTGTCTAACTCCATCATTTTAGCAACCCATTGTCCACAAGATATTCACCAATGCCCTCTTCACACTAAAGTTGTTTCTAAAACAACAACAACTACTACCCCAACATGCTAGCAACGAAACCATACCCACTACGCAAGGAAATACCAACTGAAACTAAACTTAGGATACTAGAGCAAAGGTTACTTAACAAGATTACCTGAAAACACATCACCACCCCGGAGCTTCAACAGACAAGCTCTCTTCCTCGCAGAACCATCATTCTCCAGCCGCACCGCTGCAGCATCAGCTAACACATTAAGGTTATCACCATCTTCTTGCGGTAAAGAACCCTGAATACCCCGAGCCAACTTCAAGCAATTACGTCTCGAATGTCCAACAGACCCACAACTCCAGCATATTTCATTTTCCAAGCTCCTCACAACTTTCTGCTCTTCCTGCCACCTTCGAACTTTGTCTCGGCCATGCTCACGACCCTTCAGAGACCCTTCTGCTACCACTGAAGCTGATCTCACCACTTGAGGACAATCTCGCTTCACATGCTCCTTAGAACCACAGTTCCAACAAGCACCTGCGCCCCAACAACCTCCAACATGGCGCCTTCCACAACGGTCACACACCGGTAACTGAGCTTCCACTCCTTGATCAAGCAGCACTTGCCCCAGATTGGCACTATCATCCAAGCTTCGATTCAAGCCAAACCTTCCACCATATAGCCTCTTACACTGACCGCTCCCGAGGTCAGTATCCACAACTCTCTCGCTTAAACTTTTCCCACCTTCATAAACAGAAACCACACCCTCACATTGCTTACCCCTTGGGAATTTCTCTCCAAGGTACCTTTCATAAAAGGCAGACACAAAGAAGTCCCAATTAATATCTTGGATGTGCGATGCCACCGCCACAGATGTCCACCAGGCACAAGCGTCCTCCAACATCAATGAGACAACACTTCCCAGCTTACAGGCATAGTCACAACCTTCCTGATCCAAAATCAGAATTACACCAGCCAACCAGGCCTCGAACGTCTCAGGCGTCGAACCATGATACTCCACAGCTCCCAAATCATATAACCGCTGTTTCGACAAACCCGCACATCCCACAACCAGCACGTCTACAGACCTTACTGTTTCCACAGTCTGAGATGTTCCCAACACCTCTTGAACCATAGGTGATGAACTCTTCATCACAGAACCAGCTTCTTCCTCCTGCCTCACTACCTCAACTCCAGGCACAGAAGACTGAGACAAAAAACCTCCATTAAAAGGTGAATTCCACGCCTTAACAACCTTGTAACGCCCTGGTTTTGGGCTTAGAAGTTTTGGGCGTTGACCGGTTCAGTTAAAGTGCTGTTCGAATCTAAAAGGGTGAAATTAGGAAATCCTAGTTCGGGTTGCATTAAAAATATGGAAAAATGTTCTAAAATCCTCTTTTAATATATACAAGTGAACTGTGAAATCAATTTTACAAAATGAGGTTTGGAAGGGTGACATTTTGGCTAGTGACCAAAATGTAATTTTTAAAAGTTGCGTGACTGTTTTAGGAAGGATTGAAACTTTGAATCTTTAAGGAGCTATTTACCCAAAGGGAGTTTCTCCAGATTTTTCTAATATATTTTATGATTAATTCTGATTTTTAAACATAAAGAAAGTGGAGGGAAGTTATTTCTAACTAATTTTCCTAAAATCTCATTTTCCTTTCTCTCATTTTCTCTCAACCCAAACACTTTCTCTCCAGAGTTTTTCTTCTGATTTTGTCACCTAAATCACTCTTTTCAATTCTCTTTTGATTGCTAATCATCTCTTCAACAAAACCTCACCATTTGCTAGTTGATTCTTCAAGCTTTTTGGTTCTAAAAAGGGGAGAAACTCAAGTTTGGAGGTAAGAACGTCCTTCTCCTCTAAACTCTCAGTTCTTTACTGAAATTCCTAAGTTCTCAATCCTAAATTGATGATTTATAAGTGGTTTTAAAGTTGTGTAATGGATCTTGGCTTTAAATGCAAGATTTGATGATTTTTGATGGATTTTTGTTGGATCTGATTGGGCTGTGTTTTAAGGTGTTAATTTGATGATAAATGAATGTTAAAATGATATGGAATTGAGTTTTAATTAATGCAATCCCGGATAGGTTGAATTTCCTAAGTTTAGCTTGTGATTCTTGGTTGTTTTGGAGTGATCTTGTGGATCTGTTGTTGCTGGAGGTATAAGGATGTTAATAGGTTCTTTTTAGATGTTAAATGATGTTAAAGGATGTTTAGTTTTGATGGTTTATGGCTGGGCTTTGTTGAGGAGTTGTTTGGATGCATTTTCGGTTGTGTTTGGTGGCCGAAAGTGGAGTGTGGATGAGAGCAGCGAGTTTAGGTGCTTTCATTGAAGCTATTAATGCATGATGATGCATTAATCCTCTGCTTTGATGTGTTTAAAACAGGGGAGTCATCTTTGGATCCAAGTGGTGGTGATCCGGAAGCTTGATTTGTGTTTCGGCAAAGAGGCGAAACGGAATCGGTGAGTGAAATTGGGTTTTCGGCTTTGAAACCAATGTCTTGGGAGCTTAGTCTAAGTCTAAACAACTTTACTAAGCTCAAGTGTAAGTTTTCGGAAAAACTCTCTAGTGGTGGCCATGGTTTGTTGTTGTGCAATGTGGTTTATTGCATGTTTTAAATTCTGTTTTGAAAGCATGATTTAGCATGGTTATTGCTGATTTTGTAAGCCATATGTTGAAGGAAGCTCAAGGTAAGAGTTCCTTGTTTTTGAACATTGTTTAAATGTGGTTTGATGCTTAAAAATGCATGATGTTTATGGCTTGGTTTAATGCTTTAAAACAATGGATATATTGATGATAATGATGCATATTGGCAAGGTATGTTAAGGTCACAAATGTGGTTAAAAGTCCTTGTGTGAGCCTTGTATATTTAAGAACATCAAGGTGGTTAAAAGTCCTTGGATGGTTCTTGGTAAGATCACAAAGGTGGTTAAAAGTCCTTGTGTGGATCTTGGAAAGTTTATGAACATCAAGGTGGTTAAAAGTCCTTGGATGGTTCATGGTTAAGGCTCAAGGTGGTTAAAAGTCCTTGGAAAGCCTTGGTTACTTAAGAACTCCAAGGTGGTTAAAAGTCCTTGGGAGATTCTTGTTAAGGACACAAAGGTGGTTAAAAGTCCTTGTGTGTTCCTTGCCATGGTGTTTAAAAGTCCATGGGTCCATGGTGTTTAAAAGTCCATGGGGATAAGATTACAATGGTGTTTAAAAGTCCATGTGTGAATCTTATGAGAATTCTATCACTTGTTGCCAATATGACTTATTATGAGTTGAAGCATGAGATGCTTGTTTGAATTGTTAAAGAGCATGTTAAATGAAGTTGAAGCATGAGATGCTTGTTTTAAATGTTTATGAACATGTTTAATGTTGCTTGAAGCATGATTTATAAATGAGATTTATAAATGTATTATTGAATGGTTTTAATGAGCATTCCTCACTAAGCTTTTGCTTACGCTCTCTTTCGTTTTCTTAAACAAATAATGCAGATCATTAAGGTGCATTGAGGGCAGCAAGGAAGGCAAGCAAACAAGTGGAAATTAAGCTCAAGTATGGGAAGGTTTTCTTATACATTTTTAGCTTTTGGCATTTGGCAATGGGGGACCTATGTGGATGTTTTGGGAGGGGTTTTGAACTCCCTAAGTTTGTTATATGATGATGTTAATGCTGGATTTGTATTTGGCCATTATATGTTTGATTTGGAGGTTTTATGCTTGAATGGTTTGCTTGAGTAGGAAGCATGTCATTAGAATTGGGGCTTTTCATATTTGATGTTATAATGTTGAATTGTTGATGCAAGCATGTCTCTTGTTTGTTGTATGACTTGTTGGTATGATTTGGTGTTGTTAAGATGAGGTTTGAAGCATGTTTAGAGTTGTTTTTGAGTCGGTTCTGGTATGTGTATCGATACTCGGGCTCGTGTATCGATACGCATTAGCTAAAATGTGTGCTTTTCAGCACAGGGGTATCGGTACGGTCGTGAGGGTTTCGATACGGGTAGGCCAATTATGAAGGGAGTATCGGTACGCGGGAGAGCGTATCGATACCTTTTCAGGAAATCTGGTCACTGTCTCCCCGCGTATCGATACTGACTCTAAGCGTACCGATACGCGACCGTTATTTCAGTTAAAGGCATCTTTGTATGTTTTGAATTGTTTGCATTTTGGTCCTGAAACTTGTTTTTGCAATTGTGTGAGTTTGGGATGTCTGTTTGAGCTGAAATTTGGCAGTGAAGCATGAGACCTGACTAATTTCTTATTGGTAACTTTAATTTGGATGAAGTCCTTATAATTTACAGAATTTACGATTTGGTCCCTAAAGTTGTAGTTTGTTCAATTGGGTCCCTGTTTGATCTCTGACGTTTATGATCTTTGAGCATGTTGTTGAATGACCATATCTAGGGTTAATGTGCATCTAGACAAGAGTAAAAAAAGAAAAAAAAGGGTCGTTAATCAAGGTTGACTTTCAGGTTGACTTTGATTTTCCCCGTGTAATCTCCAACCGTTTAGGCCGGGTTAAGGGAGTTACATTTGGTGGTATCAGAGCCAGGTTTTCGAGTAATTGGGAATGTTTATGTGAATGATTTAAGCATGTATGCTTTGTATGCTTGTTGAGTGAAAGCATGTTGAATGAATTGTGAATGTGATGCAATTGAGTTGTATGCTGTGGTGAAGCATGTTGTGGGTACCCATTGCCAAATCAAAGCTAATGTAATGATGTTGATTTTAAATGAAATTGAGCTTGAGTACTTGGATTGCTTACCTTGCTGGACCTGACTTTGTTTATTTGCATTGTGATTGCATGGTTAGAGTATGGCACCACGTAGAGAGTTGAGAAGTAATGTGCGAGCTACGGCTCCGAATGAGAATGAGAATGAGGAAAATGCGGGAAGTGCGGTGTTACCTCCTCCTCCACCTGGTGGTGGTGCTGAGGGTGAAAGAGCTGAAGCTGCAGCTGGTGCTGGAGCTGCTGGACCGGCTGGTCAGGGGCAAGCTATGCCTGACATGACGATGTTAGTGCAAGCTATTGCTGGTGCTTTTCGAGCGGCAGTAGCTGGAGCTCAAGGAGCTGGGCATCAGGGTGATGCTGGAGTTAGACTACCTTTGGAGCGTTTGCGCAGTCTTGGTGGGATTGGGCTAATGACTTCACCTAAACTCACTGCACAAAGTAAAAAGAAATATTTGAGAGTTGTCACGAGAATAATAAAGTAAAAACGCAAATAAAAGAATTGAGTTATCAAGATAGAGAGAATGGGCTGGTATTGAGTTGCTCAGTAGTGCAGGTATTGGATTGCTTAGGATCTCCAGTTCTGTCGTCGCGCCCGTCGCCGACAGCACCTGTCGCGGCGGCTGTCCGTTAGCTGTCGCGGCAGCGAACACTAACTCCGTACTTCAAGCTTGGCAAGAATCCCAGATCTGCCTTGTCCTATCCCTAGGTCCAAGTCTGTCGGCCATCACGTCTTTGATGATACCTCCCGGCGTGAATCGAAGGATGAACACCGATGTGTATGAATTCTTCCTTAGCCACTTAACCTCGCCCTATCCCTAGGCACGAGATAGTTCAACTATAAACTAGAGAACTTGCTCTTATTTCTTTCGTATACTTAACTCTCCCGATGCTAAGTAAATGGATAACCTCACAATGCTCTCCCGATGCTCTTGCAAGATATTAAAACCAAAATAAGAGAACTTGAAGTCTATTTTATTGAACTTGGAAAATCCTAAAACAAAACAACCCTTTGCAACTACTTTACAAAACAACCCGTGGCCCTAGGGGGAATTTAGAACATGTCGGTGACAGGTAAACGACAGGGGTTTTTGGTTTCGGTTATGGGGTATTCGGTTGTTCCTAGGTTTAATCTATGCCCTTATATAAGCTTTGGGCTCAAGTTATCTAAGGTAACAAGGATTACAACTTTAATTAAAAGTATGATTCTAATAAAGACTAAATCTCTAAAGACTCCTACTTTCTAGCCGCATCCTTGCTTTTAGGAATTTCCTCTCCTTGGGCTTTGGCTTGACATATCTTTGGATCCGGGGCTTGGAAAAATATGTGGCTTTCACACGACATACGAGCAGATTTTTCTCTATCTATCGAGGTCCACTTCACTTTTCCTCTTCATAAGTCTGTTGTCTCCATGCTGTCACGACAGGTCCATGGCAGCTTCGTCTTCTTCGTCTGCTTGTCCAGTTCAGCTCTTCTGCTTCTCTGCTCTGCGCCTGCCTTCAACATCTACTATGGCAGATACCTGCAAAAATAGCCATCTTTCAGTAGAATCCGTGCCTTTTATATAATTGTGATGTTTTATTGAAAACTAACCTAAATGCAATGCAATGATGCTTGAATGCAGCAGAAATATGGGTTAAAAAGGGTGTAAATAATAGAACTTTTACACACTCAACACACCCCCAAACTCAAGTTTTTGCTTGTTCTCAAGCAATCAAGACTTAAAAGAAAAGCGAAAATTTTTGTGTTGGCCTTCAAACAGTGAACTGTCCCTTACCCGTCGCTCATTCTCTATGGCGGCAGCAACCTGTCGGAAAGGTTAGGATCTGTCCGGAATCTCCCTATAGCTCTCGTGCAGTGTGTGCATGCTTGTGAACAGTTATATGCTAAGACTCTCTTAGTTTCACTAGAATATTCAACTTCTTAACTCGAATTTTTATGCCAAAGTTTATTTTTTTTAGAAGGCACATTTTCATGCTTCTTTTTCTTCTATTTTCAAGCTAAGTTTTTCTAGAGCCAGTTTCGGGCACCTCTAGTTAGCTTCCTAGAGCTGGTTTCGGGCACCTCCAGGTTTTTAATTTTCTTTTGCTAAACTTCTTTCCTAGAGCCAGTGTTAGGCACCTCTAGGGGCTATTCAAGTTCTAAGCTTCCTATTCTAGTTTGGCTAAAAGAAATCTAAGCAATATAACAGTCACAAAGGTGTTTAAGTTTTTCAGAACTATAGAAAGGCTCTAAACTTTTCCTTAACCTGTCCTAAAGATGTTGCCACGACAGAGCCGTCATGACAGGTAAGTTCAGTTCAAAGTTTTAAGCCAACAGTTTAAATTTTCTAAATTTTTTTTAAGAGAACTTAAATAAAATAAACAACACAACAGATAATAAAAAGATACAATTAAGACTCCATTTAATGATGGAGGGTTGCCACCCCCAAACTCAAGGGTTGCATTGCCCTCAATGCAAAATGACAGAAAATAAAAACATGAAAAATACATCACAAAAGATAAAAGCAGGCAACAATAAGAGGAAAATAAGAACTTAAATTTTTTAGTCGCTGCCCTCGCTGCTGCTGCTGAGACGGATCTGACGGCGGCGTTTGGGCTGTGAAGGGGGCTGGGCAGGTTCAGTGGCAGGTTCAGGAGCAGGCTGCTCTACAAGTTGAACAACGGAACTGCTGCCACTGTCCCAGGTGCCGCTGGTGGTGGTGCTAGCCTTGGGCAGCCGTTTCTTGTTTGCCACATGTTTGATCCGCTTGACCGGCGTAAATTCCCGCCAAATTCCTCCTGATCAGAGGGCTGTCGTCGGTGGCAGGCCTCTTTGTTCCTCTAGCAGGGGTGTCGGCCGGTGGACTGCCTGCTGCCGTCGGGGCAGGTGATGGGGTGGAAGCGGTAGTATGTGTATGGGGAGAAACAAGTGGTGTAGGTGTAGGGGAGGGGATATGGAAATAATGGGCGGGGAAGGTGGGGAAGATGACATCAGAATAATGTAAAGTGTCGGTAATGAAATTTACCGTTGCGTTGGTGAAATCGCGGATGAAAGTCATCAATCCCATTTGTCACTCCTCTACCCGTTGGAGCGCAGCAAGGATGTAGGCAGACTGGTCTGTCGGAGCGGTGTCGGCGGCAGGCTCAGTGGCCGGTTCCTCATCGGAGTCTGCAGGAGGGGCATTTGGATCGAAGGCGTTGATGGGTGATGCGGCGATGACCTCCATGAGGGTGGAGATGTTGTTGTCAATCCAGCCACTGCCCATCTTGATTTTGTCGGAGGGTTCCTCGGGCACGGCAGCACATCGGCAGAGGGAAGTTATGGTGAACGACAGGCAGAGGCATGAGTCGGAGCGGAAGACGCAGTCCAGGATACTGTCCCTCATATATCTGCCCACATTGATGGGCCTGTCGTGCATGATGGAGTGGATGAGGGCGAGCCGCTGCCGGTTGACTGTCGTGTGGTGGGAAGACGGCAGGATACGCTTTTTGATGAAAGCGTTCCAAAGTTTGGCTTCCGGTAGGAGCTGCCCCCGGTTGACGGAGTGGGGGTTCTTCTTGCTGGTTGTCCATGATGTTCCCTCCTCTGTCAACTCCACCATGACAGCATCATATGCGGCAGCATCGAGGGTGTCGAGAAATTTTTGGCGAGCGTCATCATCGGGGCCAAAGAAGAGGCCAAACATATGATTGATGCTGTCGGCAGTGAAGGGTACTTCCACTCCTCGAACGGTGACAGATGTTACCGTTTTGCTGTCTATGGCCGCGTAGAATTCCCGGACCAAGGTGTCATTGAGCTCTGCCGGTTGTTCGGCAAAGTCCTCCCATAGCTGAGCCGTGATAGCCTTTACAATGAACGGTCGGAGTCCCATGTGGGGAGCTTTTCGGTTGTACATGAAGCCACGTACCTCCCATAACTCCTTGTTGGCAAAGGGTGTCGCTGCTGCTGAAGATGAAGCGGAGGCAGCGCTACGACGGGTCTGTCTCGACGACATTTTAGTTGCAAGGGTTGTGAAAGAGAGAAAACAAATAAAACTAGAGGAGAAAGCAAAGAAGAATAAGCAGAAGTGAGAAAAAATGAAAATGAGAGTGGGGTTTTATAGCGGTCGGGTAGCTGCCCATTTAATGCCGCAACGGCAGGCGGGAATAACGGGGCGGCAGATTGGATGTAGCGTGTCTGACGCGTCTGACACGCATTTATGCGTCTGTTACGCATCTGCCGCAGGCTTCTGCGTCTGCCGTGTCAGTCTGTTGACAGCCTGTCATATCCGTCCGCGGCGGCAGCCGAAACGACAGGTTTCCATAAATGGGCTTTATTGGGCTGATGGATGGGCGGTGGGCTTGGGTCACTTCTCCTTTTCTTCTTGACTCCTTTATTTCCTAAAAACTGAAATTAGAAAAACAAAACATTATTCGAATAAAATAAACCTAATTTCCTAATAAATAATAATAAATAATAAAATAAAAAGAAAATAGAAATTAGGTTAAATTAGGGATGCCTTGTGGGGCATCACCTAAAGTAACCACTTCCTGTATTCTTGGGGCTTCAGTCCCCTGATAATGCTTGAGGCGTTGTCCATTGACTTTGAATTGGTGCCCGTCTTTTAATGATTGAATTGTAATGGCACCATGGGGAAAAACTTGAACCACTTGGAACGGGCCAGACCATCTAGATTTAAGCTTCCCTGGGAAGAGTTTCAACCTAGAATTAAACAACAACACAAGCTGTCCTGGGCAGAACTGTCGTGGCAGCAACTTCTTGTCATGCCACTTCTTTGTTTTCTCCTTGTATATTCTTGCATTGTCGTAGGCCATTGTCCGTATTTCATCGATCTCATTCAAATCTAACATCCTTTTCTGGCCTGCCTTGTCCAAATCCATGTTTACTGCCTTGATTGCCCAGTATGCCTTGTGCTCTATCTCGACAGGCAGATGACAGGTTTTCCCATAAATCAAACGGTATGGAGACATGCCCAATGGAGTTTTGAAAGCTATCCTGTATGCCCATAATGCATCATTCAGAAGTAAAGACCAATCTTTCCGAGTTGGTTTGACCATCTTTTCAAGAATGTTCTTCACTTCCCTATTGGATATTTTAGCCTGTCCATTGGTCTGTGGGTGGTATGCTGTCGCGATCCTGTGCTTGACACCATATTTCTTCAAGGCGGCAGCAATTACCCTATTGTCAAAATGTCTCCCTTCATCATTGATAATCGCCTTAGGGATGCCAAATCTAGAAAAAATATTTTTGTGCAAAAACTTTTGGACCGTTTTGGCATCATTCTTTTGAGTTGCGATTGCTTCTACCCACTTGGAGACATAATCCACTGCTAGGAGGATGTAAAGATTTCCACACGAAGATGGAAAAGGTCCCATAAAATCAATCCCCCAAACGTCGAAGATTTCGACTTCTAAAATGTTCTGCAGTGGCATCTCGTTTCTCCTCGAGATGTTACCTGTCCGCTGGCACCTGTCACAGTTCTTGTAAAATTCCTGTGCATCTTTGTATAATGTCGGCCAGTAGAACCCTGACTGCAGCACCTTGGCAGCAGTCTTATTGCCTCCTAAGTGACCTCCATATTGTGAAGCATGGCAGTGATGGAGAATGTCTTCTTGTTCTTCTTGTGGTATACACCTCCTTATAACCTGATCTGCGCACATTTTGAAAAGAAGAGGTTCGTCCCAATAATAATGCTTAACATCATTTTGGAACCTCTTCATGGCTTGATAATTAAGATCAGAAGGTAATATTCCGCTAACTATAAAATTAACGAAATCAGCATACCAGGGAAGGTCAGAAGACTTACCTGCCGCCATGGCTGTCGCGACAGCGATTGCGGCAGCAAAGAGCTGCTCATCTGGGAAGGTCTCCAGTATGTGTGTCTCATCGAACGGTAGACTCTGTCCCTTCTCCAACCTCGACAAGTGGTCTGCCACCTGATTTTCTGTCCCCTTTTTGTCTTTGATCTCAAGGTCGAATTCTTGTAGTAGCAAAATCCACCGTATCAACCTAGGCTTTGCATCCTTCTTTGTGAACAAATATTTGAGGGCAGAATGGTCGGTGTTTATTATTACTTTCGTTCCAAGTATGTAAGAACGAAACTTGTCGATGGAGAACACCACAACTAACACCTCCTTTTCTGTGGTGGTGTAGTTCACTTGGGCATCATTCAACGTTTTGCTGGCATAGTATATGACGTGAAACAGCTTATCTTTCCGCTGCCCAAGTGCTGCCCCGACAGCATAGTCACTAGCATCACACATAATTTCAAATGGCTGTGTCCAGTCTGGTGGCTGTACTATGGGGGCTGTCACTAGCTTTTCCTTCAGAACCTTGAATGCTTCAGTACATTCTTCATTAAAGTCGAAGGGTCGGTTTTGCTCCAAGAGATGGCATAGGGGCTTGGTAATTTTTGAGAAATTCGCGATAAATCTCCTATAAAAACCAGCATGCCCTAAAAAACTCCTAATGCCCTTGACTGTAGTCGGCGGCGGCAACTTCTCAATTACTTCTATCTTAGCCCTGTCGACTTCTATCCCACAGCAGCTAATCTTATGGCCTAGGACTATCCCTTCATCTACCATAAAATGGCATTTTTCCCAATTGAGAACAAGATTAGCTTGTTCACATCTTTCAAGTACCTTTTGAAGGTTGCCGAGGCAGCTCTCAAAATCGTCTCCAAAGACGGAAAAGTCATCCATGAAAATTTCTAGGAAGTCCTCTACCATGTCGGAGAATATAGCCATCATGCATCTTTGGAAGGTGGCAGGTGCGTTACAGAGGCCAAACGGCATCCTCCTAAATGCGTATGTTCCGTAGGGGCATGTGAAAGTCGTTTTCTCTTGATCCTCTGGTGCAATAGCAATTTGGTTGTAACCTGAGTAACCATCAAGAAAATAATAGTAAGGCTTACCCGCTAATCTATCAAGCATTTGATCAATAAAGGGTAAAGGAAAGTGGTCCTTTCGGGTAGCTTTATTAAGCTTCCGATAGTCCATACAAACCCTCCAACCGGTCACAGTCCTGGTTGGGATTAGCTCATTGTTCTCGTTGGTTATTACGGTCATTCCTCCTTTCTTGGGAACACATTGCACCGGGCTCACCCATTTGCTGTCAGAGATGGCGTAAATAATACCAGCATCTAGCCATTTAATTATTTCTTTACGCACTACCTCTTTCATCGCAAGGTTTAACCGCCTTTGGGCATCAATAGTCGGCTTATGATCTTCCTCTAGGAGGATTTTGTGCATGCATATCGCTGGACTAATGCCTTGAATGTCTGCTATCGTCCATCCAATCGCCTTTTTGTGCTGCCTTAACATGTCGATCAGCTGTCGTTCCTGTTCCTGCGGTAGCTTAGCAGAGATGATTACGGGCAGTGTATCATTACAACCAAGATAAGCATATTTAAGCTGCCCTGGCAGGGGCTAAAGTTCTAAGACAGATGGTTCAACAGTAGAGGGCTTTTGGATTAAATGGTTATCCGAAGTGTAATTCAAAGGTTCGAATAACTTACCTGGACGATGGTCTAACCAGTTTACCTCCTCATGACCTTCAGTATCAGTTGTATTGGATTCAGAGGAGTCACTGTCGTCGGTGCTGTCATCGTTGCTGTCGTCATTGCTGTCGTGACAGGCCTGTAGATGGCTGTCGCAGCAGTGACCAAATTTTATATCACGGCAGCCCAACCTGATGCAGGGTTGATCAAAGGTCACCTCAATGATGGCCTTACATTCCTCGTCCACATCAGCATGTTTCATTGCTTGGAGAACATTCAACTTAATTTCTTGATCGTTCACGCGCATGGTGAGTTCTCCTTTCTCCACATCAATCAATGATCTTCCCGTGGCTAAGAAGGGTCGCCCGAGGATGACTGATGCGTTCTCATCCGCCTCACAATCTAAAATAAGAAAGTCAGCAGGAAAAATAAGCTTATCCACTCTTACCAAAATATCTTCAATTTTTCCCTCGGGGTGAACATAAGAGCGGTCGGCTAGCTGTAGGGTAACTGTCGTGGGCCGCGCCTTGCCAATACCTAGTTTCTGAAAAACAGATTTGGGCATTAGATTAACACTAGCACCAAGATCACAAAGTGCCTTACCCACAAATTTGTCGCCGATTACACAAGGTATGATGAAGCTCCCCGGATCCTTCTTTTTCTAGGGTGGCTGCCGATGAAGAATGCTCATGCAACCTTCTGTCATCTTTACCGTTTCAAATTCCCCAAGTTTAGATTTTTTCGACATAACATCCTTGAGAAATTTAGCGTAACCGGGCATCTCCCTAACAGCATCTAACAACGGAATATTGATATGAACCTGTTTAAAAATATCATTAATCTTTTTAAGTTGAGATTCATGCTTAGCTTGCTGTATCCGTTGCGGAAAAGGTGGTGGAGGACGATAATCAACAATGCGTCCTTCCCACTGCATGCGAATCTGAGGACGGTATTCATCTTTCTTCTCCTCTGTCGCTTCTACTGTCGTGACAGGCTCATCGGCAGCAGTCTGTTTATCACCTGTCGGGGCAGCTTCCTCGGCAGGTTTATCCAAGGCGGGTTCCTTCTCTGTTTCTGCTTTTTCTGGCCCTGGTAACTTCTTCCCACTCCTAGTAGTAATCGCCTTACATTGCTCATGTGTGGGTGGTCTAGCATTTTCAGTATTGCTAGGAAATCCTCCAGTCTGCCTCGGCTTAATATGTTGCGACACCTGGCCCATTTGTGTCTCCAGAGATTTCAAGGTGGCTTCATGATTTGTCATTCTCATCTCAGTTTTATCTATAAAATTTTCCGTCTTCTTGACAAACTAATTTATATTCTCCATATACGTACCGGTCTGAGACATAAAGGTGGCCAGAGTCTGTTCCAATATACTACTCGTGGCAGGTGGTGGCTGCTGTTGCTGCTGCGGTGGCAGGTGCGGCGGCAGGTTCTGCGGCGGCAGTTGCTGTCGCGTCAGCAATCTAGGACCCCCCTGATTCTGATGATGTGCTTGCGGATTCAGGGCATTGTTAGGGTTACTCCAGGAAAATTTGGGATCCTTCCTCCAATTAGGGTTGTAGTTGTTGGAATTATAGTTCGGCTTGTAATTTCCAACATATTTTCCCTCTTCTATATTTATTGGACACTCATCCCTACTATGATTTCCCTCACAAGTAGCACAAACTTCCTCGACAGCAAATCCTTGTAATTCATCATCTTTCAATAACTTTTTCATTGCTTTAGTAAGGAATGCTACCTGCGATTTCATAGTGCTGTCGGCCTCATAGTCCTTGACAGCAAGTGCTCGTTTACCTCCTCTTCTAGCGGTCGGAAACTGCTCCTCATTCTTAGCCAGATGTTTCAAAACTTGCAAGGCTTCGTCTGGATCTTTATCCAATAATAATCCATTTGCTGCAGAATCAATTCGAATGCGAGTTTGTAAGTTAGCAACATTATAGAACTTAGTTACCTGATTCCAGACGGGAAATCCATGCATTGGGCAGTTTCGAAGAAGAGTTGTAAATCTGTCCCAGGCCTCGTGCATTGGCTCGTCATCTTCCTGTTGAAAAGTAGCAATTTCGTTACGTAATCGCTCAGCTAAATGTGAAGGATTAAATCGAGACAAAAATTCACGAGTTAAATCTGCCCAAGTCATAATTGAACCCGGTGTTAGTTTATTCCACCAAGTTTTAGCTCTGTCCCTCAATGAATGGGGGAGTAACCGAAGCCTCAGTATCTTCGGACTAACTCCTGGCAGTCTAAACAAACCACATATCTCCTGGAACGTTTTGAGATGCTCCCTAGCATCTTCTGTCGCAGAACCACTGAACTGTCCGGCGTCGTTTATCATACTAAACATGACAGGTTTGAGCTCGAAGTTATCAACATCGATATCCGGCAGCGTGGTCTCCAGTTCTACATGATCGTTCAGCATGTAGTCACGACATGACCGTCGTCCATATGCCGCGGGCGGGTCGCCGACAGGCGGTATAAATCCACCAGCGGGCTGATTACGGGCCATCTGCTCTAGCTGTTCCTTAAGGTATTCGTTTCTGTCTAAAAGGCGGCGAAGTTGTTTATTAGGATTGAAGGAACGTTCAACCTCCGGATCTAATGGATACTCAGGATCTTCACCTCGTTTAGATCTGCGCATAAACAAGAAAACCTCGTGAAAAGCAAGAGTTGAAAGCACAAAAGAAAAAGAAAATTTAAATAAAAACAAAAACGAAAATAAAAACAAAAAGTGCAAGGAAAGAAAGGTGTAGTTATGTTGCCAATCCCCGGCAACGGCGCCAAAAACTTGTTGCGTGTAAAAGAGTCTATCGCAATTGTAGTGCAAGTGTACACGACGCAAGTAGTAAAGTGATACGAAGTATCGGATATCGTCTCCACAGGGATTGGGCTAATGACTTCACCTAAACTCACTGCACAAAGTAAAAAGAAATATTTGAGAGTTGTCACGAGAATAATAAAGTAAAAACGCAAATAAAAGAATTGAGTTATCAAGATAGAGAGAATGGGCTGGTATTGAGTTGCTCAGTAGTGCAGGTATTGGATTGCTTAGGATCTCCAGTTCTGTCGTCGCGCCCGTCGCCGACAGCACCTGTCGCGACGGCTGTCCGTTAGCTGTCGCGGCAGCGAACACTAACTCCGTACTTCAAGCTTGGCAAGAATCCCAGATCTGCCTTGTCCTATCCCTAGGTTCAAGTCTGTCGGCGATCACGTCTTTGATGATACCTCCCGGCGTGAATTGAATGATGAACACCGATGTGTATGAATTCTTCCTTAGCCACTTAACCTCGCCCTATCCCTAGGCACGAGATAGTTCAACTATAAACTAGAGAACTTGCTCTTATTTCTTTCGTATACTTAACTCTCCCGATGCTAAGTAAATGGATAACCTCACAATGCTCTCCCGATGCTCTTGCAAGATATTAAAACCAAAATAAGAGAACTTGAAGTCTATTTTATTGAACTTGGAAAATCCTAAAACAAAACAACCCTTTGCAACTACTTTACAAAACAACCCGTGGCCCTAGGGGGAATTTAGAACATTTCGGTGACAGGTAAACGGCAGGGGTTTTTGGTTTCGGTTATGGGGTATTCGGTTGTTCCTAGGTTTAATCTATGCCCTTATATAAGCTTTGGGCTCAAGTTATCTAAGGTAACAAGGATTACAACTTTAATTAAAAGTAAGATTCTAATAAAGACTAAATCTCTAAAGACTCCTACTTTCCAGCCGCATCCTTGCTTTTAGGAATTTCCTCTCCTTGGGCTTTGGCTTGACATATCTTTTGATCCGGGGCTTGGAAAAATATGTGGCTTTCACACGACAGACGAGCAGATTTTTCTCTATCTATCGAGGTCCACTTCACTTTTCCTCTTCATAAGTATACTGTCTCCATGCTGTCACGACAGGTCCATGGCAGCTTCGTCTTCTTCGTCTGCTTGTCCAGTTCAGCTCTTCTGCTTCTCTGCCCTGCGCCTGCCTTCAACATCTACTATGGCAGATACCTGCAAAAATAGCCATCTTTCAGTAGAATCCGTGCCTTTTATATAATTGTGATGTTTTATTGAAAACTAACCTAAATGCAATGCAATGATGCTTGAATGCAGCAGAAATATGGGTTAAAAAGGGTGTAAATAATAGAACTTTTACACACTCAACAGAGCTGGGCATCAGGGTGATGCTGGAGTTAGACTACCTTTGGAGCGTTTGCGCAGTCTTGGTGGGATTGAGTTTAGGGGTATGTATGCTGAGGGTTCTGAATCCTGGATGGAAAGTACCAAGAGGATCTTGGGTCAGATGAGTTGCACTGATGTGCAAAAGCTGGGCTGTGTTGTATCCTTGCTACAGGATGATGCTTATACGTGGTGGACGACCACTATAGCTGGGATGGCTGAAGCTGACATAACTTGGACATTCTTTCAGAATATGTTCAAGAGAAGGTATCTTGGTGTGAGGTACCTGGATGAAAAGAAGCGTGAGTTCATGTCTCTTACCCAGGGGAGCATGAATGTGGCTGAGTATGAAGTGCAGTTTGTGCGACTCAGTCAGTATGCACCTGAGCTGGTACCTGATGAGCGGGCGAGGTGCGAAAGATTCCGTTATGGTTTGGTGACGGATGTGAAGATGTATGTGCTGGCTACCGAGTATGATGATTTTGATGTGTTGGTGGGCCGAGCCAAGGATATTGAGATGAACTTGGGTTTATCTGCTAAAAGTGCTGGGGCAAGTGCTGGAAAGCGAGCAGCTGAATATAGTTCTGGTGGTGGACGGAACAAGAGGGGACATGATCAGAAGTATCAGTCCTCAGCTAAGAGAGGTGGTGGTGTACCTGCTCGGGGAGGCAATGCTAGAGCTGATCCGAGTGCTTGTTGGATTTGTGGTTCACGTGGTCATATGAAGCGTGACTGTCCTCGTGCTGTGAGGGAGGTGCAAGCTCCTGTTGTGGCAGCTGGTAATGGGTGCTGGAATTGTGGATCTGCGGAACATTTGAGGCGAGAGTGTCCTATGTTGGCTGGTGGCCAAGTGCGTGCTCCTGTTGTTGCTGCACCGCAGAGAGGTCGTGGGCGCGGTCGTGGTAATTTCCAGCGGAGAGAGGAAGGTGGTCAAGGAGTGGCCCATGTTGTGGCTATTCATCCTGAGGGTGGAGGTCAAGCTAGGGTGTATGCTCAGCGGGAGGGGAGGAATGACGCGGATGTGATTGCAGGTACCTTTACTTTGCAATCCTTGTCATTACTTTCCTTGATAGATTCTGGATCTACGCATTCATACATTTTGCGTGAGCATGCTGAATTGCTTGGTTTGCCTGTTGAGTCTTTGGATGTTGGTGTTCGTGTCACTAGTTCTTTTGGTGAAACTGTTGTGACTCGAAAGTTGTATAGAAGATGTCCTTTGGTTGTTCAAGATCATGTTTTTCATGTTGACCTTATGGAGCTGCCTTTCTATGGTTTTGATGTAATCCTTGGTATGGATTGGCTTGCTGAGCATCGTGCTGTTGTGGATTGTGAGAATAAGCGAGTTTCGTTGAAGCTTGCGGATGATTATGAAGTTGTTGTGGTTGGTGAGAATGTGAAGTTTCTTGCCAATGTGGTTTCTACCTTGGAAGCGAGCAGGATGCTGAGGCAAGGTTGTGAAGCTTATCTAGCTTTTGTGATGAATCCTAGTTCTAAGGAGTTGCGTGTGCAAGATATCAGAGTGGTGAAGGAGTTTCCTGGAGTGTTTCCTGAGGAGTTGCCTAGTTTACCTCCTAATCGTGAAGTGGAGTTTGGAATTGAGCTGTATGAGAATACAACTCCTATGTCCATTACCCCTTATAGAATGGCACCTAAAGAGCTGAAAGAGCTGAAGACGCAATTGCAAGAATTGCTTGATCGTGGTTTCATACGACCGAGTGTGTCGCCTTGGGGTGCACCGGTCTTGTTTGTGAAGAAGAAGGATGGAACTATGAGAATGTGCATTGATTATCGTCAGCTGAACAAGTTGACTATCAAGAATCGGTATCCTTTGACGAGGATTGATGATCTCTTTGATCAATTTCGGGGAGCAGCTGTGTTCTCTAAGATTGATTTGAGGTCAGGGTATTACCAGTTGAAGGTGAAGGATGTGGATGTGCCTAAGACATCTTTCAGGACAAGGTATGGGCATTATGAGTTTCTTGTGATGCCGTTTGGTTTGACAAATGCTCCTGCAGCTTTCATGGACATGATGAACCGTGTGTTTCATGAATACCTGGACAAGTTCGTTGTGGTATTCATCGATGATATCCTCGTGTACTCGCGTACTGAGGAGGAGCATGAAGAGCATTTGAGGATTGTGTTGCAAGCTTTGTTGGAAAATCAGCTTTATGCTAAGCTGAGCAAGTGTGAGTTCTGGCTTAAGGAGGTGGTGTTTCTTGGGCATGTAGTTTCTGCTGAGGGGACTCGTGTTGATCCTCAGAAGATAGAGGCGGTGATGAATTGGAAAGTTCCTAAGTCTGTTCATGAGGTTCGTAGTTTCCTTGGTTTGGCAGGATACTATCGGAGGTTTGTGGATGGGTTTTCTAAGATTGCTGCACCTTTGACGAAGTTGTTGCAGAAGGATGTTAAGTATGAGTGGACGGAAGTGAGACAGCAGGCTTTTGAGAAGCTTAAGGCGGCTTTGACGCAAGCTCCTATTTTGGTTCAACCTGAATCAGGGAAAGAGTTTGTGGTCTATAGTGATGCGTCCTACGTTGGTTTAGGATGTGTGCTGATGCAAGAGGGTAAGGTGGTGGCTTATGCATCGCGGCAGTTGAAGGTGCATGAGCGCAATTATCCTACACATGATATAGAGTTGGCTGCAGTGGTTTTTGCTCTGAAGATTTGGAGGCATTATCTGTATGGTGAGAAGTGTACTGTGTACACGGATCACAAGAGTTTGAGGTATCTGATGTCTCAGAAGGAGTTGAATCTTAGGAAGCGACGATGGTTGGAGTTGCTCAAGGATTATGATTTGACGATTGAGTATCACCCTGGGAAAGCTAATGTTGTAGCGGATGCCTTGAGTAGGAAGGTAGCTGTTGAGCTGAGGGCTATGTTTGCCAGTTTGAGTATTTCGCGTGATGGTGGTCTTGTGGCTGAGTTGCAAGTGAAACCATCTTTGGTTTAGTTGATCAAGGAAAAGCAGTTGCTGGATGATTCCTTGGTATCTCATGTTCAGGATATTGCGGAAGGTAGGCCTTCGGATTTCTGTTTTAACGATGATGGTGTGTTGTGTTTTGGGAGTCGGATAGTAGTGCCCAGTGATGCTGAGTTGAGGCGTGCTATTCTGGCTGAGGGTCATAGTAGTCCTTTTGCTATGCACCCTGGTAGTACCAAGATGTATCGTGATCTTCGTGATGAGTACTATTGGGTGGGTTTGAAGAAAGATGTTGCAGAGTTTGTGAGTAAGTGTTTGGTGTGTCAGCGAGTTAAGGCTGAGCATCAGGTTCCTTCAGGGTTGTTGCAACCGTTGAGAATCCCTGAATGGAAGTGGGAAAGGGTTACCATGGATTTTGTATCTGGTTTACCTTTGTCTCCATCGAAGAAGAATTCAGTGTAGGTGATTGTGGATCGCCTGACAAAGTGTGCGCATTTCTTGCCTGTGCATACTACGTTTTCTTTGGATAAGCTTGCGGAGCTGTACATTGCTGAGATTGTGCGGCTGCACGGTGTGCCTAAGTCGATTGTGTCGGATAGGGATCCGAGGTTCACGTCGCGTTTCTGGCAGTGTTTGCATCAAGCTTTGGGTACAAGGTTGAATTTCAGTACATCCTATCATCCTCAGTCGGATGGTCAGTCAGAGCGTGTTATCCAGATTTTGGAGGATATGTTGAGGTGCTGCGTGATTGAGTTTCAGGGCTCTTGGGAGAAGCATTTGCCTTTGGTGGAGTTTGCTTATAACAATAGTTATCAAGCAAGTATACAGATGGCACCTTATGAGGCTTTGTACGGGAGGAAGTGTAGGACTCCTCTTTGTTGGGCTGAAACGGGTCAGAAGTTGGTTTCGATGCCGGCTTTGTTGAAAGGAACTACCGAGAAGGTGAAGCTCATCTGTAAGCGGCTGAAGGCAGCTTCTGATCGGCAAAAGTCTTACGCGGATTTGAAGCGTAAGGAGATTGAGTATGCGGTGGGTGACCGTGTGTTCTTGAAGGTTTCGCCTTGGAAGAAGGTGATGAGGTTTGGCCGGAAGGGTAAGTTGAGCCCTAGGTACATTGGACCATACGAGGTGATTGAGCGTGTGGGTCCGGTTGCGTACAAGTTGAGGCTACCTCAAGAGTTGGAGAAGATTCATGATGTGTTTCATGTTTCTATGCTCCGGAAGTATAGATCTGATCCTTCGCATGTGATGCCTGTGGAGGAAGTGGAATTGAATCCGGATTTGACCTATGATGAGGAACCGGTGAAGGTTCTGGTTTCGGATAGCAAGGTTCTTCGTGGCAAGACCATCGAGTTGGTAAAGGTGCTGTGGAAGCATCGTGGTGTTGAGGAAGCCACGTGGGAGCGGAAGGAAGACATGCTGAAGCAGTTTCCTTATCTCTTTCCTTCAGGTAAATTTCGAGGACGAAATTTCTTAAGGGGGGAGAGTTGTAACGCCCCGGTTTTGGGCTTAGAAGTTTTGGGCGTTGACTGGTTCGGTCAAAGTGCTGTTCGAATCTAAAAGGGTGAAATTAGGAAATCCTAGTTCGGGTTGCATTAAAAATATGGAAAAATGTTCTAAAATCCTCTTTTAATATATACAAGTGAACTGTGAAATCAATTTTACAAAATGAGGTTTGGAAGGGTGACATTTTGGCTAGTGACCAAAATGTAATTTTTGAAAGTTGCGTGACTGTTTTAGGAAGGATTGAAACTTCGAATCTTTAAGGAGCTATTTACCAAAAGGGAATTTCTCCAGATTTTTCTAAGATATTTTATGATTAATTCTGATTTTTAAACATAAAGAAAGTGGAGGGAAGTTATTTCTAACTAATTTTCCTAAAATCTCATTTTCCTTTCTCTCATTTTCTCTCAACCCAAACACTTTCTCTCCAGAGTTTTTCTTCTGATTTTGTCACCTAAATCTCTCTTTTCAATTCTCTTTTGATTGCTAATCATCTCATCAACAAAACCTCACCATTTGCTAGTTGATTCTTCAAGCTTTTTGGTTCTAAAAAGGGGAGAAACTCAAGTTTGGAGGTAAGAACGTCCTTCTCCTCTAAACTCTCAGTTCTTTACTGAAATTCCTAAGTTCTCAATCCTAAATTGATGATTTATAAGTGGTTTTAAAGTTGTGTAATGGATCTTGGCTTTAAATGCAAGATTTGATGATTTTTGATGGATTTTCGTTGGATCTGATTGGGCTGTGTTTTAAGGTGTTAATTTGATGATAAATGAATGTTAAAATGATATGGAATTGAGTTTTAATTAATGCAATCCCGGATAGGTTGAATTTCCTAAGTTTAGCTTGTGATTCTTGGTTGTTTTGGAGTGATCTTGTGGATCTGTTGTTGCTGGAGGTATAAGGATGTTAATAGGTTCTTTTTAGATGTTAAATGATGTTAAAGGATGTTTAGTTTTGATGGTTTATGGCTGGGCTTTGTTGAGGAGTTGTTTGGATGCATTTTCGGTTGTGCTTGGTGGCCGAAAGTGGAGTGTGGATGAGAGCAGCGAGTTTAGGTGCTTTCATTGAAGCTATTAATGCATGATGATGCATTAATCCTCTGCTTTGATGTGTTTAAAATAGGGGAGTCATCTTTGGATCCAAGTGGTGGTGATCCGGAAGCTTGATTTTTGTTTCGGCAAAGAGGCGAAACGGAACCGGTGAGTGAAATTGGGTTTTCGGCTTTGAAACCAATGTCTTGGGAGCTTAGTCTAAGTCTAAAAAACTTTACTAAGCTCAAGTGTAAGTTTTCGGAAAAACTCTCTAGTGGTGGCCATGGTTTGTTGTTGTGCAATGTGGTTTATTGCATGTTTTAAATTCTGTTTTGAAAGCATGATTTAGCATGGTTATTGCTGATTTTGTAAGCCATATGTTGAAGGAAGCTCAAGGTAAGAGTTCCTTGTTTTTGAACATTGTTTAAATGTGGTTTGATGCTTAAAAATGCATGATGTTTATGGCTTGGTTTAATGCTTTAAAACAGTGGATATATTGATGATAATGATGCATATTGGCAAGTGATGTTAAGGTCACAAAGGTGGTTAAAAGTCCTTGTGTGAGCCTTGTATATTTAAGAACATCAAGGTGGTTAAAAGTCCTTGGATGGTTCTTGGTAAGATCACAAAGGTGGTTAAAAGTCCTTGTGTGGATCTTGGAAAGTTTATGAACATCAAGGTGGTTAAAAGTCCTTGGATGGTTCATGGTTAAGGCTCAAGGTGGTTAAAAGTCCTTGGAAAGCCTTGGTTACTTAAGAACTCCAAGGTGGTTAAAAGTCCTTGGGAGATTCTTGTTAAGGACACAAAGGTGGTTAAAAGTCCTTGTGTGTTCCTTGCCATGGTGTTTAAAAGTCCATGGGTCCATGGTGTTTAAAAGTCCATGGGGATAAGATTACAATGGTGTTTAAAAGTCCATGTGTGAATCTTATGAGAATTGTATCACTTGTTGCCAATATGACTTATTATGAGTTGAAGCATGAGATGCTTGTTTGAATTGTTAAAGAGCATGTTAAATGAAGTTGAAGCATGAGATGCTTGTTTTAAATGTTTAAGAACATGTTTAATGTTGCTTGAAGCATGATTTATAAATGAGATTTATGAATGTATTATTGAATGGTTTTAATGAGCATTCCTCACTAAGCTTTTGCTTACGCTCTCTTTCGTTTTCTTAAACCAATAATGCAGAGCATTAAGGTGCATTGAGGGCAGCAAGGAAGGCAAGCAAACAAGTGGAAATTAAGCTCAAGTATGGGAAGGTTTTCTTATACATTTTTAGCTTTTGGCATTTGGCAATGGGGGACCTATGTGGATGTTTTGGGAGGGGTTTTGAACTCCCTAAGTTTGTTATATGATGATGTTAATGCTGGATTTGTATTTGGCCATTATATGTTTGATTTGGAGGTTTTATGCTTGAATGGTTTGCTTGAGTAGGAAGCATGTCATTAGAATTGGGGCTTTTCATATTTGATGTTATAATGTTGAATTGTTGATGCAAGCATGTCTCTTGTTTGTTGTATGACTTGTTGGTATGATTTGGTGTTGTTAAGATGAGGTTTGAAGCATGTTTAGAGTTGTTTTTGAGTCGGTTCTGGTATGTGTATCGATACTCGGGCTCGTGTATCGATACGCACTAGCTAAAATGTGTGCTTTTCAGCACAGGGGTATTGGTACGGTCGTGAGGGTTTCGATACGGGTAGGCCAATTATGAAGGGAGTATCGGTACGCGGGAGAGCGTATTGATACCTTTTTAGGAAATCTGGTCACTGTCTCCCCGCGTATCGATACTGACTCTAAGCGTACCGATACGCGACCGTTATTTCAGTTAAAGGCATCTTTGTATGTTTTGAATTGTTTGCATTTTGGTCCTGAAACTTGTTTTTTGCAATTGTGTGAGTTTGGGATGTCTGTTTGAGCTGAAATTTGGCAGTGAAGCATGAGACCTGACTAATTTCTTATTGGTAACTTTAATTTGGATGAAGTCCTTATAATTTACAGAATTTACGATTTGGTCCCTAAAGTTGTAGTTTGTTCAATTGGGTCCCTGTTTGATCTCTGACGTTTATGATCTTTGAGCATGTTGTTGAATGACCATATCTAGGGTTAATGTGCATCTAGACAAGAGTAAAAAAAGAAAAAAAGGGTCGTTAATCAAGGTTGACTTTCGGGTTGACTTTGATTTTCCCCGTGTAATCTTCTTAATTTGGGTCAACCGTTTAGGCCGGGTTAAGTGGGTTACAAACCTGCTCTAAAGCAGCAAACATCTCACCTAACTGCCACTCTCTCATCGATTTCACCATGCTATTAACAACAACAATCATAACAAAACAAACAAATCGATCAGACTAGCTGTAAGCAAGGATTCAAGACTCCAATTCCAATATAACACAATAGCTATAATAATAAGGCAATGGGTATCCCAAATTCTCTCCCTTTTACATGACATAACAGTCAATAAAAACATGGATATCACAACATCAAGCATATCAAACAACATATTTCGATCATGCTCTCATCAAACAACATCCACTCGCAACAGCATTGCATCAACATATCATACCCATTACACTTTCATCATTCATAAAATCAGCTCACAACACCAGCGTAACATCAGCACAAATCCACATTAGCTCAATGAAGATTCATAACCAAAAAGCATGCTTAAAAACATCAACAATTCGCTTAAAAACACGCATTCCAACCGACTTTCAACCACACATCAGAATAAACATCAAACACATATTACAACAACTTACCATTTCCCCAAGCATTCGCAACTCAGCTCTGATACCACCAAATGTAACCCCCTTAACCCGGCCTAAACGGTTGACCCGAATTAAGAAGTTTACACGGGGAAAACCAAAGTCAACCCGAAAGTCAACCTTGATTAACGACCCTTTTTTTCTTTTTAATCTTATCTAAATGCACATTAACCCTAGATATGATCATACAATCAGCATACTCAAAGACCATCGCAATCAGAAAACATTTAGGGACTCGATTGCACAAAACATGAATTTAGGGACCAAAACGTAAATTCTGGAAATTACAAGGGCTTAACCAACTTTTGAGTTACCAATATGAAATTAGTCATGTTTCATGCTTCTTTGCCAAATTTCAGCTCAAACGGACTCCTCAAACTCATTCAATTGCATATACAAAGTTTAGGACCAAAACGCAAGGTTTTCAAAACATTTAACCAACAATTTCAGTGCCCAACGGTCGGATGTTTCGGAACAGGGGGGACCCATTCCGAAACGCGGGACCGTTCCGAAGCCAGTACCGAAACAAGGCCTGGCAGTGGCAAAACCGTTCCGGAACGGTTCTACCCGTTTCGGAACGCCTAGGCCATTTCAGGCCCTTTGTTCCGAAACGGTAGCAACTGTTCCGAAACAGGCTGCCCAGATTGCAGAAATTTTGCTGGTTTATCACACATTCGACCCATCAAACATGCTCCAAAGGCAACCAAATCACACCAGCAAGCCATTCAACAATCAAGGAACATAATTGCATCAAAATCTAGATACAAGACCACCCCTAGGTGCACCAACTCATTCAACACATCCAATACTCATTCATGCTTTTAAAACAAGAAGCATATCATATCGACTTAAGAATAAGAAGATTCAAATGTTGCAATCGTTAAACCACATAGTTCAAAAACATAAACCATACTTGTCCATCATACACAATCTCATTAAACATCAACATAAGAGATTCTCCCCCCCATTGCCTTTATTATCTATAGCTATTAACCGAGACATACATCTCAAGTGGAGCTCTTCTTGAATCCCTTGCTTCTCGCTGTTCCAACTTCAATTATCTGCATTGATGGACAAAAAGGAGCGTAAGCACATAATGCTTAGCGAGGAATGCTCAAAACCAAAACACCATCAATGCAGCGAGTCATAAAACCTCTTTCAAAAGCATCATAATACGGTAAGCCAAAGCAATGTTTGAAAACCCCCTTTTTAACAACATGCTTTAAATCATGCATTGCTCAAACATGAAAACCAACCCTTAGCTTAGAAATGCTAAGTAAACCTCTTCAAAGCACAAACTTGCTAAACAATCAATATAACCTTCCCATGCATGAACATCATATGCAAAGTTAAATACAAGATCCTTGGAAAACACTTCCACTTCACATTATACTTTTCTCATTCTTGAAAAATCATTTTCAAAGTAAGGAACCCTTGAAAACCACCTACTCCTTCAATTAATCACATGCATTAACAAATGCAACACATGAACCACAAACTCAACATTTGCATTACATGCCTTTTAAACAAGCCTTCACAAGACTTCAATGCATTAAAGAGATTCCATGCACACAATGCAACATTCTCAATAGATAATAAACACTTGTTCAAGCTAACAAGTAATACATGCATTCATAGAACATTACACACTTCTCATGCAACCATGCATCATTTCAAGCATCTCATGCTTCATCATAATCAAGAACTTTATATTGGCTTCCAAGTGATAATTCACAAACCATCATAACGCAAGACTCAATCAGATACGCGGATCACAAGCGTTGTCCCCATGCTTCATACACAATACCAATCTCAAGGTCCCCAAATGGAATTTTAACCACCATTTGACCTTACCATACACAAGGTCCTCATATGGAATTTTAACCACCATATGACCTTAACATTCACAAGATCCTCATATGGAATTTTAACCACCATATGACCGTAACAGCACCCATTGGTAGTTGTATAACATCACTAACGAGATCCGGGACATACATCACAAGATCCACACATGGACTTTACACCACCATTGTGATCTTAACAAGCACAAGGTCCTCAAATGGAATTTTAACCACCATTATGACCTTTGCCTACACAAGGTCCTCAAATGGAATTTTAACCACCATTATGACCTTAACACAAGACCCACCCATGGAATTTTAACCACCATGGTGTTCTTAACCATCTCGTTAGTGTACTTGGATGGAGTTACCGGTTCAATCACAACCACTCGACATCCAAGGCGACTTTATTCACGGTGCACCCAATCCTATAGCCGGCTAACTATATCCGATTAAAGTAACCAAGAACCACTTACATCACTTGCCAATATAACCTTCTTACCACATTAATCCAATGTTTTACAAGCATAACCAAAATGCCAAAACCACCATTTACCATCATCAATCCACTGTTTTTGAAGCGTTACAAAAAGCCATTAAACAACATGCAACTATTCCACACTTTCAATGTACAACACCAAGGAACTCTTACCTTGAGCATCCTTCACACATGGCTTTCAAAACCAGCATTAAACCATGCTTATAATATGCTTTCAAAACAGAATTTTAACATGCAAATCACATGCATTGCATCCAACAATCACAAGTGCTTTTAAAACCAATTCATACACAAACCAAGAGAGAAATTCCATTTACTTACTCTTGAGCTTAGCTAAGTTGTTTAGACTTAAACTAAGCTCCCAAAACCTTCAAACCTTGGTTTTAAAGTCGAAAACCCAACTTCACTCACCGATACACAAAACTAGGCTAGCCAACAAGCCTTCCAAGCATCCGAAACCTTCAACGCCACCTCTATTGCTCAAAGATCATTCTCCCCTGTTTCAAGCACATAACAACAGAGGATTAATGCATCATTATGCATTAAAAACACCAGCAACACACCTAAACTCGCTGCTCTTTGCAAATCCAACATTTCGGCTACCAAACACAACCGAAATCACCTCCAAACACTTCCAAAACTTAACCCAGCCAAGATCCATCACTTCTAACCATTTATAAACATCAATTAACATCCAAAATGATCCCAACCACGTCCTTATACCTCCAGCAACAACAGATCATCAAAATCACTCCAAAAACAACCAAAAACTCAAGCAAAACTTAGGAAAATCAACCTATCCGGGATTGCATTGATCAAACCTCAATTTCTCATCAATTATACATTCATTTAACATCAAAAAGACATCTCAAAACAATGCCCAATCAGATCATACGAAAATTCATCAAAACTAACCAAATCTTGCATTTTAAAGCCAAGATCAAGAATACATTTGCAAAACCTTTAACAAAACACAATTCAAGGATTGAGAACTTGGGAATTTCAGTAAAGAACTAAGAATTTAGAGGAGAAGGACGTTCATACCTCTAAACTTGAGTTTCTCCCTTTTTGGAACCAAGATTCTTGAAAATCTAAATAGCAATTGCTAAGGTTTTGTTGAAGAGATGATTAGAGATCAAAAGAGGATTGAAATCTCATATTTGGATGTCAAAATCAGAGGGAAAATGTGCTGGAGAATGTGTTTGGTTTGAGAGAAAAGGAAAATGGGAATTTGGAAAGATAGTTGGAATATGCCAAAATATCTTCCCTCCCTTTTACTTTTATTTAAAAACCATTAATTAAACCTTTATTATTTAAGGAAAATCTGGAGAAACTCCTATTGGGTAAATAGCTCCTTAAAGATTCAAAGTTTCAATCCTTTTTAAAACAGTCACCCAGTTTTCAAAAATTACATTTTGGTCACTAACCAAAATGTCACTCTTCCAAACCTCATTTTGTAAAATTGATTCCACCATTCTCTTATATATAATAAAAGAGGATTTTAAGACATTTTTCCATATTTTTAATGCAACCCGAACTAGGCTTTCCTAAAAATCACCTTTTATATCCGAACCGAAAATCCGACCGGTCTGGTTCAAACCCAAAACTTCTAAGCCCAAAATTGGGGTGTTACATGAATGTTCTCCAAGCTATGAAGCATGCTGATGCAGACGAGGAATGCAAGGCTATCACTGAAGTTACCCTTGATCAACCCTGCATCAGGTCGGGCTGTCACGACATCAAAATTGGTCACTGCATCAGCAGCCACTTACAGGACTATCACGACAGCACTGACGACAGCAACTCCTCTGAATCCGATACATCTGATACTGAAGATCAGGAGGAGGTAAAATGGATAGGCGATCGTCCAGGTAAGTTATTCGAACCCTTAAATTATACTTCGGATAACCATGCAATCCAAAAGCCATCTACTGTTGAGCCCCCTGTTTTAGAACTAAAGCCCCTGCCAGGGCAGTTGAAATATGCTTTTCTTGGTGCAAAAGATACGTTGCCTATAATCATCTCTTCGAAGTTGATACGGGAACAGGAACAGCAGTTAATAGGGATGCTGCAGCAGCACAAAAAGGCAATTGGATGGGCGATAGCTGATATTCAAGGCATTAGTCCGGCGTTATGTATGCATAAAATCCTTTTAGAGGAAGATCATAAGCCGACTATAGATGCTCAAAGGCGGTTAAACCATGCGATGAAAGAGGTGGTGCGTAAAGAGATAATCAAATGGTTAGATGCTGGTATAATTTACGACATCTCTGACAGCAAATGGGTGAGCCCGGTGCAATGTGTTCCCAAGAAAGGAGGAATGACCGTGGTAACCAACGAAAACAATGAATTAATCCCAACCAGGATTGTGACCGGTTGGAGGGTTTGTATGGACTATCGGAAGCTTAACAAAGCTACCCGAAAGGACCACTTTCCTTTACCCTTTATTGATCAAATGCTTGATAGATTAGCGGGTAAACCTTACTATTGTTTTCTTGATGGTTATTCAGGTTATAATCAAATAGCTATCGCACCGGAAGATCAAGAAAAGACGACCTTCACATGTCCCTATGGAACATACGCTTTTAGGAGAATACCGTTTGAATTATGCAATGCACCCGCCACCTTCCAAAGGTGCATGATGGCCATATTCTCCGATATGGTGGAGGACTTCCTTGAAATTTTTATGGATGATTTTCAGTCTTTGGGGACGATTTTGAGAGCTGCCTAGGCAGTCTACAAAAGGTACTTGAAAGATGTGAAAAAGCAAACCTAGTCTTAAATTGGGAAAAATGCCACTTTATGGTGGATGAAGGGATAGTCCTTGGCCATAAGATTAGCTGCCGTGGAATAGAAGTCGACAGGGGCAAGATAGAAGTGATTGAAAAGCTGCCGCCGCCGACCACAGTCAAGGGTATTAGAAGTTTCTTGGGATATGCTGGTTTTTATCGGAGATTCATTGCAAATTTCTTAAAAATCACCAAGCCCCTATGCCATCTTCTGGAGCAGAAACGACCCTTTGACTTTAATGATAAATGTACTGAAGCATTCAAGGTTCTGAAGGAAAAACTGGTAACAACCCCAATAGTACAGCCACCAGACTTGACACAGCCATTTGAGATCATGTGTGATGCTAGTGACTATGCTGTCGGGGCAGCACTTGGGCAGCGGAGAGACAAATTATTTCATGTCATATATTATGCCGGCAAGACACTGAATGACGCCCAAGTCAACTACACCACCACAAAAAAGGAGTTATCAGCTGTGGTGTTCTCCATCGACAAGTTTCGTTCTTACATACTTGGAACGAAGGTAATAGTGCACACAGACCATTCTGCTTTGAAGTATCTGTTCACGAAAAAGGATGCAAAACCTCGATTGTTACGGTGGATCCTGTTATTGCAAGAATTCGACCTTGAAATCAAGGACAAAAAAGGAACAGAAAATCAGGTAGCAGATCACTTGTCAAGGTTGGAGAAGGGACAGAGTCTACCAATAGATGAGACAAACATACTGGAGACCTTCCCAGACGAGCAGCTCTTTGCTGCCGCAATCACTGCCGCGACAGCCATGGCAGCAGGTAAGTCTTCTGAACTCCCCTGGTATGCTGATTTCGTTAATTTCTTAGTTAGCGGAATAATTCCTTCTAATCTTAATTATCAAGCCAGGAAGAGGTTCCAAAATGATGTTAAGCATTATTATTGGGACGAACCTCTTCTTTTCAAAATCTATGCAGATCAGGTTATAAGGAGGTGTGTACCACAAGAAGAGCAAGAAGACATACTTCATCACTGCCATGCTTCACAGTATGAAGGTCACTTAGGAGGCAACAAAACTACTGCCAAGGTGCTGCAGTCAGGGTTTTATTGGCCGTCACTGTATAAAGATGCGCAAATCTTCTACAAGAGCTGTGACAGGTGCCAAAGGACAGGAAACATCTCAAGGAGAAATGAGATGCCGCTGCAGAACATTCTAGAAGTCGAGATCTTCGACGTTTGGGAGATTGATTTTATGGGACCTTTTCCATCTTCATGTGGGAATCTATACATCCTCCTAGCAGTAGATTATGTCTCTAAGTGGGTCGAAGCTATCGCAACTCAAAAGAATGATGCCAAGACAGTCCAAAGGTTTTTACACAAAAATATCTTTTCTAGGTTTGGCATCCCTAAGACGATTATCAGTGATGAAGAGAGACATTTCGACAACAGGGTTATTGCTGCTGCCTTGAAGAAATATGGTGTCAAACATCGGATCGCGACAGCATATCACCCACAAACCAATGGACAAGCTGAAATATCTAATAGGGAAGTTAAGAACATTCTTGAGAAGATGGTTAAGCTAACTAGGAAAGACTGGTCTTTACTCCCCAATGATGCGTTATGGGCATATATGACAGCTTTTAAAACTCCATTAGGAATGTCTCTGTACCGATTGATTTATGGGAAAACATGTCATCTACCTATCGAGATAGAGCACAAAGCATACTGGGCGATCAAGGCAGTGAATATGGACTTGGACAGGGCAGGGCAGAAAAGGCTGTTAGATCTGAACGAAATTGAAGAAATCCGGACAATGGCCTATGACAATGCAAGAATCTACAAGGATAAAACTAAGAAGTGGCATGACAAAAAGCTGCTGCCACGACAGTTCTGCCCAGGGCAGCTTGTATTGTTGTTCAATTCTAGACTGAAACTTTTCCCAGGGAAACTGAAATCTAGATGGTTTGGCCCGTTCCAAGTCGTACAGGTTTTTCCCCATGGTGCCATAACAATCCGATCATTAAAAGACGGGCACCAATTCAAAGTCAACGGATAACGCCTCAAGCATTATCAGGGGACTGAAGCCCCAGGAATGCAGGAAGTGGTTACCTTAGGAGATGCCCCACATGGCATCCTTAATTTAACCTAAATTTTATTTTTTTTAATTTTAATTTTATTATTATTTATTATTTATTAGGAAATAAGATTTATTTTATTAGAATAATGTTTTTATTTTTATTGTTTTTAGGAAATAAAGGAGTCAAGAAGAACAGGAGAAGTGAACTCATCCCACCATCCATCCATCAGCCCAAACAAAGCCCAATTTTTGAAGCCTGTCGTTACAGCTGCCGCGACAGACGCGAAAAATACAGGCTGTCATCACGCTGTCACGACAGACGCGTAACAGACGCGGAAACGCGTGACAGACGCGTCAGACACGTTAACGCATAACAGCTGGCCCCGTTATTCGCGCCTGCCGTTACAGCTTCAACGGGCAGCAAATCGTTCTCTATATAACCCCGTTTCATTTTCATTTTCACTCACCTCTGCCTTTCTTACTTGCTCTCTCTTTAGTTTTCATTTGCTTTCATTTTATTTTTCACAACCCTTGCACAAATATGTCTTCTAGGAAAACTCGACGAAACGCTGCCTCCAATTCCACACCGACAGCAACTCCCCCACGTTCCTTTGCTAGCAGAGACATGTGGGAAGAGAGAGGCTTTATCTACACACCGACGAAGAAAAATCTGGGCCTCAAACCATTCATAGACCGGAAGGTTAGAGCTTTACAGTGGCAAACCTTTGCGGAGCAGCCGGAGGAAATGAATGTCACGCTGGTTCGAGAATTTTATGCTGCCATCGGCATCAATGACGACGCCCACCAGCAATTCCTCAATACATTAGACACTGCTGCCTATGACGCTGTCATGGCAGAGTTGACCAGTGCTGGGACTCAATGGAACACCAGCAGGAAGAATCCAAGGACAGTGAAAAGAACCCAGCTGCTTCCGGAGGCCAAGTTATGGAATGCTTTCATAAAGAAGAGGATCATGTCGTCATCCCACAACACCACCGTCGACCAACCAAGGTTAGTGTTGATACACTCTATTCTACATGAACGACCCATTAATGTGGGCAGCTATATTCGAGAAAGTATTTTGGAGTGTACGCACAGACCGACGGGTCCCCTCTACCTTCCATACCTCATCACCTCGCTCTGCCGCGGCCATAATGTCCCAGAAGTGCACACTGATTTGATAGTCGAAGGAAGAGGTTGGACTGAAAAGAACATTCTCAGCCTTATGGAGCTGACTGCTGCCACCCCTCTGTCGTCATTTGACTCTGCTGCCGCCACAGCCGATACGACAGAACAACCACACACTGAACCAACTGCCGCAGCATTTGCCCCGACAGACTCCTCCGCCCAGATATTAGCTGCCATTCAAAAGCCGGAGGAAAGACAACTGGGCTTAATGACCTTCATCAGGGACTTTGCTGCCTCTATGGTAACTTTTATTCAAAATTCTTTAAATTTCCCTGATGCTGCCTTTCCTACTTTTCCTGCCCATTACTTTACTGTCACTACCCCTGCCTACAATCCTACACCTGCTGCTACCCCACAGACACCCTCTGCCGCCTCAACGACATCGCCTACCCCGACAGCAGCAGGCAACACCCATGCTGAACCATCTGCCCGAGGCACAAAACAACGAATGGCATCAGAGGATCTTGATGCCTTTGTTGCTGGGTTCTCCTCCTCTTCTGTTTGGGCCGGCAGCGATAATGAACCCTATATCAAGAGGAATCTGTCAAAGGAATTCTCCCCAGTGAAGAGGCAGAAGCGGATGGCAGATAAAAATAACATGCCAAAAGCCAGTAGCAGCAGCATCAGGGAGAGCAGCAGCAGCGGCTCCGAAGTTCAGGTTGTGGAGCAACCCCCTCACATCTCCCCAACTAGAATCCAGCCACCACGGGAGGCCAAGGCCAAGAACACATCTGCCTCCCCCGTGCCCCAGTCAGCTCCGAAAGCCAGAGCCCGCCGCCAGATCCGACTCAGCAGCAGCAGCGAAGACAGCGATTAAATTTAAGTTTCTTATCTTATATTTTGCTGCCTGCTATATATTTTGTGATGTACTGCTTTATCTTTTGTTTTTTATTTGTCATTTGCATTGAGGGCAATGCAACCCTTGAGCTTGGGGGTGGCAACCCTCCATTAATGGAGTACATCTTAGTTTAAAAATTGGTGTCTTTACTTAGTTTATTTTTCTCAAAAAAATGATGAAAATATTGAAAATTTTGGCTGAAAACTGTGAACTGAACTTACCTGCCGTGACAGCCCTGTCGTGGCAGTGACTTTAGGATAGTTTTTAGGAGAAGTTTAGAGCCTTTCTATAGTTCTGAAAACTTAAACACAATTGTGACTGTTATACTGCTTAGAACTCTTTTAGCCAACTAGAATAGGAAGCTTAGCACTTGAATAGCCCCTAGAGGTGCCTAACACTGGCTCTAGGAAAGAAGTTTAGCAAAAGAGACTCAACAGCCCTAGAGGTGCCTAACACTGGCTCTAGGAAAGAAGTTTAGCAAAAGAGACTCAACAGCCCTAGAGGTGCCCGAAACTGGCTCTAGGAAGTTAGCTAGAGGTGTCCAAAACTGGCTCTAGTGAAATTTTAGCTTAAAAAATAGAGAAATCGAGTCAAAACAAAAAAAAAATCAAAGGAGCATGAAAAAGTGCCTTCAAAAGATAAACTTTGGCATAAAAATTCGAGTTAAGAGCTGAAATATTCTAGTGAAACTAAGAGAGCCTTGGCATATAACTGTTCACAAGCATGCACACACTGCACGAGGACTATAGTGAGACTCCGGACAGATCCTAGATTATCTAACAGGTTGCTGCCGTCACAGGGAACGAACGACGGGGAAGGGAAAGTTCACTGTTTGAAAGCCAAAACAAAAATATTTCATTTTTCTTTTTAAGTCTTAGTTGCTCGAGGGCAAGCAAAAACTTGAGTTTGGGGGTGTGTTGAGTGTGTAAAAGTTCTATTATTTACCCCCTATTTAACCCATATTTCTGCTGCATTCAAGCATTATATATTGCATTTAGGTCAGTTTACAGCAAAACATCACAAATATATTAAAAGGCACAGTTTCTACTAAAAATGGCTGCTTTTGCAGGTTGCTGCTGTAGCAGACGGAATGGGCAGGCATTGGGCAGTGAAGCAGAAGAACTGGAACTGGACGAGCAGTCAAGGAGGACGATGCTGCCATGGTTGCCACCGTGACAATAGAGGACGACATCAGTTTTGAGGAGAAGAAGCAAAGTGGACCTCGACAGATAGAGAAAATTCAGCCCGTCTGTCGTGTGAAATCACCATATTTTTCCAAGCCCCAGATCGAAATGAATTTCAAGCCCAAAGTTCAAGGAGGAAAAATCCCAAGCAAGAAAGATGACGACTGGAAAGTAGATTCCTTGAAGATCTAGTCTTTATTAGAATTATACTTTCATTTAAAGTTGTATTCTTGCTATTTTAGAAAACTTGGACCCAAAGCCTATATAAGGGCATATATTTCGACCTAAGAGGCATAACCGATTCCCTAGCTTCCTTCCCAAAACTCTAGTCGTTTTCCTTCCCTCAACATGTTCTAAATTCCCCCTAGGGCCACGGGTTGATTTGTAAAGTAGTTGCAAGGGTTGTTTTGTTTTAGGAATTTTCAGTTCAATAAAATAAACTTCAAGTTCTCTTATTTTGGTTATTAATATCTTGCAAGAGCATCGGGAGAGCATTGTGAGGTTATCAATTTACTTAGCATCGGGAGAGTTAAGTATACGAAAGAAATAAGAGCAAGTTCTCTAGTTTATAGTTGAACTATCTCGGACCTAGGGATAGGACGAGGTTAAGTGGCTAAAGAAGAATTCAACAATATCGGTGTTCATCCTTCGATTCACGCCGGGAGGTATCATCAAAGACGTGATCATCGACAGACTTGGACCTAGGGATAGGCCAAGGCACATCTGGGATTCTTGCCAAACTTGAAGTACTGAGTTGAGTGTTCGCTGCCGCGACAAGCAACGGACTGCTGCCGCGACAGGTGCTTCTGCGACGGGGACGGCGACAGAATTGGAGTTCCGAGGCTTAGCAATACCTGCACTACTGAGCAATTCAATACCAGCCCATTCTCTCTATCTTGATTTCCCTACTCTTTTATTTAAGTTCTCTTTATTATTTTCGTGACAACATCTCAAATATTTTCTTTACTTTTGTGAAGTGAATTAAGGTGAAGCTATTAGCCCAATCCATGTGGAGACGATATCCGATACTTCGTATCACTTTACTACTTGCGTCGTGTATACTTGCACTACCATTGCGATAGACTCTTTTACACGCAACAACAAACTCAAGTGTACCGAAACACCTGGGCCTGTAATGACACTTTTGTTGGTTTTTCACACTTTAATCCATAATAAACCATTCCAATATGTTTCTAACATGCATACAACATATTTAAACATCAATTTCCAATCATTCATGGCAAAATCAACATCATAGCATGGCTAATTGCATCAAAGATAAACTATAGGCATGCAACCTATCAAACAAGCCAAGCAAGATAACAAAATGTATAACAAGGTACAAACCAATAACCAAAGGCCATTTACATGTCCAAATCAACATTAAACACACGCTCGAATAGTGAGTTTACACAAATCTCCCAAAACATAACGAATCCCCCATTGCTCTTATTACTTTAGTCTAAGCCGAAACATACTTTCCAAAGTGAAGTCTCTTGGAATTCCCTTGTCTCTTGCTGCCTCCAAACCTCAATTATCTGCATCGATAGACAAATAAGAGTGTAAGCACACAAGGCTTAGTGGAGAGGCTAAAAAACAAAACACCATCAATGCACAAAAACCATTTTCATTCATCTTCACATTTAAATCTCATTTCAATTTACAAAACATCCTTTGTAAAACCATCATGCCCCTTTTTAAAATCATTCACTTTCCTGAATCAAAGACATCATGTTAAACAACATGCATCATGTATTACGAACTCAACAACAAATCTATTGCTAACACTCAACTTAAGCCTTCCCATGCATAACTACTTGTGAACAGCTTAAAGAGTAAAACATACACTACATAATATGCATCATTAACCAAATCATAATACATCATCAATTATATTGGTTCTCAAGTGATCATCAACATGTTCATTTCTCAAAACCACATCGGATACACGGATTCCCAAGTGTTGTCCTAACACTTCATACATTCTCACCGGCATCTCAAGGTTCACAAACGGGAGCTACCCTCCATCGTTGTGACACACGTGTTGGAGTATTTGGTACCTTACAACCCCTCAACACCACTCATCGGTAGATGTATAACTCCACTAACGAGAGACGGGACACAACTCAATTTCCTCAATTGTTAGGGTACTTGTTTGGAGTATTCGGTACACCGTATAAACCCCTCAACATCCAAGGCGACTTGTTTATAGTGCACTCAATCCTATTGTCGGCTAACTATATCCAATTTCATTTATAAACCGTTTCTACAACATCACTTGCCAATATAATTAACATTTAGCATAAACCTCATTGTTTTCAAATCATTACCAACAAACCACATTTCCAAGCATCAAACCATGCTTCAATATACAAGTATAAGCATATACTTACAAGCATCACTTACCATGTGCATCCTTCGTCAACATAGCATTTAAAAACAACAATTCGCTTACTTTAAATCATGCTTTAAACAGTAGGTAACATGCATTAAAAAAATCAAGTGCATGAACAAACTCATAATAGCACAATCCGACGGAGAAAATCTTTTTACTTACTTCCGAACTTAGTAAAGCGTTTCAAGCTTACACTAAGTTCCCAAAACCACCTTTTAAGTGTTTCAAGGCTAGAAAACACGTTCTCACTCATCGACTCACGAAACCAAGATCCGCTAACACGAAACTAAGCGTCTGATGCCCCTAGATATTCTCTGATTGCTTCCAAAGTGTTCTCCATTGTTTATACCACACAAGAACATAGGATTAATGCATCATAATGCATTAAAATCACCAGCAACTTAAACAATCTCGCTGCTCTACCCAAAAACACCAAAACGCCCATCTGAAACAACCGAAATCACCTTCGATTGCTCTCTAAACTCAGCCCAACCATGACCTAACACTTACATCTCATTTTAAACATCAATCAACATCCAAAATAAACCTAATTACATTATTATACCTCTAGCAACTCAGATTTCACACTAACACCTTAAAAACCCAAAATCTAACAATCTAATAATTAAAGACCCAACTCATTTCGGGATTACATTCATAAAACCCTTATTTCCACATCATTTAACATCCAAATTATGATAAAAATCAGCCTCAAAACAATCAAAACAATACCAAACGAAAATCTTGAAAAATCATCTTACAAAGCTTAATTTGGCAATTTTTATCATTTGAATTACAAAATCTTGTTATTAAAAAAACCTAGAGAGCCAAAAACTTGGGAATTTCAATAAATAACCTTGATTAGAGGAGAGAAAAGAAAGATCACCTCTAACACAAGCTTTCCCCTTGATTTGCAATGATTTTGATGAAATCTTTCAAGAAAACTCTAGCTAATTGTTGTAGAAATCCATGGGCATCATTTAGGAATCAAAAGTATATGGAATGAGATAAATCTCTGGAGTTTTTAGTGATAAAAATTGAGTTTGGCTGCTGGGAAAGTTGAGAGAAATGTTTTGGAGGAAAGTAGTTACGTGAGAAAATGATTAGCCTTTTAAAAATCTCTTTTAATAAAACTCTTTTATTAAATCATTTAATTAAATAATTTAAAACACAAAATCAAAGGAATAACTGATACTAACTTGTTGTAATAGCTCCCTAAAGATTCTAAGTTTGGGCTCTCTTCAATTTAGCCATTAAAACATAACTTTCAATTTTTACGTTTAGTCACCAAACCGAAATGTCGACTTTCCAAAAATCATTTTTCGAAATATATTTAAATAGTTTTTTAGAAATTTTTCGCATAATTTTATCACATCCCGAACCAAGTTTTCCATGAACCAACTCCGAACCGACCCAGATCTCTAATCTAGATTCATCGGACCCTAAACCGCCTTTAAAACCTTTAGACCCAAAATTGGGGCATTACAACTCTCCCCCACTTAGGAAATTTCGTCCTCGAAATTTTGCCTGTAGGAAAAAGGTGCGAAAATTGTTTCAACATGTCCGCCTTGCTTTCCCACATGGCCTCCTCAACTCGTCGATGTCGCTACAACACCTTCACAAGTTCAATCGTCTTACCACGAAGAACTTTGCTACTAAAATCAAGAATCCCAACTGGTTCCTCATCATAAGATAAATTCGGATTCAACTCAATCTCCTCAATAGACATAACATGAGACGGATCTGATCTATACCTTCGCAACTTCGAAAAATGAAACACATCATGAATTTTCTCCAACTCGGGAGGCAACCTCAACCGATATGCAATAGGACCAACACGCTCCACAACCTCATAAGGTCCAATAAACCTTGGACTAAGCTCGCCCTTACGTCCAAACCTCATCACCTTCTTCCAAGGCGAAACCTTCAAGAACACGTGATCTCCAACCGCAAACTCAATCTCCTTACGCTTTAAATTCGTGTAAGACTTTTGACGATCTGATGCTGCCTTCAACCGATCGCAAATAAGCTTTACCTTCTCAGTCGTCCCCTTAAGCAAATCCGACAAGGAAACCAACTTTTTCCCCGCCTCTACCCAACAAAGAGGCGTTCTACACTTTCTTCCATACAAGGCTTCATACGGAGCCATTTGTATACTTGCTTGAAAACTATTATTATAGGAAAATTCTACCAAAGGCAATTGCTTCTCCCAAGAACCTTGGAAATCTATAATACAACACCTCAACATATCCTCAACCACTTGGATAACCTGCTCAGACTTACCATCTATTTGAGGATGATACGAGGTACTGAAATTCAATCGCGTACCCAACGCTTGATGTAGACACTCCCAAAACCTTGCTATAAACCTCGGATCCCTATCCGCCACTATAGATTTAGGTACACCATGCAAACACACTATCTTAGCAATGTACAACTTCACCAGCTTATCCAACGTATACGTAGTATGCACCGCTAAGAAATGCGCACATTTCGTAAGGCGATCCACAATCACTCAAATGGAGTTCTTCTTAGACGGGGTCAAAGGCAAACCGAACACGAAATCCATCGTAATCCTTTCCCATTTCCATTCTAGTGTTCTTAAAGGTTGTAACAGCCCGGAAGGAAATTGATGCTCAGTTTTCACACGCTGGAAAACCATACACTTGCTCATAAATTCAGCAACATCTTTCTTCAACCCAACCCAATAGTACTCATATTTCAATCCATGATACATTTTAGTACTACCAGGATGCATAGAAAAAGAACTACTATGGGCCTTAGTAAAAATAGTGCGCCTCAACTCAACATCCTCCGGCACAACTATTCAACTTTTAAAGCACAAAACACCATCATCATTGAAACAAAAATCCGTTACATTACCATCTGCTATGTCCTGGACATGAGGCACTAGAGAATCATCAAGAAACTGCTCCCCCTTAATTAACTGAATTAAGGAAGGTTTCACTTGTAACTCAGCTATCAATCCACCATCTTGCGATATACTCAATCGAGCAAACATCGCCCTCAACTCTACAGCCACCTTCCTACTAAAGGTATCGGCCACAACATTGGCCTTTCCAGGATTATACTCTATCGTCAAATCGTAATCTTTAAGCAACTCCAACCATCTTCGTTGCCTAAGATTCAACTCTTTCTGAGACGTTAGATATTTCAAAATCTTATGATCCGTATAAACCACACACTTCTCACCATAAAGGTAATGCCTCTAAATCTTTAATGCAAACACAACTGCAGCAAGTTCTAAGTCATGAGTAGGATAGTTGCGCTCGTGCACCTTCAATTGCCTAGATGCATACACCACAACCTTCCCACCTTGCATCAACACACATCCTAAACCAACGTACGATGCGTAACTGTAAACTAACAACTCCTAACCCGATTTAGATTGAATCAAGATAGGGGCTTGTGTCAAAGCTTCCTTCAACCTCTCGAAAGCTTGTTGTCTAACATTCGTCCACTCAAAACGAATGTTCTTTTGCAACAACTTGGTTAACAGAGCATCAATCTTAGAGAAACCATCTACAAACCTTCGATAGTATCCCGCCAAACCAAGGAAACTACGAACTTCCGTCATTGATTTAAGCGTCTCCCAATTCATCACCGTCTAATTCTTATGGGGTTAACTCGAATACCTTCAGCCGACACCACATGTCCAAGAAAGACAACTTCTCTAAGCCAAAACTCACACTTACTTTACTTGGCATAAAGCTGATTTTCTAACAACACGTGCAACACAATCCATAAATGCTTATCATAATCCTCCTCGGTACGAGAGTACGTGAGAATATCATGAATAAACACAACCATAAACTGATCTATAAATTCATGAAACACACGATTCATCATGTCCATTAATGCAACTGGTGCATTAGTCAAACCAAGCGGCATCACCAACAACTCATAATGCCCGTACCTTGTACGAAAAGTTGTCTTAGGCAGATCCACATCCTTTACATTCAATTGATAATATCCAGACCTCAAATCATTCTTAGAAAACACTAAAGCACCACGAAACTGATCAAACAAATCATCAATCCTTGGAAAAGGATACTTGTTCTTAATCGTCAACTTGTTTAGTTGCCGATAATCTATACACATATGCATCGTGCCATCTTTCTTCTTTACGAACAAGATCGGTGCACCCTAAGGTGAAACACTTGGCCTAATGAACCCTTGTTCTAGCAACTCCTGAAGTTGCGTCTTTAACTCCTTCAGCTCCTTAGGTGCCATTCGATTGGGAGTAATAGACACTGGAGTTGTATTTTCATGCAACTCAATGCCAAACTCAACCTCTCTGTCTGGTGGCAAACCAGACAACTCTTTCGAAAAGACACATGGAAACTCACGTACTGTTCCTATATCCTGAACATGCACTTCTTTCGATCCTGGATTCATCACATAAGCTAGGAAATCCTCGCAACCCAACTCCATTAAACGACTCGCTTTTAGAGCTGAAATTGCATTGGATAAGAATTTCACATTCTCGCCTACGATTACCACTTCGTAATTGTTGCGTGTAAAAGAGTCTATCGCAATTGTAGTGCAAGTGTACACGACGCAAGTAGTAAAGTGATACGAAGTATCGGATATCGTCTCCACAGGGATTGGGCTAATGACTTCACCTTAATTTACTGCACAAAAGTAAAGGAAATAGTTTAGAAAGTTGTCACGAGAATAATAAAGGAAAGCGTAAATAAAAGAGTTGGAATATCAAGATAGAGAGAATGGGCTGGTATTGAATTGCTCAGTAGTGCAGGTATTGCAATGCTTAGGAAATCCAGTTCTGTCGTCGTGCCCGTCGCTGACAGCACCTGTCGCGGCGGCTGTCCGTTAGCTGTCGCGGCAGCGAACACACCAACTCCGTACTTCAAGTTTGGGAAGAATCCCAGATCTGCCTTGGCCTATCCCTAGGTTCAAGTCTGTCGATGATCACGTCTTGATGATACCTCCCGGCGTGAATCGAAGGATGAACACCGATGTGTATGAATTCTTCTTTAGCCACTTAACCTTGCCCTATCCCTAGGCACAAGATAGTTCAACTATAAACTAGAGAACTTGCTCTTATCTCTTTTGTATACTTAACTCTCCCGATGCTAAGTAAATGGATAACCTCACAATGCTCTCCCGATGCTCTTGCAAGATATTCATAACCAAAATAAGAGAACTTGAAGTTTATTTTATTGAACTTGGAAAATCCTAAAACAAAACAACCCTTGCAACTACTTTACAAAACAACCCGTGGCCCTAGGGGGTTTTTAGAACATAACGACGACGGGTAAACGGCAGTGGGATTTAGGTTATCGATTATGGGGGTATGGAGTATGATGTCCCCTAGGTTAAAATCTATGCCCTTATATAAGCTTTGGGCTCAAGTATTCTAAGTTAACAAGGATTACAACTTTAATTAAAAGTAAGATTCTAATAAAGACTTAATCTCCAAGTATCCTACTTTTCAGCCGCCATCCTTGTGTCTTGGGATTTCCTCTCCTTGAGCTTTGGCTTGACATATCTTTTGATCCGGGGCTTGGAAAATTAATTGGTTTTCACACGACAGACGAGCAGATTTTTCTCTATCTATCGAGGTCCACTTTGCTTTTCCTCTTCATAAGGCTGCTGTCACCTTGCTGTCACGGCAGATCCATGGCAGCATCATCCTCGTCGTCTGCTTGTCCAGTTCAGCTCTGCTGCTTCTCTGCCCTGCGCCCGCCTTCTCCGTCTATGATGGCAGCTACCTGCAAAATAAGCCATCTTTTAGTGGAATCCGTGCCTTTAGTATATTTGTGATGTTTTGTTGTAAACTAACCTAAATGCAATGCAATGATGCTTGAATGCAGCAGAAATATGGGTTAAAAAGGGTGTAAATAATAGAACTTTTACACACTCAACACACCCCCAAACTCAAGTTTTTGTTTGCCCTCAAGCAATTAAGACCTAAACGAAAAATATTTTTTTGTGTTGGCTTTCAAACAGTGGACTATCCCTTACCCGTCGCTCATTCTCTGTGGCGGCAGCAACCTGTCGGAAAGATTAGGATCTGTCCGGAATCTCCCTATAGTCCTCATGCAGTGTGTGCATGCTTGTGAACAGTTATATGCTAAGACTCTCTTAGTTTCACTAGAATATTATACTTTAGCTTGTTTAGAGTTTTTCTTACGAGACTGATTTCTTTCTTTTCCTTACTAGAGCCAAAATAAGGCACCTCTAGTTAATTTCTTTTTTTTTTAATTTCTTCTCATTTCTACTAGAGCCAGTATTTCAGGCACCTCTAGTTAACTGTCTAGAGCCGGTGATAGGCACCTCTAGAAGTTTTTTCTCTGGTTATCTGCCTAGAGCTAGTGTTGGGCACCTCTAGGTTTCCTGAGAGTCTAGTCTCTTTTCTACTCTAAGCGCTAAGTTTTCTATTCTAGTTTGGCTAAGAAAAGTCTAAGCAGTATAACAGTCACAATGGTGTTTAAGTTTTCAGAACTATAGAAAGGCTCTAAACTTCTCCTTAAACTGTCCTAAAGATGCTGCCACGACAGAGCTGTCATGACAGGTAAGTTTACTTCACAGTTTTAAGCCAACAATTTTAGTCTTTTCTGATTTTTTTTAGGAGAACTTAATTAAATTAAAGACACAATAATAATTTAAAGATGTACTAAGACTCCATTAAAATGGAGGGTTGCCACCCCCAAACTCGAGGGTTGCATTGCCCTCAATGCAAATGACAGATAATATGAAGGCAGTACATCACAAAATATAGATAAAGCATGCAGCAATAAAAGGAAAATATAAGACTTAAATTTTAATCGTTGTCTTCACTGCTGCTGCTGACACAGATCTGACGGCGGCGTCTGGGCTGTGGGGGAGGCTGGGCAGGTTGCTCCACGAGCTGGATGTCTGAGCTGCTGCCGCTATCCCATGTGCTGCTGGTGGTGGTGCTGGCCTTGGGCATTAGCTTTCTGTCTGCCACGTGTTTCTGCCTCTTGACAGGCATAAATTCCCTCTTCAAATTCCTCCTAATAGGAGGTTCCGCCTCGCTGTCAACTGAGGCCGGTCGTTTCGTTCCACGTGCGGGGCTGTCGGCCGGAGGACTCCCAGCGTTGTGTTGGCGAAATCCCGGATGAATGTCATCAGCCCCATTTGTCTGTCTTCCACCCGCTGTATGGCGGCAAGGATCTGAGCAGCTGGGTCTATCGGAGCGGCTGCTGCGGCAGGTTCAGCGGCTGCTGCGGCAGGTCCAGCGGCAGGTTCATGAGCAGGTTCCTCGGATGATTCTGCTGGGGAGGCAGCCGGGTTGAAGGAGTTGATAGGTGTTGCGACTATCAGCTCCATGAGGCTGGTAATGTTGTTATCGGTCCAGCCTCGTCCTTGGACTAGTTTATCGGTGGATGCCTCCGGGACAGCAGCGCAGCGGGAGAGAGAGGTGATCATGAACGGTAAGCAGAGGCGGGAGGTTGACCGATATGTGCAATCCAAGACGCTTTCCCTCATATAACGGCCCACGTTGATAGGCCGGTCGTGCATGATCGAATGAATGAGTGTGAGCCGCTGCTGGTTTACCGTCGTGTGATGGGAAGACGGCAGGATACGCTTCTTGATGAAAGCGTTCCATAGCTTAGCTTCTGGGAGCAGCTGCCCCCTTTTTACGGAGTTGGGGTTTTTCTTGCTCGTAGTCCACTCCGTCCCTTCTTCTGTCACCTCCGCCATGACAGCACCGTAGGCGGCATAGTCGAGGGTGTCCAAGAAGTGCTGATGGGTATCGTCGTTGGGACCAAAGTAGAGGCCATACATATGGTTGATACTATCGGCTGTGAATGGTACCTCTACCCCTCAGACGATTACTGATGTTGCCGTCTTGCTGTCGATGGCAGCATAGAACTCCCTCACCAATGTGTCGTTTAATTCTGTTGGTTGTTCGGCGAATTGCTCCCATAGTTGAGCCCTTATGGCCCTCGCAATGAATGGTCGGAGTCCCATGTTGGGTGCCTTTCGGATGTAGATGAAACCCCTTTCTTCCCATAATTCCTTAGTTGCGAAGGGCGACTGTGCTGCTGATGAAGAGGCTGAGGCAGCACTACGGCGGGTCTGTCTAGAAGACATATTAGTTGCAAGGGTTGTGAAAGGAAAGAAAAACAAAGAAAAACGAGAGGAGAAAGCAAGTAAGAAGAAGCAGAAGTGAGGAAAATGAAAATGAAAACGGGGTTTTATAGCGGTCGAGTTGCTGCCCGTTTAATGCTGTAACGACAGGCGTGAATAACGGGGCGACTGTTGAGATTTGGCGTGTCTGACGCGTCTGACACGCATTTATGCGTCTGTTACGCGTCTGCCACACGCTTCTGCGTCTGCTGTGTCAGTCTGTTGACAGCCTGTCTTATCCGTGTCTGCGCGGCAGCTGGAACGACAGGCTGCAATAACTGGGCTCTATTGGGCTGATGGATGGATGGTGGGCTTGGGTCACTTCTCCTTTTCTTCTTGACTCCTTTATTTCCTAAAAACATAAAATGGAAAAACATTATTCAAATAAAAATAAACCTTATTACCTAATAAATAATAAATAATAAAAATAAATAAAAATAAAACTTAGGTTAAATTAGGGATGCCTTGTGGGGCATCTCCTAAGGTAACCACTTCCTGTATTCCTGGGGCTTCAGTCCCCTGATAATGCTTGAGGCGCTGTCCATTAACTTTGAATTGGTGCCCGTCTTTTAATGATCGAATTGTGATGGCACCATGGGGAAAAACTTGTACCACTTGGAACGGGCCAGACCATCTAGATTTTAGCTTCCCTGGGAAGAGTTTCAGTCTAGAATTGAACAACAACACAAGCTGCCCTGGGCAGAACTGTCGTGGCAGCAACTTCTTGTCATGCCACTTCTTAGTTTTCTCATTGTAGATTCTTGCATTGTCGTAGGCCATTGTCCGTATTTCTTCAATCTCGTTCAAATCTAACAGCCTTTTCTGGCCTGCCTTGTCCAAGTCCATATTTACTGCCTTGTCTGCCCAGTATGCTTTGTGCTCTATCTCGACAGGCAGATGATAGGTTTTCCCATAAATCAATCGGTATGGAGACATGCCCAACGGAGTCTTAAAAGCTGTCCGATATGCCCATAATGCATCATTAAGGAGTAAAGACCAATCTTTCCTAGTTGGCTTAACCATCTTCTCAAGAATATTCTTAACTTCCCTATTAGATATCTCAGCTTGTCCATTGGTCTTTGGGTGGTATGCTGTTGCGATCCTGTGCTTGACACCATATTTCTTCAAGGCGGCAGCAATTACCCTATTATCAAAATATCTCCCTTCATCACTGATGATCGCCTTAGGAATGCCAAATCTAGAAAAAAATGTTTTTATGTAAAAACTTTTGGACCGTCTTGGCATCATTCTTTTGAGTGGCGATAGCTTCAACCCACTTGGAGACATAATCCACTGCTAGGAGGATGTATAAATTTCCACATGAAGAAGGAAAGGGTCCCATAAAATCAATCCCCCAAACGTCGAAGATCTCGACTTCTAGAATGTTCTGCAGTGGCATCTCATTTCTCCTCGAGATGTGACCTGTCCGCTGGCACCTGTCACAGTTCTTGTAGAAGTCATGTGCATCTTTATACAGTGTCGGCCAGTAGAACCCTGACTGCAGCACCTTGGCAGCAGTTTTATTGCCTCCTAAGTGACCTCCATATTGTGAAGCGTGGCAGTGATGGAGAATGACTTCTTGCTCTTCTTGTGGTACACACCTCCTTATAACCTGATCTGCACACATTTTGAAAAGAAGAGGTTCGTCCCAATAATAATGCTTAATATCATTTTGGAACCTCTTCCTGGCTTGATAATTAAGATCAAAAGGAAGTACTCCGCTAACTATAAAATTAACGAAATCAGCATACCAGGGAAGTTCAGAAGACTTACCTGCCGCCATGGCTGTCGCGGCAGCGATTGCGGCAGCAAAGAGCTGCTCATCTGGGAAGGTCTCCAGTATGTGTGTCTCATCTATTGGTAGACTTTGTCCCGTCTCCAACCTTGACAAGTGGTCTGCCACTTGATTTTCTGTCCCTTTTTTGTCCTTGATCTCAAGGTCGAATTCTTGCAATAGCAAGATCCACCGTATCAATCTAGGCTTTGCATCCTTCTTTGCGAACAAATACTTAAGGGCAGAATGGTCTGTGTGCACTATTACTTTCGTCCCAAGTATGTAAGAACAAAACTTGTCAATGGAGAACACCACAACTAACAGCTCCTTTTCTGTGGTGGTATAGTTCACTTGGGTGTCATTCAATGTCTTGATGGCATAATATATGACGTGAAACAGCTTGTCTCTGCGCTGCCCAAGTGCTGCCCCGACAGCATAGTCACTAGCATCACACATAATCTCAAATGGCTGTGTCCAGTCTCGTGGCTGTACTATGGGGGCTGTTACCAGTTTTTCCTTCAGAACCTTGAATGCTTCAGTACATTCATCATTAAAGTCAAAGGGTCGGTTCTGCTCCAAAAGATGACATAGCGGCTTGGTGATTTTTGAGAAATTTGCAATAAATCTCCGATAAAAACCAGCATGCCCTAAAAAACTCCTAATGCCCTTGACTGTGGTCGGCGGCGGCAGCTTCTCAATTACTTCTATTTTAGCCCTATCGACTTCTATCCCTCGGCAGCTAATCTTATGGCCAAGGACTATCCCTTCATCCACCATAAAGTGGCATTTTTCCCAATTCAAAACAAGGTTCGCTTTTTCACATCTTTCAAGTACCTTTTGTAGATTGCCTAGGCAGCTCTCAAAATCGTCTCCAAAGACTGAAAAATCATCCATAAAAATCTCGAGGAAGTCCTCCACCATGTCGGAGAATATGGCCATCATGCATCTTTGGAATGTAGCGGGTGCATTACATAATCCAAACGGCATTCTCCTAAAAGCGTATGTTCCGTAGGGGCATGTGAAAGTCGTCTTCTCTTGATCCTCTGGTGCGATAGCAATTTGGTTGTAACCTGAGTAACCATCAAGAAAACAATAGTAAGGTTTACCCGCTAATCTATCAAGCATTTGATCAATAAAGGGTAAAGGAAAGTGGTCCTTTCGGGTAGCTTTGTTAAGCTTCCGATAGTCCATACAAACCCTCCAACCGGTCACAGTCCTGGTTGGGATTAACTCATTGTTCTCATTGGTTACCACGGTCATTCCTCCTTTCTTGGGAACGCATTGCACCGGGCTTACCCATTTGCTGTCAGAGATGGCATAAATAATACCAACATCTAACCATTTGATTATCTCTTTACGAACCACCTCTTTCATCGCATGGTTTAGCCGCCTTTGGGCATCTATAGTCGGCTTATGATCTTCCTCTAAAAGGATTTTGTGCATGCATAACGCCGGACTAATGCCTTGAATATCAGCGATCGTCCATCCAATTGCCTTTTTGTGCTGCCGTAACATGCCGATCAGCTGCCGTTCCTGTTCCTGCGGCAGCTTAGAAGAGATGATTACGGGCAACGTATCATTCGAACCAAGAAAAGCATATTTAAGTTGCCCTGGCAGAGGCTTTAGTTCTAAGGCAGGTGGTTCAACAGTAGATGGCTTTTGGATTAAATGGTTATCCGAAGTATAATTCAAAGGTTCGAATAACTTACCTGGACGATTGCCTAACCAGTTTACCTCCTCCTGATCTTCAGTATCAGATGTTTCGGAATCAGAGGAGTTGCTGTCGTTGGTGCTGTCGTCTTTGCTGTCGTGACAGGCTTGTAGGTGGCTGCCGCAGCAGTGACCAAATTTAATATCGTGACAGCCCGACCTGATGCAGGGTTGATCAAGGGTAACATCAGTGATAGCCTTGCATTCCTCGTCCACATCAGCGTGTTTCATTGCTTGGAGAACATTGAACTTGATCTCTTGATCGTTCACTCGCATGGTGAGTTCTCCTTTCTCCACATCAATCAGTGATCTTCCCGTGGCTAAGAAGGGTCGCCCAAGGATGATTGGTGCGTTTTCGTCTGCCTCACAATCTAAAACAAGAAAGTCAGCAGGAAAAATAAACTTATCCACTCTTACCAAAATATCTTCAATTTTCCCTTCTAGATGAACGTAAGAGCGATCTGCCAGCTGCAGAGTTACTGTCGTGGGCCGCGCCTTTCCGATACCTAATTTCTGAAAAACAGATTTGGGCTTTAGATTAACACTAGCACCAAGATCACAAAGTGCCTTACCCACAAATTTATTTCCGATTACGCAAGGTATGATGAAGCCCCGGTTTTGGGCTTAGTAGTTTTGGGCGTTGACCGGTTTGGTCAAAGTGCTGTTCGAATCTAAAGAGGTGAAATTAGGAAAGCCTAGTTTGGGTTGCATTAAAAATATGGAAAAATGTTCTAAAATCATCTTTTAATATAATTAAGTGAACTGTGAAATCAATTTTGGAAAATGAGTTTTGGAAGGGTGACATTTTGGCTAGTGACCAAAATGTAATATTTGAAAGTTTGGTGACTGTTTTCGAAAGGGTTGAAACTTTGAATCTTTAAGGAGCTATTAATCCAAAAATAGTTTCTCCAGATTTTTCTAAGATATTTTGAGATTTATTCTGATTTTAAAAGATGTCAAAAGAGGAGGGAAAAGCCATTTGGCTATTTTGTTAACTAACTTTCCAATTTTATTTCTCTCATTTTCTCTCAACCCAAACACCTTATTTCCAGAGAATTGTTTCTGATTTTCTCACCTAAATCTCTCCTTTCAACTCTCTTTTGATTCCTAATCAACATATCTACAAAACCTCATCATTTGCTACTTGATTCATCAAGGTTTTTGATTCCAAAAAGAGGAGAAACTCAAGTTTGGAGGTAAGAACGTCCTTCTCCTCTAAACTATCAGTTCTTTACTGAAATTCCTAAGTTTTCAATCCTTAATTGATGTTTTATTAAAGGCTTTTGAGTTGTGAATTGGATCTTGGCTTATAATGCAAGATTTGGTGATTTTTGATGATTTTCGTTTGATCTGATAAATCTGTGATTTGAGATGTGTTTTTGATGATATTTGAACATTAAATTGATAAGGAATTGAGTTTTGATTAATGCAATCCCGGATAGGTTGAGTTTCCTAAGTTTAGCTTGTGTTTCTTGGTTGTTTTTGAGGTGATCTTGTGGATCTGATGTTGCTGGAGGTATAAGGATGTTTGTAGGTTCTTTTTAGATGTTAAATGATGTTAAAGGATGTTAGGTTTTGATGGTTTATGGCTGGGCTTTGTTGAGAAGTGGTTTGGATACATTTTCGGTTGTGTTTGGCAGCCGAAAATGGAGTGTGGATGAGAGCAGCGAGTTTAAGTGCTTTCATTGAAGCAATTAATGCATGATGATGCATTAATCCTCTGCTTTGATGTGTTAAAACAGGGGAGGCATCTTTGGATCCAAGAGTTGTTGATCCGGAAGCTTGATTTGGTGCTTCGGCAAGAGGCGAAGTGGAATCGGTGAGTGAAAATGGTTTTCAGCTTTGAAACCAATGTCTTGGGAGCTTAGTTTAAGTCTAAACAACTTTGCTAAGCTCAAGTGTAAGTTTTCGGAAAGTACTCTCTAGTGGTGGCCATGATTTTGTTGTGATGCAATGTGGTTTATTGCATGATTTAATTACTGTTTTGAAAGCATGATTTAGCATGGTAATTGCTGTTTTTGTAAGCCATATGTTGAAGGAAGCTCAAGGTAAGAGTTCATTGTTTTTGTACATTGATAAAATGTGGTTTGATGCTTTTAAATGCATGATGAATATGGCTTGGTTTAATGCTTTAAAACAGTGGATAAATTGATGATAATGATGTATATTGGCAAGTGATGTTTTGAAAAGGTTAAGGTCACTAAGGTGGTTAAAAGTCCTTGAGTGAGCCTTGTTTACTTAAGAACATCAAGGTGGTTAAAAGTCCTTGGATGGTTCTTGCTATGGACACAAAGGTGGTTAAAAGTCCTTGTGTGATCCTTTCCATGGTGTTTAAAAGTCCATGGGGCCATGGTGTTTAAAAGTCCATGGGGCCAAGGTGTTTAAAAGTCCTTGGGGCCAAGGTGTTTAAAAGTCCTTGGGGTGAAAGTTGATGAACTTGTTTTTAAAGGAATGGAACTTATCACTTGTGGCCAATATGACATGTTATGATATGAAGCATGAGATGCTTGTTTTAAGTATGCTTTTGAGCATGTGCAATTGATGATTTGAAGCATGATTTATAAATGTTTTATAAATGCATTATTGAATGGTTTTATGAGCATTCCTCACTAAGCTTTTGCTTACGCTCTCTTTCGTTTTCTTAATTCAATAATGCAGAACATTAGAGTACCTTGAGGGCAGCAAGAAGGGCAAGCAATCAAGTGAAAGTAAAGCTCAATGTATGGAAGGTTTCTTAAGTACACTTTTAGCTTTTGGTAATTTGGCAATGGGGGACCTATGTGTATGTTTTGGGAGAGGTTTTGAACTCCCTAAGTATGTTGAATGTTGATGAGAATGCTGGTTTTAGTGTTTGGCCTTTATATGCTTGAATTGGAAGCTTATGCTTGTATGGCTTGCTTGTGTCGGAAGCATGCCTATAGATTTGGAGCTTTTCGTATATGATGTTGTTTTGATGAATTGTTGATGCAAGTATGTCTCATATATGTTGAATTGCATGCTGGTAAAGTTTGGTAACATTTGGAGCATGATTGGATGTCTAATTGCATGTTTAAGAATGCATTTTGGGGCAATCTGTGCAGGGCGTTTCGGAACAGTGCAACCCGTTTCGGAACAGGTGCCTTAAACAAGTCCAGGCGTCTGAAACGGGAGGGACCGTTCCGAAACGATTTGGCTACTGCCAGCCCGTGTTGCGGTACGCGTTGCGGAACGGCCCCACATTTCGAAACGGGCTCTGTCTGTTTCGGAACGGGTGACCGTTAGGGGCTGACATTGGCAGTTAAATGTTTTGAATTGTTTGCATTTTGGTCCTGAATCTTATTTGTGCAATTGTATGAGCTTGGGAAGTCCTTTTGAGCTGAAATTTCACAGTGAAGCATGAAACCTGATTAATTACAAGCTGGTAACTTTAATTTGGGTTAAGTCCTTATATTTATCAGAAATTACAATTTGGTCCCTAAAGTTGTAATTTGTTCAATTGGGTCCCTGTTTGATCTCTGATGTTTGTGATCTTTGAATTTGATGTTTGTGTGATCACAATTAGGGCTAATGTGCATCTAGACAAGATTAAAAAGAAAAAAAGGGTCGTTAATCAAGGTTGACTTTCGGGTTGACTTTTGTTTTCCCCGTGTGACTTTCTTAATTCGGGTCAACCGTCTAGGCCGGGTTAAGGGGGTTACATTTGGTGGTATCAGAGCCAGGTTCTCGAGTAATTGGGAATGAATGTGTGCATGATTGAAGTATGTATGCCTTGTATGCTTGTTGATTGAAAGCATGTTTAGTGGCTTTTGATTTGGATGCAATTGAGATGTATGCTGTGATGTAGCATGTTGTGGGTACCCATTGCCAAATAAAAGCTAATGAAATGATGTTGATTTTGAATGAAGTTGAGCTTGAATACTTGGATTGCTTACCTTGCTGGGCCTGACTTTGTTTTATTTGCATTGATGTTGCATGGTAAAAGTATGGCGCCACGTAGAGAGTTACGAGGTAGTGTGCGAGCTACGGCTCCTAATGAGAACGAGAACGAGGAAAACACGGGTAGTGCGGTGTTACCTCCTCCTCCACCTGGTGGTGGTGGTGCTGAGGGAGGAAGAGCTGAAGCTGCAGCTGGTGCTGGAGCTGCTGGACCAGAGGTTGGTCAGGGGCAAGCTATGCCTGATATGTCGATGTTGGTACAAGCTACTGCGGGTGCTTTTCGAGCAGCAGTAGCTGGAGGTCAAGGAGCTGGGCATCAGGGAGATGCTGGAGTTAGACTACCTTTGGAGCGTCTGCGCAGTCTTGGTGGGACTGAGTTCAGGGGTATGTCTGCTGAGAGTTCTGAAGCTTGGCTAGAGAGTACCAAGCGAATCTTGGGACAGATGAGCTGCACGGATGTGCAAAAGCTGGGTTGTGTCGTGTCCTTGCTGCAGGACGATGCGTATACGTGGTGGACGACCACCATAGCTGGGATGGCTGAAGCTGATGTGACTTGGACATTCTTTCAGAATGTGTTCAAGCGGAGATATCTTGGAGTGAGATATCTTGATGAGAAGAAACGTGAGTTCATGACTCTTACCCAGGGGAGTATGACAGTGGCTGAGTATGAGGTGCAGTTTGTGCGACTCAGTCAGTATGCACCTGAGCTTATTCCTGATGAACAGGAGAGGTGCGAAAGGTTTCGTTATGGTCTTGTAACGGAGGTAAAGATGTATGTGCTGGCCACCGAGTATGATGATTTTGATGTGTTGGTGGGCCGAGCCAAGGACATAGAGATGAACTTGGGTTTATCTGCGAAAGGTGCTGGAGCAAGTTCTGGCAAGAGAGCTGCTGAGTATAGTTCCGGAGGTGGACGGAACAAGAGGGGACGTGATCAGAGGTATCAGTCCTCAGCTAAGAGAGGTGGTGGTGCACCTGCTAGAGGAGGCAATGCTAGAGCTGACCCTAGTGCTTGTTGGATCTGTGGTTCACGTGGTCACATGAAGCGTGACTGTCCTCGTGCTGTGAGGGAGGTGCAAGCTCCTGTTGCGGCAGCTGGTTATGGGTGCTGGAATTGTGGTTCTGCAGACCACTTGAGGCGAGATTGTCCGAGGTTGGCTGGTGATCAGATGCGTGCTCCTGTTGTTGCTGCACCGCAGAGAGGTCGTGGGCGCGGCCGTGGTAATTTCCAGAGGCGTGAGGAAGGTGGTCGTGGAGTAGCCCATGTTGTGGCTATTCAGCCTGAAGGTGGAGGCCAAGCGAGAGTGTATGCTCAGCGTGAAGGGAGGAATGATGCGGATGTGATTGCAGGTACCTTTACTTTGCAATCCTTGTCATTGCTTTCTTTGATTGATTCTGGATCTACGCATTCATACATTTTGCGTGAGCATGCTGAATTGCTTGGTTTGCCTGGTGAGTCTTTGGATGTTGGTGTTCGTGTCACTAGTTCTTTTGGTGAAACTGTTGTGACTCGAAAGCTTTATAGAAGGTGTCCCTTGGTTGTTCAAGAACATGTTTTTCATGTTGATCTTATGGAGTTGCCCTTTTATGGTTTTGATGTGATCCTTGGTATGGATTGGCTTGCTGAGCATCGTGCTGTTGTGGATTGTGAAAATAAGCGAGTTTCGCTTAAGCTTGCGGATGATTATGAAGTTGTTGTGGTAGGTGAGAATGTGAAGTTTCTTGCCAATGTTGTTTCTACCTTGGAGGCGAGCAGGATGCTGAGGCAAGGTTGCGAAGCTTATCTAGCTTTTGTGATGAATCCTAGCTCTAAGGAGTTGAGAGTGCAAGATATCAGAGTTGTGAAGGAGTTTCCTGGTGTTTTTCCTGAGGAGTTGCCTGGTTTACCTCCTAATCACGAGGTGGAGTTTGGAATTGAGCTGTATGAGAATACAACTCCTGTGTCCATTACTCCCTATAGAATGGCACCTAAGGAGCTGAAGGAGCTGAAGACGCAGTTGCAAGAGCTGCTTGATCGTGGTTTCATCCGGCCGAGTGTGTCACCTTGGGGAGCACCGGTCTTGTTTGTGAAGAAGAAGGATGGCACTATGAGGATGTGCATTGATTATCGTCAGCTGAATAAGTTGACTATCAAGAATCGGTATCCTTTGCCGAGGATTGATGATCTCTTTGATCAATTTCGGGGAGCTGCTGTGTTCTCTAAGATTGACTTGAGATCAGGGTATTATCAGTTGAAGGTGAAGGATGTGGATGTGCCTAAGACAGCTTTCAGGACAAGGTATGGGCATTATGAGTTCCTTGTGATGCCGTTTGGTTTGACAAATGCTCCTGCTGCTTTCATGGACATGATGAACCGTGTGTTTCATGAATACCTGGACAAGTTCGTTGTGGTGTTCATTGATGATATCCTTGTGTACTCGCGTACTGAGGAGGAGCATGAAGAGCACTTGAGGATTGTTTTGCAAGCTTTGTTGGAGAATCAGCTTTATGCTAAGCTGAGCAAGTGTGAGTTCTGGCTTAAGGAGGTGGTGTTTCTTGGGCATGTGGTCTCAGCGGAGGGGATTCGAGTTGATCCTCAGAAGATTGAGGCGGTGATGAACTGGAAGGTTCCTAAGTCCGTTCATGAGGTCCGTAGTTTCCTTGGTTTGGCGGGATACTACTGAAGGTTTGTGGATGGTTTTTCCAAGATTGCTGCTCCTTTGACAAAGCTGTTGCAAAAGGATGTTAAGTATGAGTGGACGGAAGCGAGACAACAGGCTTTTGAGAAGCTGAAGGCGGCTTTGACGCAAGCTCCTATCTTGGTTCAGCCTGAATCAGGGAAAGAGTTTGTGGTCTATAGTGATGCATCCTATGTTGGTTTGGGGTGTGTGCTGATGCAAGAGGGTAAGGTGGTGGCTTATGCATCGCGGCAGTTGAAAGTGCATGAGCGCAATTACCCTACGCATGATATTGAGCTGGCTGCAGTGGTTTTTGCTCTGAAGATCTGGAGGCATTATCTGTATGGTGAGAAGTGTACTGTGTACACGGATCACAAAAGTTTGAGGTATCTGATGTCACAGAAGGAGATGAATCTTAGGCAGCGGCGTTGGTTGGAGTTGCTCAAGGATTATGATCTGACGATTGAGTATCATCCTGGAAAGGCTAATGTTGTTGCGGATGCCTTGAGTAGGAAGGTAGCTGTTGAGATGAGGGCTATGTTTGCTAGCTTGAGCATATCGCGAGATGGTGGTCTTGTTGCTGAGTAGCAGGTGAAACCATCGTTGGTTCAGTTGATCAAGGATAAGCAGTTGTTGGATGATTCCTTGGTGTCTCATGTTCAGGATATCGCGGAGGGTAAACCTTTGGATTTCTGTTTTAATGATGATGGTGTGTTGTGTTTTGGGCGTCGGATAGTAGTGCCTGCTGATGCTGAGTTGAGGCGTGCTATTCTGACTGAAGGCCATAGTAGTCCTTTTGCTATGCATCCTGGTAGTACTAAGATGTACCGTGATCTTCGTGATGAGTACTATTGGGTGGGTTTGAAGAAGGATGTTGCAGAGTTTGTGAGCAAGTGTTTGGTGTGTCAGCGAGTTAAGGCTGAACATCAGGTTCCTTCTGGGTTGTTGCAACCGTTGAAAATCCCTGAATGGAAGTGGGAAAGGGTTACCATGGATTTTGTATCTGGTTTACCTTTGTCTCCTTCGAAGAAGAATTCTGTTTGGGTGATTGTGGATCGCCTGACGAAGTGTGCGCATTTCTTGCCTGTGCATACTACGTTTTCTTTGGATAAGCTGGCAGAGCTGTACATTGCTGAGATTGTGAGGTTGCATGGTGTGCCTAAGTCGATTGTGTCGGATAGGGATCCGAGGTTCACATCGCGTTTCTGGCAGTGTTTGCATCAAGCTTTGGGTACAAGGTTGCATTTCAGTACATCCTATCATCCTCAGTCGGATGGTCAGTCTGAGCGAGTTATTCAGATCTTGGAGGATATGTTGAGGTGCTGCGTGATTGAGTTCCAAGGTTCTTGGGAGAAGCATCTGCCTTTGGTTGAATTCGCTTATAACAATAGTTATCAGGCGAGTATACAGATGGCACCTTATGAGGCTCTGTATGGAAGGAAGTGTAGGACTCCTCTTTGTTGGGCTGAAACTGGTCAAAAGTTGGTTTCGATGCCGGCTTTGTTGAAAGGGACCACTGAGAAGGTGAAGCTCATCTGTGAGCGGTTGAAGGCTGCCTCTGATCGGCAAAAGTCTTACGCGGATTTGAAGCGTAAGGAGATAGAGTATGCGGTGGGTGACCGTGTGTTCTTGAAGGTTTCGCCTTGGAAGAAGGTGATGAGGTTTGGCCGAAAGGGTAAGTTGAGCCCTAGGTACATTCGACCATATGAGGTTGTTGAGCGTGTGGGTCCTGTTGCGTATCGGTTGAGGTTACCTCAAGAGTTGGAGAAGATTCATGATGTGTTCCATGTTTCTATGCTCCGGAAGTATAGATCTGATCCTTCGCATGTGATGCCTGTGGAGGAAGTGGAATTGAATCCGGATTTGACCTATGATGAGGAACCGGTGAAGGTTCTGGATTCGGATAGCAAGGTTCTTCGTGGCAAGACCATTGAGTTGGTGAAGGTGCTGTGGAAGCATCGAGGTGTTGAGGAAGCCACGTGGGAGCGGAAGGAAGACATGCTGAAGCAGTTTCCTTATCTCTTTCCTTCAGGTAAATTTCGAGGACGAAATTTCTTAAGGGGGGAGAGTTGTAACGCCCCGGTTTTGGGCTTAGTAGTTTTGGGCGTTGACCGGTTTGGTCAAAGTGCTGTTCGAATCTAAAGAGGTGAAATTAGGAAAGCCTAGTTCGGGTTGCATTAAAAATATAGAAAAATGTTCTAAAATCATCTTTTAATATAATTAAGTGAACTGTGAAATCAATTTTGGAAAATGAGTTTTGGAAGGGTGACATTTTGGCTAGTGACCAAAATGTAATTTTTGAAAGTTTGGTGACTGTTTTCGAAAGGGTTGAAACTTTGAATCTTTAAGGAGCTATTAATCCAAAAATAGTTTCTCCAGATTTTTCTAAGATATTTTGAGATTTATTCTGATTTTAAAAGATGTCAAAAGAGGAGGGAAAAGCCATTTGGCTATTTTGTTAACTAACTTTCCAATTTTCTTTCTCTCATTTTCTCTCAACCCAAACACCTTATTTCCAGAGAATTGTTTCTGATTTTCTCACCTAAATCTCTCCTTTCAACTCTCTTTTGATTCCTAATCAACATATCTACAAAACCTCATCATTTGCTACTTGATTCATCAAGGTTTTTGATTCCAAAAAGAGGAGAAACTCAAGTTTGGAGGTAAGAACGTCCTTCTCCTCTAAACTATCAGTTCTTTACTGAAATTCCTAAGTTTTCAATCCTTAATTGATGTTTTATTAAAGGCTTTTGAGTTGTGAATTGGATCTTGGCTTATAATGCAAGATTTGGTGATTTTTGATGATTTTCGTTTGATCTGATAAATCTGTGATTTGAGATGTGTTTTTGATGATATTTGAACATTAAATTGATAAGGAATTGAGTTTTGATTAATGCAATCCCGGATAGGTTGAGTTTCCTAAGTTTAGCTTGTGTTTCTTGGTTGTTTTTGAGGTGATCTTGTGGATCTGATGTTGCTGGAGGTATAAGGATGTTTGTAGGTTCTTTTTAGATGTTAAATGATGTTAAAGGATGTTAGGTTTTGATGGTTTATGGCTGGGCTTTGTTGAGAAGTGGTTTGGATGCATTTTTGGTTGTGTTTGGTAGCCGAAAATGGAGTGTGGATGAGTGCAGCGAGTTTAAGTGCTTTCATTGAAGCAATTAATGCATGATGATGCATTAATCCTCTGCTTTGATGTGTTAAAACAGGGGAGGCATCTTTGGATCCAAGAGTTGTTGATCCGGAAGCTTGATTTGGTGCTTCGGCAAGAGGCGAAGTGGAATCGGTGAGTGAAAATGGTTTTCGGCTTTGAAACCAATGTCTTGGGAGCTTAGTTTAAGTCTAAACAACTTTGCTAAGCTCAAGTGTAAGTTTTCGGAAAGTACTCTCTAGTGGTGGCCATGATTTTGTTGTGATGCAATGTGGTTTATTGCATGATTTAATTACTGTTTTGAAAGCATGATTTAGCATGGTAATTGTTGTTTTTGTAAGCCATATGTTGAAGGAAGCTCAAGGTAAGAGTTCCTTGTTTTTGTACATTGATAAAATGTGGTTTGATGCTTTTAAATGCATGATGAATATGGCTTGGTTTAATGCTTTAAAATAGTGGATAAATTGATGATAATGATGTATATTGGCAAGTGATGTTTTGAAAAGGTTAAGGTCACTAAGGTGGTTAAAAGTCCTTGAGTGAGCCTTGTTTACTTAAGAACATCAAGGTGGTTAAAAGTCCTTGGATGGTTCTTGCTATGGACACAAAGGTGGTTAAAAGTCCTTGTGTGATCCTTTCCATGGTGTTTAAAAGTCCATGGGGCCATGGTGTTTAAAAGTCCATGGGGCCAAGGTGTTTAAAAGTCCTTGGGGCCAAGGTGTTTAAAAGTCCTTGGGGTGAAAGTTGATGAACTTGTTTTTAAAGGAATGGAACTTATCACTTGTGGCCAATATGACATGTTATGATATGAAGCATGAGATGCTTGTTTTAAGTATGCTTTTGAGCATGTGCAATTGATGATTTGAAGCATGATTTATAAATGTTTTATAAATGCATTATTGAATGGTTTTATGAGCATTCCTCACTAAGCTTTTGCTTACGCTATCTTTCATTTTCTTAATTCAATAATGCAGAACATTAGAGTACCTTGAGGGCAGCAAGAAGGGCAAGCAATCAAGTGAAAGTAAAGCTCAATGTATGGAAGGTTTCTTAAGTACACTTTTAGCTTTTGGTAATTTGGCAATGGGGGACCTATGTGTATGTTTTGGGAGAGGTTTTGAACTCCCTAAGTATGTTGAATGTTGATGAGAATGCTGGTTTTAGTGTTTGGCCTTTATATGCTTGAATTGGAAGCTTATGCTTGTATGGCTTGCTTGTGTAGGAAGCATGCCTATAGATTTGGGGCTTTTCGTATATGATGTTGTTTTGATGAATTGTTGATGCAAGTATGTCTCATATATGTTGAATTGCATGCTGGTAAAGTTTGGTAACATTTGGAGCATGATTGGATGTCTAATTGCATGTTTAAGAATGCATTTTGGGGCAATCTTTGCAGGGCGTTTCGGAACAGTGCAACCCGTTTCGGAACAGGTGCCTTAAACAAGTCCAGGCGTCCGAAACCGGAGGGACCGTTCCGAAACGGTTTGGCTACTGCCAGCCCGTGTTGCGGTACGCGTTGCGGAACGGCCCCGCATTTCGAAACGGGCTCTGTCTGTTTCGGAACGGGTGACCGTTAGGGGCTGACATTGGCAGTTAAATGTTTTGAATTGTTTGCATTTTGGTCCTGAATCTTGTTTGTGCAATTGTATGAGCTTGGGAAGTCCTTTTGAGCTGAAATTTCACAGTGAAGCATGAAACCTGATTAATTACAAGCTGGTAACTTTAATTTGGGTTAAGTCCTTATATTTATCAGAAATTACAATTTGGTCCCTAAAGTTGTAATTTGTTCAATTGGGTCCCTGTTTGATCTCTGATGTTTGTGATCTTTGAATTTGATGTTTGTGTGATCACAATTAGGGCTAATGTGCATCTAGACAAGATTAAAAAGAAAAAAAAGGGGTCGTTAATCAAGGTTGACTTTCGGGCTTACTTTGGTTTTCCCCGTGTGACTTTCTTAATTCGGGTCAACCGTCTAGGCCGGGTTAAGGGGGTTACAACATATTTCCTCAACAGCAAATCCTTGTAGACCATCATCATTCAATAACCTTTTCATTGCTTTAGTAAGGAAGGCTACCTGTGATTTCATCGTGCTGTCGGCTTCATAATCCTTGACAGCAAGTACCCGTTTACTCCCTCTTCTTGTAGTCGGAAACTGCTCCTCATTCTTGGCCAGATTTTCCAACAATAGTCCATTCGCTGCTGAATCAATTCGAATACGAGTTTGTAAGTTAGCAGCATTATAAAACTTTGTAACCTGATTCCAGACGGGGAATCCATGCATTGGGCAGTTCCGTAGAAGAGTAGTAAATCTGTCCTAGGCCTCGTGCATCGGCTCGTCATCTTCCTGTTGAAAAGTAGCAATTTTGTTACGCAATCGCTCAGATAAATGCGAAGGATTAAAACGAGATAAAAATTCACGAGATAAATCTACCCAAGTCATAATTGAACCCGACGTAAGTTTATTCCACCAAGTTTTAGCTCTGTCCCTCAATGAATGGGGAAATAACCGAAGCCTCAGTATCTCCGGATTAACTCCTGGCAGTCTAAACGAACCACAGATTTCCTGGAACATCTTGAGATGCTCCCTAGCATCTTCTGTCACAGCACCACTAAACTGCCCGGCATTGTTGATCATACTAAACATGACAGGTTTAAGCTCGAAGTTATCAACATCAATATCCGACAGCGTGGTCTCCAACTCTACATGATCGTTCAACATGTAGTCACGGCAGGACCGTCGTCCGGCTACTGCGGGCGGGTCGCCGACAGGCGGTATACCATCACCAGCGGGCAGATTACGGGCCATCTTCTCTAGCTGTTCCTCAAGGTACTCGTTCCTGTCTAAGAGGTGGCGAAGTTGTTTCTTGAGATTGAAGGAACGTTCAACTTCCGGATCTAATTTATACTCAGGATCTTCACCCCTTTTAGATCTGCGCATAAACAAGAAAACCTCGTGAAAAGCAAGAGTTGAAAGTACTAACGAAAAATAGAAAAAGAAAAATAAAAAGAAAAACAAAAACAAAAACGAAAAGTGCAATAAAGGAAAGGTGTAGTTATGTTGCCAATCCCCGGCAACGGCGCCAAAAACTTGTTGCGTGTAAAAGAGTCTATCGCAATTGTAGTGCAAGTGTACACGACGCAAGTAGTAAAGTGATACGAAGTATCGGATATCGTCTCCACAGTGATTGGGCTACTGACTTCACCTTAATTTACTGCACAAAAGTAAAGGAAATAGTTTAGAAAGTTGTCACGAGAATAATAAAGGAAAGCGTAAATAAAAGAGTTGGAATATCAAGATAGAGAGAATGGGCTGGTATTGAATTGCTCAGTAGTGCAGGTATTGCAATGCTTAGGAAATCCAGTTCTGTCGTCGCGCCCGTCGCCGACAGCACCTGTCGCGGCGGTTGTCCGTTAGCTGTCGCGGCAGCGAACACACCAACTCCGTACTTCAAGTTTGGCAAGAATCCCAGATCTGCCTTGGCCTATCCCTAGGTCCAAGTCTGTCGATGATCACGTCTTGATGATACCTCCCGGCGTGAATCGAAGGATGAACACCGATGTGTATGAATTCTTCTTTAGCCACTTAACCTTGCCCTATCCCTAGGCACAAGATAGTTCAACTATAAACTAGAGAACTTGCTCTTATCTCTTTTGTATACTTAACTCTCCCGATGCTAAGTAAATGGATAACCTCACAATGCTCTCCCGATGCTCTTGCAAGATATTCATAACCAAAAATAAGAGAACTTGAAGTTTATTTTATTGAACTTGGAAAATCCTAAAACAAAACAACCCTTGCAACTACTTTACAAAACAACCCGTGGCCCTAGGGGGTTTTTAGAACATAACGACGGCGGGTAAACGGCAGGGGGATTTAGATTATCGGTTATGGGGGTATGGAGTATGATGTCCCCTAGGTTAAAATCTATGCCCTTATATAAGCTTTGGGCTCAAGTATTCTAAGTTAACAAGGATTACAACTTTAATTAAAAGTAAGATTCTAATAAAGACTTAATCTCCAAGTATCCTACTTTTCAGCCGCCATCCTTGTGTCTTGGGATTTCCTCTCCTTGAGCTTTGGCTTGACATATCTTTTGATCCGGGGCTTGGAAAATTATTTGGTTTTCACACGACAGACGAGCAGATTTTTCTCTATCTATCGAGGTCCACTTTGCTTTTCCTCTTCATAAGGCTGCTGTCACCTTGCTGTCACGGCAGATCCATGGCATCATCATCCTCGTTGTCTGCTTGTCCAGTTCAGCTCTGCTGCTTCTCTGCCCTGCGCCCGCCTTCTCCGTCTATGATGGCAGCTACCTGCAAAATAAGCCATCTTTTAGTATAATCCGTGCCTTTAGTATATTTGTGATGTTTTGCTGTAAACTAACCTAAATGCAATGCAATGATGCTTGAATGCAGCAGAAATATGGGTTAAAAAGGGTGTAAATAATAGAACTTTTACACACTCAACAGTAATCATCAACAAGTTTCAAGGTAACTCGCTTAGCATCAAAATCAACTACAGCTCTATGCTTGGTCAACCAATCCATCCTAAGAATTACATCAAAACCATAGAAAGGCAACTCCATTAAATCAACTACAAACACATGACCTTGAATAGAAAAAGTACATCTCCTGTACAACTTCCTCGTAACCACAATTTCACCAAATGAACTAATTACTTACATTCCCACATCTAACATCTCAACAGGGATATCTAGCAAATATGCATGCTCACTTAAAATATATGAATGCATAGATCCATAATCAATCAAAGATAACAATGACAAGGATTACAAAGTGAATGTACCTGCAATCACATCAGTGTCATTGTGTCCCTCACGATGTGCATACACCCTCGTAGGACCACCACCCTCGGGTTGTACAGCCACAACATGTGCTACAGCTCTCTGTCCATCCTCCCTAAGCTAGAAATTACCACGACCGTGCCCACGGCCTCTCTGTGGTGCAACAACAGGGCTCGACCCTCACCACCTCCAGCCAACAAAGGACAATCACGCCTCTAATGATCACCCGACCCACAATTCTGTCAAGAGTTACCAGCCACAGCCACAAGAGCCTGCGCTTCTCGAGCCATACGAGGACAATCCCGCCTCAAATGCTCGCAAGATCCACAAACCCAACATGCATTTTGCTCAGACCTTACCCTATTACCCTGAACTAGTGCACTACACCCAACATTACCTCACCTCGGCTCAGGCCGATACCTACGATCACGATGCCTCTTAAATTGTCCACCTCCAGGACCAGAATCTGCAGCTCTCTTACTCGAGCTAGAACCACCCACGCGAGAGGACAAGCCCAAACTCTGCTCAATATCCTTAGCTCGCGTCACCAACACATCAAAATCTGTGTAATTAGAGGCCAACATAAAAGTCTTCACTTCTTGCACCAAGCCATATCGGAAGCGATCACAACGATGCATATAACTCGGTACCAATTCAGATGCATATTAGCTCAATCAAACGAACTGGACCTCATACTCAACCACTGTCATGCTACCCTAAACTAATGACATAAACTCACGCTTCTTTTTATCAAAGTATCTAACTCCTAGATACGTCTTCTTAAAAGCAGCTTGGAAGAACTCCCAATCCACCTCATTAGGCTCAATAGCCACAGTTACAATCGTCCACCAACTATAAGCATCACCTTGCAGCAACAAAACATCACATCCCAGCGTATGTGTATCATTGCAACCAATTTGATCCAAAACCTGGATCGTACTGGCTATCCAAGCCTCGGATGCCTCGGGCAACAAACCACGGTACTCAACACCGCCCAAACTATGCAAGCGTTCAAATGGCGACCCCGTTTTCCCAAAAGTAGGTGCTTGCACCTGCACTCCAGCAACAACAACCTGGGGTTTTACAAGGATATTGAAATAAAGTACTTGAGCTTGGATTTTGATGTTGGATAGTTTCTCTTAGGATCAGTAGTACTTGCGGGTTGTTTCTGGACTCTCTTTTATACCTTCTCATTCAATTCTAGCCGTTGGGGTTGTTGCCATCATAAATATAGCCGTTGGGATGCAATCTTCCCACCATAAATGCACTTCTGCAACTACCCGTTTCGAAACACATGTACCTATTTCGAAACAAACCAAAATAGAAATAGTCGTTGGGTGTAATTAAGAGACCGTATCGAAACGGACATGATGGTTTCGATACGCTAAGAGCCCATTCCGAAACAGCTTGACATTTGTTTCGAAACAATTTGAAACTGTCAAAACCCCTATCGAAACGTGCTTAAACCGTTTCGATACACCTTAACCGTTTTATGAAAATCAGTTAGAAATTGCAAATGTCATACAACTTGAATCCAAGTTTAAAACTCGTTTTGAAACGTTTGAGATCGTTTCGATACAACCATATCGAAACGGATCTACCTGTTATGTTGTTCTTTATCTGTTTCGAAACATAGGGTCTTGTTTCGATACTACCGTATCGAAACGAGAAGACTAGTTCCGAAACAAATGTTAACAATTTCAAAACGTTCCGAAATGCCTAAGGGTTGTTTCAAAACGGTGACTCGAAGAAACACTGTTCTAACTTGGAAAACACTTAGAAATATTTGTATAAACCTTTGGTTTTGACTTGACCACTTTACTTAAATGTTTTGGGATAGTTTTGAGGACTTAAAAATTTATTTTCTATTTTCAATTTAGTCCTTAAATTCCTTCTTATATCAAAATCAATTCTTTGGTTTTACAATCTCCCTCTTTTTGATATAACGAAACCAATTATATGTTCTTATGTGTTTTGAAATCTTTGAAAAACTTTTAACTCCCCCTCAGTTTAAGATCGGTTTTAAAGTTTTGAAAAATTGAAATTTAAAGCACTTGAAACTTAAAACCAACTTAAAAATACTTAGGCTCTTAGGAATTACTTCTCCCCCTTTTTGTTAGATCAAAAATATAATCAAGGCTAAATGAGAATAAAAGAGGCATAAAGATCATAAACCAAACAACAAAATAGCATAAATAGCATTAAGTTCATGCAACAAATCCAAACTTAACATCAAACTCAATCCTAAAAAATGAAATCAAATCATAGGTCTTAAAACAACAAAGAGAGATAGGTGCATAAAATCAATCCTAATATGACAAGATGAAATGATATGCAATAAGCCTAGGGTGCCTCATCATCTTATCGTCTCCAAGGTCATCCAAGAAATCATCATTGTCATTCTCTTGATCCTTGCGAAAACGCCTCCAATCACTGTAGAAGTTGGTGAATGAGAGATCCATAGATGATTGTTGATTTTCAAGAGAGGTAAGACGATTCTCGTCGCCAAGAACACGATCCTCCAAGGATTGTAAACGAGTTTTGATAGCTGCAAACCCAGAAGCCATGTTTGTGTCCATGGTGTTAAACCTTTCGGTGAGGAAGGCCATGAGAGCATCATTGTTAGGATCCACAACGGGAGCTTGAGCTTGTGGTTGAGGCTCTATTTGAGGTGCTTGACCTCTACGATCAACTCGAATCCATTCACCAAGTGTGTAACGAAATCTGGATCTTACAAGAGAAGACTCACCAAGCTTTTGCTTTTGTGGTTCTGGGAAATCGTATGAGACATCAAGACCAATGCGAACAAAGATGTAGCTCAAAACTGTCCCATCGGTGAAAGAGGTGATGGAGTCGGTTAGACGATGCCTCACTTGATAGACCATCTCGACAAACATGATCTTTAACAAGTTAGGTTGTTGTGCTTGTCGAAAACACTTGAGCAAAAAAGTATCAACTTGGCGGATGAGGGCAAATTTTCTTTCGGATGAGCGAAAGAACCAAGAGATGATCAAGTGCAAGAAACAGTCATGGGCATCCAAAGTAAGAACCGATCCGGTTTGATTTCCAAAGTGAGTTTCATCCTCAATTCCCTCATCAACAAGCCCAAGGATGTTCACTAAGGTGGATGGATCATTGCGAAACCTTTTTCCCAAGATGTAAGACTCAATGGCTATGACTTCAGAACGATCGTCATTGCTAATAAGATTAGCATTGGGGTAGAAATGTAGTACCATGTTCTTGTAGACAATTTCGGGAATGTTCATGAAGCTTAGGAAGCTCCATTGTGTCAAAAGAGATAGGTACTTGAAGTAGAAACGCTCGGAATCAAGGAATGCCATATCAACAACTCTCTCTCGTCCAACAACGACATCTTGAAGAATTTTAAAACGATTCCTAACTTCTTGATTTATAAGACTCTTTGAATAGAGGAGGGTAAGGTTGGGACGAACATTGTCATCGGGTTTCGAACCTTCACCCCCTTCAATCTTTCTTTTCTTAAAATCCATTAAAAACACCTAAAAACAAAGCAAGCAATAAAATTTAAGTATATTGTCACGGTCCGTTTGCGTGATAGGCAAGACCCTGACGAGATGCTTGCTGGCTGTGCTTAAGTCGGGATGCGGGATAGCATTAAGGGTGTAGTACGTGCCGTACAGTCGTTCGGTCCTGGGGGCAGGGCGTGCTGGTTAGGCACCACACTGGTCGGGAGCTGTCCCCGCTTCCCTGATGAGCCTATGGGAGGGCGAAACCAGTAAGCATCGAGTGGAAAAGGCTGAGCCCCGGGCTTATGGGAGCCCTGGGTTGCCGCACGGGGGAGTTGTCCCTGCGTGAAGACTCTGACCCCGTGACAGATGGTATCAGAGCAGGTCCGTCTGCTAGCTGTGAGCTTACCAAGCGCTCCATGTGCTGCGCGTAGCGAGTCAAGTGGACGAGCGTGAGTCTCGCACCCGAGTGAATGGGTGTTCGCGAGTGGGACCTCTAGAAAGAGACTGAGACGAGGTAGGGTAGGCAGGAAGCTACAGCGAAAGTTCACCAAGCACTCGCAGAACCTCGGTAATGAGGGCGAGCAGGCAGGGAATTGCACACTAGATCTGGGTTGGTTCCCTATAGGAGTGGGAACGAGATTTCTCCCCATGCACGAGGGCGTGCATGAATTGAGTGGGGGAGATTGTCACGGTCCGTTTGCGTGATAGGCAAGACCGTGACGAGATGCTTGCTGGTCGTGCTTAAGTCGGGATGCGGGATAGCATTAAGGGTGTAGTACGTGCCGTACAGCCGTTCGGTCCTGGGGGCAGGGCGTGCTGGTTAGGCACCACACTGGTCGGGAGCTGTCCCCGCTTCCCTGATGAGCCCATGGGAGAGCGAAACCAGTAAGTATCGAGTGGATAAGGCTGAGCCCCGGGCTTATGGGAGCCCTGGGTTGCCGCACAGGGGAGTTGTCCCTGCGTGAAGACTCTGACCCCGTGACAATATGCATTAAATCCTAATTCGATCCAATAAGAATCCCATTAAGGTTTTTAAAAACAATTTTAAGGTATATACATAAAAACAAAATTTTTGATGAAACCAAATTTGAAAACAATGTTAAAAAATACGAGTAACATAAAATATATTCGATCCAAGAAATTTGAGATTTGAAATTTTTTTACAAGATTTTGAAAATCCATAATGTAAAACAAGTATTTTATACAAAACTATAATTTATTAACATAGTATTCAACCGAAATCAAAAGAAAAAGAAAAAGATAGAAAATACCTCAAATATGAGATTTTGGAGGAATTTGTGGATGAAATTGCACAAAATTGATGAAGCTTGCTTAGATTGAAGTTTAGGAGTAAAAGCTCTCAAGTTTTGATGAAAAACAAAAAAGATTTGGAGGGTTTTTATAGAAGAATTCGATCTAGGGGTTTTGAGGGTTTTTTGTGTTTAATAAAAAGTGTCTTTTAGCATTTAAAACCCTACGAACGTTACGAAACTGATTGATCATTTTGATACAGGTTTGACTGTATCGAAGCCCAAGAGTTTGCCCGTATTGAAACGGGGATGGGCCGTTTCGATTAATGTTTCAGCAGAACCAAAACTTTTCAAAACCCTTTTGGAGCGTTTCGAAACAGCCTGGTCCATATGTGTTCTTTAAAGGCACTAAAATGTAGAAAATTCTAACTTTGATCGAACCTAGATGCATGAATGAGCAAGTTTAACATATCAAAACATAAACATACTCCCCCTAACTATAAGCAAGGATACAATTAAGATCAAAGAAACATAAGCATGGGATTTAAAAAGAATTCAAGCAATTTTAAGCATAAAGGTCCTAAAAGGTCAAGATAGGCTAGTTAGACCTAACTCTCTCCTAAGGGACCAAAAATGCTTTTTATCTAGAGGTTTGGCAAAGATGTCCGCTAATTGATTTAAGGTGTCTACATACTCTAAAACAAAATCTTCCTCAAGGACATGATCTCTAATGAAATGATGCCTTATTTCTATGTGTTTGGTTCTAGAGTGTTGTACGAGATTTTTGGTAAGACATATGGCACTAGTGTTATCACACTTAAGGGGTATGGTGTCTACCTCAATTCCATAGTCTAAGAGTTGTTGTTTCATCCAAAGGACTTGAGCACAACAACTCCTTAAGGATATGTACTCTGCTTCGGTGGTAGATAAAGCTACACTATTTTGTTTCTTAGAGAACCAATATATGAGCATACCACCTAGGAATTGACAAGTCCTGGAAGTACTTTTCCTATCTATCTTACAACCCTTGTAATCCGCATCCGAATAAGCATGAAGGTTAAAGGTTGAGTCTCTAGGATACCAAAGGCCTAAACAAGGAGTATCTCTAAGGTACCTAAAGATCCTTTTAACGGCTATAAGGTGTGACTCTCTAGGACTAGTGATAATTGCATAAATATCCTTGTTTTCACACCCTTTTTTGCTATAGCATTTGCCTGTTCTTGAGTTCATACCATAGCATTTAGACTGCATTTAGGTTGCATTTTCTTCTTCTGGGTGCATTTTTATCTTTGCTGGTTATTGGTCCATATTGAGGGGTACTGCTTGGAAGGTTGGTTTTGGTTTTGGTGGTGCGTAAGAAAGGAGTCAAGAGAGAAAGCCGGTGCCGGGAATTGCTATAGCATGATGGAAGTGGATATTGGCAGGCACGTGAGATACATGTGAGCTGCAGAAGAACGTAAACATGCAAAAAAGGACGATTTGACATGTGTAGTAGCCGGTACCCACCTGCAGACAGTCCTCTATGTCCCCTCGTGGCAGACCTTGTCGGTGGATATTCCTTGGGATTATCAAGGCATCTTTAGAGCACAAAACCCTAGAAGCCTCCACTATATAAAGGGGAGATAAGCTTGAAAAAATGGAGAGGCAAGTGAAGTGTGGTGAAAGAGAGGCGGAAGAGAGAGAAAAGGAGAGGGAAGTTTTAACCTTCATCTTTTCCAGCTTGGTGTCCTCCATCGTTGAAGCTCTAAAAAGTGGCCTCACCGGCCTCGAGAGAGGCAGTGAGCCTAAGACAGTCTGCCAGTCCATGGCGGAGAGGGAGTTCACCTTTCTTTCTGTCCCTATAGCAATTTCTTTTCATATCTTTATATTTGGTGATGTTATCGCAATGATACGTTGGATGATATTGCCTAGCTACGAATTGTTTTAGGTGGCTTGGGTTTGATGGATGATTTTATTTTGAGTACTTTTTAATGCATGCTATGGCTTTTTTAGTGTTTATCATGTTTTATGCTTTGCTTATGCATTTCTCATTTCCTTAAAGTTGTAAGAGCCCTCGAGAGTTGGCCGTTCTTTAAGTGTTTGTTGGGGTTAGTAATCGAGAGAGCTAGCCTTAGAACCCTCATAAGCAATGGAGTGGCTGTCGAGAGGCAGACTCTAACCTACCTTAGAGATAAATGATAGGTTTCAAGGGCTAAAAAGGATAGTACGTGAAGGGTAGGGGAGTGTTAAGAGTTTACGCCGAGAGGTATGGCTGTAGCATTTCTGATTTCCAGTTTCCTAGCTAGAGATAGTTTAGGAACACTTTTAGCAAGTCCCGCCTAGCATAGAAGATAGCTGAAGAGCCTTAGGATCGTTATAAAGCTTAAGTTAGGTTATCCAACATTCCCAGCTAGTCATTTCGTAGTGAGTTTCGCATACGAAAGGGGACATGTTTATCATATTGTTACCTCATCTTTCTTTGCACTATTTTGCTTCAGCATTATTTTACACCATCTCTTTTACTATAGCATTATCATCTACAAAAAGTTCAATCTTTATTGTTACAGCAACCGTGAATACCTCCAATCCATGTGGAGATGATACTCACTCATCACTTTATTACTCGTTTGACGTGTATACTTGCACCATTTGTTTATCGTTTATAGTACACTACACGATCGCGAACAAGTTTTTGGCGCCGCTTCCGGGGATTGGCAATTGGTTGTTTACGGTTTTTGTTTATATCACTTGTTCTTTTTGTTTTTGTACAAATTTATTTTATGTTTTTTATTTTTCTTTTCTGGTGTCTTGCTAGTGTATGACCAGATGGCGACCTAGAGGACCCCTGCAATCACCTATTTTTGAAATTGAGCATTTCTTGAGACTCAGGAGACGTGTTCGAAGAGAAGAGAATAGAAACATGAACGAAGAAATACCACCACCTCAAGGTAACGAAGATGCTATGGCAAATGGCCAGGGAGAAGCAGCTCGACCTTGAGCAATTAGAGATCATTTGACACCTATCTTGGACGATCTCTATCCCGAAATAGTAGCTCCAGAAATTCAGGCAGCCCAGTTCGAGCTTAAACCTGTTATGTTCAACATGTTGAACACTATTGGTTAGTTTGGATGTATGCCTCATGAAGATGCACGACAACATATCCGTGCTTTCTTGGAAGTTTGTGACTCGTTCATACATCAAGGAGTGCACGAGGATGTGCTAAAGCTTAAACTGTTTGCATATTTTTATGTGATCGTGCTAGAGCATGGCTAAGTGGAGTGCCAGCTGGATCAATGGAGACTTGGACAGATCTATGCAAAAGTTTTCTGCTACAGTTATAATCCACCAAATAGAAACACTCAGTTGAGAAATGATATAGCTTTTTTCGTCAAGCTGATGACGAATCCATGTATGAGTGTTGGGATCGATTCAAGGGATTATTGAGGAAGTGAACAAATCATGGTTTTCATGATTGGACCCAAGTGATTATGTTCTATAATAGGGTAAATGCTCCCACAAGGATGATGCTAGATGCTTCAGCAAATGGGACCTTGTTAGACAAATCACCGGAGGAAGCATTTGACATTCTTGATAGAGTAGCCAACAATGATTACCAGTTTCCGACCACAAGGCTCGGAACGGGGAGGAGAACCCAAGTAGCTCGAGATAGTGAAGCTGACGACTCAGTAGCTACCCAATTAGCTGCTATCACAAATATGCTAAAGAACCTCCAACTTCCCAACGAAATCAAGGAAGTGAAGTCCACAACCTCATGCCTCAGATGCGATGGCAATCACCATTTGAGTGAATGCCCTAACAATCAAGAGTCAGCCAACTATGTGGGGAATTATAACCGCAACAACAATCCATACTCCAATACCTACAACCTAGGATGATGTCATCATCCAAATTTCAGTTGGGGTAATCAAGGGCACAGTAATTCTACACAGCCAGCGCCACAGCAAAATCTGATCGAAGCACCATCTTCTAACCAGATGATGCTATGGCAAGGTCACAAGGGAGCATCATCTTCATCGAACAGCTCGCTGGAGACTACATTCAAAGAATTTATGGCTATGACAAAAGATTTCATGGGAACCACGAAAGTTTTGCTATAGGATCATGCATCAAACATTAAAAAACAAGGAGCCTTATTGCAAAGCGATAGTTCCTCTCTCCGAGCCTTAGAAACACAAGTTGGCCAGATAGCTCAAACCTTGCATGCGCAACCACAAGGAAGTCTGCCTAGTGACACTGAAGCCACTAAGCACCATAGCAAGGAACAATGTAGCGCACTCACATTAAGGAGTGGTAAGGAAATTAGCAACGAAGAAAAGTTTGGGGGAAAAGAGAAGGAGGAATCTCAGCCCAACTTGACTTAGGAAGAAGATAACTCACAAGATCCTCTAGTTGAAGAAAAGGGTGAGGAAGTCATAGCAAAAGAAACACCGGAGGAGAAGCCTGCTTTTGCTACAACAAAAGATGTAACTCCACCAGTCCAGAAAAATGAAGTTAGACCCCCACCTCCTTTTCCTCAACAATTCAAGAAGCAGAAAGAAGACCTTCAGTTCCAGAAATTTGTAGATATCTTGGACAAATTACATATCAATGCCCTTTGGTCTCTGCAATGCTCCAGCAACTTTTCAAAGATGTATGCTGGCTATCTTTTCAGACATGGTCGAGGATTTTTTTAGAAATTTTCATGGATGACTTCTCGGTCTCCAACGATGACTTCGACACATGCTTGGGCAATCTTGCCAAGGTTCTAAAGAGGTGCGAGGAAGCTGACTTGGTGCTCAATTAGGAAAAATTCCATTTCATGGTAACGGAAGGAACGATCTTAGGCCACAAGATCTCGAAGCAAGGGATAGAAGTAGATAAAACAAAGGTCGAGGTCATTGAAAAACTACCTCCCCCCACTACTGTCAAGGAAGTAAGAAGCTTCCTAGGGCATGCTGGCTTCTATCGGAGATTCATCAAGGATTTTTCGAAGATCTCAAAGCCATTATGCAATTTGCTACAGTAAAATCAACCATTTGTGTTTAACAAAGATTGTTATAGCGCATTTCAAGAACTGAATGAGAAGCTTATCTCAGCACCAGTTGTCATTCCACCTGATTGGAACGAGCCATTTGAGCTGATGTGTGATGCAAGTGACTACACCGTCGGTGCAGCACTTGGACAAGGCCGAGGTAAACTCTTTCATGTTATCTATTATACTAGTCGCACTTTGAATGATGCACAAATCAATTACACCACAACTGAAAAAGAGCTGCTTGCTGTAGTATTTGCCTTTGATAAGTTTAGGTCATACTTAATAGGCACTAAGGTCATAGTTCATACCGATCATTCAACCATTAAGTACTTAGTGACTAAAAAGGATGCTAAGCCTAGACTTATTAGGTGGATACTCTTGCTGCAAGAATTTGACTTAGAAGTTAGGGATAGGAAAGGATGTGAGAACCAGGTAGCTGACCATTTATCTAGGCTAGAAAATGCTATCACACAAGGTAGTGAAACTGAAATTAAGGAGGAATTCTTTGATGAGAAACTGTTAGTTGCTACAACAATTCTGTGGTATGCTGATATTGTTAATTATCTTGTTAGTGGTATTTTGCCTCCTGATTTATCTAGCCAGAGACTCAAGAAATTCAGACACGATGCAAGATTCTACTATTGGGATGAACCCTACCCGTTCAAGCAATGTCCTGATCAAATCATAAGGAGATGTGTTATAGCGGAAGAATACCATAGCATTTTGTACCTCTGTCATTCATCAACTGTGTGGAGGGCATTTTGGTGGTGCTAGAATTGTTGTAAAGGTTCTTCAAGCAGGATTCTATTGGCCTACACTTTTTAAGGATGCACATGAGTTCTATAAGACTTGTGACAGATGCCAAAGAACGAGGAACATCTCCAGGCGGAATGAAATGCCATTGCAAAATATTCTGGAGGTTGAAATCTTTGACGTGTGGGGAATTGACTTCATGGGTCCGTTTCCTACATCATATGGAGATCTATATATTTTGCTAGCAGTCGACTACGTGTCAAAATGGGTGGAGGCTGTTGCCACCCCAAGGAACGAATCCAAGACAGTCATGAAGTTTCTTCACAAGAACATCTTCACTAGGTTCGGAGCACCTCGAGCCATCATTAGTGATGAAGGAACTCACTTTGACAACAAGCTTATTGCTAAAGCATTACATTGCTATGGAGTCAGGCACAAGATTGCTACAACATATCATCCGCAGACAAACGGACAGGCTGAAGTTTCCAACCGGGAAATCAAGCAAATCCTGGAGAAGGTGGTTAATCCTAAGAGGAAAGACTGGCCCCCCTTGTTGGATGAAGCACTTTGAGCATATAGGACAACCTTCAAGACACCTTTAGGCATGTCACCCTTCAAGCTTGTATTTGGCAAGGAGTGCCATTTACCCATGGAGCTTGAGCACAAAGCTTATTGGGCAGTCAAGAAACTCAACATGGATGCCCAACTTGCTGGTGAAAGGAGGTTGCTAGAGCTTAATGAGCTGGAGGAATTTAGAGCCCAAGCATATGGGAATGCTCGCATCTACAAGGAGAAAACCAAGAAGTGGCATGACAAACACATTTTTCCAAGGCATTTCTCAGAAGGTCAACAAGTGCTTCTCTACAATTCTAGGCTAAAGCTTTTTCTTGAAAAGCTGAAATCAAGATGGTCATGACCATTCATCATACACAAGGTGTATCCTCATGGCGCGGTTGATATCAAGAAGCTGGATGACAGTGAAGTCTTCAAGGTCAATGGCCAATGCCTGAAGGTGTACAGTGGAGCATCTATCCTCAGAGACAAGTTACGCCTGGATCTTAACGATCCTTGAAAGTTTGCATTCTCTAAACCCTATCTTTTATGCTATAGCATGTTCATAAATAATGCTTCTCTTTTTAGTCTAGTTTTATGTTATCCTAGTACAATATCAGGTACAAAGCAGGAGAGCGTGCCATCTACAGGGTTGGTAGCAAAAGGGAGAAGGACATGAAGTTTGTTTTTATCCACTTTTGGATGTACGGAAGAAAATGGGAAAAGAAAAATATAAGGAGAGGTTTTATCTGAAAAAGTGGGGAGGATGAATTAAAAAAGAGAGAAAAAGATGAAAAAGCAAGAGAGAGAATATTCACCTATTTCATGAGGAGAAACCCTAGCCACATAAACCCATATTCTCTCTCCAGCTGTCAGCTATCACATTAACTCCAAAAAAATTTCTCTCCCTTAAAGCCGACACACGTCCCCATCACCTCCCCTCTTCCATTAATTCTTCAGTTTCCCACCTTTTTCAACTCCCCATATTTTCCTCATCATCATCAACCGTCCCCTCTCCTTCTTCATCTTCTTCAAAACTCAAAACTTTTTCTTCTTCACTCCATCTCTTCGATTTTCTCCCAAACACACAAAACACCCTTCACCATTTTCTTCCCCTTCACATATTCACTCCTCCAATATTTTCAACAAAAACTCCATGGCTCGTTGCAAGAATGCCCCTGAAACTTCCGATCATCCTAAACAATAACCAGTCCTTGATATTTCTAAGTTTCTTGACGAGGCAGCAAAGGAGAGATGGACAAAGCTAAAAGATAGGAGTGTTCTTCCAAAACTAGGGTTTAAATACCCTACAGACGAAGAAGATCAATTCGATCAGGCTATAATGGATGTCATTGGCACACATGAATGGAAAACCTTCGTTGCTCACCCTGAGGAGATCTGTACCTCACTTGTAAAGGAGTTCTATGCACACTTCACAAGTCTAACACAGTCTACAGTTCATGTGCGAGGAGAGCAGATAAAGTTTAATGCCGCAGCAATTAACAAGTTCTATGGGCTAAAGCACACTGTAGACTGCTACACTTCTTTTGTGATGACAATGGATGCGCAGACACATCGCGAGGTGCTAGAGGATATCAATTTTTAGGTAACGGTGCTGGACAACAACAAGTCAGTCGAGAGAGGACGCCTCAAACCTAAGGCCAAGGTATGGAACCATTTTCTGAGACATAAGCTTATGCCTACACTACACATTGCCGCCATCCACATCTTTAGACTTTTTCTCATTCACTCAATAATACATGGTAGACGCATTGACATAGGAAAGATAATAGTGGATGAGGTATATGCTTGTTTGAAACGACCTCGTAGTCCTCTTATTTTCCTTAACTGATTACTGCCTTGTGTAAAATAAAAGACGTCTTCATAGACGATCTTGTGGATGAAACTCTTTTAGGAAACACAAGTTTAATTCCAGCCCTCGTCACAGAACTCCGAGGATTCAATGAAGACATGACTCAACAAACAGTGGAGAGAGGAGCTAAAAGTTTTGCTGCAGCACGAGTAGCAGCATTGGTGGCAACAACAAAAGAACTGAGAATTGAGCTCAGCTTGATGAAGCCAAACTAGCGGGTGTACTTCAAGTATGCTCATCACCACGATAGTTCCATAGCATCCTGCTTAAGTAAACTCCTACCATACCAGAACGTGTCATTTCCACTGTTCCCCACGGAGTTACTGCAAGCCCCCACCACTGCTACAACGAGCACAATGTCTCCCAGTGACCCTAGCCCCGTCCAACCTGCTGCCAAAAAGAAAACTCCGAGAAAGAAGACGCCTACAACTCCTACTGCCCAGCCAGAAAAAGAAACTCCCTCTGTTCCACCCACTGTAGAAGAGACGACCTAGTGGCTACCCAGACCAATAAAAGGAAACGTACCAGAAAGGCAACTAACCCAACACTGTCACGACCAGAAAACCCACTTCCTGAGCTAGAGCATATACCAAGTGATCCTGAGGAAACCCCTCTGAAGGAGACCACTACAGCACAAACAACTGAGTCGACACCAGCGTGATCTGCGGATGCTACAACATCCAGACCAAAAACACGCATCAAACATACTGTTGTACGTGTCAGGCCCTCATCCAGTGCTCAGTCAATATCCTCAGAGAGTGTGGACGATGTAGCAGACCCCCCACTACTCCTCTGAAACATCAATGGACAATACCAGCAGCACGACATAGCCTCCGCACCCAAGAGGTAACTAACTTTTTTCTTTTCATTTTTTTTCATTTTCATCATTTTTCATGGCATATAGTGTAGATTAGTTTATTCATTGTGGACACTACATCTCTCAAGTTTGGGGGTGTTAGTGTTCATAGTTAATATTTTTCTTTAGCATATGCATTATATGATAGAACAAATTTTTTACTATGGCATTATGTTTAGTCTAGAGACAGACTAAGAATATATTTATGATGTCTGACGATGAAATATTAAAGGCCTGAACTAAGTTAGAAAAAACACAACTAGTTGAGATCTGTAGAACTGGCCTTAGGATCTAGTTGTTAAAAAATTGTTACACAATTTCTCTCTTTCTATAAGTAAGTTTGTTAGAAAAAAGGTTTCAGGAAGAACCCTAGTAAACTTTGATATGTAAACTCTAGAGAATTTAAAAGAAAAACTAGATGACCCTGTGCTCAAACAAACGAATAAATGCTACGGCATATCTATAGAAGGACACTCCGCTTTGCTATGGATTTTTCAAAAAAAATAAAGCTTTGCTATAGCATATGAGTGAATGAAAGTTGTCACGGGATGACTCTGCCTACTAGCTCAGGGGTTAAGGGTTTGCTCCATACTCATCTAGAGTTAAGGACGGTAGGTGTGATGAGCTGACACCCTTTGTAGCAGAAAACCTATATCTTCGAGAGTCTAAAATTAGAAAAGAACTAGAGAACATAGTTATGGTATATCTAGGGAGCTTCATTGAAAATTTATCTCACTAGCTTAAGTATAAGAGGAAGGCAGCCACGCACACAGCTTAGTCCTAAGGAATGTTATTAAGGATCTCACTTCTAGTTGTATATATTTATTTGACTAATTTATTTTTGAGGACTGAAATATTACCATAGCAATCCTCTAGGTTAAATCTTTGCCATAGTAATTCTTTTGTTATGTTCTATTCATTGCTTGAGGACAAGCAATTGCTTAAGTTTGGGGGTGTGATAACTGCATAAATATCCTTGTTTTCATACCTTTTATGCTATAGCATTTGCTTGTTCTTGAGTTTATAACATAGCATTTAGACTGCATTTAGGTTACATTTTCTTCTTCTGGGTGCATCTTTATCTTTGCTGGTTATTGGTCCATATTGAGGGGTACTGCTCGCAAGGTTAGTTTTGGTGGTGCGTAGGAAAGGAGTCAAGAGAGAAAGCCAGTGCCGGGAACTGCTATAGCATGATGAAAGTGGATATTGGCCAGCACGTGAGATATACGTGAGTTGCAGAAGCACGTGAACATGCAGAAAAGGACGATCTGACGTGTGCAACAGCTGGTACCCACCTACAGACTATTCTCCTTATCCCCTCGTGGCAGACCTTGTCGGTGGATATTCCTTGGGATTATCAAGGCATCTTTAGGGCACAAAACCCTAGAAGCCTCCACTATATAAAGGGAGAGAAGCTTGGAAAAAAGGAGAGGCAAGTGAAGTGTGGTGAAAGAGAGGCGGAAGAGAGAGAAAAGGAGAGGGAAGTTTTCACCTTCATCTTCTCCAGCTTGGTATCGTCCATCGTTGAAGCTCCAAGGAGTGGCCTCACCGGCCTCGAGAGAGGCGGTGAGCCTAAGACAGTCGGGTAGTTCATGGCGGAGAGGGAGTTCACGTTTCTTTCTGTCACTATAGCAATTTGTTTTCATATCTTTATATTTGGCGATGTTATTGCAATGATATGTTGGATGATATTGCCCAGCCACGAACTGTTTAAGGTAGCTTGGGTTTGATGGATGATTTTATTTTGAGTACTTTTAATGTATGCTATGGCTTTTTCAGGGTTTATCATGTTCTATGTTTTGCTTATGCATTTATCATTTCCTTAAAGTTGTAAGAGCCCTCGAGAGTTGGCCGTTCTTTAAGTGTTTGTTGGGGTTAGTAATCGAGAGAGCTAGCCTTAGAACTCCCATAAGCAATGGAGTGGTTGTCAAGAGGCAGACTCTAACCTACCTTAGGGATAAGTGATAGGTTTCAAGGGCTAAAAAGGATAGTACGTGAAGGGTAGGGGAGTGTTAAAAGTTTACGCCGAGAGGTATGGTTGTAGCATTTCTGACTCCCAGTTTCCTGGCTAGAGATATTTTAAGAACACTTTTAGCAAATCCCGCCTAGCATAGAAGATAACTGAAGAGCCTTAGCATCGTTATGAAGCTTAAGTTAGGTTATCTGTCATTCCTAGCCAATCATTTCGTAGTGAGTTTCACATACGAAAGGGGACCTGTTTATCATATTGTTACCTCATCTTTCTTTGCACTGTTTTGCTTCAGCATTATTTTACACCATCTCTTTTACTATAGCATTGTCATCTACAAAAAGCTCAATATTTATTGTTACAACAACCGTGAATACCTCCAATCCCCATGGAGACGATACTCACTCATCACTTTATTACTCATTCGACGTGTATACTTGCACCATTTGCGTATCATTTATAGTACATTGTACGATCGCGAACACCTAGCTTGATTGATGAAGATACCAAGCCAAACTTCTTGAGCATATCTTTGATGTACTTAGCTTGATTGATGAAGATACCATCCTTCATTTTTAGATTTGGAGTGTAACACCCCAATTTTGGGCTTGGAAGTTTAGGGTCTGAATCGGACCGGTTTAAATTTCGGTTCGAATATAAAAGGTGGTTTTTAGGGAAAGCCATGTTCGGGATGCATTAAAAATATGGAAAAATATCTAAAAATCCTATTTTATTATATATAAGAGAGTGGTGAGATCAATTTCCCAAAATGAGGTTTGGAAATATGACATTTCAAGTTAGTGACTAAAATGTAATTTTTGAAAAGTTTGTGACTGTTTTAAAAGGGTTGAAACTTTGAATCTTTAAGGAGCTAATTTACCCAAGGGAGGGTTTCTCCAGATTTTTCTTAAATTTTAAAGACTCATTTAATGTTAATTAATAAAAAGAAAAGAGGGAAAAGTCACATTTTGGTTTCATAACTAACTTTTGCCAAAATTTTCCCATTTCATTTTCTCTCAAAATTCCCTCAGCCAAACACATTTCCACAGCAACTTTTTCTTTGATTTTCAAACCTAAAGTTGAGATTTCAATCCCTAAATGATTCCTAATCATTTCTATAACAAATCCTCATCATTTGCTTATTGAATTTTCAAGGATTTTGGCTCTAAACAAGGAGAAATCCACATTTAGAGGTATGAACGTCCTTCTCCTCTAAATACTCAGTTCTTTACTGAAATTCCCAAGTTCTCAATCCTTAAATTGAGTTTTATTAAAGGTGTTAATGTTGTGATCTTGATTTTGGCTTAAAATGCAAGATTTGGATTTAATTTTGAAGAAATTCGTAATAGATGATTGGGCTCTGTTTTGAGATGTCTTTTTGATGTATTTTGGATGTCTAAATGATGTGTAATTGAGGTTTAATCAATGCAATCCCGAATAGGTTGATTTTCCTAAGTTTTTACTTGAGAAAATGGTGGTTTTGGGGTGATTTTGATGTTCTGCTATAGCTGAAGGTATAAGGACGTGATTAGGCCCTTTTTGGATGTTAATTGATGTCTAAGAATGTTTGGAAGTGATGGATCTTGGCTGGGTAATGTTGTAAAGGTGTTTGGATGTGATTTCGGTTGTGTTTGGTAGCCGAAATGTGAGTTTTGATGAGAGCAGCGAGTTTAGGTGTTTTGGCTGAAGATTTTAATGCATGATGATGCATTAATCCTCTGCTTTGATGTGTTTAAAACAAGGGAGATAACTTCGGATCCTTGTGGTGTTGATTCGGAGGCTTGATTGGCGTTTCGACAATCTTGCGAAACGGAATTGGTGAGTGAAGTTTGGTTTTCAGCTTTGAAACCAATGTTTGAAGGTTATGGGAGCTTAGTTTAAGTCTAAACAACTTAGCTAAGCTCAAGAGTATGTTTTTCGGAGAAACTCTCTTTTTGATGAACCATGAGATGGTTGAATGCAACGTGTTTATTTTGCATGTTTAAATTCTGTTTTGAAAGCATATTTTAGCATGTTTTATGCTGGTTTTGTAAGCCATGTGTTGAAGGATGCTCAAGGTAAGAGATCCTTGATTTGGACATTGATAAATGTGGTTTGATGCATAGTGATGCATGACTATTTAATGGCTTTGTTTAATGCTTAAAAACAGTGGATTGATGATGGTAAATGATGTATATTGGCAAGTGATGTGTTGGTTTAAAAGTACTTGAATCAGATATAGTTAGCCGGCTATAGGATTGGGTGCACCGTGAATAAAGTCGCCTTGGATGTTGAGTGGTTGTAATGGTACCGTAAACTCCATCCAAGTACACTAACGAGATGTCTAAGATCATAATGGTGGTTAAAATGCCATGTGAGGATCTTGTGTTGTGTGTCCCGTGTTCTCGTTAGTGATGTTATACAACTACCAATGAGTGATGTGGAGGGGTTGTAATTGTACCGTAGACTCCATCACGGGTGTTGAGGGGTTGTGATTGTACCGGTAAACTCCACCTTGAGTGTTTGGTAGTGTGTATGAAGCGTATGGGACAACACTTGTAATCCGCGTATCCGATTGTGTTTTGAGTTGAAAAATGGTTATGGATTATCACTTGAAAGCCAATATGACATGTTGATGTATTGAAGCATGAGATGCTTGGTTTGTATGCATAGATGCATGATAAATGATGTTTTGAAATTAAAGGCCTTGGAAAGGTGTTTTTACAAAGTGCATTATTGTGTTGTTTCATTAGAGCATTTCTCACTAAGCCTATGTGCTTACGCTCTCTCTTTCTTGAACCAATAATGCGGAGAATTGAAGTGCTTTAAGGGCAGCAAGGAGGTAAAGGATCCAAGTGAAAGTCTAAGCTCACGTATGGTGACTATTTTCACAACACTATTAGCTTTTGGTATTTCGCAATGGGAACCTAGAGTGTGTTTTTGGGAGATGTTTTGGACTCCCTAAGTTTGGTTTAATGCCTATGATGTTTGGAACATGTAAATGGCCATTTGGTATTTGTTTTGGAGATTTGATGATTGCTTGCTTTCCAATATAGGATGCATGCCTTTAGACTTGTGGTTTTTCCTAATTGATGCCATGATTGAGCTTTGATGATGCAAATATGTTCCTTTAATGTTTAATGACTTGTTGGCATGATATAGAGGTCATATGAATGTGTTTGGTGGGTCGAAAGTGTGTAAAAACAGACTTTTCTACTGTTTCTGGGCAGGGTATATCGAAACACCCTTGCCTGTTTCGAAACAGGTGCATGTTTTGGCCTGGGCGTTTTGAAACGGGCAGAGGTGTTTTGAAACACTTTGGCTACTACCAAGCCGTGTTTCTGAACGGTCAATTGCCGTTTCGAAACACTTGACCGTTGGGCACTGATTTGAATGGTTTTGAGGTTTGCAAGCTTTACGTTTTAGTCCTGATTTTTGTATATACAATTGATTGAGTTTGAGATGTCCGTTTGAGATGAAATTTGGCAGAGAAGCATGAAACATGACTTATTTCATAATGGTAACTTAAAAATTGGTAAAGTTCTCTTAATTTCCAGAATTTACAAATTGGTCCCTAAATTCGTATGTTGTGCAATTGAGTCCCTTATTGTTTTCCGTTTGTTGTGATGTTTGAATATGCTTATCTCAAGAGTATACCTAGGGTTAATATGCATTTAGACAAGGTTAAAAAGGAAAAAAAGGGTCGTTAATCAAGGTTGACTTTCGGGTTGACTTTGGTTTTCCCCGTGTAATCTTCGTAGTTCGGGTCAACCATCTAGGCCGGGCTAAGGGGGATACATTTGGTGGTATCAGAGCTGAGTTCTCGAGTAATTGGGAACGATTATGTGGGTGATAAGTGTATGATTGCTTTGTATGCTTGTTGAGTGAAAGTATGATGTATGAATTGTAAGTATGTTGCAATTGTGGTGTATGCTGGGGTGAAGCATGTTAGAAGGACCCATTGCCATATCAAAGCTAATGAAATGATTTGTTTTAATTGGAAACGAGCTTGAGTACTTGGATTGCTTACCTTGATGAGCCTGACTATGTTATTGCATTTGTGATTGCATTGTTTAGTGAATGTAACCTCGTAGAGAGACGAGGATTAATACGCGAGCTATGGCTCAAAATGAGAACGAAGAGAATGCTGAAAATGTAGTGGATTTACCTCCTCCACCCGGTGGTGGCGGTGCTGGGGGTGAGGGTGCTGGTGCTGGGGTCGCTGGACCTGAAGCTGGGTAGGGGCAAGCTGTTCTTGACATGACAGTGCTGATTCAGGCTATTGCTGGAGCCTTTCAGGCGGCGGTAGCTGGAGCTCATGGAGCTGGGCATCAGGGAGATGCTAATGCTAGACTACCTCTGGAACGCTTGCGCAGTCTGGGAGGGACTGAGTTCAGGGGTTTGTCTGCTGAGGGTTCTGAGTCTTGGTTGGAAAGTACCAAGAGAATTTTGGGACAAATGAACTGCAGAAGCTGGGCTGTGTAATATCGATGTTGCATGACGATGCGTATACCTGGTGGACAACCAGTATCTACGGAATGGAGGATGCTGATGTGACTTGGACGTTCTTTTTGAACGCGTTCAAGAGGAGGTATCTGGGTGTGCGGTACCTGGATGAAAAGAAAAGGGAATTCATGTCTCTTACTCAAGGGAGCATGTTAGTGGCTGAGTACGAGGTTCAGTTTGTCCGACTCAGTCAGTACGCACCTGGGCTTATCCCTGATGAGCGGGAGAGGTGTGACCGTTTCCGTTATGGTTTGGTGACGGAAGTGAAGACCTATATGGTTGCTGCTGAGTACACTGACTTTGATGTGCTGGTTGGTAGGGCGAAGGATATTGAGCTGAATTTGAGTTTGTCTTCTAGAGGTGTTGGTCCTATTGCGGGCAAGCGGGCTGCTGAGTATAGTTCCGGTGGCGGACAGAACAAGAGAGGACGTGATCGGAGGTATCAGTCTTCGGCTAGGCATGGTGGTGGAGGGCAAGGTGCGCCTGTTCAGGGAGTTAGGGCGAGAGCTGATCAGAACACATGTTGGGCATGTGGATCGCGTGGTCATCTGAGGCTTGATTGTCCTCGAGCAGCGAGGGAGGTACAGGCTCCTATTGTGGTGACCGGTAATTCGTGCTGGAACTGTGGTTCGGCGGATCATGTGAGGAGGGAGTGTCCTTTGTTGGCCGGTGGTGGTCAGGGACGTGCTCCTGGAGTTGTTGCACCACAGAGAGGTCGTGGGCGCGGCCGTGGTAATTTCCAGCGCAGAGAGGATGGTGGAAGGAATGTGGCTCATGTGGTAGCTGTTCAGCCTGAGGGTGGTGGCCAGGCCAGAGTGTATGCTGATGACACGGATGTGATCGCAGGTACTTTCACTTTGCAATCCTTGTCATTACTTTCCTTGATTGATTCTGGATCTACACACTCATACATATTGCGTGAACATGCTCAATTGCTTGGTTTGCCTGTTGAGTCTTTGGATGTTGGTATGCGTGTAACTAGTTCTTTTGGTGAGACTGTTGTGACACGAAAGCTTTATAGAAGATGTCCCTTGGTTGTGCAAGACCATGTTTTTCATGTTGATCTTATGGAATTGCCTTTCTATGGTTTTGATGTAATCCTTGGTATAGATTGGCTTGTTGAGCATCGAGCTGTAGTGGATTTTGAGAATAAGCGAGTTTCGTTGAAGTTTGCGGACGATTATGAGGTGGTGGTGGTTGGTGAGAATGTGAAGTTTCTTGCCAATGTGGTGTCTACTTTGGAAGCGAGCCGGATGTTGAGGCGAGGTTGTGAAGCCTACCTAGCCTTTGTGATGAATCCTAGCTCTAAGGAGTTACGAGTGCAAGATATCAGGGCTGTGCGAGAGTTTCCTAGTGTGTTTCCGGAGGAGTTGCCTGGATTGCCTCATAATCGCGAAGTGGAGTTTGGGATTGAGCTGTATGAAAACACAACTCCAGTGTCCATTACTCCTTATCGAATGTCACCTAAAGAGTTGAAAGAGCTGAAGACGCAACTTCAGGAGTTGCTTGATCGTGGTTTCATACGGCCGAGTGTGTCACCTTGGGGTGCACCGGTCTTGTTTGTTAAGAAAAAGGACGACACTATGAGAATGTGCATCAATTACCGTCAGCTTAACAAGTTGACTATCAAGAATCGGTATCCATTGCCGAGAATTGATGATCTTTTTGATCAATTTCAGGGAGCGGCTGTGTTCTTTAAAATTGACTTAAGGCCAGGGTATTATCAGTTGAAGTTGAAGGATGTGGATGTGCCAAAGACAGCCTTCAGAACGAGGTATGGGCATTATGAGTTTTTTGTGATGCCGTTTGGTTTGACGAATGCTCCTGCAGCTTTCATGGACATGATGAATAGAGTGTTCCATAAATACTTGGATAAATTTGTTGTGGTGTTCATTGATGATATTCTCGTGTACTCTCGTACTGAGGAGGAGCATGAGGGGCATTTGAGAATTGTGTTGCAGGCATTGTTGGAGAATCAGCTTTACGCCAAACTGAGCAAGTGTGAGTTTTGGCTCAGAGAAGTTGTGTTCCTTGGTCATGTGGTTTCTGCTGAAGGAATACGTGTTGATCCTTAGAAGATTGAGGCAGTGATGAATTGGAAGCCTCCTAAGTCTGTTCATGAAGTCCGTAGTTTCCTTGGGTTGGCGGGATACTATCGGAGGTTCGTGGATGGGTTTTCAAAGATTGCTGCACCTTTGACGAAGTTGTTGCAGAAGGATGTTAAGTATGAGTGGACGGAAGCGAGTCAGCAGGCTTTTGAGAAGCTTAAGGCAGCTTTGACGCAAGCTTCTATCTTGGTTCAACCTGAATCAGGGAAAGAGTTTGTGGTGTATAGTGATGTGTCCTACATTGGTTTGGGATGTGTGTTGATGCAAGAGGGTAAGGTGGTGGCTTATGCATCACGTCAGTTAAAGGTGCATGAGCGCAATTATCCTACGCATGACATTGAGTTAGCTGCGGTGGTTTTTTCTTTGAAAATTTGGAGACATTACCTGTATGGTGAGAAGTGTACTGTGTACACGGACCACAAGAGTTTGAAGTATCTGATGTCTCAGAAAGAGTTGAATCTTAGGCAACGACGTTGGGTGGAGTTTCTTAAGGATTACGATTTGACGATCGAGTACCATCCGGGTAAAGCTAATGTTGTAGCGGATGCCTTGAGTAGGAAGGTAGCTGTGGAGTTGAGGGCTATGTTTGCCAGTTTGAGCATTTCGCGTGATGGTGGTCTTGTGGCTGAGTTGCAAGTGAAACCATCCTTGGTTCAGTTGATTAAGGAAAAGCAGTTGTTGGATGATTCCTTGGTGCCACATGTTCAGGATATTGCAGAAGATAGGCCATCGGATTTCTGCTTTAATGATGATGGAGTTTTATGCTTTGGGAGTCGGATAGTAGTGCCCAATGATGCTGATTTGAGGCGTGCTATTCTGACTGAAGCTCATAGTAGTCCTTTTGCTATGCACCCTGGTAGTACTAAGATGTACCATGATCTTCGTGATGAGTACTATTGGGTGGGTTTAAAGAAAGATGTTGCTGAGTTTGTAAGCAAGTGCATGGTATGTCAGCGAGTTAAGGCTGAGCATCAGTTTCCTTTAGGGTTGTTGCAACCGTTGAGGATTCCTGAGTGGAAGTGGGAAAGGATTACCATGGACTTCGTGTCTGGTTTGCCTTTGTCGCAATCGAAGAAGAATTCGGTGTGGGTGATTGTGGATCGCCTGACGAAGTGTGCGCATTTCTTTCCTGTGCATACTACATACACTTTGGAAAAGGTTGCGGAGCTGTACATTGCTGAGATTGTGTGGTTGCACGGTGTGCCAAAGTCAATTGTGTCGGATAGAGATCCGAAGTTTACATCGCGTTTCTGGCAGAGTTTGCATCAGGCTTTGGGTACACGGTTGAATTTCAGTACTTCTTATCATCCATAGTCGGATGGACAGTCTGAGCGTGTTATCCAGGTGTTGGAGGATATGTTGAGGTGCTGCGTGATTGAGTTTCAGGGTTCTTGGGAGAAACATTTGCCTTTGGTGGAGTTTGCCTATAATAATAGTTATCAGGCGAGTATTCAAATGGCACCTTATGAAACTTTGTACGGGAGGAAGTGTCAGACTCCTCTTTGTTGGGCTGAAATAGGTCAGAAGTTGGTTTCGATGCCAGCTTTGTTGAAAGGAACAACCGAGAAGGTGAAGCTCATTTGTGAGCGATTGAAGGCAGCTTCTGATCGGCAAAAGTCTTACGCGGATTTGAAGCGTAAGGAGATTGAGTATGCGGTGGCTGATCGCGTGTTTTTGAAAGTTTCGCCCTGGAAAAAGGTGATGAGGTTTGGCCGAAAGGGTAAGTTGAGCCCTAGGTACATTGGACCATATGAGGTGATTGAGCGTGTGGGTCCTGTTGCGTACAAGTTGAGGTTACCGCAAGAGTTAGAAAAGATTCATGATGTGTTTCATGTTTCTATGTTTCGGAAGTATAAATCGGATCCTTCTCATGTAATGCCTGTGGAGGAAGTGGAGTTGAATCCGGATTTGACCTATGATGAGGAACCAGTGGAGATTCTGGATTCAGACAGTAAAGTTCTTCGAGGCAAGACTGTAACGCCCCAATTTTTGGCTTAGAAGTTTTGGGTTTGGACCGGGCCGGTCAGAGTGCGGTTCGATTATAAAAGGTGATTTTTAGGAAAGCCTAGTTCGGGTTGCATTAAAAATATGGAAAAATGTCTTAAAATCCTCTTTTATTATATACAAGAGAATGGTGGAATCAATTTTGCAAAATGAGGTTTGGAAGAGTGACATTTTGGGTTAGTGACCAAAATGTAATTTTTGAAAACTGTGTGACTGTTTTAAAAAGGATTGAAACTTTGAATCTTTAAGGAGCTATTTACCCAAAAGGAGTTTCTCCAGATTTTTCCTAAATATTAAAGGTTTAATTAATGGTTTTTAAATAAAAGAAAAAGGGAGGGAAGATATTTTGGCATTTTCCAACTAACTTTTCCAAATTCTCATTTTCCTTTTCTCTCATCTTTTTCTCTCAAACCAAACACTTTCTCCAACACATTTTCCCTATGATTTTGTCATCTAAATAACACATTTCAATTCTCTTTTGATCTCTAATCATCTCTTCAACAAAACCTTTGCATTTGCTATTTGGATTTTCAAGAATCTTGGTTCCAAAAAGGGAGAAACTCAAGTTTAGAGGTATGAACGTCCTTCTCCTCTAAATTCTCAGTTCTTTACTAAAATTCTCAAGTTATCAATCCTTGAATTGTATTTTGTTAAAGGTTTTGCAAAGGTATTCTTGATCTTGGCTTTAAAACGCAAGATTTGGTTAATTTTGATGAATTTTCGTATGATCTGATTGGGCATTGTTTTGAGATGTCTTTTTGATGTTAAATGAATGTATAATTGATGAGGAGTTGAGGTTTAATCAATGCAATCCCGGATATGTTGATTTTCCTAAGTTTAGCTTGAGTTTTTGGTTGTTTTTGGAGTGATCTTGATGATCTGTTGTTGCTGGAGGTATAAGGACGTGGTTGGGATCATTTTGGATGTTAATTGATGTTTATAAATGGTTAGAAGTGATGGATCTTGGGTGGGTTAAGTTTTGGAAGTGTTTGCAGGTGATTTCGGTTGTGTTTGGTAGCCGAAATGTTGGATTTGCTAAGAGCAGCGAGTTTAGTTGTGTTGCTAGTGTTTTTAATGCATGATGATGCATTAATCCTCTGTTGTTATGTGCTTGAAACAGGGGAGATTGATCTGTGAGCGATAGAGGAGGCGTTGAAGGTTTCAGATGCTTGGAAGGCTTGTTGGCTAGCCTTGTTTTTTGTATCGGTGAGTGAAGTTGGGTTTTCAGCTTTAAAACCAAGGTTTGAAGGTTTTGGGAGCTTAGTTTAAGTCTAAACAACTTAGCTAAGCTCAAGAGTAAGTAAATGGAATTTCTCTCTTGGTTGTGTTATGAAATGGTTTTTAAAGTACTTGAGTTTGTTGGATGCAATGCATGTGATTTGCATGTTTTAAATTCTGTTTTTGAAAGCATATTATAGCATGGTTTAATGCTGGTTTTGAAAGCCATGTGCGAAGGATGCTCAAGGTAAGAGATCCTTGGTCTTGTATATTGAAATTGTGGTATTGATGCATAGTGTTGCATGTTGTTTAATGGCTTTGTTTAATGCTTCAAAACAGTGAATTGATGATGGTAATTGGTGGTTTTTGCATTTTGGTTATGCTTGTAAAACATTGGATTAATGTGGTAAGAAGGTTATATTGGCAAGTGATGTAAGCGGTTCTTGGTTACGTTAATCGGATATAGTTAGCCGGCTATAGGATTGGGTGCACCGTGAATAAAGTCGCCTTGGATGTTGAGTGGTTGTGAGTGAACCGGTAACTCCATCCAAGTACACTAACGAGATGGTTAAGAACACCATGGTGGTTAAAATTCCATGGGTGGGTCTTGTGTTAAGGTCATAATGGTGGTTAAAATTCCATTTGAGGACCTTGTGTAAGCAAAGGTTATAATGGTGGTTAAAATTCCATTTGAGGACCTTGTGCTTGTTAAGATCACAATGGTGGTGTAAAGTGTATGTGTGGATCTTGTGGTGTATGTCCCGGATCTCGTTAGTGATGTTATACAACTACCAATGGGTGACGTTAATGTTATATGGTGGTTAAAATTCCATATGAGGATCTTGTGAATGTTAAGTTCATATGGTGGTTAAAATTCCATATGGGGACCTTGTGTATGGTAAGGTCAAATGGTGGTTAAAATTCCATTTGGGAGACCTTGAGATTTGTAGTGTGTATGAAGCGTGGGGACAACGCTTGTGATCCGCGTATCCGATTGGATGTTGAGTTGAAAAGTGGATATGGTTTATCACTTGGAAGCCAATATAAAGTTCTTGAATATAATGAAGCATGAGATGCTTGAAATGATGCATGGTTGCATGAGAAGTGTGTAATGCTTAATGAATGCATGTATTACTTGTTAGCTTGTACAAGTGTTTTTATCTATTGAGAATGGTGCATGTGTGCATGAAACCTCTTTAGTGCATTGAAGTCTTGTGAAGGCTTGTTAAAAAGGCATGTGATGCAAATGTTGAGTTTGTGGTTCATGTGTTGCATTTGCTTAATGCATGTGATTAATTGAGGAAGTAAGTGGTTTTCAAAGGTTTCTTGCTTTGAAATGATTTTCAATGTGTGAGAAAAGTATGATGTGAAGTGGGAGTGTTTTCCAAGGATCTTGTTTTAACCTTGCTTATGATGTTCATGTATGGAATGGTAAAATTGATGGTTTTGCAAGTTTGTGCTTTGAAAAGGATTACTTAGCTTTCTAAGCTAAGGGTTGATTTTCATGGTTGAGCAATGCATGATTTTAAGCATGTTGTGAAAAAGGGTTTCCAAACATTGCTTTGGTTTATCGAATCGTGTTTGCTTTTAAAAGGGGTTTTATGATTCGCTGCGTTGATGGTGTTTTGGTTTTGAGCATTCCTCACTAAGCATTATGTGCTTACGCTCCTTTTTGTCCATCAATGTAGATATTTGAAGTTGGAACAGCGAGAAGCAAGGGATTGAAGGAGAGCTCCACTTGAGATGTATGTCTCGGTAATAGCTATAGATAATAAAGGCAATGGGGGAAGAATCTCTTATGTCGATGTTTAATGAGATTGTGTATGTTGGACAAGTTTGGTCTATGTTTTAGAACTATGTGGTTTAATGCTTGCAACCTTTGGATCTTCTTATTCATAAGTTGGTATGCTATGCTTCTTGTTTTAAAAGCATGAATGAATGTTGGATGTGTCGAATAAGTTGATGCACCTAGGGGTGGTTTGTATCTAGGTTTTTGATGCAATTATGTGCCTTGAGTGTTGAATGACTTGCTGGTATGTTTTGGTTGCTTTTGGAGCATGTTTGATGGGTCGGTTGTGTGATAAACCAGCAAAATTTTTGCAATCTGGGCAGGTCGTATCGGAACGGGTGCTACCGTTTCGGAACAGGGGCCTGAAATGGTCTAGGCGTTCCGAAACGGGAGGAACCGTTCCGGAACGGAAAGGCTACTGCCAAGCCATGTTCCGATACCCGTTTCGGAACGGTCCCGCGTTTCGGAACAGGTCCTCCCTGTTTCGGAACACTCGACCTTTGGGCTCTGAATTTGATGGTTATATGTTTTGGAATGTTTGCGTTTTAGTCCCGAACCTTGTTATTGCAATTGAGTGAGTTCGAGATGTCCGTTTGAGCTCAAATTTGGCAGAGAAGCATGAAAGATGATTAATTTCATATTGGTAACATTAATGTGGGTTAAGTCCTTATAATTTCCAGAATTTACAATTTGGTCCCTAAAGTTGTAATTTGTGCAATTGAGTCCCTTAATGATCTGTGATTGTTATGATCTTTGAGTGTGCTGTTCTTGTGAACATGCCTAGGGTTTATGTGCATCTAGATAAGTTTTAAAAGAAAAAAGGGGTCGTTAATCAAGGTTGACTTTCGGGTTGACTTTGGTTTTCCCCGTGTAAACTTCTTAATTCGGTTCAACCGTCTGGGCCGAGTTAAGGGGGTTACATTTGGTGGTATCAGAGCTGAGTTGCGAATGCTTTGGGAAATGGTAAGTTGTTGTAATATGTGTTTGATGTTTATTCTGATGTGTGGTTGAAAGTTGGTTGGAATGCGTGTTTTTAAGCGAATTGTTGATGTTTTTAAGCATGCTTTTGGTTATGAATCTTCATTGAGCTAATGTGGATTTGTGCTGATGTTATGCTGGTGTTGTGAGTTGATTTTATGAATGATAAAAGTGTAATGGGCATGATATTGATGATGCTATGCTGTTGCGAGTGGATGTTGTTTAATGAGAGCATGATCGAATATGTTGTTTGATATGCTTGATGTTGTGATATCCATGTTTTTATTGATTGTTATGTCATGTATAAGGGGAGGATTCGGGATACCCATTGCCTTATTATTATAGCTATTGTGTTACGTTGTTAATGGAGTCTTGAATCCTTGCTTAAAGCTGGTCTGGCCGATTTGTTTGTTTTGTTATGACTGTTTGTTGTTAATAGCATGGTGAAATCGATGAAAGAATGGCAGTTAGGTGAGATGGTTGCTGCTTTAGAGCAGGTTGTTAAGGCGTGGAATTCACCTTTTAATGGAGGTGTTTCGTCTCAGTCTTCTCTGCCTGGTGTTGAGGTAGTAAGGCAGGAGGAAGAAGTTGGTTCTGTGATGAATAGTTCATCATCTATTGTTCAAGAGGTGTTGGGAACATCTCAGGCTGTGGTAACAGTAAGGCATGTAGACGTGCCGGTTGTGGGATGTGCGGGTTTGTCGAAACAGCGTTTACATGATTTGGGAGCTGTGGAGTATCATGGTTCGACGTCTGAGACGTTCGAAGTCTGGTTGGCCGGTGTAGTTCTGATTTTGGATCAAGTAGGTTGTGATTATACCTGTAAGCTAGGAAGTGTTGTCTCGTTGATATTGGAGGACGCTTGTTCCTGGTGGACATCTGTTGCGGTGGCATCGCACATCCAAGATATTGTTTGGGACTTCTTTGTGTCTGCCTTTTATGAAAGGTACCTTGGAAGGAAATTCCCAAGGGGTAAGCAGTTTGAGGGTGTGGTTTCTGTATATGAAGGTGAGAAAAGTTTAAGCGAGGGAGTTGTGGGTACTGACCTTGGGAGCGGTCAGCGTAAGAGGCTACGTGATGGAAGGTTTTGCTTGAATCAAAGTCTGAGTGGTAGTGCAGATCTGGGGCAAGTGCTGCTTGATCAAGGAGTGGAAGCTCAGTTACCGGTGTGTCACCATTGTGGAAGGCGCCATGTTGGAGGTTGTTGGGGCGCGGGTGCTTGTTGGAACTGTGGTTCTAAGGAGCATGTGAAGCGAGATTGTCCTCAAGTGGTGAGATCAGCTTCAGTGGTAGCAGAAGGGTCTCTGAAGGGTCGTGGGCACGGCCGAGACAAAGTTCGAAGGTGGCAGAAAGGGCAGAAAGTTGTGAGGAGCTTGGGAAATGAAATCTGCTGGAATTGTGGGTCTGTTGGACATATGAGGCGTAATTGTTTGAAGTTGGCTCGGGGTAGCCAGGGTTCTTTATCGCAGGGAGATGGTGATGACCTTAGGGTGTTAGATGATACTGCAGCGGTGCGGCTGGAGAATGATGGTTCTACGAGGAAGAGAACTCGTCTTTTGAAGCTCCGGGGTGGTGATGTGTTTTCAGGTAACCTTGTTAAGTAACCTTTGCTCTAGTATCCTAAGTTTGGTTTCAGTTGGTTTTCCTTGTGTAGTGGGTATGGACTCGTTGATAGCATGTTTGGGGTAGTAGTTGTTGTTGTTTGGAAACAACTTTAGCGTGAAGAGGGCATTAGTGAGTATTTTGTGGATAATGGGTTGTTAGGTTGATGGAGTTGGTCAAGTTAGAAGTGAGATAGGAGGTTGTTTTTGGGCGGACTCTGAGGATGTTATTGGTGGGTGTGAACCGACATACATGCACAGTTAAAATCATTTGTTATATGATATATTACATATGTACTGGTCCATGCATACATGTGACATGACATTAGAGGTTTTGCATACATGTACATTAGGCATTGGTAGGGCATGTTGGTGATCATGCATACGAACGTTCACACTCGCTAATAGCTAGTCGGGTCCGTTAGTGTTGTAATAGTGTTAGGTTGGATGAAGGGTTTTAAAAGTTGTTTTGGTGCTGGGTGAATGTTAGAAGTAATGGAGGGTATTAAGCGAGTTGTCAGTAATAATGAGTGCGGTATAGCATGATGGTAGAAGGAAGGTGTTTGATGCTTAATGGGTTTAGCGGTGTGGTGGTAAGAAGATTGCCGATTGAAGTTAGAATCGGTCAAGTGGTTGTGAATAGCTAGTAGAAGTGGTAGTTCCTTGGAAGTTAGGTGATGTTGCAGGTTAGTGGATGTGTTCCCAAGTGCTGAGGTAACTTGGCATTGGTGTTGTAGTAGAAGGGTTGTTTTTGTAAGTGAGGGTTCGTAGCAATCTTCGAAGAGTTGAGAAGATGTTGTGTTGTGGGTTGTAGAAAAGGGTTAGCCTGGAAGAATAGGAGTTTCGTAACCTAAATATGTATGTGTAGGTTGGGCGGTGTCCTGGTAAAGCAAGTGTTGCAGTCAATCTTGAAGTGGAAAGGCAATGTAAAATCAAAGGCCATTGTTGGTTGGTCGGGTTCTTGTGAGAAATGGTTGGCTGGTTGTGATTAAGTAAATTCCTTTTAAGGTCAGCTGGTGGTGTGTGGAACGGCTGGCGGAGTCAAGGTTGGGGTTTTGTGACGTGATTATCGGGTGATGGGTGAGTAGTCCTGGTGAATCGTTATGGTAATGATAGCGGTGGATGTGAAGGAATGCCAGCAATGCGTTGAGAAGTTTGAGTAAGCAGTTGATGCTTAAGAATTCTTGCTTGGTATGGTAACCTTTGGAAGAGGTTGAGCAGTTGTGCAAGGGGTTTTAGAAGCAGTGAAGGTTGTGGGTTACATGGTGGCTGAATTGGTTTGGTTGGTGTCACCGTGTGTGCGAGTTTTGGGAATTATGAGTTAAGGTGGTGTATACTGCAAAAAGGTTGGAGGTTCTTCAGGTTGTTGTTGGGGCTATGTGCAGTCCGGAAGTGTGAAAGGATAAGGTGTGGTTAGCATCTGAGTGTTTTGGGAATTCGTGAACAGGATGTGGTGGTGTTGGGTTTGGTGGAGTTTTGTCTGGAGAGTGTTCAGTGGTGGTTGAGTCTCCTGTGTTGTCTTGTGGGTTGCTTTGAGAAGGTTGGTTGTTCTCTTTTCGCCAGTGGAAATTTCGAGGACGAAATTTCTTAAGGGGGGGAGAGTTGTAACGCCCCAATTTTGGGCTTATAAGTTTTGGGTTTGGACCGGGCCGGTCAGAGTGTGGTTCGATTATAAAAGGTGATTTTTAAAAAAGCCTAGTTCGGGTTGCATTAAAAATATGGAAAAATGTCTTAAAATCCTCTTTTATTATATACAAGAGAATGGTGGAATCAATTTTGCAAAATGAGGTTTGGAAGAGTGACATTTTGGGTTAGTGACCAAAATGTAATTTTTGAAAACTGTGTGACTGTTTTAAAAAGGATTGAAACTTTGAATCTTTAAGGAGCTATTTACCCAAAAGGAGTTTCTCCAGATTTTTCCTAAATATTAAAGGTTTAATTAATGGTTTTTAAATACAAGAAAAAGGGAGGGAAGATATTTTGGCATTTTCCAACTAACTTTTCCAAATTCCCATTTTCCTTTTCTCTCATCTTTTTCTCTCAAACCAAACACTTTCTCCAGCACATTTTCCCTCTGATTTTGTCATCTAAATAACACATTTCAATCCTCTTTTGATCTCTAATCATCTCTTCAACAAAACCTTTGCATTTGCTATTTGGATTTTCAAGAATCTTGGTTCCAAAAAGGGAGAAACTCAAGTTTAGAGGTATGAACGTCCTTCTCCTCTAAATTCTCAGTTCTTTACTGAAATTCCCAAGTTCTCAATCCTTGAATTGTGTTTTGTTAAAGGTTTTGCAAAGGTATTCTTGATCTTGGCTTTAAAATGCAAGATTTGGTTAATTTTGATGAATTTTCGTATGATCTGATTGGGCATTGTTTTGAGATGTCTTTTTGATGTTAAATGAATGTATAATTGATAAGGAGTTGAGGTTTAATCAATGCAATCCCGGATAGGTTGATTTTCCTAAGTTTTGCTTGAGTTTTTGGTTGTTTTTGGAGTGATCTTGATGATCTGTTGTTGCTGGAGGTATAAGGACGTGGTTGGGATCATTTTGGATGTTAATTGATGTTTATAAATGGTTAGAAGTGATGGATCTTGGGTGGGTTAAGTTTTGGAAGTGTTTGGAGATGATTTCGGTTGTGTTTGGTAGCCGAAATGTTGGATTTGCTAAGAGCAGCGAGTTTAGTTGTGTTGCTGGTGTTTTTAATGCATGATGATGCATTAATCCTCTGTTGTTATGTGCTTGAAACAGGGGAGATTGATCCGTGAGCGATAGAGGAGGCGTTGAAGGTTTCGGATGCTTGGAAGGCTTGTTGGCTAGCCTTGTTTTGTGTATCGGTGAGTGAAGTTGGGTTTTCGGCTTTAAAACCAAGGTTTGAAGGTTTTGGGAGCTTAGTTTAAGTCTAAACAACTTAGCTAAGCTCAAGAGTAAGTAAATGGAATTTCTCTCTTGGTTGTGTTATGAAATGGTTTTTAAAGTACTTGAGTTTGTTGGATGCAATGCATGTGATTTGCATGTTTTAAATTCTGTTTTTGAAAGCATATTATAGCATGGTTTAATGCTGGTTTTGAAAGCCATGTGCGAAGGATGCTCAAGGTAAGAGATCCTTGGTCTTGTACATTAAAATTGTGGTATTGATGCATAGTGTTGCATGTTGTTTAATGGCTTTGTTTAATGCTTCAAAACAGTGAATTGATGATGGTAATTGGTGGTTTTGGCATTTTGGTTATGCTTGTAAAACATTGGATTAATGTGGTAAGAAGGTTATATTGGCAAGTGATGTAAGCGGTTCTTGGTTACGTTAATCGGATATAGTTAGCCGGCTATAGGATTTGGTGCACCGTGAATAAAGTCGCCTTGGATGTGGAGTGGTTGTGAGTGAACCGGTAACTCCATCCAAGTACACTAACGAGATGGTTAAGAACACCATGGTGGTTAAAATTCCATGGGTGGGTCTTGTGTTAAGGTCATAATGGTGGTTAAAATTCCATTTGAGGACCTTGTGTAAGCAAAGGTTATAATGGTGGTTAAAATTCCATTTGAGGACCTTGTGCTTGTTAAGATCACAATGGTGGTGTAAAGTCCATGTGTGGATCTTGTGGTGTATGTCCCGGATCTCGTTAGTTATGTTATACAACTACCAATGGGTGATGTTAATGTCATATGGTGGTTAAAATTCCATATGAGGATCTTGTGAATGTTAAGGTCATATGGTGGTTAAAATTCCATATAGGGACCTTGTGTATGGTAAGGTCAAATGGTGGTTAAAATTCCATTTGGGAGACCTTGAGATTGGTAGTGTGTATGAAGCGTGGGGACAACGCTTGTGATCCGCGTATCCGATTGGATGTTGAGTTGAAAAGTGGATATGGTTTATCACTTGGAAGCCAATATAAAGTTCTTGAATATAATGAAGCATGAGATGCTTGAAATGATGCATGGTTGCATGAGAAGTGTGTAATGCTTAATGAATGCATGTATTACTTGTTAGCTTGTACAAGTGTTTTTTATCTATTTAGAATGGTGCATGTGTGCATGAAACCTCTTTAGTGCATTGAAGTCTTGTGAAGGCTTGTTAAAAAGGCATGTGATGCAAATGTTGAGTTTGTGGTTCATGTGTTGCATTTGCTTAATGCATGTGATTAATTGAGGAAGTAAGTGGTTTTCAAAGGTTTCTTGCTTTGAAATGATTTTCAATGTGTGAGAAAAGTATGATGTGAAGTGGGAGTGTTTTCCAAGGATCTTGTTTTAACCTTGCTTATGATGTTCATGTATGGAATGGTTAAATTGATGGTTTTGCAAGTTTGTGCTTTGAAAAGGATTACTTAGCTTTCTAAGGTAAGGGTTGATTTTCATGTTTGAGCAATGCATGATTTTAAGCATATTGTGAAAAAGGGTTTCCAAACATTGCTTTGGTTTATCGAATCGTGTTTGCTTTTAAAAGGGGTTTTATGATTCGCTGCATTGATGGTGTTTTGGTTTTGAGCATTCCTCACTAAGCATTATGTGCTTATGCTCCTTTTTGTCCATCAATGCAGATATTTGAAGTTGGAACAGCGAGAAGCAAGGGATTCAAGGAGAGCTCCACTTGAGATGTATGTCTCGGTAATAGCTATAGATAATAAAGGCAATGGGCGAAGAATCTCTTATGTCGATGTTTAATGAGATTGTGTGTGTTGGACAAGTTTGGTCTATGTTTTAGAACTATGTGGTTTAATGCTTGCAACCTTTGGATCTTCTTATTCATAAGTTGGTATGCTATGCTTCTTGTTTTAAAAGCATGAATGAATGTTGGATGTGTTGAATAAATTGATGCACCTAGGGGTGGTTTGTATCTAGGTTTTTGATGCAATTATGTGCCTTGAGTGTTGAATGACTTGCTGGTATGTTTTGGTTACTTTTGGAGCATGTTTGATGGGTCGGTTGTGTGATAAACCAGCAAAATTTCTACAATCTGGGCAGGTCGTATCGGAACGGGTGCTACAATTTCGGAATAGGGGCCTGAAATGGTCTAGGCGTTCCGAAACGGGAGGAACCGTTCCGGAACGGAAAGGCTACTGCCAAGCCATGTTCCGATACCCGTTTCGGAATGGTCCCGCGTTTCGGAACAGGTCCTCCCTGTTTCGGAACACTCGACCGTTGGGCTCTGAATTTGATGGTTATATGTTTTGGAATGTTTGCATTTTAGTCCCGAACCTTGTTATTGCAATTGAGTGAGTTCGAGATGTCCGTTTGAGCTGAAATTTGGCAGAGAAGCATGAAAGATGATTAATTTCATATTGGTAACATTAATGTGGGTTAAGTCCTTATAATTTCCAGAATTTACAATTTGGTCCCTAAAGTTGTAATTTGTGCAATTGAGTCCCTGAATGATCTGTGATTGTTATGATCTTTGAGTATGATGTTCTTGTGAACATGCCTAGGGTTTATGTGCATCTAGATAAGATATAAAAGAAAAAAAAGGGGTCGTTAATTAAGGTTGACTTTTGGGTTGACTTTGGTTTTCCCCGTGTAAACTTCTTAATTCGGTTCAACCGTCTGGGCCGGGTTAAGGGGGTTACAAAGACCATTGAGTTGGTAAAGGTGTTGTGGAAGCATCGTGGTGCTGAGGAAGCCACGTAGGAACGGAAGGATGACATGATGAAGCAGTTTCCGTACCTTTTTCCTCCAGGTAAATTTCGGGGACGAAATTTCTTAAGGGGGGGAGAGTTGTAACACCCCAATTTTGGGCTTGGAAGTTTAGGGTCTGAACCGGACCGGTTTAAATTTCGGTTCGAATATAAAAGGTGTTTTTTGGGAAAGCCTAGTTCAGGATGCATTAAAAATATGGAAAATATCTAAAAATCCTCTTTTATTATATATAAGAGAGTGGTGAAATCAATTTTAGAAAATGAGGTTTGGAAATATGACATTTCAAGTTAGTGACTAAAATGTAATTTTTGAAAAGTTTGTGACTGTTTTAAAAGGATTGAAACTTTGAATCTTTAAGGAGCTAATTTACCCAAGGGAGGGTTTCTCCAGATTTTTCTTAAACTTTAATGACTCATTTAATGTTAATTAATAAAAAGAAAAGAGGGAAAAGTCACATTTTGGTTTCATAACTAACTTTTGCCAAAATTTTCCCATTTCATTTTCTCTCAAAATTCCCTCAGCCAAACACATTTCCACAACAACTTTTTCTTTGATTTTCACACCTAAAGTTGAGATTTCAATCCCTAAATGATTCCTAATCATTTCAATACCAAATCCTCATCATTTGCTAATTGAATTTTCAAGGATTTTGGCTCTAAACAAGGAGAAATCCACATTTAGAGGTATGAACGTCCTTCTCCTCTAAATACTCAGTTCTTTACTGAAATTCCCAAGTTCTCATTCCTTAAATTGAGTTTTATTAAAGGTTTTAATGTTGTGATCTTGATTTTGGCTTAAAATGCAAGATTTGGATTTAATTTTGAAGAAATTCGTAATAGATGATTGGGCTTTGGTTTGAGATGTCTTTTTGATGTATTTTGGATGTCTAAATGATGTGTAATTGAGGTTTAATCAATGCAATCCCGAATAGGTTGATTTTCCTAAGTTTTTACTTGAGAAAATGGTGGTTTTTGGGGTGATTTTGATGTTCTGCTATAGCTGGAGGTATAAGGACGTGATTAGGCTCTTTTTGGATGTTAATTGATGTCTAAGAATGTTTGGAAGTGATGGATCTTGGCAGGGTAATGTTGTAAAGGTGTTTGGATGTGATTTCGGTTGTGTTTGGTAGCCGAAATGTGAGTTTTGATGAGAGTAGCGAGTTTAGGTGTTTTGGCTGAAGATTTTAATGCATGATGAAGCATTAATCCTATGCTTTGATGTGTTTAAAACAGGGGAGATAACTTCGGATCCTTGTGGTGTTGATTCAGAGGCTTGATCGGCGTTTCGGCAATCTTGCGAAACGGAATTGGTGAGTGAAGTTTGGTTTTCAACTTTGAAACCAATGTTTGATGCATGACTATTTAATGGCTTTGTTTAATGCTTAAAAATAGTGGATTGATGATGGTAAATGATGTATGTTGGCAAGTGATGTGTCGGTTTAAAAGTACTTGAATCGGATATAGTTAGCCGTCTATAGGATTGGGTGCACCGTGAATAAAGTCGCCTTGGATGTTGAGGGGTTGTAATGGTACCGTAAACTCCATCCAAGTACACTAACGAGATGTCTAAGATCATAATGGTGGTTAAAATGCCATGTGAGGATCTTGTGTTGTGTGTCCCGTGTTCTCGTTAGTGATGTTATACAACTACCAATGAGTGATGTGGAGGGGTTGTAATTGTACCGTAGACTCCATCACGGGTGATGAGGGGTTGTGATTGTTCCGGTAAACTCCACCTTGAGTGTTTGGTAGTGTGTATGAAGCGTATGGGACAACGCTTGTAATCCGCGTATCCGATTGTGTTTTGAGTTGAAAAATGGTTATGGATTATCACTTGAAAGCCAATATGACATGTTGATGTATTGAAGCATGAGATGCTTGGTTTGTATGCATAGATGCATGATAAATGATGTTTTGAAATTAAAGGCCTTGGAAAGGTGTTTTTACAAAGTGCATTATTGTGTTGTTTCATTAGAGCATTTCTCACTAAGCATGTGTGCTTACGCTCTCTCTTTCTTGAACCAATAATGCAGATAATTGAAGTGCTTTAAGGGCAGCAAGGAGATCAAGGATCCAAGTGAAAGTCTAAGCTCACGTATGGTGACTATTTTCACAACACTATTAGCTTTTGGTATTTCGCAATGGGAACCTAGAGTGTGTTTTTGGGAGATGTTTTGGACTCCCTAAGTTTGGTTTAATGCCTATGATGTTTGGAACATGTAAATGGCCATTTGGTATTTGTTTTGGAGATTTGATGATTGCTTGCTTTCCAATATAGGATGCACGCCTTTAGACTTGTGGTTTTTCCTAATTGATGCCATGATTGAGCTTTGATGATGCAAATATGTTCCTTTAATGTTTGATGACTTGTTGGCATGATATGGAGGTCATATGAATGTGTTTGGTGGGTCAAAAGTGTGTAAAAACAGGCTTTTCTGCTGTTTCTGGGCAGGGTGTATCGAAACACCCTTGCCTGTTTCGAAACATGTGCATGTTTTGGCCTGGGCGTTTCGAAATGGGCAGAGGTGTTTCGAAACACTTTGGCTACTGCCAAGCCGTGTTTCTGAACGGTCAATTGCCGTTTCGAAACACTTGACCGTTGTGCACTGATTTGAATGGTTTTGAGGTTTGCAAGCTTTACGTTATAGTCCTGATTTTTGTATATGCAATTGATTGAGTTTGAGATGTCCGTTTGAGATGAAATTTGGCAGAGAAGCATGAAACATGACTAATTTCATAATGGTAACTTAAAAATTGGTGAAGTCCTCTTAATTTCCAAAATTTATAAATTGGTCCCTAAATTCGTATGTTGTGCAATTGAGTCCCTTAATGTTTTCCGTTTGTTGTGATGTTTGAATATGCTTATCTCAAGAGTACACCTAGGGTTAATATGCATTTAGACAAGGTTAAAAAGGAAAAAAAGGGTCGTTAATCAAGGTTGACTTTCGGCTTGACTTTGGTTTTCCCCGTGTAATCTTCGTAGTTTGGGTCAACCGTCTAGGCCGGGCTAAGGGGGTTACATGGAGTCCCAAAAAGAATTAGAGCTCCCCCATCACGCTCATTTCAAATTCACCTTGCATCAACTTAGAAAATCTTGACAAAGCAACTCATTAGTAAAACCAAAAATAATATCATCTACATAAATTTGAACTACTAAGATATGTTTGCCATTGTTTTTAATAGATAGTGTTGTGTCCACCTTTCCTTTTTCAAAACCTTTTCCAACTAGATAATTTGATAATCTTTCATATAATGCTCTAGGAGCTTGTTTTAAACCATATAAAGATTTTGAAAATTTGAAAACATGGTTTGGAGAAATGGGATCTTCAAAATCTGGTGGTTGTTCCACATACACTTCTTCGTTTATAAAGCCATTTAAAAATGCACTCTTGACATCCATTTGAAAAAGCTTGAAATCATGATAACATGCATATGCAAGCAACATCCTAATATCTTTCATTCTAGCTACGAGTGCATAGGTTTCATCCAAATCAATTCCCTCTTCTTGAGTGTAACCTGGAGCAACAAGCCTAGCATTGTTTCTCACTATGTTACCACTCTCATCTAGTTTGTTTCTAAATACCCATTTAGTTCCTATAGTAGATTTGTTTCTAGGCCTATCAACTAATGTCCATACTTTACTTCTCTCAAATTGGTTTAACTCATCTTTCATGGCCATAATTCAAAAGTCATCTTTTAATGCTTCTTTAACATTCTTAGGCTCAATGCATGAGATAAAAGCAACATTATTAAGCATTTTCAAAGAAGAACGAGTAGTTACCCCATTTGATGGATCACCCAAGATCTCAGCACCATTGACATAGTTGTACTCCCTTGGGTAGCTCACTTCCTTTTCCTCAAGAGACATGTCTTGCAATGATTCTAGAGACAGGTCTTGTGCTTCTTCCTCTTTGGTTGGAATCCCATTCACCTTTGATGATTCTCCACCATCATTGGTTTCAATTATCCCTACATCATCGTCACAAGAATCCTTCCTCAGAAGGAGGTTATCATCGAAAACCACATGAATAGATTCCTCTACAGCTAAAGTTCTTTTGTTAAACACATGATAGGATTTAGAGTTTAAAGAGTAACCTAGAAAAATAGCTTCACCACTTTTTGCATCAAATTTACCTAAATTATCTTTTCCATTGTTTAAAACAAAACACTTGCAACCAAAAAGGATGAAAATATCTAACGTTAGGCTTTTTAGTTTTTAAAATCACATAAGGAGTTTTCTTCAAAATAGGCCTAATCATTACTTGGTTTATAATGTTGCAAGCGGTGTTAGTGGCTTCCGCCTAAAAATACTTAGGCAAATTATTTTTGCAAAGCATAGTCCTAGTCATTTCTTCTAAAGTTCTAATTTTCCTCTCAACTACCCCTTTTTGTTGAGGAGTGCGAGGAGCTGAAAAATTATGGCTAATCCCATTTTCATTACAAAAATCTTCAAACCCCATATTTTGAAATTTGGTTCCATGATCACTTCTAATATGTGGAATTTTAAGTTCAAGATCTTTTTGGGTTATTTTTGAAAATGTGATGAAGTTTTCTAAAACCTCATCTTTGGTGCTTAAAAAGAGAACCCAAGTATACCTAGAGTACTCATCAACAAGCACAAATGCATATGATTTTCCACCCAAGCTAGTAGTCCTAATTTGCCTAAAGAGAATCATATGAATCAATTGCAAACATCTACTTGTAGAAACATCATTAATGGACTTGAAAGAGGTTCTATGTTGTTTACCTTTAGCACATGCATCACAAAATTTATCTAATGAGAACTTGAGCTTAGGTAGGCCTCTAACTAGATTAAGGGAAACTAATTTTTCTAAAACGCTAATGCTAACATGTTCTAGTTTCCTATGCAATAACCATGCATCATTTTCATTTTGTGTAACTAAGCATGCATGGGATGTATGAATGTCATCTAGATGCACCATATAGATATTGCCTATGCGATGAACAATGATCATTGTTTTGTTAGATTTAATGTCAACTATTCTACACCCATTTACATCAAACATGACATTAAACCCTTTATCGCATAAGTGACCAATGCTCAATAAATTATGTTTTATAACATTGACATACAAGACATTTTCAATAAGTATGGAAGAGTGATTACCCATGGAGCCAATACCTTCAATGTGGCCTTTGGAGTTGTCACCAAAAGTTACTACTCCTCCACTTTTTGGCTTTAATTCTATGAATCGAATCTTGTCTCTGGTCATGTGTCTCGATCATCCACTATCTAAGTACCATGAATTTTGACTTTGTGATTTGGCCTTGTAGCAATGCTCCCCCTACAAACAAAGAGTTTAAACTTTGATTTTTGGTACCCAAATCATTTTGGGCCCATGAGTGTTAGCTCTCAAAAGCTTGGTTCCCTTAGGAATCCAAGGTGACAAGCCATCAACATTATTAGATTTTACAAGTTCCTTAGGAACCCATGCACTTCTAATCTTTTTAGTCCTAGAAAGCCTATAGGAGCCACTTTGTTTGTAGTTCAAATTCTTTCTTTTTGTAAATTTGGTTTTTGAAGATTCACCATTTTCAAGCTTTGAAGAACCAAAATTTTTAAAAGAATTTTTGAGCTCATTGAACTCATTCACCAATTTTTGGTGTTCATCATTACATTTAGAAAGAAGGTTGTTCAAATAAATATTTTCTTTTTCAAAGAATTTTAAATCATGTTGCAAGCTTAAAACCTTTTTCTCAAAATCCGAGTTAGTTTTAGAGAGTAAATCATTTTGAGCTTTCAAATCCGAAATGACCTTTTTGTTTTTCAAAACGGACTCCTTGTATTTCTCTACTAACTCATCATATACCTCTTGTAACTCATCATATGCATCATGCAAATCATCAAATGTAAAATCATAACAAGATGAGTTAGAGGTTACCATAGAATCCTCCTCAAGAGCCATGAGGCAAAGGTTGGTCACTTCGTGTTCCTCATCCTCGGATGATTCCTCGTCACTCCAAGTAGCAATCTTGGCTTTGAGCTTCTTCTTCTTCTCAAAGCCTTTCTTCTTGAGTTGAGGGCAATCGAAACGAATATGACCTGGCTTCTTGCAATCAAAGAAAATGATAGGATCATTTTCCTCTTCTTTGCTCTTGTTCTTGAAGTCTCTCTTTCTTTGAAATTCCCCCCTCGGTTAGACTTCATGAACCGTGAGAAGCGTTTGGCTATCATTTCCAACTACTCGAAATCATCCTCCTCGCTAGAAGAGCTCTCCTCTTATAGAGAGGCCTTGAGAGCAACTCCTAGCTTCTTTTTCTTTTCCATCTCTTGATTCTCTATTCTTTTCTTCTTTCTTCTTTTCCTCTTCTCTTCCTTGTTTCACAATCTCATGAGTAAGGAGAGAACCAACTAGCTCATCAAGCTTCAAGGTCTTCAAATTCTTCGCTTCGATGATGGTCGTTCTTTTACCATCCCAAGATTCTGGGAGAGAATATAAAAGCTTCCTAACTAGCTTGTCTTCGGGAATCACTTCACCGAATCCTTTTAGACCATTGACGATGTTCGAAAATCGATCAAACATCTTAGAGACACTCTCTTTGGGATCCATTTTGAAATTCTCATAACTCAAATTTAGTAGCCCGATCTTCGTCTCTTTAACATCGCTAGTTCCTTCGTACGTTGTCTCAAGAGTGTCCCACACTTCTTTGGCGCTCTCGATTGAAAAACCTTAGAATAGATGTCTAGACCAAGTGAAAAAAAGATGATGTGCAATGCTTTTATCATTGACTTGCATCTTTCTTCTATTTTCTTTGGTCATCTCCGATTTCACCTTCGGGACAAGTCTTCCTTCATCATTTCTTTTCATTGGTATGTAAGGTCCTTCTTCAACTACACCCCAAACCAAGTAGTTGGTGGATTTGATGAAGAGACGCATCATATTCTTCCAATATGGGTAGTTGTCCCCATTGAAGAATGGTGGTTTAGTGGTGGATTAAGACTCATAAAGGTTGGAGGTTGAGGTAGATGTCATGGCTTTACTAGAAATATGATCACACTTTTATAGGATCTCATCTTGTGGTTGTTAATCCTTCAAAAGAGGTAGTCTCTGATACCAATTTTTGAGTGGATCATTGAATCGATAAATGCCAAGAGGGGGTGAATTGGATTTTTAAATTGGTTGGTAGTGAAGTGGTAAAATAAAAATTGAAGACAAAGGCAATTATAGTGGTTCAAGTTCCAAATGAACTCTACATCCACTACCTTAGCTCCCATTAAGGATTTTCTAAACAACTTCACTAGTTGATCTTCCATTTTCTAGGCTTAGGAGGAAACCTTTACACAAATGGTCAATTTTCTACCCAAAATTGACCAAACCCTCTCACAAGTTTACAAAGAAGAATTTGGAAATTACAATGAATCTCTCAAGACAAATATTGCCAAAATTACAAACACTCAACCCAATTAAATATGAAAATAGGAAATAACAAAGAATGACAATTGGGGTTTTACAAGGATATTGAAATAAAACACTTAAGCTTGGATTTTTATGTAGGATAGTTTCTCTTAGGATCAATAGTACTTGCTGGTTGTTTTTGGACTCCCTTTTATACCTTCTTATTCAATTCTAGTCGTTGGGGTTGTTGCCATCATAAATATAGCCGTTGGATGCAATCTTCCCACCATAAATGCACTTCTACAACTACCCGTTTCGAAACACCTGTACGTGATTTGAAACAGACCAAAATAGAAATAGTCGTTGGGGTATAATTAAGAGAACGTACTGAAACGGACATGATGGTTTTGATACGCTAAGAGCCCGTTCCGTCACGGCTTGACATCCGTTCCGAAACAATTTGAAACTGTCAAAACCCGTATTGAAACGTGCTTAAACCGTTTCGATACACCTTAACCGTTTTATGAAAATCAGTTAGAAATTGCAACGGTCATAAAATTTGAATCCATGTTTAAAACTCGTTTTGAAACGTTTGAGATCGTTTCGATACAGCCGTATCGAAACGGATCTGCCCGTTCCGTTGTTCTTTAACCATTTCGAAACATAGGGTCATGTTTCGATACTATTGTATCGAAACGGGAAGACTCATTCTGAAACACATGTTAACAGTTTCAAAATGTTCTGTAACGCCTAAGGGCTGTTTGGAAACGGTGACTCGAAAAACACTATTTTGACTTGGAAAGCACTTAGAAAAAATTGTATAAACCTTTGGTTTTGACTTGACCATTTTACTTAAAAGTTTTGGGAAGTTTTGAAGACTTAAAAATTTATTTTCTATTTTCAATTTAGTCCTTAAATTCTTTGTTATATCAAAATCAATTCTTTGGTTTTACACCTTGCTCCTCACCCCCGGGTGGAGGCGGTGGAGGAGGTAAATTCCCACCAGGAAGAACCTCGTTCTCCTAATTTCCCTACTCACCAGCAGCGACAATCGTACCAGATCACAACTCTCTCTTCGGTCTCATTGTGCTATTATAATTAAGGCATGATAAATAAACAAAAACAAGAAATCAGGCTAGCTTCAAGCAAGGATCCAAGACTTCCAGTTCAATTTAAAAAACACTTTACTATATTAATAAGGCAATGTGTATCCCAATTTCCCTTAAGCATAGCATAAGACAAACAACATACATATCACAAACACTGTACATAGCAATCACTCAAATTCAGCCCACAACCTCATCATGTATATAACATCTTACATATATATCACAATCATCATGCATGGCATCAACATCATTTGATCATCATCAACATAGTTATAACAATTACCATGCAAAGCAAACATCATCAATCACTTGGAATTACATCACATCAACTTACCACTAACTTACCATCATCCCATTCTTTCGAAACCTGGCTCAGATACCACCAAATGTAACCCTTTCGACCTGGTCTGGACGATAGACCAAACTGAACGAGTCACACGGGGAGTATTGAAGTAAACTGAGAAGTTTACTCCAATAAAAATAACCGTAATTTTTTTCTTTTATCTAGATGCTCATTAGGATCCTAAGTGATTAACATTGCAGCGGTTCAATTAACAACTCGATCAGACATCGATTTAGGACTTGATTACACTCAAATACGAATTTAGGGACCATTTTGTAATTAAATAAAATTACAAGGACTTTTTCTATTTTAATGTTACCAACCTTTAATTAAACATATTACATGCTTCTCAGTTAAAACTCAGCTAAAAATAATCATCCATGCTCATTTAATTGCATCCACAACATTTAGCGACTAAAACATAAAGAATCAAAACATCATAATATTCCATCAACTAACATAACTACCAGCTGTTTCGGTACAGGTTGCCCTATATCGAAACGAGTTCACTTGGCTTAGAACACGGGCCTGTATTGAAACACCTTAGAGGTGTTTCGGAACTGAGGTTTCCAATAGCAAATCGTACCAGAATAGACTTTCCTCGTTTCGAAACCCTTAGGCCATTTCAAGCTCACTGTTTCGGTACAAGCTCGAGTGTACCGAAACACATGGGCCTGTAATGATACTTTTTGTTGGTTTTTCACACTTTAATCCATACTAAACCGTTCCAATATGTTTCCAACATGCATACAACATATTTAAACATCAATTTCCAATCATTCATGGCATAATCAACATCATAGCATTGCTAATTGCATCAAAGATAAACTATAGACATGCAACCTACCAAACAAGCCAAGCAAGATACCAAAATGCATAACAAGGCACCAACCAATAATCAAAGGTCATTTACATGTCCAAATCAACATTAAACACATGATCGAATAGTGAGTTTACACAAATATCCCAAAACACAACGGATCCCCCATTACTCTTATTACTTTAGTCTAAACCAAAACATACTTTCTAAAGCGAAGTCTCTTGGAATTCCCTTGCCTCTTGCTGCCTCCAAACCTCAATTATCTGCATCGATAGACAAATGAGAGTGTAAGCACACAAGACTTAGTGAGGAGGCTCAAAACAAAACACCATCAATGCACGAAAACCATTCTCATATTCACATTGAAATCTCATTTCAATTTACTAAACATCCTTTGTAAAACCATCATGCCCCTTTTTAAAATCATGTACTTTCCTTAATCAAAAACATCATGTGAAACATCATGCATCATGTATTATGAACTAAATAGCAAATCCATTGCTAACACTCAACTTGAGCCTTCCCATGCATATCTACTTATGCAAAGCTTAAAGAGTAAAACATGCATTACATAATATGCATCATTAACCAAATCATAATACATCATCAATTATATTGGTTCACAAGTGATCATCAACATGTTCATTTCTCAAAACCACATCGGATACACGAATTCCCAAGTGTTGTCCTAACACTTCATACATTCTCACCGGCATCTCAAGGTTCACACATGGGAGCTACCCTCCATCGTTGTGACGCTCGTGGTGGAGTATTCGGTACCTTACAACCCCTCAACACCACTCATCGGTAGATGTATAACCCCACTAATGAGAGATGGGACACAACTCAATTTCCTCAATTGGTAGGGTACTCGGATGGAGTATTCGGTACACCGTATAAACCCCTCAATATCCAAGGCGGCTTGTTTATAATGCATTTAATCCTATAGCCGACTAACTGTTGGAGTATGCCCAAAGACCAATCATATGATGATTGAATAGACATACTATTTTACTAGATTTATCAAGTAATGGCATTGTCGTTATTATCATTTGGTATGTTTCTGTGCATCAAACTAACCATTGGATAATAATGTCCAATCAATAATACGATTATTGTTAAATAGAATCCTTAGTCGAATATTATTACGGGTATGGACAGTGATAATATATAAAGACTAATATGTGGTTGATTGATAACAAGTGTTGTAATTGACATAGAGATGTCAAAATCAACACATAAGTATTTGTTAGAGAACAACATATTGGATTAACCCGCTATGAGCATGTTTCTTGGGTAATTATGTGACAATCACAACATTGCTCATGATAAACATATGTATGATCCTCGGACTTGAGATCAACATGATTTCAACATAAAGATTTACGTATTTTGACATACTCAAACGTGTGTCGTAACTGACTACATTATAAAGACTGATGATTGGATACGTGATGACCTATGTAGTGAAATATGGTTGATCAAGAAAGGATTTGTCCCTCCTACATAATGTGAGAAATATCTTCGGCCACTTTATTGAGTGAGATTAGAAAATGCATGGCCATGCTCGAATATTATGATATGAGATATCATAGAGATTCGTTTATAATAATCTACTCAAGACATCAAGAAACACTAGATGGACAACGCAAGTGTGACTAACCCATGACTTGTGTTCATCTAAGATATAAAGGAAAAAAGGATAAAATACATAAAGAAAGTTTATTCAGGAATTAGGAAAGTCAAACCATGACTTCATGCAACTTAGTTAGCAATGATGTATTGCTAGATGCCACTCATTGTTTGTAAAATTAGAACAGTTCTAATTTTGCAGCTAACGTTGTATGAACCTACAAGGGTCACACCCTTCGAATGAAACGAACAAAAAATTGGAAACCATACTCCCTATTTTAGGGAGATTGCCGAAAATCCCCTATGGGATAGGGGAAATCGGCAATTCCCTTAAATGGAAATAATATTGGATAAATATTGTAGTCATCAAATATTATTTAGAGCATGGAAAATATTTAGAAACTTAAATATTAAAGAATAAGATTCTAGAAATTTAAATATATATTGGGATTTATATAATGTATATTTAATTCCAAGTTTATGTAGAATTAGATTATACATAATTAAAAATATATATTTAAATATATTTAAATCCAAGTAAAGATAGAATGAGATTATATATAATAATAATAATATATATATTTGGATTAAATATAATGTATATTTAAATCCATGTTTTATGTAGAATAAGATTCTACATAATTAAATATATATATATTTCATTTAATATTATTAAATATAATGTATATTTATATAAACCAATTTTAAGTAGAATTAGATTCTATAAATTTTGGTTGAACTTGGATTTAAGGAATTCAACTAGAATTAAGTCTCTGAATACTATTTAAATGGAAGAGGGCTAGCAACCAAATCATCCCTATTCCTTCTTGCAAATTTCGACATATCCCTGGGAATTCCCCTCTGGAATTTTCGACAAGTCCCAGATTTCTTCTCAGAAGCTGTTCGATATTTTTCTGGTGTTCCTCTTGCCCCCTGGCAAATTCCTGGCGATTTCCTAGTTCGAATCCAAGTCCTGGTAGAACCCCTGGTCGATTTCAGACTCCCTCAGGAATCCCTGGAGGTATTTCGACTTCTCACTGGAAGGTGTTCAAACTTGTCGAAATTTATCCCTAAGTGTTAGGGAGGCGGAAAATTTGTTCGTTTTGTTCGGGTGGACTCCGTAGAGGTCGTTGCGAACCTGTGACGATTCCGGTTTTACTTGACGTGGTTATTCTGACATACCGTCGGTTTTCCAGTTTCTAGAGATTTAAAAGGTAACTCTTCATCTTTTCACCCCAGATTCGTTCTTGTACATGGATCCTTGGCTGGATTACGTCTGATTATTTTTCCGCTGCGCCACAGGGCGTGCTGACGTGACCCAATAGTGGTATCAGAGCCACATGTATCATACGAATTCGGACTTAAATTCTTGTGTGAAGTTTATGTATGAGATGCATGATGTTTGATTCGATTTAGATATTTATCGTTTATCGTATCACACCTAATAAAGACTCATTTCGATTATCACTAAATGATTAAGAGTTAATCATAACTATGTTAGGTTGCTTCAATGTTAAATGTTAACATGTTGAGACTAATAGTTAGTCTAGAGAACAAGTAGTTGTTCGTAGTTTCATAGATTTATGAAATCTCTGAAAGGGCTTCAAATTTGATAAAAGTTATCAAACTATCTTTCACGGTGAATCCATAAGAGTTATGGTTAGACTTTATGAAAAGTGCATGTCTAGGATTAGCATCATCAAAGACCTGGTACTTAAGTGTGCCTAGTGCACCACCTCTCTTTCATGTTGACCTACCTAGTGCATTTGTTCGTTTACGCAAATGGTTTATGAAACCTTGTGATCCTTCTTTGGCCCATTAACCACAACATAGGGATAATCAGTTTAAAACTCCGTAAACACATCGTTACTTTGTTCGCACGATGTTTGAAATGCATGTTAGATTGCACGGTGTTTGTTTTGCATGGTTATAGCCCATAGCCTTTATAGTTTTGGTTTTTATAAATACGGCCTACGTGTCGTGCCTTTCTCTATCTTCTATTGTACTTCTCTTCTCATCTCACTCCCTCGCATGTAACGCGAGTTTCTGAAAATTGTAAATACTCATGGAGATAAAGCAAGGACTAAGGTAGCAGTGTGGTGGGCCTTCCCTGGTGGACTGGGCATTTCAGAAGCAGGTTCTATCTTCAGTAGAATGGTCCTCCCATTGGCTTGGGACGGGTCCCCTTAGGTTAAGAAGGGCTATAATTATTGCATTTTTATTTACCACTTATATTTACCTTGCATGCGATGCAATGGATGTTTTATAAGCATGGTTAAACATAGTTCTATTGATAGGATCAATCTTAAAATGATGAGATAATTAAGTAAATCCCTCACTATAATTCTAAGTCTGTTTTAACCATCCAATATTTACCCTCGTTAAAGCTTCGATCGATATAATGCGAGCTTTGCCAAAGCAATGTCACATTTATCTATCTTAGTTAAATGCGAAGAATAAGCTAGTGATATTTTCCGGTTGAGATATTAGTATTGACTTAGCTGGGTTGTTCTAATAGGATTAGAAAACCTAGTGGTTAAAAGTTTTGGTTAATCATAAGATGATTTAAAGAACAAGAGTTGTTCGCCAAAAGACGAGGAATTACATGAGATGTAATTAGTAAGGTGTTACTTACCTAAATAACCATTTCCTAAAAGACTGGCCAAAGCTGATTTAGGAATGGTGAAATACGGATCCTCACTCACTAGAAAAACTATCGAAACATTTTTCCGAAATTAAAACTATAGGGTTTTTAATTTTGAAGAAAATAGTGGGAGTAAATTTATAGTAAAGACCTATCTATAAATTTTAAAATTTAGTAAAACTTATATAGCATATTTTCTTTGTTGTAGAATTAATGGAAAATAATACTGTATCTCTGTGATCTATCCTTGAGAAGGATAAGCTCAATGGCATAAACTTCCTTGACTGGTTCCGCAATTTGATAATTGTTCTCAAACAGGAAAAGAAGGAATATGTCATTGAAGAACCTGTTCCCGATGAACCGATTGCCACTGCTTCCAGAGCTGACAAAGACAAGTTTAAGAAACACATGGACGACATGCTGGATTTCAGTTGTCTTATGCTTGCCTCCATGACCCCTGAGCTTCAGAAGCAACATGAGGACATGGTAGCTTATGATATGATTCAAAATCTCAAAGAGATTTATGAAGGGCAAGCTCGTCAAGAGAGGTACGAGACCTCTAAAGCTCAGTTTCAATGCAAGATGAGTGAGGGATCTCCCGTAGGAGCTCACGTCATCAAAATGATGGGCTACATCCAAACGTTGGAGAAGCTCGGCTTTCCGCTGAAAGACGAATTAGCTACTGATGTCATCTTGCAATCGTTGCCAGATAGTTTCAATCAGTTCGTCATTAATTTCAATATGAATGAAATTAACAAGACGCTGCCACAATTGCTCGGCATGTTGAGAACTACTGAAATCAACCTGAAGAAGGTAGGACCTAAACCTGTTCTGATGGTCCGCAAGAGCAAGAAGAAAGGTAAATCAGCAGCAAAGTCTAAAGGTGATGGTAAGAAAAAAACTGATGGAAAGGAGGCATTGAAACCTAAGAAGGGAATCAAGAAGGATGGAAAATGTTTCCATTGCGGCAAGACCGGACATTGGAAAGAAACTGCCCAACACTCCTACAAGAAGTCAAGAAAGCAAAAACGAGTGAGGCATCAACCTTAGAGGCTTTTAAAGAGAAGGCATCATAATAGACATAGACCTGCGAATGGAAATAAAGCAAGAGTTGCTACATCATCCATTAGGACATGTGTTTTTGCTTAAATAGATTTGTTTTAGTTTTTAAGATTATTATTTTGTGCCTAAGTTTTAGTTATCTTGTAAGGACAAGATATTTTAATTTTGAGATTATTTAAATAAATGTTATTCTTTTAATCTCTTATGGCACAACGAATCAATGATCTTTAAACTAATCAAATCAATAATATTTATAAGATAAATAAAACAAATGACTAATCTCAAACTCGTAAAAAGTATCAAGGTAATTTGATGAGATCAAATTCAAGAATAGTTAAAGTTTGATGAACTTTCAAAGAATATGGGATTGTCCCATAATTAAATCCCACAAGTGGAACGAAAAGTCTTTGAAAGAGAATCAAATATGTTAGACATGTTTTGATTCAGAACAAGTCATTTTCGACTTCTTTACACAATAGAAAACTAACTCTCATACTTAATCATTTTTTTGTTCGAAACGCCATATAAGATATGGGCTAAGAATTGTTCTAGAATACCTTTGAAGTTTTAAGGTTACTTACATGTTAAAATGTTTACAAAGTTCGAACCTTAAAAACTCCATTTGTTGTTTATCCTAACGAGAACAAAGCGTTTGTTTCTCAAACGAGAGTTTATCTTGAAAGAGATTAATTCTCACAAAGGGATTTTATTTCTTCAACTTTAACGAGAACAAAATATTTGTTGCTCAAACGATAGTTTATCTCGAAAGAGAATACTTATCACTAAGGGATTTCATTTTTCAACGAGAAAAAATGTTTGTTGCTCAAACGAGAGTTTCTCTCGAAAGAGATTACCTCGCACAAAAGAAAAAAATGGAGTTTGGAATTTGAAGAAATTTTAGACAACAAATTTATGAACCAAAGATTGAGAATGTTCCACAAATGATCAAGGAACATTGGAACAAAACACAACCATTGTGTTGATCATTAAGAGAATACCATATACTTGAGAAATATGGATTTCTCACTATCCGTACATGGAAACACTCTTCTTTTGGGATCAAGATAAAGACTAGGTCTTATCAGAAAGCAATGGTGAGCCCAAAATTTGAGAAATGGCTAAGAGCCATGAGATATGAGATGGTATCCATGTCTAAAACCAAGTATAGACTTTGGTTACCTAAAAGGGTAAAACCTAAGAGGTATGGATGAGTTTTTCAAAAAGGAAAAACCAACATGGATGATAAAACATACAAAGGATGATTCGTCGCTAAAAGTATTCGACAAACTTCATAGTATAAACTATGATAAAGCATCTTCCTTGTAGCTATGTTTAATCCATCTCAACTCACTTGCAAGTAGTTACATACGATGATTATGGAATCAAATAAAGGAATGTCAAAACCACTTTCCTAAGGGAAAACTTGAAACAATTGTGTACATGACACATCCAGAAGGTTTTGTCACTCCAGTAAACACTTGGAAGGTATGTAAGCTACAAAGGTCTATCCGTAGACTAAGGCAAGCTTCTTAAAGTTGGGATATTCGTTTCAGAAGATACAATAAAAAGGTTTGGTTTATCTAGAAACAAAGGGGAGTCTTGTTTTCAAAAGTGCTAGTGGGAGCATTGTTACTTTCCTAAGTATTGTATATATATGACATACTCATCAAAAGGAACTAAAGATCGCAATTCGTTTTGCATTAATAAAAGATACTGCGAGTTAGAACCATGAGACAATATCTAACTCTACAACATAGGCTGAATGTATTACAGTCGACATAGCAACAAAGAAGGATGTTTGGATCTAAAGGGTTCACTTCTGAACTAAGGGTTGTTCCCAGCATATTAGATGCTACATAACTCTGTTATGATGGAACCTTTGCGTAAGCAAATAAAACCCAGATCTCATAAATAAATCCAAAAATATTCTAAAGTGCTTACATCTTGGAGATGTGAAAGTATGCAACATACGCACAAAGTTGATAAGTTTGTCAACTCCCTGACAAAGCTTTTGACACAGCATAAGCATGTCAGTTACACTAAGCCATATCGTATTAGAGACGAGAATGATTGGTCTTAGTGCTAGTGGGAGATTGTTGGAGTATGCCCAAAGACCAATCATATGATGATTGAAAAGACATATTATTTTACTAGATTTATCAAGTAATGGCATTGCCGTTATTATCATTTGGTATGTTTCTGAGCATCAAACTAACCATTGGATAATAATGTCCATACAATAATACGATTATTGTTAAATAAAATCCTTAGTCGAATATTATTACGGGTATGGACAATGATAATATATAAAGACTAATATGTGGTTGATGGATAACAAGTGTTGTAATTGACATGGAGATGTCAAAATCAACATATAAGTATTTGTTAGAGAACAACATACTGGATTGACCCGCTATGAGCATGTTTCTTGGGTAATTATGTGACAGTCACAACATTGCTCATGATAAACATATGTATGATCCTCAGACTTGAGATCAACATGATTTCAACATAAAGATTTACGTATTTTGACATAGTCAAACTTGTGTCGTAACTGACTACATTATAAAGACTGATGATTGGATACATGATGACCTATGTAGTGAAATATGGTTGATCAAGAAAGGATTTGTCCCTCCTACATATTGGGAGAAATATCTTCGGCCACTTGATTGAGTGGGATTAGAAAATGTATGACCATGCTCGAATATTATGATATGAGATATCATAGAGACTCGTTTATAATATTCTACTCAAGACATCAAGAAACACTAGATGGACAACGCAAGTGTGACTAACCCATGACTTGTGTTGATCTAAGATATAAAGGACAAAAGGATAAAATACATAAAGAAAGTTTATTCAGAATTAGGAAAGTCAAACCATGACTTCATGCAACTTAGGTAGCAATGATGTATTGCTAGATGCCACTCATTGTTTGTAAAATTAGAACAGTTCTAATTTTGCTTCTAACGTTGCATGAACCTACAAGGGTCACACCCTTCGAATAAACGAACAAAAAATTGGAAACCATACTCCCTATTTTAGGGAGGTTGCCGAAAATCCCCTATGGGATAGGGGAAATCGGCAATTCCCTTAAATGGGAATAATATTGGATAAATATTGTATTTATCAAATATTATTTAGAGCATGGAAAATATTTAGAAACTTAAATATTATAGAATAAGATTCTAGAAATTTAAATATATATTTGGGATTTATATAATGTATATTTAATTCCAAGTTTATGTAGAATTAGATTCTACATAATTAAAAATATATATTTAAATATATTTAAATCCATGTAAAGATAGAATGAGATTCTATATAATAAAAATATATATATTTGGATTAAATATAATGTATATTTAAATTCATATTTTATGTAGAATAAGATTCTACATAATTAAATATATATATTTCATTTAATATTATTAAATATAATGTATATTTAATATAAACCAATTTCAAGTAGAATTAGATTCAATGAATTTTGGTTGAACTTGGATTTAATGAATTCAACTAGAATTAAGTCTCTGAATACTATTTAAAGGGACAAGGGCTAGCAACCAAATCATCCCTATTCCTCCTTGCAAATTTCGACATATCCCTGGGAATTCCCCTCTGGAATTTTCGACAAGTCCCAGATTTCTTCTGAGAAGTTGTTTGATATTTTTCTGGTGTTCCTCTTGCCCCATGGCAAATTCCTGGCGATTTCCTAGTTCGAATCCAAGTCCTGGTAGAACCCCTGGTCGATTTCAGTCCCTCTCAGGAATCCCTGGAGGGATTTTGACTTCTCCTTAGAAGGTGTTCAAACCTGTCGAAATTTATCGCTAAGTGTTAGGGAGGCGGAAACTTTGTTCGTTTTGTTCGGGTGGACTCTGTAGAGGTCGTTGCGAACCTGTGACGATTCCGGTTTTACTTGACGTGGTTATTCCGACATACCATCAGTTTTCCAGTTTCCAAAGATTTAAAAGGTAACTCTTCATCTTTTCACCCCGGATTCGTTCATATACATGGATCCTTGGCTGGATTACGTCGGATTAATTTTCCGCTGCGCCACGAGCGTGCCGACGTGACCCAACACTAACTATATATGATTTCATTTATAAACCATTTCTACATCATCACTTGCCAATATAATTCACATTTAGCATAAACCACACTGTTTTCAAAGCATTACCAACAAACCACATTTCCAAGCATCAAACCATGCTTCAATATACAAGTATAGGCATATACTTACAAGGATCACTTACCATGTGCATGCTTCATCAACATAACATTTAAAAACAACAATTCGCTTACTTTAAATCATGCTTTAAACAATAGGTAACATGCATTAAAAAATCAAGTGCATCAACAAACTCATTATAGCACAATCCGAGGGAGAAAATCCTTTTACTTACTTCCGAACTTAGTAAAGCATTTTAAGCTTACACCGAGTTCCCAAAACCACCTTTTAAGTGTTTCAAGGCTGGAAAACATGTTCTCACTCATTGACTCACGAAACCAAGATTCGTCGACGCGAAACTAAGCACTCGAAGTCCCCAGAACTTCACCGATTGCATCCAAAGTGTTCTCCTCTATTTATACCACACAAGAACTTGGGCTTAATGCATCATAATGCATTAAAATCACTAGCAACTTAAACAATCTCGCTGCTCTGCCCAAAAACACCAAAACGCCCATATGAAACAACCGAAATCACCTTCGATTGCTCTCTAAACTTAGCCCAGCCATAACCTAAAACTTACATCTCATTTTAAATATCAATCAACATCCAAAATCAACCTAACTATATTCTTATACCTCCAGCAACTCAGATTTCACACTAACACCTCAAAAACCTAAAATCTAACAATCTAATAACTAGAGATCCAACTCATTTCAGCATTACATTCATAAAACTTTTATTTCCACATCATTTAACATCCAAATTGTGATTAAAATCAGCCTCAAAACAATCAAAACAGTACCATAACAAAATTCTTGAAAAATCATCTTACAAAGCTTAATTTAGCAATTTTTATCAATTGAATTACAAAATCTTGTTATTAAACTAACCTAGAGAGCCAAAGACGTGGGAATTTAAATAACGAGCCTTGATTAGAGGGGAGAAAAGAAAGATCACATCTAACACAAGCTTTCCCCTTGATTTGAAATGATTTTGATGAAATCTTTCAAGAAAACTCTAGCTAATTGTTGTAGAAATCCATGGGCATCATCTAGGAATCAAAAATATATGGAATGAGATAAATCTCTGGAGATTTTAGTGATGAAAATAGAGTTTGGCTGCTTGGAAAGTTAAGAGAAAATTTTAGGAGGAAATTAGTTACATGGGAAAATGATTAGCATTTTAAAAATCTCTTTTAATAAAACTCTTTTATTAAATCATTTAAAACACAAAATCAAGTGAATAGCTGATACCACCTTAGAGTAATAGCTCCCTAAAGATTCTAAGTTTTGTCTCTCTTCAATTTAGCCATTAAAACAGAACTTTCAATTTTTACGTTTTAGTCACCAAACCAAAATGTCGACTTTCCAAAAATCACTTTCCAAAATTGATTTCACTTTCCCTCAATATATATTTAAATAGGATTTTAGAAATTTTTCACATAAATTTATCACATCCCGAACCAAGTTTTCTCTGAACCAACTCCGAATTGACCCGGATCTCTAATCTAGATTCATTGGACCCTAAACCGCCTTTAAAACCTCTAGCCCCAAAACCGGGGCGCTACACTCACCGTATTCTTTTGCTTTGTCGATTTAGATTTTTTTCAAAAACATTGTTAATACTCATGAAATTAACATAAAAATCTTTTATTTTTCGAATTTTAGGGTTTGGATACTTTCTCGGATTTAAGAGTTTTAAGAACTTTGCTTGAAAGTTCAAACAACGTGAAATATTTTGTAACCCCCTTAACCTGACCTAGACGTTAGACCCGAACCAAGGAGATCACATTGGGTTTGCCGAAACAAACCCGAACTAACTTACTCGAATTACGGTCCATTTTTTTCTTTTTACTTATCTAGATGTATTAGTAAGACCTATGGTGTTCATACAATCATCAGTTCAATTTTCATTCGATACGAACATCGATAAAGCACTCAATTGCTAATACAAGCATTATAGGGACCGAAATGTAAATCTAAATAATTACAGGGACTTATTCAAGTTTCAGGTTACTAATACTTAATTAATCATATTTCATGTCAGCGTGTCAAATTTTTGCTCAAACAAATAACAAATAAGCATCCAATTTAGCAAAATACGAAATTATAGACTAAATTGTAAAACTACCAAAGTACAGGAACTAACGCGTTTATAAAAGCTTTATATTGCAATTAGGTACATTAAAAGCATGCTTGCAAAATCTCAGGTCAAACAAACATCATTTACTTATTAAATTGATGCAACAACATATAATGACCAATATTTAAACTTGAAAAAATCCATTAACCGAATTAACTACCAACCGTACCGATACGGTACTAACCCGTACCGATTCCTAAAAAAATTATTTGAATAGAGGATTCTAGTCGCTAAAACGTGTACCGGCACGATTGCCCGTGTACCGCAACCTGATATAAAATATACAAGGGCGTATCGTTACGGTGGCTACCCGTACCGATACTCCATTCAAAATTCCCAAACATCTCGCATACCGATCCTGAAAGTCTCGTACCGGTACGTCTAGATGTGCAACGACCTCTCAGCCAAACATATGAGATCTCAGCTCAATTAATTAAATGTCAATTAGTCAACACAATTCATACTCAAACAAGTAATCTAGAGACATGCTTCATGATAACATAAAACATTAACCAATAATCATCTGATGGTCACGATCTCAAACATATGCCAGAGATCAATTACGAAATATAAGTACATGACTATGTACACTTAGAACACGAACAATTCATCCGATCATTGATTAAACCATTTTAAATCATTAGATCATAACCAATAAATGTACTTGGCATTAAATAAAACTAACATCGTACACATTAAATAAAATCATCCAATCATAATATAAAATCCCACCATATAATCATGCCTTATAACAACAATTATATCCCAACGATTCACCCACATTGCCTTATTACAAATAATGAAAACATTGAAAAACATACACTTTAGAATGTTTGTCTTGGGATCACACTTGCCTCGAACCACAACCCCGCACTCGCTTAATTCACTGCATTGACGGAAGAAAAGAGAGCGTAAGCATAAAATATCTAGTGAATGCGCTCAAAAAGGGTAAAACGTCAATGCGTTTTCAAACCAAAAAGGTTTGAAAACCAATATTAAAAACCCATATTAAAGCTAGCCAAATCCGCCATTTTCAAAGCATTTAAACAAATGTATAAAACAAATCTTTGGAACTAGATATTCACATTAAATTATATGTATATAAAACTATTTACTTTAAAACAAGTATTGAACTACATGCCAAAACATCTCATGCTTCTTTTAGCTTTCTAAAATATGCACATTAAACCATATCTTAAATTTGTATCATGGATCTCTAGCATAAACATTATGCAAACCTCAATTTAAGTCTTTACATTACTAACTCAACCAATAGCAAAGCTTAAAGAGCAAAACATGTATAAACTATATTATACAAAACATAATCCATTTACCATGATACGTTAATTCATATATTGACATTAAAGTGACCTAAATCCAAATATTTTTATTTGTAAAAATACACCGGAACACAGATTTCTCAAGTGGCTTCTTCGACCACTTACCCATACATCCTCGAATTGGAGCATGGTACAACTACCCCTCAACGGTTATGATGTATAAATCCACCAGCGGCAGAATTCTAAGCAATTACCCCTCGACCGTTGCGGTTCCCATAGTGGAGCAACCCCTCGACACACATGTGATGACTTATTATAGTGCACTTTAAATCCTATAGCATGTCAACGATATCTGATAACATTTAACCATTGTCACTTGTCAATATATTTCATTTTAAACATGTTACCTCGTTATTTTTCATATGCATTTAACAAAACATTTTCATATGCAAAATCACATTGTCAAATGCAACAACCATATTTCATTTAGAAATCATTTCTCAATGCTCTTAGGCATCTATATATTTAATAAATCATTGCATATCATTTAAAAGACGCATAAAACATTAAGTAAATCAATCTATGCTTTTAAACCAAAACATGTAAATCAATACTCATTTAAACCATTATTCAAAAGGCGAAATATGGAAAACTTACTTCCGAGCTTAGCTAAGCTTGCTAGCCTTTAACTAAACTCACAAAACCATAATTCAAACCTCTTTATAGTACCAAAACACATTTGTACTCACCAACTTGATATCGCCTCAATGTCAACATCTCGACGCTAACACCTCAACACCTAACTAAAAATTGTCTGAACACTTGTCATTTTCTAAAAAAAAATGCAATGGTGAATATAAATTCTACTACACTAAAATAATCACTTTATTAAAATACACCATTGCACAATTTGCTTTCGAACAACCATTATCCATATGGAAAACAACAAAGCTTTTATTCCCCCCTTTTTTACACGCAACTACTTTTTGCATTCGAATAGCCCATTGCCCTGCTTTGAACCACCGTCCATATTCCCCCCCCCCCCCCCCCCCCCCCCCCCCTTTTTTTAATTCCTGACACTTCCTTTCCCACTAAAATGGCCAACACTACGCCACTGCTGTATTCCATTCTTAATCCCCTTTTTTTATTATCAATAATCCGCGAATTAGGCGAGCAGCAGCAGAGTCACTGCGCTGTTTACGCCGCTGCCCATGCGATCCGTTTAAGCTTCACCTTTTTTTTCACGTTACAACTCCAAATGGAAATTTCATCTAACACATGCAAAGCATACTAATATATGATTCAATAATTCAATAAACCATTTCACCAATTACCCCATTCAAGAATCTAAATTTAAATTCAACCAATTAAATTAATTCCGAAAATTAAATTACAAAATCAACTTTAGATGAGTGTTACCCATACATAAAACATTAGAACTCCATAGAAATCATTAGATTACTATAATCTGATAGAGAAAATCTATTGAAATTCAATAATCCCATTAGAAATTCGTTTTAATTATCCTAAAGCATGAGAAATCATAGATTAGGAATCAAAATCATGTAGAGAATTATTAAAGAACATTTTCTCACCTTGCTTGATGAAAAACCAATTTGAAGATGAATTCTCCTCTTGATTTCCAACAAGAAAAATAGTGAAGATAATGTAGAAATCAAAATCCTTAATCCACAATTGTTTAGAAATGATTGGAGAAGAAATTAAAGTAGAAATAATTTAGGAATCAAGAAATCCCTAAGTTTTGTTTGAAAGAAAATGAGAGAAACTTAGAAATTAAAATATTATTTTAGCCTCTTTTTACAAAATTGTTATTATAAATATTTTTCAACCTTTTGTAAAATAGTCATCAGTACATGCAGGAAGTGATGGGTCCTGAAAGGCTGCTAAGGAGGTTGGAATGGTGATAAGGGTGGGAATTTCGACACAATTGGGAACGTTTGGGAAAGGAGATGTGGATGAAACACTGGTGGACTGTCTAGTGGGGTTTGGTCCACTCCCAAATGAACCAGCTGAGAGAATACTAGAGGTTGAACCGTTTCAGACGGTACTGGATTAGCATATTTGTCAGCTGGTGGTTGACCTGATTCAGACAATACCAGATCAACAGGGGGATCGGTTGGTGGATAGAAGTAGGGGGATAACATTGATGTGAGAATTTCGATGACAAAGGACTCTAATAAGCAACAATTGAACTTGAATTGAGACTATTTAGTGACTGAAAACAAAGTATTGAAACAAAAGAAGCTGGGAAGGGGTAGACCGCGGAAAAATCAGATTGCGGGTACACAAAAATCCATAACTGGCAGTGAAAACAATGATATTACTAAGCAAAAGTTATTAAAAGAGGCAAAGGAGACGTTGAAGCTAGGGAAATTGTTGGTGGCAAAGACAATGGGAAACGAGGAAGCAATAGTGCAGGATATTGTTGATACTATTGCCGAGTGAGATCGAAACTAGCAAGCGAGATGAGGATGCTGTCATGGAATGTTAGGGGGTTAGGTGTCGCATCGAAGAAGCGATCAGTATAAAGATTAATTCGATAGCACCATTACGACATGGTGTTCATCCTCGAATCAAAGTTGGAGATGGTAACTAAAAGTGTGATCAGAAAGGTATGGTTTTCGGATAAATTTAAATTTGTCTTTTCACCTTCGCAAGGTGGGTCGGGGGTACTGTTATTATTTGGGATGCAGGTTGTTTTGTGTTAGAGGAAGCGTTTGTACAATTTAATTTTGTCTTGCTCAAAGGCATATAGATTACAAATGCGTGGGAGTGTGGTATGGGGGTGATTTATGTGCCATGTGGTTTGGAGGATCAGGTGCAGCTATAGGGGGTTGCGTGATTTTATGAGCAAAATGGAGGGACCTTGTTGTTTAGGAGGTGATTTTAATGTTGTTCGTATGAAAGGAAAGAGGCAAGGTTGTGTGAGTGATGTCCGTGAGATGGCTAAATTTAACGTCTTTCTTGAAAGTTACATGTTGCTGGATTTGCAGATGATAAGGAAGCTTTTTACATAGTTTGGAGCGGGAAATAAATGTAGCAGGTTAGATAGGTTTGTTGTTGAGAGTGCCTGGTTGTTGAGATTCTCAGATTTGACACAATGGAATTATTGAGGGAATTATCGGATCACACGTTGTTACGATTGATTAGTGAGTTACAGGATTGAGGACCTCGCCCGTTCTATTTCCTTAATTGTTGGCTAGAAAAGAAGATTCATGTGCAGTGTATGGAAGAAGAATGATGTTGGATGCCACATGAGGATGGTGATTTGAACATAATGAGTAAGTTACGCACATTCCAAAACTTTTTCTGAGAGTGGAATTTGAAGGATTTTGGGAGCATTGATGATCAAATTGATGTAACTACTTCTTTGTTGGATGCGTTGGATGTACAATTGGAAAAGGGAAGGGAGGTGGTACAACAATTGGAGGAAAAAATAGTTACAACTTCGGTTATGGAAATTATGTTGATCAAGAGAATCAATCTGCTGTCAGAAGTCATGTGCACTATGGTTAAAGGAAGGTGATAGAAATACTAACTTTTTCCATAAGTCGGTAGCTATTAGAGGCAACAAGAATCAATTTAAAGGTATGAAAATAAATGGGTCATGGGTGGAGGAACCAGAAAGGGTGAAGAAATATGTCTGTCGGGAATTTCGTAAGCATTTTGTGAGGCCAAAGAGAAGGAGATCGATTGATGTGGATTTGAGTTTCTGCTGCCTCTCGGAGGCACAAGTAAAGCAGTTAGTAGTGGAATTTTCTGAAGCTGAGGTGAGGAGGGCGATTTGGGATTGTGAGGGTTCGAAGGCACTAGGTCCAGACGAGTATAATTTCGAATTTTTGAAAAAAAGGTTGGGACTTTCTTAAAGATGATATAATGAGGACATTTTAGAATTTCTATAATACGGACAAGATGCAACAAGGTATGAACTCTACATTTATAGTATTAATACCGAAGAAGGAGAATCTGAAAGTAATTTGGCATTTTCGCCCCATTTTTTTTAACTCAATTTATAAGATCTTGGCGAAGGTGTTAGCAAATAGATTCCAATGTGTAATCAGGGATTTGATTAGTGACACTCAATCGACATTTATAAAAGGTAGGCAAATTATGGATGGGATTTTACTAGTTAATGAGATAGTGCATTCGTTAAAGCATCAACGTTATGGCGAGGGTGGAATAATTCTTAAGCTTGATTTTTCTTAAGCATATGATTGCGTGGAATGGGCGTGTCTTGAACAAGTGTTATTGCGTATGGGATGTGAGGAGAGGTGGTGTCGTTGGATAATGGAATGTATTAGTTTCATGAGTCTTGCGGTTTTGATTGATGGAAGTGCTACGAAGGAGTTTGGTATGGAATGAGGGATAAAAAAGGGGATCCTTTGTCGCCGTTATTATTTGTTGTGGTCGTGGAATTTTTTCATCAATTGATGGTGAAGGTTGAATAGATTGGTTGCATTGAGGGGTGTAGAGGTGGCAAGAAGCTTGAAGATGTTGCTCATTTATTTTCAGTATATCATGGGTTTTTCTATTAACTTTTCCAACTCTTCGATTTATTCAATTGACATTGAGGAGGAAGTGGCGACATTGATGACTGCAATTTTGGGGTGTTTCGTTGGTGTTTTATCTTTTAAATACTTGGGCATGCGGGAACCGTTGTTCTAGAAGCTGCAGACAAAGCTGGCGGGATGAAAGGGAAATTCCTTATTATTTGTACCTCGAGTGGTTTTGGTAAATTCAGTCTTATAGGCTTTGCCAACCTATTACATGGTTGTTTTGCTATGTCGAAGGGGGTTATTGGGAAGATTAATAAAATGCGTAGAGCCTTTCCATGGGGTTTGGATGGGATGAAGAAGAAAATGAACAGAGTAGGATGGGATCGTGTTTGTAAACCAAAACATTTAGATGGCTTAGGCGTGGTGAATTTACAGACTAGAAAGTTAGCTTTGTTGGCGAAATGGGTGTGGAGATTCGTGGTGGAATCAGATTCATTATGGAAGTCTTTGGTGGTGGCGAAATATGGGATGGCGGTGTTGAATTAGCGGTTTAGTACGGTTGGTAAAAATAAGATGTCCCAAATTTGGCGACAAATTGTTTAAGTTCAAGAAGACTCAAAGGTGCATCAATTTATGGGTTTCAATGTTTCTATTGTGTGAATGGGAATGGTGAGAAAATCCTCTTTTGGCATGATCATTGGTGCTTGGAGGAGCCGTTGCGGGTGTTTTAAACGTGATTATTTTGGATCGCACTTGATAAGGTGGCGGTTGTGGCGAATTATATTTGTGATGGACACTGGTGCATGAAGGTTGAGCTGTTTTTTTGGCAGAGAGTTGGGAATTGTTGAGCAAAATTAGTTACATGAGATGATTGAGATAGCAGCGGGTCCGAGGTTGGTTGCGGATGTTGATGATCGGCTGGTATGGTGTTCGAACGGCAAGGGCACTTTCACAGTAGGAGATTTGAAGAGGCTAATAAGTTTTTTTGGTTTACTAGAGGATGGCTTTGCCACGTTCTTATTATGGGGTTAAGGTGCCGCCGAAGGTGTAATGTTTTATATGGTTTATATCATTAAAACGATTACCGACATTATGTTTCTTGGTGGAGCGAGTGGTAAATCTAGGTGACATAGAGATGACTTTAGGTTGGTGTCATGAAGGTAGGGATGATAATGATCATATTTTGTTTTCATGTGTGACAATTAAGGCTTTATGGTATTTGTTTTTTGCATGGTGTGGGTGGATATGGTGTTGCCACGATCATTGGAGATATTTTTGGTCCAAGGTGCAGGGATGTTTGTAGGGGTGATTCGTAAATGGTGGATAGCTGGGTGTGCGGTAGTTCTTTGGACATTCTCGTTAGCAAGGAATGAGTTACTTTTTAACAAGAAGAGATTATCATTGGATGAATTATTCTTCTTCGTGAAGTTGCGTTCGTTGTATTGGAGAAAAGCGACATAGGGCGAAACATCAATCTTGGAGTCTAAATGGTGGGAGTTTCCTTGGCAATGCTATACTTTGTCGGATTTATCTTTGGATCAATCTCATACGATATGGTAAGTGCCAGCTCTTGGAGTATTAAAGTTTAATGTGGATGGTTCGTCCTGTGGTAAACCAGGTCCATCGGGATATGGGGGTGTATTACTTAACTCCGAAGGGTGTGTGTTAGCCATGTTTTCGGGTTCGTTGGGTGTTATGGAATCGAACAAAATTGAGAGTAGAGCAATAACAGTGGCACTAGAGATGATTTTGGATTCGAGATAGAGGGAGGCAGTTCTGATTGTGATTGAGTCGGACTCTCGTGCGGCGGCCTCGTGGATTTTGCAAGGGGACCAACGTCCATGGCAATTATCGTAATGCTTTCGTGTTATAGATGAGGCTTGTCGGTAATTGTCGTATGTGTATTTTACTAATGTGTTTCGGGAGGCGAATGTGATGGCGGATGCTTTGGAGAAGGGTGGGGTTGAGGGTTCGTCGTGGTTTCGAGTGATGTTGTAGGGGGAGGTGTGGGACCATGGTTGTGTGTTTTGGCAGGGTCGAGGTGCAGGTTTTCTTTGCTCCAGTCTGGTTCTTTACCGTGACACGGTAAACACTAGGGTGGGGTGTGTACAAGGTGATGGATGGCATGAGCTGGGGGGGACCTTAGAATAACAATCATGGTTGTTTTTGTTTCGAGTATTGGGGATCTTTTGTGTTGGTGGAGACTTGTTTTTGGTTTGTCGTTTTATTATTTGGTGTTGTTGGCTCGCTTTCGTTTGGTATCGCTCGGAAGTACTCTTTTCCTCCATTTTAGGATAATGAAGTTTTTAATGAGGCTTTCGAGTGATTCTTGTATTAATTTCCACGTCAATAAAATCATACGTCTTTGATAAAAAAATAAAAGAACCTAAGTGGTATGCTATTAATACTTTCATGATTCAATCCAAGTATTTTAGAATTTAGAGATTAATTTAAAATTTGATCCACATACTTTAAATAGGTTCAATGTTAGATTTAAATTGGCACTTAATTGTTAAATAAATTAAATTAATGTAAGAACATAAGCGGTATAACATTAATTCTTTCACAATTCAATTTAAATATTTTAGAAATTAAAGATTGATTTAAAATTCAATAATAATGCTATCCACGTGATTTAATCAGAGTTAAATTGATGGTTAATTCTATAAACAATCTTTAAAGCATATGGTAAAATTCTCGGTTAACACTATCTCTTCTCCCCTAAGTTGTGTTCACTGCCCATTAGAAACATAATCCCTCATCTCCCTAAGAAGAAACTATTCTAAAAAATGAGTAAATAAATTAAACTAACATAATAAAATAAGTGGTATAATATTAACACTCTCACAATTCAATTTAAATATTTTAAAATTTAGAGATTAACTTGTAATGCAATAATAATTTGAAGAAAAAATCCAACCATAGAAAATAGATTTAGTGGAGAGCCCCCTCAACGTTTGTCAGTATTTTCAATTGTCTCTTTGATTATTTTTTAAAAATTTAAACCATGATGATTCATTTTTTTTCAAATGAGTCCTTTTTGGACGATGAACTTTTTTAATGATGTGGAACGATAATAATAAGGGCACATGTGAAAAGCATATAAATTCATTTTGGACCATCAAGCTAGGTACATCAAGGATATGCTCAAGAAGTTTGGCTTAGAGAATATGAAGCCTCAAGCCACACCAATAAGCTCTTCTCCAAAGCTTGAAAAATATGATTGAGGTAAATGTGTCGATCTTAAGCTTTATAGATCTATGATAGGTTATCTGCTTTATATTACCGCAAGTAGACAAGTTATCATGTTTAGTGTTTGCTTGTGTGCTAGATTTTAAGCTAGTCCTAGAGAATCACATTTATGAGCCGTTAAAAGAATCTTTAGATACCTTAGAGATACACCTAGCTTAGGTCTTTAGTATCATAGACACTCATCTTTTAGTTTGCATGCTTATTCAGATGCATACTATGGAGGTTGTAAGATAGATAGAAAGAGTAACTCCAGTACTTGTCAATTCCTAGGTAACATGCTTATATCATGGTTTTCTAAGAAAAAATAGTGTTGCACTTTCTACCACCGAGGCGGAATATATTGCGGACGATAGTTGTTGTGCTCAAGTCCTATCGATGAAACAAAAACTCTTCAATTATGAAATTGGTGTAGGTACCATTCTCATTAAGTGTGACAATACTAGTGCTATTTGTCTCACTAAAATTCCCATCCAACATTCTAGAACCAAGCATATAGAAATAAGACATCATTTTATTAGAGTTCATGTCTTAAAAGATGATATAGTTCTAGAATATGTAGATACCTTGCATCAAGTAGCGAATATCTTCACCAAACCTTTAGATAAGAAGCGTTTTTGGTCTCTCGGGAGAGGAGCTATGGCTTACAAGCCTTTCTTGAACCTTAGAGCCTTTGGTTGTTCTCAAACCTTGCTTGAATCTGTATGAATTTCATGTTTATATGATTTTATTCTTAAATACATCTATTCAAATAGTTAGGGGGAGTATGTATATTTGATTGCCTATACATATATGCTCATACATCATAAAAAGCCATTTTAATTCGATAAAAATTGAATTTTTGGGTCCTTTGCTGCCAAATTTATCATTTCTGGGCAAAAGGTATCGGTACAGTGTTCCTCGTATAGGTGCGGGTTCTTGGGGCAGTGTTTCGGTACTGAAAGCTTAGTATTAGTACACATCGAGGATCAATACGGCTTATTTCCACAGCGGTATGTATCGTTTTGGTACGCGATTATTCGTAACGGTACGTGTGTGTCTGAGGCAATAAATTGAAGTTATCTAATCAGTTTTAAAGTCTATTTTTCTCCTCAAAACCCTAGCCAAACTCTATTATAAAACCCTCAAAATCCTTGAATTTTTTTATCAAATTTCTTCAAAACTTTTGGAAGATTTCGACTTAAACATCAAACCCAAGTTGTCTTCAACAAGATTTGTTCAAATCATCTCCTTATTCATCCATATCTCAAGGTAAAGACCTTATTTTATACTTTTTCGAATTTCTTTATATTTGTATAGCTTTTAGGTTTGAATCTAGTATTTTTAGGATGTATAAATCCATAGTTTCAAAAGTTTTACAAAATATTTATCAAAACTGAAAATTTTTCATTCTAATATATATTTATACTCTTATATAATTTTTCACATATTTCAAAATTTAAACTTATGAAAATTTTTATTTATATTTGTATATGATTTTAAACTATAAATCATAAAATTTTGCATTATCTTGATAATTGGTTGATTCATGGGATTGAATTTGATAAATTTGCATACATATTGTTTTGTGGTTTAATTTTTGTAGGGTTTTTTATCCCAAACATTTTCACCATGCCTCATAGAAAACGACCTAGAAACGATTCCGCTAGTTCTTCCAACTTCGGTAATGGTGTCTGTAAAGTGTCCATAAGTTCTATATTTTGTGCACATTCCATATCATATTATTGTTGTTTTCAAGTACATTTAGACATAATTAGGATCATGCATTGTATTTTACAGTATTCTTTACTTTGTCATGCTTTTTATTAATTATCTTTTATTTGGTAAGGAAAAGGTATTGTTTTAGTTTAGTTTTAGTTTTAGGTACTAGAAGCTGGCAGAAGGAGAGATAAGCTGAGGACAAGATGCTGAGGTAGCAGATCAAGGAGCTATACTGATGCAGTTCCAGACAGAGACATCAGTTGCTGAGTAGTTGTTGATGTCGTACTCGCCGCCTAAGACAGCAAGATGAGGAATTGGAGAATTGGAGTGCGATCTGTAGAGCAGAAAATCCTGATTCTAACGAGGCCATTCACTCAAATTTCTGATGCATGTAGCAGGGGGCAGAGCAGCCGAAGGAGGAGTTCGAGATTACTTGCGAAACAAGGCAAACATGAAGAAGTCCACATTCAACTCGAAGAAGTAAGAATTTAATGTTGCATTTAATGCAAAAGCTACTTTGAAGACTTTTACTCCAAGAAGGACTAGACCTAGCTAATGCCTATATATACTCAATGTATTTTTACTTCAAAACAACTTAGGTTTTCCCTTAGGCATAGTTTAGGTTTTATTGCCATCAATTATGTTCTAAATTCTCTTTGGGTTTGAGTTATGATGTAAACTAGTGTGAGAACGGTTGTTTAGGATTTTAAGTTTGTTTTTGCAAATAAAGCTTCAAGGTTTGCTTATTCCATGTTCTTCATAGTTTTCAATTAAGGAGAAAGATTAGTTGATTACTATCCATTTGTTCGGTATCGAGAGAGTCGAAATCACGAAAGGAGTAAGTACGGTCTTCACCTTAATCAAGTGTTGATCAATCCAGCCTAGACATAGGTTAGGGTTTAAGGCGGCTAAAAGAGAATGAACCAAACATTGTTGTCTTTGCATGATTCACGCCGCGACTGGTATTATCTGCAGTGGGCATCAATAGCATTCTGACTTAGACATAAGCGAGATCACTTTCGAAGCGTTCTGCCAAACCTTGTAATTCTACCGAGTTCGCCGATGAGGAGTGCATGGCCATGCTACATAACAAGTTGCCATCCAAGCAAATAGATCTAGGAAGTTTTGTCATGCCATGCAGAATTGGCAGCAACCATGCAACAAAAGCCCTGTGCGACTTAGGGGCCAACATCAACTTAATGCCTAAGGCAGTCTTCGACAAACTAGGAATTGGGCAAGCCAAACCTACCCCATTATGCTGAAACTGGCTAATCATTCATTTGTATAATCGTAGGGCAAGATTGAAGACATCTTAGTTCAGGTGGGCAACCTTATTTTTCCAGCAGACTTCCTCATCTTAGACTATGAGGCCGATGATCATCCTTGGGCGACCATTCTTGGCCGCAGGCAGAACATTAATAGATGCGGAACATGGGGAGCTGATCATGAGGGTAAACAATCAGAGCATAAAGTTGAATGTGTTACTGTAAAGTGTCCACAAGTCCTAAATTTCATACACATTCCACCTCTTATTATTACTGTTTTTAAAAACATTTTAGGCATAAGTAGGTGCGTGCATGACATTTTACAATATTTCTTTGTTTTACATTGCTTTTACAGATTATCGTTTATTTGGTAAACAAGAGATACTGTTTTAGTGTATTTTTGTATTCAGGTACTAAAGGCTGAAAGAGGGAACCAAGGAGATGAGGATTCAAGGCTGATGAAACAAATCTAGGAGTTGTACTGATGCAGTTCCAGTAGAAGACAATAGCTGCCGAGAAAGTTGCCGCCGACCTTGCTGCCCACAGCAGCTGACTATGGAAGTTGAAGAACTGGAGTGCGTTCTGTAGAGCTTGTTGCGTGTAAAATAGTCTATCGCAATTGTAGTGCAAGTATACACGACGCAAGTAGTAAAGTGATACAAAGTATCGGATATCGTCTCCACAGGGATTGGGCTAATAGCTTCACCTAATTTCACTGCACGAAGTAAAAGAAATAGTTTGAGAGAATTGTCACGAATAATAAAGTAAAAACGTAAATAAAAGGAATTGAGAGATCAAGATAGAGAGAATGGGCTGGTATTGAGTTGCTCAGTAGCGTAGGTAATGAATTGCTTAGGATCTTCAGTTCTGTCGTCGCACCCGTCGCCGACAGCACCTGTCGCGGCGTCTGTCCGTTAGTTGTCGCGGCAGCGAATACTAACTCCGTACTTCAAGCTTGGCAAGAATCCCAGATCTGCCTTGCCCTATCCCTAGGCACAAGTCTGTCGATGATCACGTCTTTGATGATACCTCCCGGCGTGAATCGAAGGATGAACACCGATGTATATGAATTCTTCCTTAGCCACTTAACCTCGCCTTATCCCTAAGCACGAGATGGTTCAACTATAAACTAGAGAACGCGCTTTTATCTCTTTCGTATACTTAACTCTCCCGATGCTAAGTAAATAGATAACCTCACAATGCTCTCCCGATGCTCTTGCAAGATATTAAAACCAAGATAAAAGAACATGAAGTTTATTTTATTGAACTTGAAAAATCCTAAAACAAAGCAACCCTTGCAACTACTTTACAACACAACCCGTAGCCCTAGGGGGAATTTAGAACATGTTGGTGACAGGTAATCGGCAGGTTTTCGGTTTAGGTTATGGGGTCGTCCGCTCTGCCCTAGGTTTAATCTATGCCCTTTATATAAGCTTTGGGCTCAAGTTATCTAAGGTAACAAGGATTACAACTTTAATTAAAAGTAAGATTCTCATAAAGATTAAATCTCTAAAGTATCCTACTTGCTAGCCGCCTCCTTGCTTTTAGGGATTTCCTCTCCTTTGAGCTTTGACTTGACATATCTTTTAATCCGGGGCTTTGGAAAATTATTTGGCTGCCACACGACAGACGAGCAGATTTTTCTCTATCTATCGAGGTCCACTTCATTTTTCCTCTTCATGAATCTGCTGTCATCATGCTGTCACGACAGGTCCGTGACAGGTTTGTCTTTTTCAGCTGCTTGTCCAGTTCAGCTTTCCTGCTTATCTGCCCTGCGCCTGCCTTCGACATCTACTATGACAGATACCTGCAAAAATAACCATCTTTCAGTAGAATCCGTACCTTTTATATAAGTGTGATGTTTTATTGAAAACTAACCTAAATGCAATGCAATGATGCTTGAATGCAGTAGAAATATGGGTTTAAAAAGGTGTAAATGATAGAACTTTTACACACTCAACACACCCCCAAACTCAAGTTTTTGCTTGCCCTCAAGCAATGAAGACTTAAAAGAAAACTGAAAATTTTTGTGTTGGCCTTCAAACTGTGAACTGTCCCTCACCTGTCGCTCATTCTCTATGGCGGCAGCAACCTGTCGGAGGGGTCAGGATCTGTCCGGAATCTCCCTATAGCTCTCGTGCAGTGTGTGCATGCTTGTGAACAGTTATATGCTAAGACCCTCTTAGCTTCACTAGAATATTCAACTCCTTAACTTGAATTTTATGCCAAAGTTTACTTTCTTTTAGAAGGCACATTTTCATGCTTTTTCTTCTATTTTCAAGCTAAGTTTTTCTAGAGCCAGTTTTGGGCACCTCTAGTTAGCTTCCTAGAGCCGGTTTCGGGCACCTCTAGGTTTATTTTTAATTTTTGCTAAACTTCTTTCCTAGAGCCAGTGTTAGGCACCTCTAGGGGCTATCCAAGTTCTAAGCTTCCTATTCTAGTTTGGCTAAGAAAAAGTCTAAGCAAGATAACAGTCACAAAAGTGTTTAAGTTTTCAGAACTATAGAAAGGCTCTAAACTTTTCCTTAACCTGTCCTAAAGATGCTGCCACGACAGAGCCGTCATGACAGGTAAGTTAATTTCACAGTTTTAAGCCAACAGTTTAAATTTTCTTAGTTTTCTGAATTTTTTTTTTTTTTAAAGAAAAAAAATAATAGACATAACACTTAAACAAAAGTTGTGCTAAGGACTTCATTAAATATGGAGGACTGCCACCCCCAAACTCGAGGGTTGCATTGCCCTCAATGCAAGATGACACTAAAAACAATTAAAGAAAAACATAGAAAAAAGAAAAGTACATCACAAATATATAAAGGCAGGCAGCAAATAAGAGAGGAAAAAGAAATAAAAACTTAAATTTTAAGTGCTGTCCTCATCACTGCTGCTGACGCGGATCTGATGGTAGCGTCTGCGTTGGGGAGGTGGCTGGGCAGGTTCCTGGGCAGGTGGATCAACAGGTTCCTCGGCCTGTTGAGGTGCAGATTCTTCCTCCGGTTGATGGACCGGGTCGTCAGCAGGCTGAAGGGCAGGTGAGTCCACTAGTCGAATGTCAGAACTGCCGCTGCTATCCCAGCTGTTACTCGTGATGGCCTTGGACAGTTTCCTCTTGTTGGCCACGTGCTTGATACGCTTCACCCGTGTGAAGGCGCTGTCCAAGTTCCTCCGGACAAGGGGGCTGTCGTCAGTGGCAGCTCGCTTTGTTCCTCGAGGGGAGGTGTCTGCTAGTGGGCTGCCGGCTGCTGTCGGGGAAGGAGTGGAAGAGGCAGATTCCCCATGGGGGAAGACAGGTGGTGTGGGAGTAGGGGACGGGATATTGAAGTAATGGGCGGGGAAGGTGGGGAAAGAGACATCCGAAAAATTCAAAGTATTGGTAATAAAGTTTACCGTGGCATTGGAGAAGTCTCGGATGAATGTCATTAGGCCCATCTGTCGTTCCTCGATCCGCAGGACGGCGGCAAGGATGTGGGCGTTCTGATCTGCAGGTGCGTTGTTGGTGGCAGCTTCTGGGGCAGGTTCGTTGACAGGCTCATCATCAGATTCAGCAGGTGAGGCGTTTGGATCGAAGGCGTTGAGGGGCGTTACGACGATAACCTCCATAAGGCTGGAGATGTTGTTGTCGGTCCAGCCGCTGCCCTTCTTAATTTTGTCTGAAGGGACCTCCGGTACGGCAGCGCAGCGGCAGAGGGCCGTGATGGTGAAGGGCAGGCATAAACGTGAGTCCGTTCTGAAAGCACAATCTAGAATGCTTTCTCGCATGTACCTGCCCACGTTGATCGGCCTGGCATGCATGATAGAGTGAATGAGGGCAAGCCGCTGCCTGTTGACTGTCGTGTGGTGGGAGGAGGGCAGGATACGCTTTTTAATAAAAGCGTTCCATAGTTTAGCCTTGGGGAGCAGCTGTGCACGGTTGACGGAGTTGGGATTCTTTTTGCTGGTGCTCCATGTTGTGCCCCTTTCTGTCAATTCCCTCATGACAGCATCGTGGCCGGCAGCGTCGAGGGAGTCCCAAAACTGTTGATGGGCGTCGTCATTAGGGCCAAAGAAAAGGCCGAAGACATGGTTGATGCTGCTGGCGGTGAAGGGAACTGTCACTCCTCGTACGACGACAGATGTCACCGACTTGCTCTCGATCGCCTCATAGAATTCCCTTACAAGGGTGTCATTAAGTTCTGCCGGCTGCTCGGCGAAATCTTCCCATAATTGAGCGGCTATGGCCTGCATGATGAACGGTCGGAGTCCAAACAGAGGGGCATCTCTGTTGTAAATGAAGCTTCGTTCCTCCCAAAGTTCCTTGTTGGCGAACGGAGATGCTGCTGCGGAAGAGGAAGCAGCGGCAGCGTTCTGTCGGGTTTGTCGTGAAGACATGTTTAGTTGCAAGGGCTGAAAATGAAAGAAAAGAGATTAAACTAGAAGAGAATAGCAAGAGAGAAAATCTGAAGTGAGGAAAAAATGAAGAGGGGAAGGGGTTTATATAGCTGTCGGGGGCTGCCCATTTAATGCCGCAACGGCAGGCGGGAATAACGGAGCGGCAGATTGGATTTTGCGTCTGACACGTCTGACGGACATTAATGCTGCGTCTGTCGCACGATCTTCGTCTGCTGTGCGTCTGTTGACAGCCTGTCAACTCCGTCTGCGCCGGCAGCCGAAACGACAGGTTATTATAAATGGACTTTATTTGGGCTGATGGATGGGCGGTGGGCTTGGGCCACTTCTTCTTCCTCACTTGCCTCCTTTATTTCCTAAAAACTGAAATTAAAAACAAGGCTTTATTAAAATAAATCTAATTCCTAATAAATAATATTAATAATAAAAATAAAAATAAAGGAATTAGGTTAAATTAGGGATGCCTTGTGGGGCATCACCTAAAGTAACCACTTCCTGTATTCCTGGGGCTTCAGTCCCTTGATAGTGCTTGAGGCGTTGTCCATTGACTTTGAATTGGTGCCCGTCTTTTAATGATTGAATCGTAATGGCACCATGGGGGAAAACTTGAATTACTTGGAATGGTCCAGACCATCTAGATTTGAGTTTCCCTGGAAAGAGTTTCAACCTCGAATTAAACAACAACACAAGCTGTCCTGGGCAGAACTGTCGCGGCAGCAACTTCTTGTCATGCCACTTCTTTGTTTTCTCCTTGTATATTCTTGCATTGTCGTAGGCCATTGTTCGTATTTCCTCGATTTCATTCAAATCTAACAGCCTTTTCTGACCTGCCTTGTCCAAGTCCATGTTTACTGCCTTGATTGCCCAATATGCCTTGTGCTCTATCTCGACAGGCAGGTGACAGGTTTTCCCATAGATCAATCGAAATGGAGACATGCCCAATGGAGTCTTGAAAGCTGTCCTATATGCCCATAATGCATCATTCAGAAGTAGAGACCAATCTTTCCTAGTTGGTTTGACCATTTTTTCAAGAATGTTCTTTACTTCCCTGTTGGAAATCTCAGCCTGTCCATTGGTCTGTGGGTGGTATGCTGTCGCGATCTTGTGCTTGACACCATATTTTCTTAGAGCGGCAGCAATTACCCTGTTATCAAAATGTCTCCCTTCATCACTGATAATCGCCCTAGGGATGCCAAATCTAGAAAAAATGTTTTTGTGTAGAAACTTTTGGACTGTTTTGGCATCATTCTTTTGAGTTGCGATTGCTTCTACCCACTTGGAGACATAATCTACTGCTAGGAGGATGTAAAGATTTCCACATGATGATGGAAATGGTCCCATAAAATCTATCCCCCATACATCGAAGATCTCGACTTCTAGGATATTCTGCAGTGGCATCTCGTTTCTTCTTGAGATGTTACCTGTCCGCTGGCACCTGTCACAGTGTTTGTAAAATTCCTGTGCGTCCTTATACAGTGTCGGCCAGTAGAAACCTGACTGCAGCACCTTGGCAGCAGTTTTGTTGCCTCCTAAGTGTCCTCCATATTGTGAAGCATGACAGTGATGGAGAATGTCTTCCTGTTCTTCTTGTGGTATACATCTCCTTATAACCTGATCTGCGCACATCTTGAAAAGAAGAGGTTCATCCCAATAATAATGTTTAACATCATTTTGAAACCTCTTCCTGGCTTGATAAGTAAGATCAGAAGGTAATATTCCGCTAACTATAAAATTAACGAAATCAACATACCAGGGAAGGTTAGAAGACTTACCTGCCGCCATGGCTGTCGCGACAGCTATTGCGGCAGCAAAGAGCTGTTCATCTAGGAAGGTCTCTAGAATGTGTGTCTCATCTAGAAGTAGACTCTGTCCCAATTCCAACCTCGACAAGTGATCTGCCACCTGATTTTCTGTTCCCTTTTTGTCTTTGATTTCAAGGTCGAACTCTTGTAATAGCAAAATCCATCTTATCAACCTAGGCTTTGCATCCTTCTTTGCGAACAAGTACTTAAGGGCAGAATGATCGGTGTGTACTATCACTTTCGTCCCAAGTATGTAAGAACGAAACTTGTCGATGGAAAACACCACAGCTAACAGCTCCTTTTCTGTGGTGGTATAATTCACTTGGGCATCATTCAATGTTTTACTGGCATAATATATGACATGAAACAACCTGTCCTTGCGCTGCCCAAGTGCTGCCCCGACAGCATAGTCACTAGCATCACACATAATTTCAAATGGCTGCGTCCAGTCTGGTGGCTGTACTATGGGGGCTGTCACTAGTTTTTCCTTCAGAACCTTGAATGCTTCAGTACATTCTTCATTAAAGTCAAAGGGTCGGTTCTGCTCTAAGAGATGACATAAGGGCTTCGTGATTTTTGAGAAATTTGCGATAAATCTCCTATAAAAACCAGCATGCCCTAGGAAACTTCTAATGCCCTTGACTGTGGTTGGCGGCGGCAGCTTCTCTATGACTTCAATCTTTGCCCTGTCGACTTCTATCCCACGGCAGCTAATCTTATGGCCTAAAACTATTCCCTCATCTACCATAAAATGGCATTTTTCCCAATTAAGAACAAGATTACCTTTTTCACATCTTTCAAGTACCTTTTGAAGGTTGCCAAGGCAGCTCTCAAAATCGTCTCCAAAGACTGAAAAATCATCCATGAAGATCTCAAGGAAGTCCTCTACCATGTCGGAGAATATAGCCATCATGCACCTTTGGAAGGTGGCAGGTGCGTTACAAAGTCCAAAAGGCATCCTCCTAAATGCGTATGTTCCATAAGGGCAGGTGAAAGTCGTTTTCTCTTGGTCCTCCGGTGCAATAGCAATTTGATTATACCCTGAATATCCATCAAGAAAACAATAGTAAGATTTACCCGCTAATCTATCAAGCATTTGATCAATGAAGGGTAGAGGAAAGTGGTCTTTTCGGGTAGCTTTGTTAAGCTTCCGATAGTCCATACAAACCCTCCAACCGGTCACAGTCCTGGTTGGGATTAACTCGTTGTTTTCATTGGTTATCACAGTCATGCCTCCTTTCTTGGGAACACATTGCACCGGGCTTACCCATTTGCTATCAGAGATGGCGTAGATGATACCAGCGTCTAACCATTTAATTATTTCTTTACGCACTACCTCTTTCATTGCAAGGTTTAACCGCCTTTGGGCATCAATAGTCGGCTTATGATCTTCCTCTAAGAGGATTTTGTGCATACAGATTGCCGGACTAATGCCCTGAATGTCTGCTATTGTCCATCCGATCGCCCTTTTGTGCTGCCTCAACATGTCGATCAGCTGTCGTTCCTGTTCCTGTGGCAGCTTAGCAGAGATGATTACGGGTAGTGTTTTATCACAACCAAGATAAGCATATTTAAGCTGCCCTGGCAGGGGCTTAAGTTCTAAGACAGGTGGTTCGACAGTAGATGGCTTTTGAATTAAATGGTTATCCGAAGTGTACTTTAGGGGTTCGAATAACTTACCTGGGCGATGGTCTAGCCAATCTACCTCCTCTTGACCTTCATTATCAGATGAATTGGATTCAGAGGAATCGCTGTCGTCGGTGCTGTCGTCGTTGCTGTCGTGACAGGCTTGTAAATGGCTGATGCAGCAGTGACCAAATTTTATATCCTGGCAGCCCGACCTGATGCAGGGTTGATCAAAGGTCACCTCAATGATGGCCTTACATTCTTCATCCACATCAGCATGTTTCATTGCTTGGAGAACATTCAACTTAATTTCTTGATCGTTCACACGCATGGTGAGTTCTCCTTTCTCCACATCAATCAGTGATCTTCCCGTGGCTAAGAAGGGTCGCCCTAGGATGACTGGTGCGTTCTCATCTGCCTCACAATCTAAAATAAGAAAGTCAGCAGGAAAAATAAGTTTATCCACTCTTACCAAGATGTCTTCAATTTTTCCCTCGGGGTGAACGTAAGAGCGGTCGGCTAACTGTAAGGTAACTGTCGTGGGCCGCGCCTTGCCAATACCTAATTTCTGAAAAACAGATTTGGGCATTAGATTAACACTAGCACCAAGATCACATAATGCCTTACCCACAAATTTATCTCCGATTACGCAAGGTATGAGGAAGCTCCCTGGATCCTTCTTTTTCTGAGGTGGTTGTCGATGAAGAATACTCATGCAACCTTCTTGCATCCTTACCGTTTCAAATTCCCTAAGTTTAGATTTTTTAGACATGACGTCCTTGAGAAATTTAGCATAACCGGGCATTTCCCTAACAGCATCTAGCAACGGAATGTTAATATGAACCTGTTTAAAAATATCATAAATCTTTTTAAGTTGAGATTCATGCTTAGCTTGCTGTATTCGTTGCGGAAAGGGTGGTGGAGGACGGTAATCAGCAATGCGCCCTTCCCACTGCATGCGAATCTGAGGACGATAATCTTCCTTTTTCTCCTCTGTCGCTTCTGCTGTCGTGACAGGCTCATCGGCAGCAGTCTGTTTGTCATCTTTCGGGGCAGCTTCCTCGGCAGGTGTATCCAAGGCGGGTTCTTTTTCTTTTTCAGCTTCTTTTTCCGGCCCTGGTAACTTTTTCCCACTCCTAGTAGTAATCGCCTTACATTGCTCATGAGGGGGCGTTCTAGCATTTTCAGTATTGCTAGGGAAACCTCCATTCTGCCGTGGCTTAATATGCTGCGACACCTGACCCATTTGTGTCTCTAGAGATTTCAAGGTGGCCTCATGGTTTGTCATTCTCATCTTAGTTTCATCCATAAAGTCCTCCGTTTTTCTGACAAACTTATTGATGTTATCCATATACGTGCCAGTCTGAGACATAAAGGTAGCCAGAGTCTTCTCCAATATACTACTCGTGGCAGGTGGTGGCTGCTGTTGTTGTTGAGGCGGCAGGGTCTGCGGCAGGTTTTGCGGCTGTGGTTGCTGTCGCGTCAACAATCTAGGACCCCCTTGATTCTGATTATAAGCTTGCGGATTTAAGGCATTGTTGGGGTTACTCCAGGAAAATTTTGGGTCTTTCCTCCAATTAGGATTGTAATTGTTGGAATTGTAGTTTGGCTTGTAATTTCCAACATATTTTCCTTCTTCTATATTTATAGGGCATTCATCCCTACTATGATTTCCTCCACATGTAACACAAACTTCCTCGACAGCAAACCCTCGTACTTCCTCTTCACTTAATAAGTGTTTCATGGCTTTAGTGAGGAATGCTACCTGTGATTTCATAGTGCTGTCGGCCTCATAATCCTTGACAGCAAGTACCCGTTTACCCCCTCTTCTAGTGGTTGGAAACTGCTCCTCATTCTTAGCCAGATGTTTCAGAACTTGCAGAGCCTCGTCTGGATCTTTGTCCAATAATAATCCATTCGCTGCAGAATCAATTCGAATGCGAGTTTGTAAGTTAGCAGCATTATAAAACTTAGTTACCTGATTCCAGACGGGAAATCCATGCATTGGGCAGTTCCGTAGAAGAGTTGTGAATCTGTCCCAGGCCTCGTGCATTGGCTCGTCATCTTCCTGTTGAAAAGTAGCAATTTCATTACGTAATCGCTCAGCTAAATGTGAAGGATTAAAACGAGACAAAAATTCACGAGTTAGATCTGCCCAAGTCATAATAGAACCCGGTGTAAGTTTATTCCACCAAGTTTTAGCTCTGTCCCTCAATGAATGGGGGAATAACCGAAGCCTTAGTATCTCCGGACTAACTCCTGGCAGTCTAAACGAACCACAGATCTCCTGGAACGTTTTGAGATGCTCCCTGGCATCTTCTGTCGCAGAACCACCAAACTGTCCGGCGTTGTTGATCATACTAAACATGACAGGTTTAAGCTCGAAGTTGTCAACGTCGATATCCGGCAGCGTGGTTTCCAACTCTACATGATCGTTCAGCATGTAGTCACGACATGACCGTCGTACACCTGCCGCAGGCGGGTCACCGACAGGCGGTATTTCTTCACCGGCAGGCTGATTACGGGCCATCTTCTCTAGCTGTTCTTCAAGGTGTTCGTTTCGGTCTAAGAGGTGGCGAATCTGTTTCTTGAGATTGAAGGAACGTTCGATCTCTGGATCTAATTTATACTCAGGATCTTCACCTCTTTTCGATCTGCGCATAAACAAGAAAACCTTGTGAAAAGCAAGAGTTTAAAACGCGAAAGAAAATAAGAATAAATAAAGAAAAACAAAAACGAAAATAAAAACAAAAAGGTGCAAGAAAAGAAAGGTGTAGTTATGTTGCCAATCCCCGGCAACGGCGCCAAAAACTTGTTGCGTGTAAAATAGTCTATCGCAATTGTAGTGCAAGTATACACGACGCAAGTAGTAAAGTGATACAAAGTATCGGATATCGTCTCCACAGGGATTGGGCTAATAGCTTCACCTAATTTCACTGCACGAAGTAAAAGAAATAGTTTGAGAGAATTGTCACGAATAATAAAGTAAAAACGTAAATAAAAGGAATTGAGAGATCAAGATAGAGAGAATGGGCTGGTATTGAGTTGCTCAGTAGCGTAGGTATTGAATTGCTTAGGATCCTCAGTTCTGTCGTCGCACCCGTCGCCGACAGCACCTGTCGCGGCGTCTGTCCGTTAGTTGTCGCGGCAGCGAATACTAACTCCGTACTTCAAGCTTGGCAAGAATCCCAGATCTGCCTTGCCCTATCCCTAGGCACAAGTCTGTCGATGATCACGTCTTTGATGATACCTCCCGGCGTGAATCGAAGGATGAACACCGATGTATATGAATTCTTCCTTAGCCACTTAACCTCGCCTTATCCCTAAGCACGAGATGGTTCAACTATAAACTAGAGAACGCGCTTTTATCTCTTTCGTATACTTAACTCTCCCGATGCTAAGTAAATAGATAACCTCACAATGCTCTCCCGATGCTCTTGCAAGATATTAAAACCAAGATAAAAGAACTTGAAGTTTATTTTATTGAACTTGAAAAATCCTAAAACAAAGCAACCCTTGCAACTACTTTACAACACAACTCGTAGCCCTAGGGGGAATTTAGAACATGTTGGTGACAGGTAATCGACAGGTTTTCGGTTTAGGTTATGGGGTCGTCCGCTCTGCCCTAGGTTTAATCTATGCCCTTTATATAAGCTTTGGGCTCAAGTTATCTAAGGTAACAAGGATTACAACTTTAATTAAAAGTAAGATTCTCATAAAGATTAAATCTCTAAAGTATCCTACTTGCTAGCCGCCTCCTTTCTTTTAGGGATTTCCTCTCCTTTGAGCTTTGACTTGACATATCTTTTAATCCGGGGCTTTGGAAAATTATTTGGCTGCCACACGACAGACGAGCAGATTTTTCTCTATCTATCGAGGTCCACTTCATTTTTCCTCTTCATGAATCTGCTGTCATCATGCTGTCACGACAGGTCCGTGACAGGTTTGTCTTTTTCAGCTGCTTGTCCAGTTCAGCTTTCCTGCTTATCTGCCCTGCGCCTGCCTTCGACATCTACTATGACAGATACCTGCAAAAATAACCATCTTTCAGTAGAATCCGTACCTTTTATATAAGTGTGATGTTTTATTGAAAACTAACCTAAATGCAATGCAATGATGCTTGAATGCAGCAGAAATATGGGTTTAAAAAGGTGTAAATGATAGAACTTTTACACACTCAACAGAGCTAAAAACCCTAAATCTATCGCCGACATCCATTTGATTTTCCGACATCTGTAGCAGCAGCCAGAGCCACCAAAGCAAAGATCTCAAGGTTACTTACGGGCTAAGGCAAACGAGATAAAGTCTATATTCCACGCAAAGAAGTCAGAGTTTAATGTCATATTAAAGATGGAAAGCTACTTTCGAGGACTTCTACTTTAAGGAGAACTTAGCCTAGTCAATAGACTATAAATACCCATTGTACTCCTAGTTCAAATCATCTTATGTTTTCTATAGACTTCACTAGCATTCTTTGCCGCCGCCATGTTCTAAACTCCACTTGGATTAGGGTTATGTTGTAAATTAGTTGTGAAACGGTTGTTTTAGGTTTTGAGTTGTTTTCCTCAATAAAATATTCCAAGTTTGCTTAATCTTTGCACTTCATTCTTTCGACTAGTCTACACCAGTCAGTTGAGATAATCCATTTGTCGAGCACAAAATAGTAAGGCTCATGAAATGGTTAAGCACGATCAAATGTTGGGGCGTGACTAACTTGGTTCCTAACCAGTTCACAAGTTTCAGCGGCAAAAAGGGATCACCAACCGAGTTGACTAGCTTGTGTTAGGTTTACGTTGATATTGCTAGGTATTGCCTACGTCACGCTAGCTTTCAAGCATCCTTGCCTAGAAATAGGAAGGATCAATGTCGACAATCCCGCCGAACTAGGAGTATTTTCCAGATTTGCCGCCGAGACTTTTTTCTGTTCCACCTGCCAAGACAACGAAAGTTGCAGGGTTAGTGACCCGTTGCGGCCGCGTGACAGGGTCTTAGCCTGCTGCCCACCATACCCGCCGATGCAGCATATCGTGGCAGCTCGAAACAACTCAGTCCTTTTACAACGCAGTTTTCACACTAAGTAGCAGCATAACTCTGCCTGCTCTATCAACCTGAATCAATTCCTTATCACTTGTATTTTCATTTAATTTTTATTTCAACAATCAAATCACTTGTGTTTTATTTTACCATTGTGCAGGGACTACGAAACGAACCAAGCTGTCCAATCCTCGTGGGATTCGACATCTTTTATATTATAACTTGGCAGGAGTGTGCACTTGCGCTCTCACAAAAAGGGAACACCTACACGCCCTACAAGTTTTTAGCGCTGTTGTTGGGGATTGGTAACATCGAATTTCGTTTTTCAATTTATGCACTTTTCATTTACTTTTCATTTTATCTTTATTGTTAATATATATATATATATATATATATATATATATATATATATATATATATATTACCTCCCTTTGCTAGTGCATGACCAGGGCAAACCCTAAAGGAAGTCTTATCATTTACGACGATCTCGAGCATGAAACAAGAAGGATTAAAAGGGAGCTTAGGGAAGTCCTAAAGAGAAACAAAGAAGACAAGAGTAAAGCAAAGGAAGAAACAATGGTAAACGAGGACCCACCAAATGATGTTGTGACTGGCAGGGGCGGGCAGCACGACTTGCCGCCCAGAGGTCCGCAAGATCTACCACGGCATGACCCTCCTGATCTACCTAGGCAACCTCAGCCCGCACGAACTACCAGAGAATACCTCGAGCATGACTTTCGAGGGTTCGACCCAATAGTGACGGAACCATATATAGGGGCGGACCATTTTGAATTAAAGCCCGTCATGTTCAACATGATAAACACATTAGGGCACTTTGGAGGGACTACCAAAGAAGATGCTCGACAGAATTTACGAAGATTCCTGGACATTTGTCGAGTATTCAAGATACACGGGGTCTACTAGGATGTACTAAGCCTGAGACTATTTCCCTATTCACTGAGGGATAAGGCTAAACAATGGTTGAATAACCAGCCAGCCGGATCTTTCAACACATGGACGGAGCTCTGCAAAGATTTTCTAGATCGTTTCAGCCCGTCCAACGTCACTGATAGGCTGCGGAATGAGATCACAGCCTTTAGACAAGGGGATGACGAGCCGATGTATGAGGCATGAGAGCGGTACCAACAGATGTTAAATAACTGTCCGCTACATGGTCTACCGGCTTGGACTCAGGTATTTATATTCTATAACGGGGTTAACTACCCAACTCGGATGATGATAGATGCCTCCGTTAATGGGATCATTCTAGATAGACCTCCAAAGGAAGCACGGAGGTTGATAAACGTAGCCACTAAAATTGACTACAACTACCCGATAGCCCGCCGAGGCGGCACAAGGTGTCCAGCCACTACAAATGAGGTAGAAGCCTCAGAATCTGTTAGCGCCTGCCTCGACACACTGATGGAGCTGGTAATGAAGATTGTGAAACCGCTTGGGATGGTCTATGAAGTAAAAGTCGTGGAACCGTTCTATGACGAATGTGGAGACAACCATGATTCCTCTGTCTGCACTGCATCTGCAAATTACATGGGAGGATACGAGAGGAACAACAGACCCGCATAGAACACCTACAATCCTGGATGGAAGAACCATCCCAACTTCTCCTGGAGCAACCCAAAGTCAGCTGCAAACCCGCAACAGCTACAAGGAGACTACTAGTAGAATTAGTCCCCGCAGTAGACTCAATAGCCACAATACAATAACTCACTAGAAGCAACCCTTCAAACTTTTATGACTAGAACTAGTGAATTTATTGTTCATACAAATAAATTTATTGAAAAAACCGAGTCTTTTATGGATAGGACGGAGACGAAGATGAACAACCAGGAGGCTGACGTTAAGAACCTGAAGACCTAATTTGGGTAATTCACTGAAATCTACAACAGTCGGACAACGAGTGTCTCATCCAGCAGCTCACAAGCAGCAGCCAAACCCACTTATGAACATTGCAAGGATATATCTACAAGAAGTGGGAAGCAGTTGGATGAACCCAGGATGGTGGAACAACCGGAAGTTCAGCCGGACCAAAAAAGTAAGCCTGCCATAGCAGAACTAACGCTAGCCGCCCCAGCGCCAACACCAGCCGCCCCAGCAGCAGAGCACGACAGCAGCCCTGAAACAGATGATCCTCCCCAAACTAAGCCCCCAAGAAAGGAGCACATAAAGGCCATCCTTCTGCCAGTACCATTCTCCCAAAAGCTCAAGCAACAGCAACAAGAGCACCAGTTCAGAAAGTTCCTAGATATTCTGAAGCAGGTGCATATCAATATACCTCTGATAGAAGTCATTAAAAGAATGCCAAACTATGCCAAACATCTAAGGGAGATGGTTTCTAAAAACAAGAGGATTGGGGAATTCGAGACAGTGGTTGTCACTGAAGAGTGCATGGCTATGTTGCATAACAAGCTGCCACCCAAGCAAACAGATCCGTGCAACTTTGTTATCCCGTGCAGGATAGGCAGCAAAAATGAGACCAGAGCCCTGTGTGACTTGGGTGCCAATATCAACATGATGCCCAAAGTTGTCTTCGATAAATAAATTAACCTCTTTCAGCAAATAATAAAAATAAAGAAATTAATTAGTTATAGTGAAACAGGGTCGATCCACAGGGAGATTAGTCGAAATTCTTGACTGAAGGTTGCTTTGATTAATGCTTACAAGAGTATCTGTGAAAATAAGAAAAGTAAAAAAGGGGGTGATCGTATATTGAGTGTAAATGAAATAGAAGATTTTAAATGCAAAAGTAAAGAAAATAATAAGAAAGTCCAGATATATAAAATAGCCTCGAGCTAGCCTTGTCAATTCATTCGATCACTGAAATGGATTTTTTACTCCGGGGATCATGTTGGTTACAGTCTGCGAGACCCAACCCGTCGCAACATACTTCTCTCTCGAGTAACCAATCCTCCCAAGTCTATCTTCGAAGGTTGATTCTTAAACAAATTAACCACGTCTATCGCCGTTAAAATATTTAGTTTTGAAAACAGGAAAAGCCCGACTCAGAAATTGTCTTAAAAAGAATCGCTCCTGATTTTATCCTTCCTTAGCGGACCGCCGCGAAAAGTGTTCACAGGAAGTCAAAATTGCCACAGGCCGATCCTTTCTCCCAACTATGTTTTTAAACGATTCCAGACCAACGAGCTCTTTTTGATTTGAAAAACGATTAAAAACTTTAGTAAGGCCGATTGCCAAACTATCTAAACAGAAAGATAAAAATGTATTCTCGAAGGAATTTAGGCAATGTTCAATTCTCACGATTTGAATTGACTTGGCTAGTTCTTGTCTCAAGAGATTTAGCTAAGCATAAGTCCTTCAAGAAGTGGAATATTAATTTCTACCTTCTTGAATATATCCAAAATTTCCTTCTCTTCCTCCTTTTTATCTTGTTTCGCCAATCTACCTGGAAAAGGAGGAACAGGTTCGTAAGTAGAAACATAAATTTTAGATTTGGCATTACCTGCGGTGGGAGGAGACTTGTCGTTCTGGTCTTCCGAAGAGTTTATCGGTTCGTCGGATTTTCGCTCATCTTGCTTGGGCGGTTTAGGCGTTATTACTGTTCCACTATGCAAAGTTATCACACTAACGTTTTCCCTTGGGTTGTTTTCGGTTTGGGATGGTAACTTTCCCTGGGATTCTAGACGGCTAACGACTTGAGCTAGTTGGCTTATTTGTTTGTCGATTTTCTGGAGATGGGATTGTGTTTGGGTTTGGAATTTTTCCTGCGAACTGCCAATCTCTCAACAATAAACTCAAGCGAGGATTTTTGGGGTGCTTGGTTTTGGTAGGGAGGTTGTTGCCTAGGTTGGTAATTCGGGTTCTGATTACCGTAGCTCAAGTTTGGGTGATCTCTCCAATCGAGATTGAACGTATTGCTCTGTGGGTTATAGGGTCTTTGGGGAGGTCCGGGAAAGTTTTGTACGGCATTAACTTGGGCACTAGATGTATCCCGCAGCAATGGGCATAAGTCGGTTGCGTGATCTGGCATAGTGCATATTTCGCATACCTTAGCAACTTCTAACTCCCCTGAAACAAGAGAATACACAATATTAGTTAAATTGTCTATTTTATTCTCTAATGAAATTGTGCTTACTGTGTGAACCCGTCGGCTGGGTTCACTCGTAGAACAAAATTGCTGCGAATTAGCCGCCATCGTAGATATCAAGGTTTGAGCATTTTCAGGGGTCAGGTTAACGAGCGCGCCACCACTTGCTGCGTCTACCATCTTTTTGTCCATTGACAACATTCTTTCGTATAAGTATTGAAAGAGTGTTTGCTCGGATAAGCCATGTTGCGGACAACTTGCACACAGCTTTTTGTATCTCTCCCAATATTCATATAAGGACTCATCGTGCATTTGTTGAATTCCCAGAATGTTTCGCCTAAGTTCTGTTGCTTTCGCCGCAGGGAAATATATGTCAAGAAAAACACGAGAGAGACCAGACCACATATTAATCGAATTTGGAGGTAAATAGAATAACCACTCTTTAACCGTTCCGGCTAAGGAAAAAGGAAAAGCCCTTAGTTTTATTTGGTCCTCCGAGAGCCCTTGCTGTTTCATGTTGTTGCACACCATATGGAATTCGGCAAGGTGCTTATGTGGGCTTTCATCAAGGAGGCCATTAAAAGTAGGGAGTAGGTGGATTAATCCCGTTTTGAGCTGGAAGGGAGTATCGCCTTGAGGAAAAGTGATGCAGAGTGGTTGTTGCACAGTAGGGGCAGCGTTTAGTTGTCGAGTCGTTTGGTTCGCCATCGGTTCTGGTTCTTGTGTAGGTTCTTCGACTGGTGTAGTTTCCGAAGTGGATTCCTGATCGGATTGTTGTGTGTTTTGTTGTTGTTTCTTTCGTCGAAGTGTTTCGCCGTGAGTTCTACAAGCCCTTGCTTCGATTTCCGGGTTGTATGGAGCTAAAGTACCCGGGTTTTTCCTGGTCATAAAAAAGAACGAAATCAGTCAAAAGTGCCAAAAGTAAATCTCCCCGGCAACGACATCAATTTTGACAAGCGTCGTTTTACCCGTCAAAATAAATAAATAATTTAACCTCTTTCAGCAAATAATAAAAATAAAGACATTAAGTAGTTATAGGGAAAGAGGGTCGATCCACAGGGAGATTAGTCAAAATTCTTGACTGTAGGTTGCTTTGATTAATGCTTCCAAGAATATCTGTGAAAACAAGAAAAGTAAAAAAGAGGGTGATCGGATATTGAGTGTAAATGAAATAGAAGAATTTAAATGCAATAGTAAAGAAAATAATAAGAAAGTCCAGATATATAAAATAGCCTCGAGCTAGACTTGTCAATTCTTTCGATCATTGAAATGGATTTTTTACTCCGGGGATCATGTCGGTTACAGTCTGCGAGGCCCAACCCGTCGCAACTTACTTCTCTCTCGAGTAACCAATCCTCCCAAGACTATCTTCAAAGGTTGATTCTTAAACAAATTAACCACGTCTATCACCGTTAAAATATTTAGTTTTGAAAACAGGAAAAGCCCGACTCAGAAATTGTCTTAAAAAGAATCGCTCTTGATTTTATCCTTCCTTAGAGGATCGCCGCTAAGAGTGTTCACAAGAAGTCGAAATTGCCACAGGCCGATCCTTCCTCCCAACTATGTTTTTAAACGATTCAAGACCAACGAGCTCTTTTTGATTTGAAAAACGATTAAAAACTTTAGTAAGGCCGATTGCCAAACTATATAAACAGAAAGATAAAAATGTATTCCCGAAGGAATTTAGGCAATGTTCAATTCTCACGATTTGAATTGATTTGGCTAGTTCTTGGCTCAAGAGATTTAGCTAAGCATGATATTAGTTATCATACTTAACTTGATTTCATAAAAATAATTAAAGAACCTAAAAGAACAAAAGTAAAGAAAGAGAACTTTGATTAATTGATGCCTAAGCCTTTACCAAGGAGTGGTATTTATAGGCTTGGATTTACAACGATAAATGATAAGAAAACTCAAAATAATAAAGCAAAAATAAAACAATTCAAATGTTTTGAAATTTAAATGCAGAAAGTTTAAACGGATAAGCTGATAAGGTCTTTCAGAACGTTCCAGAATCTTCTAGAAGTCGCCACGCATCTGCCATGTCAGACGCGTCGTGCCCAAGATGCCAGTCATGACCAGAATAATAAAAAGACTGCAGAAATGCCCTCTTTTGCTGCTGTTTTCCAGAATTAGGTCCCTTGCACAAAATATAGCAAAATGAAATGGATTAGGTAGCAAGAAATCCTAAAAACTAGAAAAATAGCAATTAAAAAGTGTCACATTTGAGAGCTTATCACCCTGTGTGACTTGGGAGCCAGTATCAACATGATGCCCAAAGCTGTCTTCGATAAACTAGGTATTGGGCCTGCAAAACCTACCTCCATCATGCTTAAACTTGTTGACCACTCATTTGTACAACCGGAGGGAAAGATCGAAGACATCCTGGTAAAAGTGGGCAACCTGATTCTCCCCGTCGACTTCCTCATCTTGGATTGTAAGGCCGAAAAAAAGCCCATACCATCCTCAAGCGACCATTCTTGGCCACGGGTAGAATGCTTATAGATGTGGAACTCGGGGAACTGACAATGAGGGTTGAGGACCAGAGCATCAAGATGAACGTGCTACAACCCTCAGATGAATGAAAAGGAAGCCCGAATGCAAGAGTTGCCAAAATCAACGTAGAAACAGGCCAGGGCAGCAGCTGCCGCGACAGGCCTAGGGGCAGACTTAAGGACCCAGTAACGTTGCATCTGAAGGAACAAGAGGACCCCCAGAAGGGAAGAAAAAGTCAAACCACCTCAGGAAGTGGTTGTGTCTTGGAGATGCACCCAAATGCACTTCCAACATAACTTAATTTTTACTTTATTTTATTTTTATTTTTATGCATTAGGATTATAATTTATTTTATTTTAGGATTAGACTAGCTTTTAGAATTTTATTTTTCAGAAATTATTTAATTATTTTTATTGCTATTTCAATTTATTTTATTTTAGGTTTAGGAACACAAGAGCAAGATTAAGAAGGAGGCCCAGCAAGAAGGCCGCCCACCATCCTGTCGAGACAGCAGCCAGCGCAGCAACACGTAACGATTAGTTGGCCTTCAATGGCTCCAAAAATAACGGGTAGAAAAATATGTAACATGCGCAAGAAAATCAGTCTGTTTGTCATTTAATGTCACCCCGGCACCTCTCGGCAGCTCTTATATATACCCCACTCACTCACTTCATTTTACTTTACTTTCACCTTTTTGCTATCTTCTTTCTGATTCCCCTGCTCTCTCATTAGTTCCCTTTCTAGTTTCAGCTACATACAACCGTTCACATGGCAACAACATCGAATCAAAAACCCATCTACAAGAGATTTTGCTACAAGGAAGACGAGGAGAGATACAGAAACAAGTTCTCCAAGCATGCAATATGGGAGGAGCAAGGCTTCCATTACACACGACAAACGGAAGACCGTGGTCTAGAGCCCGCCCTGTTCCGAACCATTCACAACAAGGGATGGGAGATGTTCGCTCAACAACTAGAGATAGCGAACATCACCATAGTCAGGGAATTCTACTCCCACCAGCCTTGCCTAGAGAAGCCATTCGTCTATGTCTGCGGGGAGCCAGTCAAACTAAATGTTGTTGTCATCAATAGGTACTATGGCCTTGATATGGACGACAACCCTCACGAGAAGTGGAGGCAGTCACTGAAGGCTGCCGATTATGAGAAAATCAAGGCCAAACTCTGCAAGCTCAACACGCCATGGTTGGGAGGTAAATATGTGGGATATGTCCAGCGCCGCCATATGCTGCCCGAAGCCATGTTATGGAACACGTTTGTAAAAAGGCTTCTACTGCCCACATCCCACAACTCAATCGTTGATCGGCCGTGCCTCGCCCTAATTCACAGTATCTTGATGAATCGTCTGATAAACGTAGGGGAAATTATCTGCACAAAAATCCACAATTGCTTCAAAAAGAAGAAAGGCACGCTGTACTTCTTGTCCCTCATCATAGGTCTCTACACCATCTTCAGTGTCCCGGCTGAGCCCTCAGATGAGCTAACGACTGCCAAAGAGGGCTGGACCAAAAAGGCCCGCATTCAGATGATGCAGGATGCAGAGAAAGAGCAAGCAACGCCCAACCAGCCTTCATCCACACAGCCTGAAACTCCAGCCGCCCCCGGCAATTCTGAAGCTGCCCTAGACAAAAAAGTCCTCCCACTGCTACACACACTTCTAAACATCACAAAGCGCATCGAGCAGCAGCAGTTGGCCTTCATGAACTATGTGAGGGAGGCCCAAGAAGCCCTTGTGACTTATTTTCTGTAGAAATTCCCCGGTGATGTGCCCACCATGCCGCCATACCCTGCGGAGCTTGCAGCAGCAGTCCAAGCACAAAGAACTCCACCAGCGGCTGCTGCCCGCCAGACTAACCGCCAGGTGCCCTCTTCTACACATTATCCGACTTACTCAGCCACCACCACATCCAACACAGTGGCAGACTCGCCTGAGAGACACCAACAACATCTCTCCCCTGTATGCATAGCAAACATAGTGGTAGACACCTCATAATCATAGGAGATTGAGCATCCGCTGCTGGAGCCAGAAACATCAGTGGTAGCAGCAACAGTAGCCATCCCAATGGCATTCATCCCTCCGGCAGCACCGAAAGAGGAAGGAACCAGAAAGAGGAAGCGACACATAATAGCCGAAGAACTTGTGGACTTCGAGACGGAGTCAGAAGAGAATGATGCATTCCCAGTCGCTTCTCCTGCCAAACCGCAAGAAGAGACACATGATACGCCAAAAAGAGTCCAACAGCCGCGGAAAGCAAAAACCTCACCTGCTAAGACCGCGAACAAGGCATCTTTCGGCCGCCGTTTCGTCATCCAAACATCTTCCTCCTCCTCAGCCGACAAGAATCCAACCTCCTCTCAACCCTCAACAAACTTTTAGTGTATTTTATTTTCTTTCTCTTTTCTTTTATTTTTATTTTTATTTTTCTTTTATTTTTTATTTTTCACTTGTATCGACAATTTTTTCTTTTAGCCATTTATCTTTTCTATTTTGTGCATTGAGGGAAATGCCCATCTCGAGTTGTGGGGGGATAGCTCTCGCATCATTTGTTTAGGCATCTTTAGTTGCATATAGGTTGCATTGTACTTGCCTTAGTAATAATCTGAAAAGAAAAATTTGTTATGACTTGTGCCTATGATAGGGTGGCTATTCAATTTATTCTCGCACCTAACTAAAAATGAACTTAATCTTGGGGAAAACCATAAAATATGACTTAGATTTTTTTCTTTTTGCCTAAAAATGTTAAACACTTTTGTTACGTGCTGAATGTATTAGAATATTTGATTAACATTGCCTGTTTGTTTTTAGAATTTTTTGCAAAATTCTAACGATGATTACAGGTAGCCGCCGAGGCAAGAAAAAGGAACAAAAAAATAAAGCACTATCACGGCATCAGAATCAAAAACAAGGAACAATGTTGTTTTACCCTAGAGGTGCCCGCAACAGGCTCTAGGAAGAATCATGTGCGAGGACACTTCGCTGCTATCAAAGTCTATGAATCTGAAAGCCTTGAAGAGACGAACAAATTAGCATGAGTGAATGAAAGCCTTCACAGGATGACTCTACTCCAAGGGTTCGGGGTTTTGTAGTTTGCTTCTATCTCAACTTCAGACCTAGAAGAGTAGTTGTGATAAGCTAAAGCTTTCACTGCCATGATTAAATATATTATGCTTAACTGTGCTGCCTTAGCAGCAACCTTTAAATCACAACAACATCTTTGTTTAATTATTTATTTTGCATATTTAGCCTATTTACAGTCATGCACACACACACTGGCATGAGGTATTTAATTCTGAGTTAGTTTCTTGCTTATTTCCCTTCACTAATTTAATATAGGTGCCACGACATTGATGCATAAAACCAAGTTAAAAACAAGTTTTCCTTTTTGATTATTATTAGACCAAGTATTTTAGGTTGCATTGCTTGAGGACAAGAAATATTTTGAGTTTGAGGGTGTGTAAAGTGTCCACAAGTCCTATATTTCATACACATTCCACCTCTTATTATTACTATTTTAAGCACATTTTAGGCACAAGTAGGTGCATGCATGGCATTTTACAGTATTTCTTTGTTTTACCTTGTTTTTACATATTATCGTTTATTTGGTAAACAAGAGATATTGTTTTAGTGTATTTTTGTATTCAGGTACTAAAGGCTTAAAGGGGAACCAAGGAGCTGAGGATTCAAGGCTGAGGAAACAAACCTAGGAGTTGTACTAATGCAGTTCCAGCAGAAGACAGTTGCTGCTAAGTAGCTGCCGAGAAAAGTTATCACCGACCTTGCTGCCCAGTGAAGCTAACTATGGAAGTTGGAGAACCGGAGTGCGATCTGTAGAGCTAAAAACTCTGAATCTACCACCGGCATCCATTTGATTTTCTAACGTCTATAGCAGCAGCCAGAGACGCCGAAGCAAAAATCTCAAGGTTACTTGTGGGCTAAGGCAAACGAGATAAAGTCCATATTCCACGCAAAGGAGTCAGAGTTTAAAGTCATATTAAAGATGGAAAGCTACTTTCGAGGACTTCTACTTTAAGAAGGACTTAGCCTAGTTAATAGTCTATAAATACCCATTGTACTCCTAGTTCAAATCATCTTAGGTTTTCTATAGACTTCACTAGCATTCTTTGCCGCCGCTATGTTCTAAACTCCACTTGGGTTAGGGTCATGTTGTAAATTAGTTGTGAAACAGTTGTTTTAGGTTTTGAGTTGTTTTCTTCAATAAAATATTCCAAGTTTGCTTAATCTTTGCACTTCATTCTTTCTATTAGTCTACACCAGTCGTTGAGAGAATCCATTTGTCGGGCACGAAAGGGTTAAGCACAGTCACAACATGTTGGGGCGTGACTAACTTGGTTCCTAACTAGTTCACAAGTTTCAGCGGCTAAAAAGGATCACCAATCGAGTTGACTAGCCGTGTTAGGTTTACGCTAAGATTGCTAGGTATTTCCTACGTCACGCTAGCTTTCGAGCATCCTTGCCTAGAATTAGGAAGGATCACTGTCGACTATCCTGCCGAACTTGGAGTATTTTCCAGATCTGCCGCATAGACTTATTTTTGTTCCACCTGTCGAGACAGCGAAAGTTGCAGGGGTAGTGACCCATTGCGGTTGTGTGACAGGGTCGTAGCCTGCCGCCCACCATACCCGCCGAGGTAGCATACCGTGGCAACACGAAACAACTCAATCCTTTTACAACGCAATTTTCACACTAAGGAGCAGCATAACCCTTCCTGCTCTATCAACCTGAATCATTTCCTTATCACTTGTGTTTTCATTTACTTTTTATTTCAACAATCAAATCACTTGTGTTTTTATTTTACCATTGTGCAGGGATTACGAAATGAACCAAGATGTCCAATCCTTGTGGGATTTGACATCTTTTATACTATAACTTGACAGGAGTGTGCACTTGCGCTCTCACAACAAGGGAACACCTACACGCCCTACAGTTACAACCCTCAGAAAAGGAAAGGAAAGATGCTCAGAAGCTCATGCCGCTAAAATCAACACTAAGACAGGCCCAGACAACAGTTGTCATGTCAGACCCAAGGGCAGGCTGAAGGACCCAACAGCACGCCGTCTTAAAGAATAGAAGGACCAATAGGAGGGAAAGACAAGAAACACCACCTCAGGAAGTGGTTATGTCTGAGAGATGCACCCAAATGCACTCCCAGCATAACTTATTTTATTTTTATTTTCTTTATTTTTATGTTTTAGGAATAGAGTTTAATTTATTGCAATTTATTTTCTGTTAGAATTAGATTTTAAAGTAATGTAATTTATTTTTCACATTTTTATTTTCTTCAGAATTTATTTAATTATTTTTATTTTATTTCAGGCTTTAGGAATAAAAGAGTTGGATCAAGAAGAAGACCTAACAAGAAGACCGCCCACCATCCCGCCAAGACAGCCAAGGGCGGCCTAGCGCAGACAGCACGTAACAACTAGTTGCCCGCTAACGGCTAGCTGCTAATGGCTATAGAAATAACGGGCAGAAATCTCGTAACGTGCGCGAGACAACTTGCCCGTTGGACATTTAATGCCGCCCCGACACCTCTCGGCAACATCTATTTAAACCTCACTCATCTCATTCATTCATTTTACTTTCACCTCGTTGTTATACTCTTCTTAAATCCATTGCTCTCTTTTCTCACAATATTTTCATTAAGTTTCAGTTATATCTAGCTCGTCTCACACATGGCATCAACGTCAGCACCCAAACCTACCTTCCAACGCTTTCTGCTCCAAGGATGATGAGAAGAGATATAAAACGTGTTGAGTGTGTAAAAGTTCTATTATTTACACCCTATTTAACCCATATTTCTGCTGCATTCAAGCATTATTTATTGCATTTAGGTCAGTTTACAGCAAAACATCACAAATATATTGAAAGGCACAGTTTCTACTAAAAATGGATGTTTTTGTAGGTTGTTGCCATAGCAGACAGAAAGGGCAGGTGCTGGGCAGTGAAGCAGAAGAGCTGGAACTGGACAAGCAGTCAAGGAGGACGATGCTGCCAAGGTTGCCGCCGTGACAGCAAAGGACGACAGCAGTTTTGAGGAGAAGAAGCAAAGCGGACCTCGACAGATAAAGAAAATTCAGCCCGTCTGTCGTGTGAAAACCCTATATTTTTCCAAGCCCCATATCAAAGGGAATGCCACGCCCAAAGTTCAAGGAGAGAAATTCCCAAGCAAGAAAGATGACGGCTGGAAAGTAGATTCCTTGAAGATTTAGTCTTTATTAGAATTATACTTTCATTTAAAGTTGTATTCTTGCTATTTTAGATAACTTGAGCCCAAAGCTTATATAAGGGCATATATTTTGACCTAGGAGGCATAACCGATTCCCTAGCTTCCTTCCCAAAACTCTAGCCGTTTTCCTTCCCACAACATGTTCTAAATTCCCCCTAGGGCCACGGGTTGAATTGTAAAGTAGTTGCAAGGGTTGTTTTGTTTTAGGAATTTTCAGTTCAATAAAATAAACTTCAAGTTCTCTTATTTTGGTTATTAATATCTTGCAAGAGCATCGGGAGAGCATTGTGAGGTTATCTATTTACTTAGCATCGGGAGAGTTAAGTATACGAAAGAAATAAGAGCAAGTTCTCTAGTTTATAGTTGAACTATCTCGGACCTAGGGATAGGACGAGGTTAAGTGGCTAAAGAAGAATTCATCCACATCGGTGTTCATCCTTCGATTCACGCCGGGAGGTATCATTAAAGATGTGATCATCGACTGACTTGGACCTAGGGATAGGCTAAGGCATATCTGGGATTCTTGCCAAACTTGAAGTACTGAGTTGATTGTTTGCTACCCCGACAAGCAACGGACTGTTGCCGCGACAGGTGCTGCCGTGACAGGGATGACGACAGAACTGGAGTTCCGAGACTTAGCAATACCTGCACTACTGAGCAATTCAATACCAGCCCATTCTCTCTATCTTGATATCTCTACTCTTTTATTTATGTTTACTTTATTATTTTCGTGACAACTTCTCAAATATTTTTTTTACTTTCATGACGTAAATTGAGGTGAAGCTATTAGCCCAATCCCTGTAGAGACGATATCCAATACTTCGTATCACTTTACTACTTGTGTCGTGTACACTTGCACTACCATTGCGATAGACTCTTTTACACGCAACAAGTTTTTGGCGCCGTTGCCGGGGATTGGCAACATAACTCTACCTTTTCTTTTACTGCACTATTCGTTTTTGTTTTTATTTTTATTTTTATGTTTTTCTTTGGTGTGTTCAACTCTTGCTTTTCACAAGGTTTCTTGTTTATGCGCAGATCGAAACGAGGTGAAGATCCTGAGTATCCATTAGATCCGAAAATCGAACGTTCATTCAATCTCAAGAAACGACTTCGTCACTTACTAGCCAGGAACGAGTACCTTGAGGAACAGTTAGAGACAATGGCACACCGAGGAGATGACCCTCCTGTTGGAGATGGAGAGGGTAGACAACCTGTCGTCGAGCCTGCTGCCGCTGCCGGACGACGGTCCTGTCGTGACTACATGTTGAACGATCATGTAGAACTAGAAACCACGCTGCCGGACATAGATGTTGACAATTTCGAGCTGAAACCTGTTATGTTTAGCATGATCAACAATGCCAGTCAATTCAGTGGTGTTGTTACAGAGGATGCTAGGGAGCATCTAAAAACGTTCCAGGAAATCTGTGGTTCGTTTAGACTGCCAGGAGTTAATCCGGAGATACCGAGGCTTCGGTTATTTCCCCATTCATTGAGGGACAGAGCAAATACTTGGTGGAATAAACTTACGTCGGGTTCAATTAGAACTTGGGCAGATTTGTCTCGTGAATTTCTATTTCGTTTTAATCCTTCACATTTATCTGAGCGATTATGTAATGAAATTGCTACTTTTCAACAGGAAGATGACGAGCCGATGCACGAGGCCTGGGACAGATTTACTACTCTTCTACGGAACTGTCCAATGCATGGATTCCCCGTCTGGAATCAGGTAACTAAGTTTTATAATGCTGCCAACTTACAAACTCGTATTCGAATTGATTCAGCAGCAAATGGACTATTATTGGATAAAGACCCGGACGAGGCAATGCTAGTATTGAAAAATCTGGCTAAGAATGAAGAGCAGTTTCCGACAGCAAGAAGAGGGGGTAAACGGGTACTAGCTGTTAAGGATTATGAGGCCGACAGCACAATGAAATCACAGGTGGCATACCTTACTAAGGTAATGAAAAAGCTCTTGAATGATGATGCACAACATGGATTTACTGTTGAGGAGGTATGTGAAATCTGTGAGGGAAATCATAGTTCGGATGAGTGTCCTATACAGTTAGAAGAGGGAAAGTATGTTGGAAACTACAAGCCGAATTACAACTCCAACAACTATAATCCCAACTGGAGAAAGGATCCCAAGTTTTCTTGGAGTAATCCTAATAATGCCCTAAATCCTCAAGCACATAGTAATCAGAATAAGGGAGGACCTAGATTGTTGACTCGATAGCAACTGCAGCCGCAACAGCAGCAACAACAGCCACCAGCTGCCAGAAATAGTATACTGGAACAGACTCTGGCTACTTTTATGTCTCAGACAGGTACTTATATTGAGAATATGAATCAGTTTGTCAAGAAAACAGAGATATTCATGGATAAAACAGAGATGCGGATGACGAATCATGAAGCTACTCTGAAATCTCTGGAGACACAAATGGGTCAGGTTTCCAAGCATATCAAGCCAAGGCAGACTGGAGGATTCCCTAGTAATATTGAAAATGCTAGGCAGCCCACACATGAGTAGTGTAAGGCCATTACTACTAGGAGTGGCAAGAAACTACCAGGGTCGAAAAAGGAAGCTGAAATAGTAAGGAAACTAGCCTTGGACAGACCTGCCGAGGAAGTTGCCCCGACAGGTAACAAGCAGACTGCTGCCGATAAACCTGTTACGACAGCAGACGCGACAGAGGAGAAAAATGATGAACCCAAACCTCCTCAGATTCGTATGCAGTGGGAAGGACGTATTGCTGATTATTGTCCCCCACCTCCTTTTCCTCAACGGTTACAACGCGCGAAGCAAGAATCTCAGATCAAAAAGATTTATGATAATTTTAAGTAGGTTCAGATTAACATTCCGCTGTTAGATGCCGTTAGGGAGATGCCTGGTTACGCCAAATTTCTCAAGGATGTCATGTCAAAGAAATCTAAACTTGGGGAATTTGAAACGGTTAAGATGACAGAAGGATGCATGAGTATTCTTCATCGGCAGCCACCCCAGAAAATGAAGGATCCGGGGAGCTTCATCATACCTTTTGTAATCGGAGAAAAATATGTGGGTAAGGCACTTTGTGATCTTGGTGCTAGTATAAATTTAATGCCAAAATCTGTTTTTCAGAAATTAGGTATTGGAAAAGCTCGGCCTACGACAGTAATTCTGCAGCTGGCAGACCGCTCTTACGTCCATCCGAAAGGAAAAATCGAAGATATTCTGGTAAGAGTGGATAAATTTATATTTCCTGTTGACTTTCTTGTTTTAGATTGTGAAGCAGAAGAAAACGCACCAATCATCCTGGGGCGACCCTTCTTAGCCACGGGAAGATCACTGATTGATGTGGAAAAAGGAGAACTCACCATAAGAGTGAACGACCAAGAGATTAAGTTGAATGTTCTCCAAGCTATGAAGCATGCTGATGCAGACGAGGAATGCAAGGCTATCACTGAAGTTACCCTTGATCAACCCTGCATCAGGTCGGGCTGTCACGACATCAAAATTGGTCACTGCCTCGGCAGTCACTTACAGGACTGTCACGACAGCACCGACGACAGCAACTCCTCTGAATCCAATACATCTGATACTGAAGATCAGGAGGAGGTAAACTGGATAGGCGATCGTCCAGGTAAGTTATTCGAACCTTTAAATTATACTTCGGATAACCATGCAATCCAAAAGCCATCTACTGTTGAGCCCCTTGTTTTAGAACTGAAGCCCCTGCCAAGGCAGCTCAAATATGCTTTTCTTGGTTCAAATGACACGTTGCCCGCAATCATCTCTTCCAAGTTGATGCAGGAACAGGAACAACAGTTAATAGGGATGCTGCAGCAGCACAAAAAGGCAATTGGATGGACGATAGCTGATATTCAAGGCATTAGTCCAGCGTTATGTATGCATAAAATCCTTTTAGAGGAAGATCATAAGCCGACTATAGATGCTCACAGGCGGCTAGACCATGCTATGAAAGAGGTGGTGCGTAAAGAGATAATCAAATGGTTAAATGCTGGTATTATTTATGCCATCTCCGACAGCAAATGGGTGAGCCCGGTGCAATGCGTTCCCAAGAAAGGTGGAATGACCGTGGTGACCAATGAAAACAATGAGTTAATCCCAACCAGGATTGTGATCGGTTGGAGGGTTTGTATGGACTATCGGAAGCTTAACATAGCTACCTGAAAGGACCACTTTCCTTTACCCTTTATTGATCAAATGCTTGATAGATTAGCGGGTAAACCTTACTATTGTTTTCTTGACGGTTATTCAGGTTATAATCAAATAGCTATCGCACCGGAAGATCAAGAAAAGACGACCTTCACATGCCCCTACGGAACGTATGCTTTTAGGAGAATGCCGTTTGGATTATGCAATGCACCCGCCACCTTCCAAAGGTGCATGATGGTCATATTCTCCGACATGGTGGAGGACTTCCTTGAGATATTTATGGATGATTTTTCAGTCTTTGGGGACGATTTTGAGAGCTACCTAGGCAATCTACAAAAGGTACTTGAAAGATATGAAAAAGCAAACCTGGTCTTAAATTGGGAAAAATGCCACTTTATGGTGGACGAAGGGATAGTTCTTGGCCATAAGATTTGCTGTCGTAGGATAGAAGTCGACAGGGCCAAAATAGAAGTGATCGAAAAGCTGCCGCCGCCGACCACAGTCAAGGGTATTAGAAGTTTCTTGGGACATGCTGGTTTTTATCGGAGATTCATTGCAAATTTCTCAAAAATCACCAAGCCCCTATGCCATCTTCTGGAGCAGAACCGACCCTTTGACTTTAATGATGAATGTACTGAAGCATTCAAGGTTCTGAAGGAAAAACTGGTAACAGCCCCAATAGTACAGCAACCAGATTGGACACAGCCATTTGAGATCATGTGTGATGCTAGTGACTATGCTGTCGGGGCAGCACTTGGGCAGCGAAGAGACAAGTTATTTCATGTCATATATTATGCCAGTAAGACATTGAACGACGCCCAAGTAAACTACACCACCACAGAAAAGGAGTTGTTAGTTGTGGTATTCTCCATTGACAAGTTTCATTCTTACATACTTGGAACGAAGGTAATAGCGCACACAGACCATTCTGCCCTGAAGTATTTGTTCGCGAAAAAGGATGCAAAGCCTTGATTGATACGGTGGATCCTGCTATTGCAAGAATTCGACCTTGAAATCAAGGACAAAAAAGGGACAGAAAATCAGGTGGCAGATCACTTGTCAAGGTTGGAGAAGGGACAGAGTCTACCAACAGATGAGACAAACATACTGGAGACCTTCCCAGATGAGCAGCTCTTTGCTGCCGCAGTCACTGCCGCGACAGCCATGGCGGCAGGTAAGTCTTCTGAACTTCCCTGGTATGTTGATTTCGTTAATTTTTTAGTTAGCGGAATAATTCGTTTTGATCTTAATTATCAAGCCGGGAAGAGGTTTCAAAATGATGTTAAGCATTATTATTGGGACGAACCTCTTCTTTTCAAAATATGTGCAGATCAGGTTATAAGGAGGTGTGTACCACAGGAAGAGCAAGAAGACATACTTCATCACTGCCATGCTTCACAGTATGGAGGTCACTTAGGAGGCAACAAAACTGCTGCCAAGGTGCTGCAGTCAGGGTTTTATTGGCTGTCACTGTATAAAGATGCACAAATCTTCTACAAGAGCTGTGATAGGTGCCAAAGGGCAGGAAACATCTCAAGGAGAAACGAGATGCCACTGCAGAACATTCTAGAAGTCGAAACCTTCGACGTTTGGGGGATTGATTTTATGGGACCTTTTACATCTTCATGTGGGAATCTATACATCCTCCTGGCAGTAGATTATGTCTCTAAGTGGGTCGAAGCTATCACAACTCAAAAGAATGATGCCAAAACAGTCCAAAGGTTTTTACACAAAAACAACTTTTCTAGGTTTGGCATCCCTAAGGCGATTATCAGTGATGAAGGGAGACATTTTGACAACAGGGTTATAGATGCTGCCTTGAAGAAATATGGTGTCAAGCATCGGATCGCGACAGCATATCACCCACAAACCAATGGACAAGCTGAAATATCTAATAGGGAAGTTAAGAACATTCTTGAGAAGATGGTTAAGCCAACTAGGAAAGACTGGTCTTTACTCCTCAATGATGCGTTATGGGCATATAGGACAGCTTTTAAAACTCCATTGGGAATGTCTCCGTACCGATTGATTTATGGGAAAACATGTCATCTACCTGTCGAGATAGAGTACAGAGCATAATGGGCGATCAAGGCAGTGAATATGGACTTGGACAGGGCAGGGCAGAAAAGGCTGTTAGATCTGAACGAAATTGAAGAAAACCGAACAATGGCCTATGACAATGCAAGAATCTACAAGGATAAAGCGAAGAAGTTGCATGACAGGAAGTTGCTGCCACGACAGTTCTACCCAGGGCAGCTTGTATTGTTGTTCAATTCTAGACTGAAACTTTTCCTAGGGAAACTGAAATCTAGATGGTCTGGCCCATTCCAAGTCGTACAGGTTTTTCCCCATGGTGCCATCACAATCCGATCATTAAAAGACGGGCACCAATTCAAAGTCAACGGACAGCACTTGAAGCACTATCAAGGGACTGAAGCCCCAGAAATGTAGGAAGTGGTTACTTTAGGAGATGCCCCACCTGGCATCCCTAATTTAACCTAAATTTTATTTTTATTTTTACTATTTATTATTTATTAGGAAATAAGGTTTATTTTATTTGAATAATGTTTTTTATTGTTTTTTAAGAAATAAAGGAGTCAAGAAGAACAGGAGAAGTGAACTCAGCCCACCATCCATCCATCAGCCCAACAAAGCCCAAATGTTGAAGCCTGTCGTTATAGCTACCGCGACAGACACGGAAAATACAGGCTATCATCACGCTGTCACGACAGACGCGGGAACACGTCACAGACGCGGAAACGCATGACAGACGCGTCAGACACGTTAATGCATAACAGCTGGCCCCGTTATTCGCGCCTGCCGTTACAGCTTCAACGGGCAGCAATTTCCTCTCTATATAACCCCGTTTCATTTTCATTTTCACTCACTTCTGCCTTTCTTACTTGCTCTCTCTCTTTAGTTTTCATTTGATTTCATTTGCTTTTCACAACCCTTGCACAAATATGTCTTCTAGGAAAACTCGACGTAATGCTGCCTCCACTTCCTCACCGACAGCAACTCCCCAACGTTCCTTTGCTAGCAGAGACATGTGGGAGGAGAGAGGCTTCATCTACACACCGACAGAGGAAAATCTGGGCCTCAAACCATTCATAGCCCGGAAGATTAGAGCTTTACAATGGCAAACCTTTGTGGAGCAGCCGGAGGAAATGAATGTTACGCTGGTCCGAGAGTTCTATGCTGCCATCAACAGCAAAACGGCGACAGCAGTGTTCATTTGAGGGAAGGAGGTGCCATTTGAAGCAGAATACATTAATACCCTCTATGGCTTCTACATCGGTATAAATGATGATGCCCACCAGCAATTCCTGAATACACTAGACAGTGCTGCCTACGACGCTGTCATGGCAGAGTTGACCAATGCTGGGACTCAATGGAACACCAGCAGAAAGAATCCAAGGATTGTGAGAAGGACCCAGTTGCTGCCGAAGGCAAAATTGTAGAATGCCTTCATAAAGAAGAGGATCATGCCGTCATCCCACAACACCACCGTCGACCAACCACGGTTAGCATTGATACACTCTATTCTACATGAACGGCCCATTAATGTGGGCAGCTTTATTCGAGAAAGTATTCTGGAGTGTGCGCATAGACCAACGGGTCCCCTCTACCTGCCATACCTCATTACTTCGCTCTGCCGTGGCCATAATGTCCTCGAGGTGCGCACTGATATGATAGTCGAAGGAAGGGGGTGGTATGAAGAGAACATTCTCAGCCTTATAGAGCTGACTGCTGCCACCCCTCTGTCGTCATTCGACCCCGCTGCCGCCACAGCTGAAACGAAAGAGCAGCAACATACTGAACCTGCTGCCGCAGCAGCTGCCCCAATAGACTCCTTCGCCCGGATATTAGCTGACATTCAGAAACTGGAGGAACGACAGCTGGGCTTAATGACTTTCATCAGGGACTTTGCTGCTTCCACGGTAACATTTATACAAAGTTCTTTAAATTTTCTTGATGCTGCCTTTCCTACTTTTCCTGTCCATTACTTTACTGCCACTAACCCTGCCCATACACCTACACCTGCTGCTACCCCACGCACGCCTTCTGCTGCCTCAACACCATCGCTTGCCCCAACAGCAGCAGGCAGCACCCATGTCGAGCCATCTGCCCGAGGAACAAAACGTCCTATGGCATCAGAGGATCTAGATGCCTTTGTTGCTGGGTTCTCCTCCTCTTCAGTTTGGGCTACCAATGATATTGAACCCTCCATCAAGAGAAATCTGGCAAAGGAATTCTCCCCCGTGAAGAGGCAGAAGCGGATGGCTGATAAGAACAAATTGCCAAAGGCCAGCAGCAGCAGTGACAGCATCAGCGGGAAGAGCAACAGCAGTAGCTCGGAAGTTCAGGTTGTGGAGCAACCTCCTCATATCTCCCCAACCAGATTCCAGCCACCACGGGAGGCCAAGGCCAAGACCACATCCGCATCCCCTGTGCCCTAGCCTACCCCAAAAGCCAGAGCCGGCCGCCAGATCCGCCTCAGTAGCAGCAGCGAAGACAACGATTAAATTTAAGTTTCTTATCTCATATTTTGATGCCTGTTATATATTTTGTGATGTACTGCCTTATTTTGTTTTTAATTGTCATTTGCATTGAGGGCAATGCAACCCTCAAGCTTGGGGGTGGAAACCCTCCATTAATGGAGTACATCGTAGTTTAAAATATGTGTCTTTACTTAGTTTATTTTTATCTTAAAAAATGATGAAAATATTGAAAACTTTGGCTGAAAACTATGAACTGAACTTACCTGTCGTGACAGCTCTGTCGTGGCAGTGACTTTAGGATAGTTCTTAGGAGAAGTTTAGAGCCTTTCTATAGTTCTGAAAACTTAACATCGTTGTGACTGTTATACTGCTTAGACTTCTTTTAGCCAAACTAGAATAGGAAGCTTAGCACTTGAATAACCCCTAGAGGTGCCTAACACTGGCTCTAGGAAAGAAGTTTAGCAAAAGAGACTCAACAACCTTAAAGGAGCTCGAAACTGGCTCTAGGAAGTTAACTAGAGGTGCCCAAAACTGGCTCTAGTGAAACTTTAGCAAAAAAAATAGAAAAATCGAGTCAAAACAAAAAAATCAAAGGAGCATGAAAAAGTGCCTTCAAAAAAATAGACTTTGGCATAAAAATTCGAGTTAAGAGCTGAAATATTCTAGTGAAACTAAGAGAGTCTTGGCTGCCGTCAGGTTGCTGTCGTCACAGGGAATGAACGACGGGTAAGGGAAAGTTCACTTTTTGAAAGCCAAAACAAAAATATTTCATTTTTATTTTAAGTCTTAGTTGCTTGAGGGCAAGCAAAAACTTGAGTTTGAGGGTGTGTTAAGTGTGTAAAAGTTCTATTATTTACACCCTATTTAACCCATATTTCTGCTGCATTCAAGCATTATTTATTGCATTTAGGTCAGTTTACAGCAAAACATCACAAATATATTGAAAGGCACAGTTTCTACTAAAAATGGCTATTTTTGCAGGTTGCTTCCGTAGCAGACGGAAAGGGAAGGTGCTGGGCAGTGAAGCGGAAGAGCTGGAACTGGACAAGCAGTCAAGGAGGACAATGCTGCCAAGGTTGCCGCCGTGACAACAAAGGATGACAACAGTTTTGAGGAGAAGAAGCAAAGTGGACCTCGACAGATAGAGAAAATTCAGCCCGTCTATCGTGTGAAAACCCTATATTTTTCCAAGCCCCAGATCAAAAGGAATGCCAAGCCCAAAGTTCAAGGAGAGAAAATCCCAAGCAAGAAAGATGACGGCTGGAAAATAGATTCCTTGAAGATTTAGTCTTTATTAGAATTATACTTTCATTTAAAGTTGTATTCTTGCTATTTTAGATAACTTGAGCCCAAAGCTTATATAAGGGCATATATTTTGACCTAGGAGGCATAACCGATTACCTAGCTTCCTTCCCATAACTCTAGTCGTTTTCCTTCCCACAACATGTTCTAAATTCATCCTAGGGCCACAGGTTGATTTGTAAAGTAGTTGCAAGGGTTGTTTTGTTTTAGGAATTTTCAGTTCAATAAAATAAACTTCATGTTCTCTTATTTTAGTTATTAATATCTTGCAAGAGCATCGGGAGAACATTGTGAGGTTATCTATTTACTTAGCATCGGGAGAGTTAAGTATACGAAAGAAATAAGAGCAAGTTCTCTAGTTTATAGTTGAACTATCTCGAACCTAGGGATAGGACGAGGTTAAGTGGCTAAAGAAGAATTCATCCACATCGGTGTTCATCCTTCGATTCACGCCGGGAGGTATCATCAAAGACGTGATCATCGACAGACTTGGACCTAGGGATAGGCCAAGACATATCTGGGATTCTTGCCAAACTTGAAGTACTGAGTTGATTGTTTGCTGCCGCGACAAGCAACGGACTGCTGTCGCGACAGGTAATGCCGCGACAGGGACGACGACATAACTGGAGTTCCGAGACTTAGCAATACCTGCACTACTGAGCAATTCAATACCAGCCCATTCTCTCTATCTTGATATCTCTACTCTTTTATTTACGTTTACTTTATTATTTTCGTGACAACTTCTCAAATATTTTCTTTACTTTCATGCAGTAAATTAAGGTGAAGCTATTAGCCCAATCCCTGTGGAGACGATATCCGATACTTCGTATCACTTAACTACTTGCGTCGTGTACACTTGCACTACCATTGCGATAGACTCTTTTACACGCAACAAATTGCAGTTTGCAAAGCAAGCAATTTGGGGAGAACAAGGGTTCCACTACACAAAGCAAACAGGGAACCTCGACTTAGAGCCCACCTTATTCGAAACGATCCATGGCAAGGGGTGGGAAATAGTTTCACGGCAGCCGGAGATGGCCAACATCACAATGGTTAGAGAATTCTATGCCCATCACCCCCGCCCAGAGCTGTCATTCGTCTATTCCGAGGGGAGCCTATCAAGCTGAACGTCGTCGTGATCAACAACTTCTACGTCCTAGAGATGGAAGACAACCCTCACGAGGAATGGAGGAAGTCACTGAAGGCTTCCGACTACGACAGACTCAAGGCCAACACGTTGTGGTTGGCAGGAGAGCAAGGCAGCTCCGACCAACACCGCCGACTGTTGCCCGAGCCTATGCTGTGGAATACCTTCATTAAACGGCGTCTGCTGCCCACCTCCCACATCTCCACCATCAACCGGTCGTGCCTCGCACTCATCCACAACATTATGGTGAACTGGCTCATCAATGTTAGGGAAATCATATACAAGGAGATTCACAACTATTTCTGCAAGATGAAGGTCAGGCTGTACTTCTCGTCTCTCATCATCGGCCTTTGTTCCAACTTCAACATCCAAACCGACCCCGAAGATGAGATGACAGCTGCCAAGGAGGGGTGGACCAGGAAAGTTCGCCTGTAGATGATGCAGGCTCAGGAGATAGAGCCCATCACCCCCAGCCAGCCCCTCGCCGCCCAACCAGCCACACCAGCCGCCCCTGGAAGTACTGAAGCTGCCCCAAACAGTAAAGTCATCACGCTGTTACGCACTCTCATCGACAACAACAAACGGTTCGAGCAGCAACAACTGACTTTTATGAAGTACGTGGGGGAGGTCCAAGAGGCTTTTATGGCATACCTCCTCTGGAAGTTCCTAGACAACGCCCCCACCATGCCAACCTTCCCAATAGACCTCGCCGCCGCAGCTGCCTTCGAACAAGGAACACCATCATCCGCAACTACCTGCCATGCTACCTTTCGCCGGCATATGCCATCTCCGACGCACTACCCATCGTATTCTGCCACCTCCGCTTCCAATACGGTGGCAGACTCCCCTGAGAGGCATCAACAACATCACTCCCCCACCTGCACAGTGGTAACGGTGGCAAATACCTCCTCATTAGATGAGGTCAAGCAGCAGCCGCTAGTAGAAGTAGCAGCCCCAATGGCGATAGACCCTCCAGTAGCACCAATGGAGGAAGCATCAAGGAAAAAGAAGCGACACATAATCTATACCGAATCCGAGGATGAGGAGTCTGACTCTGAGACATAAGAAAAGGAAGCTCCTCCTGTAGAGCCTCGTAAAGAACCTCGCCCCACTCCAAGAGAGTCCAGCCGCCGCGGACAGCGAAGGTATCTCATGCCAAGTCTGCCGCCCATACATCTGTCGGCCGCTGCCTATTTATTCAATCCTCCTCTTCCTTCTTTGTCGCCAAGACTCAAGCCTCCTCTCAGCCCTCAACCAATTTCTAGAGTTTTTTTCTTCTCTTCTCTTTATTTTATTTTTCTGTTTTTTTATCTTAATTATATTTTCTATTTTTATTTTGTGCATTGAGGGCACTGCCCGTCTCGAGTTTGGGGGCTTAGAACTCATCATGTTTAGGCATATTTTAGTGAATATTAGGTTGCATTTTGTACTTGCCTTAGAAATTTAATCGAAAAGAAATTTTTGTTAGAACTTGTGCATATGATAGGATAACCGATTTTAATTTTTTGCACCAACTTAATATGAATTTAATTTTGGGAAAAGCATGAAGTAAACTTAAGATTTTTCTATAGTTGCCAAAAATTAAAAACACTATTGTTACTTGCTGAATTTGTTAGAATTTCTGGTAAACATTGTCTGCTTGAATTATTTGAAAAATTCTAGCATGGTTGTAGGAAGCTACCGCGGCAGGCAACAAACAGAAAGAAAGCACTGCCACGGCAGGAAAGAAATTTTTATGTTGTCTTTCCCTATAGGTGCCCGAAACCGGTTCTAGGAAAAATAATGTGCAAGGACACTCCGCTGCTATCATAGTCCATGAATATGATAATCTTTAAGTGACGAACAAATTAGCATATGTGAATGAAAGTCTTCAAGGGATGGCTCTACTCAATAGGTTCGGGGTTTTGTAGTTTGCTCCTATCTTAATTTCAGACCAAGAAAAGTAGTTGTGGTGAGCTGAATCCCTTATTGCCATTATTATTTAATTGTGCTTAACTATGTTGTCTCGGCATCAACCTTAAATATCATGACAACATCTATGTTTACTTAGAATATTCATCAAATTCAGTCTGTACACAGTTCTGCACACACTTCACTAGCACTATAGTTTAATTCTGAGGTAATTCATGTTATTCCCCTCTCACTAATCTAATGACAGGTGCCACGGCCTTGAGGTGTTAAATCAAGTTTAAAATAGGTTTTTCTTTTTGATTAAGTTTAAAGGGAAAGTATGTTTAGGTTGCATTGCTTGAGGACAAGCAATAGTTCGAGTTTGGAGGTGTGTTAAAGTGTCCATAAGTTCTATATTTTGTGCACATTCCATCTAATATTATTGTTGCTTTCAAGTACATTTTAGACATAATTAGGATCATGCATTGCATTTTACAGTATTCTTTACTTTGTCATGCTTTTTATCAATTATCTTTTATTTTGTAAGGAAAAGGTATTGTTTTAGTTTAGTTTTAGTTTCAGGTACTAGAAGCTGGCAGAAAGAGAGAGGAGCTGGGGACATGATGCTGAGGTAGCAGATCAAGGAGCTTTACTGATGTAGTTCTAGATAGAGACAATAGTTGCTGAGTAGTTGTTGCTATCGTACTCGCTGCCTAAGACAGCAAGAAGAGGAATCGGAGAACTGGAGTGCGATCTGTAGAGCAGAAAATCCTGATTCTAACGAGGCCATCCACTCAATTTTCCGATGCCTGTAGCAGCGGGCAGAGCAGCCGAATGAGGAGTATGAGATTACTTGTGGAACAAGGCAAACGTGAAGAAGTCCACATTCAACTCAAAGAAGTAAGAATTTAAGGTTGCATTTAATACAAAATCTACTTTGAAGGCTTCACTCCAAGAGGGACTAGACCTAGCTAATGCCTATATATACTCAATGTATTTTTACTTCAAAACAACTTAGGTTTTCCCTTAGGCATAGTTTAGGTTTTCTTGCCGTCAATTATGTTCTAAATTCTCTTTGGGTTTGGGTTTTGCTGTAAACTAGTGTGAGAACGGTTGTTTAGGATTTTAAGTTTGTTTTTGCAAATAAAGCTTCAAGGTTTGCTTATTCCATGTTCTTCATAGTTTTTAATTAAGGCGAAAGATTAGTTGATTACTATCCATTTGTTTGGTATCCAGAGAGTCGAACTCACGAAAGGAGTAAGTACAGTCTTCACCTTAATCAAGTGTTGATCAATCCAGCCTAGACATAGGTTAGGGTTTAAGGCGGCTAAAAGAGAACGAACCAAACATTGTTGCCTTTGCACGATTCATGCCGCGACTGGTAGTATCTACAGTGGGCATCAACAACATTCTGACTTAGACATAAGCGGGATCACTTTCGAAGCGTTCTGCCGAACCTTGTAGTTTTAACAAGTTCACCGCCGAGACACTCGCCCATTCCACTATCGGGCAGCGAGAGCGTTATAGAAGCTAATCGGCCACCTTCCGTCGAGGCAGCGAAGTCTGGCAGCGCAAAGCAACTTGTCCTATTCAAACGTAGTTTCACACTAAGAAACAACATAACCCGGCCCATTCCATCAATCTAATCTCTTCCTTTTATTTACTTGTGTTTTATTTTCTTTTCTTCTTAAACAATTCAACTTATTTGTGCATTTAATTTTCCCTTGTTCAGGAGTTACGATTCGAGTCAAGTTGTCCAATCCCTATGGGAGACGATATCTTTTATACTATAACTTGGCAAGAGTATGCACTTGCGCTCATATTTAGAGAAAACTAAAATGCTCTACAAGTTTTTAGACCAAACCTTACCCAAATTTATAACCAAGGTTTTAATGAGCCGGGTAACCCACACCCAATGGATGTTTTTAAAATATTTCAAAATTTCACTGATCGTTGTGAGTGTGTCGTTGATTATGCTTATATGTGCTTCGATGAGTTTAATTTTAAATATCTTAATTTGATGAGGCAAAGTTCCCGGTCTTGTTTATAAAAACTCTTATCCAGTTTTTTATTCCAATGCTAGGTGTGTTTTAAATGAGGACAAAATCAAAACCATAGGCCTTGAATCTTATGTCATGAGTAAAACCATTTATTTGATGCCCAAATTATCTTCATGGTCATGATGAGGAGGAGGGCGATGACGATGATGACGACGCATAGGCTTAGCCTTTTGCATATCATATCATATTATTTAGAATTTATTTGAATTTTATTGGTTTATATATTTTTTGCTTGGATATTATGTTGGATTATTGTGCTTTAGATTTATAATATTACAGATTTTATATTATGTTTTGGAGCTATTTTGGATTATATTGTGATGTATGTTTTATTTTACCCTATTAATTTTGATCTAACAAAAAAGGGAGAAGTGGGGTATAATTTTTTTTTTAAAACCTATAACCTTTTGGTCTTAAAAATAGGGGTGAATTAAAAATTTATTTTGTTTTGTTATATCAAAAAGGGGAGAATGTTTGTAGAAATACATGTTTTGATATAATAATTGAAAAATATTTTGGACTAAATTGAAAAGAATTTAAAATATTCTCTAAGTCAAAAACAAATTGAAAATAAGTTTGAGATGTTTTCATAATGTTTTGGCAATGTTTGAAACATTTTTAAGTAGCCAAACCAGTGCTTTTAATATACTCGTTTCGATATAGGAACAATATGTATCGATACGTTTTGAAACTGCTAGAACCCATTTCGATACAAGGCTTACCTGTTTCGATACGGAAAGGGGTTGTTTCGAAACACCCTTTGGTGTTTGAAATTACTTAATTGCAAATAAATAAAATTTTAAGGTACTTGAAATTACTCACGAATTGATAAGCATTCGAACCAAAATAATTTTCTATGTCAATCTTTTTAAACTCTATATTTTTCTAAGTATTTTCGTACTCAAACAATCCATTTTGGTAAGTGAGTATTGGTACGACTATATGCGTATCGTACATGTTTTCGCTACTTAAAATTAATTTTATTCAAATGATTAACTGAGTACCGGAACGACTATACGCGTACCAATACAGCTTTTCTTCATTGTAAAACCAAAATGTGAACTAAATATTGATACGACCTTTTGGGGTACCGGTAAAGGGCTGAACTATTCTTAAATATTTTAAGTGTCTTAATGCCTTGTCAAATTTTGGAGCGAACATATTTTCAAAATTGAACTGAATATCGGTACGGGCATACGCGTACCGATACGCTAAGTTCACAAAGTTTTCCAAATTTTTTAGCGAGTAAAACGAGCACCGGTACAGTACATTGCGTACTGGTACCCATGTAATTTCTTCACTTTGTACTGGTACGCTAATTCGCGTATCAGTACACCTTTGTTGCAACGACTATTTCTATTTTGAGTATATACCAATACAGAGATCTACGTACCGATAACCACACTTGTCAGATAACATTTAATGCGGGAAAATCGCAGTTCAACGGCTCTATTCAATTTTCGAACAATCTATACAGCTAGAAATCAAAAAATAGATATAAAATCAAGTCTCCAAAGCTTCTTCAATAACAAGAAAACTATTCTAAAGCATCCAAGCACATATCCAACATCTTTGAGAGCCTTTATTGAAAAATCTTGTACTAACTTGAGTGTTCTTCATTGTAAATCTCTTTCATTCAAGTGTTGGGGTTTTGGTGATTTTCAATTATGCAAACAATCTTCTTTTGGAGAAATTTTATAGTTTGTTTCTTTGTATTCACTTTTAGAAAAAAAAGGTGCTAGACTTTACGTTATAAGTCTAGAATCTGTGAGGTTGTCTCTTTTTAGTTTAAAAAAGAGAAAATTTGTGAATTTGTAGAAAATCATTAATTTGGATAGCTAAGGTAGTGAATGTAGACATTGTTTAGAATGTTGAACCACTCTAATCACTTGTGCAAATTTTCATTCTTTTTTCAATTTGCTTCCACCAATTTTTTAATTGTCAATCCACTCCTCTCAGTTATTTCTATCATTTTTCTATTGAACGATCAACTCAACAAAATTTTATTGAAATAAAATTTGTGAACTATCTAAAATTTATAAAATTGATTAGTTAAATATCATTGTCACAGTAATATTTGAATGAAACGATAATATCTTATCATATAATTTATATTTTTAATTTCATAATAGTTATTCTAGTTATTCTATCTTCTATTTTCGTATAAAATTGATTAGTTAAATATCAAACAAAATATAAAAAGTGGGCTCTTTGATTCAATTCAGAAATACAGAGCAAAAAAAGCGTTCTAGTTGTTCTATCTTCTATTTTCACATAGCATTACGGTTTTTTTCCAAACAGAAATCAAGAGCTTTTCGTCTCTAATCTCTGAATTAAAATCTCGTTTTTTAAAATGAAAATAAAGGGGTTTTTCTAAGATTGTTTTCAAATCAAAGTTTGATCTTCAAAATCAAAAGTTTCAAAGTACATAAAAAAAATCAAAGAAGAAAATAAAGAAAAACTTTACCGTCGCTAGATCGAGTCTTCAAAGGGGTTAGAACTAGTTAATCATCGGCTTTCTTGGTCGTGTCCCGTGGAGTAGCCAGTGAGGCGCCGCCGCTGTTGAACAGTGTCTAGGTTTTGGTTCAAAGAGAACCAAATGAAAGTGAGAGAAAGTTGAACGGCCTTCTTAAATGAATTTACCCCTCTTTCCCCTTTTATTTTGTTTCCCCTTTCTAGCAATTAAATGCCAAGGTTTTTTTTATCGTAAATGCTGCGTTTTGCTCCTTAAATGATTTAAGGATAAACTACACAGATGACCATACATGAGCAATGTAAGGCCATTACTACTAGTAATACGGAAAAGGAAGCTGAAACAGTAAAGAAACAAGCCTTGGACATACCTGCCGAGGAAGCTGCCCCGACAGGTAACAAACAGACTGTTGCCGATGAGCCTGTCACGACAGCAAAAGCAACAGAGGAGAAAAATGATGAACCCAAACCTCCTCAGATTCGTATGCAGTGGGAAGGACGTATTGCTGATTACCGTCCCCCACCACCTTTTCCTCAACGGATACAACAAGCTAAGCAAGAATCTCAGCTCAAAAAGATTTATGATATTTTTAAGCAGGTTCATATTAAAATTCCACTGTTAGATGCCGTTAGGGAGATGCCCGGTTATGTTAAATTTCTCAAGGATGTCATGTCAAAGAAATCTAAACTTGGGGAATTTGAAACGGTAAAGAGGACAGAAGGTTGCATGAGTATTCTTCATAGGCAGCCACCCCAGAAAAAGAAGGACCCGGGGAGCTTCATCATACCTTGTGTAATCGGAAATAAATATGTGGGTAAGGCACTTTGTGATCTTGGTGCTAGTGTTAATTTAATGCCAAAATCTGTTTTTCAGAAATTAGGTATTGGAAAGGTGCGGCCCACGACAGTAACTCTGCAGCTGGCAGACCGCTCTTATGTTCATCCGGAAGGAAAAATCGAAGATATTCTGGTAAGAGTGGATAAATTTATTTTTCCTGCTGACTTTCTTGTTTTAGATTGTGAAGCAGATGAAAACGCACCAATCATCCTTGGGTGACCCTTCTTAGCCACGGGAAGATCACTGATTGATGTGGAGAAAGGAGAACTCACCATGCGAGTGAACGATCAAGAGATTAAGTTGAATGTTCTCCAAGCTATGAAGCATGCTGATGCAGACGAGGAATGTAAGGTTATCACTGAAGTTACCTTTGATCAACCCTGCATCAGGTCGGGCTGCCACGACATAAAAATTGGTCACTGCCGCGGCAGCCACTTACAGGACTGTCACGACAGCACTGACGACAGCACCGACGACAGCAACTCCTCTTAATCCGATACATCTGATACTGAAGATCAGGAGGAGGTAAACCGGATAGGCGATCGTCCAGGTAAGTTATTTGAACCTTTAAATTATACTTCGGATAACCATACAATCCAAAAGCCATCTACTGTTGAGCCACCTGCCTTAGAACTGAAGCCCCTGCCAGGGCAGCTAAAATTTGCTTTTCTTGGTTCAAATGATAGATTGCCCGTAATCATCTCTTCTAAGCTGTCACAGGAACAGGAACAGCAGCTAATAGGGATGTTGCGGCAGCACAAAAAGGCAATTGGATGGATGATAGCTGATATTCAAGGCATTAGTCCGGCGTTATGCATGCACAAAATCCTTTTAGAGGAAGATCATAAGCCGACTATAGATGCCCAAAGGCGGCTAAACCATGCGATGAAAGAGGTGGTGCGTAAAGAGATAATCAAATGGTTAGATGCTGGTATTATTTACGCCATCTTCGATAGCAAATGGGTGAGCCCGGTGCAATGTGTTCCCAAGAAAGGAGGAATGACCGTGGTGACCAATGAAAACAATGAGTTAATCCCAACCAGGACTGTGACCGGTTGGAGGGTTTGTATGGACTATCGGAAGCTTAACAAAGCTACCCGAAAAGACCACTTTCCTTTACCTTTATTGATCAAATGCTTGATAGATTAGCGGGTAAACCTTACTATTGTTTTCTTTATGGTTATTCAGGTTATAATCAAATAGCTATCGCACGGGAAGATCAAGAAAAGATGACTTTCACATGCCCCTACGGAACGTATGCTTTTAGGAGGATGTCGTTTGGATTATGCAATGCACCCGCCACCTTCCAAAGGTGCATGATGGCCATATTCTTTGATATGGTGGAGGACTTCCTTGAGATTTTTATGGATGATTTTTCAGTCTTTGGAGACGATTTTGAGAGTTGCCTAGGCAATCTACAAAAGGTACTTGAAAGATGTGAAAAAGCAAACCTAGTTTTAAATTGGGAAAAATGCCACTTTATGGTGGATGAAGGGATAGTCCTTGGCCATAAGATTAGCTGTCGTGGGATAGAAGTCGACAGGGCCAAAATAGAAGTGATCGAGAAGCTGCCGCCACCGACCACAGTCAAGGGTATTAGAAGTTTCTTGGGACATGCTGGTTTTTATCGGAGATTCATTGCAAATTTCTCAAAAATCACCAAGCCCCTATGCCATTTCTTAGAGCAGAACCGACCCTTTGACTTTAATGATGAATGTACTGAAGCATTCAAGGTTCTGAAGGAAAAACTGGTAACAGCCCCAATAGTACAACCAACAGACTGGACACAGCCATTTGAGATTATGTGTGATGCTAGTGACTATGCTGTCGGGGCAGCACTTGGGCAGCGGAGAGATAAGTTATTTCATGTCATATATTATGCTAGTAAGACACTGAATGACGCCCAAGTGAACTACACCACCACAGAAAAGGAGTTATTAGCTGTGGTGTTCTCCATTGACAAGTTTCGTTCTTACATACTTGGAACGAAGGTAATAGTGCACACAGACCATTCTGCCCTGAAGTATTTGTTTGCAAAAAAGGATGCAAAGCCTCAATTGATACGGTGGATCCTACTATTGCAAGAATTCGACCTTGAAATCAAGGACCAAAAAGGGACAGAAAATCAGGTGTCAGATCACTTGTCAAGGTTGGAGAAGGGACAGAGTCTACCAACGGATGAGACAAATATACTGGAGACCTTCCCAGACGAGCAGCTCTTTGCTGCCGCAATCACTGCCGCGACAGCCATGGCGGCAGGTAAGTCTTCTGAACTCCCCTGGTATGCTGATTTCGTTAATTTCATAGTTAGCGAAATAATTCCTTCTGATCTTAATTATCAAGCCACGAAGAGGTTCCAAAATGATGTTAAGCATTATTATTGGGACGAACCTCTTCTTTTCAAAATTTGTGCAGATCAGGTTATAAGGAGGTGTGTACCACAAGAAGAGCAAGAAGACATTCTTCATCACTGCCATGCTTCACAGTATGGAGGTAACAAAACTGCTGCCAAGGTGCTGCAGTCAGGGTTCTACTGGTCGTCACTGTATAAAGATGCACAAATCTTCTACAAGAACTGTGACAGGTGCCAAAGGACAGCAAATATCTCAAGGAGAAACGAGATGCCGCTGTAGAATATTCTAGCAGTCAAAATCTTCGACGTTTGGGGGATCGATTTTATGGGACCTTTTCCATCTTCATGTGGAAATCTATACATCCTCCTAGCAGTGGATTATGTCTCTAAGTGGGTTGAAGCTATCGCCACTCAAAAGAATGATGCCAAGACAGTTCAACGGTTTATACACAAAAACATCTTTTCTAGGTTTGGCATCCCTTAGGCGATTATTAGTGATGAAGGGAGACATTTTGACAATAGGGTTATTGCTGCCGCCTTGAAGAAATATAGTGTCAAGCATCGGATCGCGACAGCATATCACCCACAAACCAATGGACAAGCTGAAATATCTAATAGGGAAGTTAAGAACATTCTTGAGAAGATGGTTAAGCCAACTAGGAAAGATTGGTCTTTACTTCTCAATGATGCGTTATAGGCATATAGGACAGCTTTTAAGACACCATTGGGCATGTATCTGTACCGATTGATTTTTGGGAAAACATGTCATCTGACTTGGACAAGGCAGGACAGAAAAGGCTGTTAGATCTGAACGAGATTGAAGAAATACAGACAATGGCCTACGACAATGCAAGAATCTACAAGGAGAAAACTAAGAAGTGGCATGACAGGAAGTTGCTACCACGACAGTTCTGCCTAGGGCAGCTTGTATTGTTGTTCAATTCTAGACTGAAACTTTTCCCAGGAAAACTGAAATCTAGATGGTCTGGCCCATTCCAAATCGTACAAGTTTTTCCCCATGGTGCCATCACAATCCGATCATTAAAAGACGGGCACCAATTCAAAGTCAACGGACAGTGCCTCAAGCATTATCAGGGGACTGAAGCCCCAGGAATACACGAAGTGGTTACCTTAGGAGATGCTCCACCTGGCATCCCTAATTTAACCTAAATTTTATTTTTATTTATTATCTATTATTTATTAGGAAATAAGGTTCATTTTATTCGAATAATGTTTTTTATGTTTATTGTTTTTTAGGAAATAAAGGAGCCAAGAAGAACAGGAGAAGTGAACTCAGCCCACCACCCATCCATCAGCCCAACAAAGCCCAATATTGAAGCCTGTCGTTCCAACTGCCGCGGCAGACACGGAAAAGATAGGTTGTCACCATGTTGTCACGACAGACACATAAACGTGTGACAGACGCGTAGCAGACGCGGAAACGTGTGTCAGACGCGTCAGACACGCTAAAACTCAACAGCCGCCCCGTTATTCGTGCCTGCCGTTACAGCTTCAACGGGCAGCAATTCCTCTTCTATAAAACCCCGTTTCATTTTCATTTTCACTCACTTTTGCCTTTCTTACTTGCTCTCCATCTTTAGTTTTCATTTGCTTTCATTTACTTTTCACAACCCTTGCACTAACATGTCTTCCAGAAAAACCCGCCGCAATGCTGCCTCTACTTCTTCACCGGCAGCAACTCCCCTACCGTCCTTTGCAACCAGAGATCTGTGGGAAGAATGAGGCTTCATTTATACTCCAAACGCAAAGAATCTAGGCCTCAATCCTTTCATCGCTAGGAAGATTAGAGCTCTATTATGGCAATCATTTGCGGAGCAACCAGAGGAGATGAACGAGACGCTGGTGAGAGAATTTTATGTTGCCATCAGCAGCAAAATGGCGACAGCAATGACTGTCAGAGGAAGAGAGGTACCGTTTACAGCCGACCGCATAAACTCCTTATATGGCCTCTACATGGGCCCCAATGATGATGCACACCAGCAGTTCCTCGACACATTGGATGATGATGCCTATGACGCTGTCATGGCAGAACTGACGGAAGATGGAACCGAATGGAATACAAGCCGAAAAAATCCTCACACAGTGAAGAGGGGGCAGCTTCTGCCGGAGGCAAAACTGTGGAATGCCTTCATCAAAAAGAGGATCCTGTCGTCGTCCCATCATACCACCGTTGACCAGCAGAGGTTAGCCTTAATACACTCTATTTTAAACGAACGACCCATTAATGTGGGTAGTTATATACGAGAGAGTATTTTGGAAGGTGCACATCGGCCGTCAAGCCTCCTTTGCCTCCCTTACCTCATCACGTCCCTCTGCTGCTGTCATAATGTTCCGGAAGTCGACACCGATTCCATAGTGAAAGGACGGGGTTAGACAGAAAAGAATATCATCAGCCTCATGGAACTGACAGAGGCAACCCCTCTCTCATCTTTCAACCCCGCTGCCGCCCCAGCTGAATCATCAGAGCAGCCAAATCCTGAACCTGCCGCCGCAACAGCTGCTCCGACAGACCCCTCCAATCAGATCCTAGCTGCCATTCAAAGGATGGAGGACAGACAGTTGGGCCTCATGACATTCATCAAGGACTTTGTCGCATCCACGGTAAATTTTATTCAAACTACTTTAAATTTCCCTGATGTTGTTTCCCCCACCTTCCCTGCCCACTACTTCACTGTCCCCACCCCTGTCCACACACCTACACATACTGCAACCCCACAAACACCATCTGCCGCCTCCATACCATCACCTGCTCCGACGGCAGCTGGCAGCACCCATGCTGAAACATCTGCTCGAGGAACAAAGCGACCAGTGCCCTCGGATGACCTTGCTGCCTTTGTTGATGGGTTCTCTTCCTCCTCCGTCTGGGCAGACAGCGACACTGAACCCTCTATTCAGAGGAACCTGTTGAAAGAATTTACACCGGTGAAGAGGCAGAAAAGAATGGCAGATAAGAAAATTCTGCCAAAGGCCAGCAGCAGCAGTGACAGCAGCGCTAACAACTCTGACATTTAGGTTGTACAGCAACCACCCCAGCCCGCCCCAAGAGCCAGAATCCGCCGCCAAATCCGCCTCAGCAGCAGCAGTGAAGACAGTGCCTAAAATTTAATTTTCTAATTTTCTTATTGGTGCCTGCTATTTATATATTTTGTGATGTACTGCCTTCATATGTTTTCATTTATATTTTGTCATTTGCATTGAGGGCAATGCAACCCTCGAGTTTGGGGTGGCAACCCTCCATATTAATGGAGTCCAAGTACATCTTAGTTAATTGTTGTGTCTTTTACTTAGTTATTTTTCTCTTAAAGAAAAACTGAAAATTTTGGCTTAAAACTGTGAATTGAACTTACCTGTCGTGACAGCTCTGTCGTGGCAGTAACTTTAGGATAGTTTAAGGAGAAGTTTAGAGCCTTTCTATAGTTCTGAAAACTTAACACCATTGTGACTGTTATACTGCTTAGACTTCTTTTAGCCAAACTAGAATAGGAAGCTTAGCACTTGAATAGCCCCTAGAGGTGCCTAACATTGGCTTTAGGAAAGAAGTTTAGCAAAAGAGACTCAACAATCCTAGAGGTGCCCGAAACTGGCTCTAGGAAGTTAACTAGAGGTGCCTAAAACTGGCTCTAGTAAAACTTTAGAGAAATCGAGTCAAAACAAAAAAAAATCAAAGAAGCATGAAAATGTGCCTTCAAAAAGATAAACTTTGGCATAAAAATTCGAGTTGAGAGTTGAATATTCTAGTGAAACTAAGAGAGTCTTGGCATATAACTGTTCACAAGCATGCACACACTGCACGAGGACTATAGTGAGATTCTGGACAGATCCTAAATTATCCGACAGGTTGCTGCCGTCACAGGGAACGAACGACGGGTAAGGGAAAGTTCACTGTTTGAAAGCCAAAAACAAAAATATTTCATTTTTCTTTTAGGTCTTAGTTGCTTGAGGGCAAGCAAAAACTTGAGTTTGGGGGTGTGTTGAGTGTGTAAAAGTTCAATTATTTACACCCTTTTTAACCCATATTTCTGCTGCATTCAAGCATTATTCATTGCATTTAGGTTAGTTTACAGCAAAACATCACAAATATATTAAAGGCACAGATTCTACTAAGAATGACTGTTTTTGCAGGTTGCCGCCGAAGCAGACGGTGAGGGCAGGCGCTGGGCAGAGAAGCAGAAGAGCTGAACTGGACAAGCAGACAAAGAGGACGATGCTGCCATGGTGCTACCGTGACAGCAGAGGACGACAGCAGTTTTGTGGAGAAAAAGCAAAGTGGACCTCGACAGATAGAGAAAATTCAGCTCGTCTGTCGTGTGAAAACCTTATATTTTTCCAAGCCCCAGATCAAAAGATATGTCAAGCCCAAAGCTCAAGGAGAGAAAATCCCAAGAAACAAGGAAGACGACTGGAAAGTAGATTCCTTGAAGATTTAGTCTTTATTAGAATCATACTTTTAATTAAAGTTGTAATCCTTGTTAAATTAGATAACTTGAGCCCAAAGCTTATATAAGGGCATGTATTTTAACCTAGGGCATATCTCACCCCCCATAACCGATAACAAAAACCCCTAGTCGTTTTCCTGCCTTCGACATGTTCTAAATCCTTCCTAGGGCCACGGGTTGATTTGTAAAGTAGTTGCAAGGGTTGTTTTGTTTTAGGAATTTTCAGTTCAATAAAATAAACTTCAAGTTCTCTTATTTTGGTTATTAATATCTTGCAAGAGCATCGGGAGAGCATTGTGAGGTTATCTATTTACTTAGCATCGGGAGAGTTAAGTATACGAAAGAAATAAGAGCAAGTTCTCTAGTTTATAGTTGAACTATCTCGGACCTAGGGATAGGACGAGGTTAAGTGGCTAAAGAAGAATTCATACACATCGGTGTTCATCCTTCGATTCACGCCGGGAGGTATCATCAAAGACGTGATCATCGACAGACTTGGACTTAGGGATAAGCCAAGGCAGATCTGGGATTCTTGCCAAACTTGAAAGTACTGAGTTGAGTGTTTGCTGCCGCGACAATCAACGGACTGCTGCCGCGACAGGTGCTGCCGCGACGGGTGACGGCGACAGAACTGGATTTCCTAAACTCTGCAATACTTGCACTACTGAGCAATTCAATACCAGCCCATTCTCTCTACCTTGATATTTTTACTCTTTTACTTACGTTTACTTTATTATTCTCGTGACAACTCTCAAATATTTCCTTTACTTTCGTGCAGTGAATTAAGGTGAAGCTATTAGCCCAATCCCTGTGGAGACGATATCCGATACTTCGTATCACTTTACTAATTGCGTCGTGTATACTTGCACTACCATTGCGATAGACTATTTTACACGCAACATCGTAGACCAGAGAGTAAGGCGTGGCCCCCGAGGACGTTCGTATTGATGTCCGGTAGGCGAAGAGGGCAAATGGTAACTTTCTCATGCCAATCCTTAAAGGTGTCTATCGTCATTGAAATGATTTTCTTGACGTTCTTATTTGCCCCTTCTACCACTCCATTCATCTTGGGACGGTAAGTGGTGGAATTGTGGTGAGTGATCTTGAATTGTTCGCACATCTCATCCATCGTTTTGTTGTTTAAGTTAGCAGTGTTGTCAGTGATAATCCTTTTCAGTAAACCATATCGACGTATGATTTCTTTCTTTAAGAACCTGCACACAGTTGCCTTTGTAATGTTGACACAGGAGGCTACCTCTACCCACTTAGTGAAGTAATCCATGGTCACGAGGATAAAGCGATGCCCGTTAGAGGCTTTTGGATGAATTTTCCCAATGACCCAAACAACGAATGGCCACAATGAATTCATGGTGTGCAGTGGTAATGGTGGAGAATGGACCTTGTCAGCGTACACCTGACATTTGTGGCATTTCTTCCCATATTCGATATAATCCCCTTCAATGGTTGACCAAAAATAGCCATATCTCATAATCTTGCGAGCCATAGAGAAACCATTAGCATGGGTTCCGCACAATCCGTCGTGTACCTCGGCCAAGATATTCTTAGCTTCCCAAGCATCGACGCATCTTATCAACACTTGATCTTTGCCCTTTTTGTATAGAATCTCCTCATCCAACATGTATCCCGTTGCCATTTTCCTAATGGTTCTCCTGTCGTTTTCATTTGCCTCTTGGGATAGGTTTGGGACTTGATATACTAGAGGATATCAAAGTACCAAGGATTTCCATCCGCCTCTTCTTCCAAGGCGTAACAATGTGCTGGCACGTCGAAGGTCTGCATTTCGATAAGTCTCATTTCTGCTTCGGTGCTTGCTTTGAACATGGCGGCCAAGGTTGCCAAGGCATCTGCCATCTGATTGTCCTCTCTCGGGAGGTAGGCGAAGCTGACCTTCTCAAAGTTCTAGATTAATTCTTGGATCAGGTCATAATACTTGACCAACTTTAAATCTCTAGTTTCCCATTCTTTCCTAAGTTGAAAGATTACCAAAGACGAATCTCCAAAAACTTGAAGGGCCCTGACCTTTCTTTCGATGGTTGCACGTAGCACCATGACACATGATTCATATTCGGCCATATTATTGGTGCAGAAGAACTCTAATTGACTTGTGAAAGGGTAGTAGACGTTTTCGGGTGAGATTAGTATTGCCCCTATTCCATGCCCTAGGGTTTTCGAGGCGCCATCGAAATAGAGTTTCCATGATCCATCTTCTGGGATATCCTCCTCTACTACGGATGTATGCATTACATCTTCATCGGGGAATTTAAAATCCAGAGGTTCGTAGTCCTCCGAGGCTTGGCTGGCTAGGAAATCAGCTATTGCACTTCCTTTTATCGCCTTCTGACTCATATACACAATATCATATTCAGATAGGAGCATTTGCCAACGTGCCATCTTCCCGGTTAAAGTTGGTGCCTCCATCATGAATTTTAACGGGTCCAACTTTGATATTAGCCACGTAGTATGGTATAACATATATTTCCGGAGCCTCTTGGTAGCCTATACCAAGGCACAACACAACCTTTGGATGGGTGGATATCGGGTCTCACAATCGGTGAATTTTTTGCTCAAATAATAGATGGCCCTCTCCTTCCTTCCGGACACATCATGCTACCCCAGTACACATCCCATTGAGTTCTCAAACACTGTTAAGTACAAAATTAGAGGTCTTCCCGGCGTTGGGGCCACTAAGATCGGTGCCTTAGTTAGGTATTCCTTGATCTTATCTAGAGCTTCTTGGCACTGCTCGTCCCATACTTCGGGATTGTTTTTTCAGAGTAATCTGAAAACAGGGTCACATTTGTCGGTTAATTGAGAAATAAACCGAGATATATAATTCAATCTCCCCAAGAATCCTCTGACTTCCTTTTGTGTTTGAGGTGGGGGAAGGTTTTGTATAGCCTTGACTTTTTTTGGGTTAATTTTGATCCCCCTTCGGCTGACCACAAAGCCTAATAGTTTTCCAGACGTGACGGCGAAGGTGCATTTGGCCGGGTTGAGCTTTAGCTGAAATTTTCTCAATCTCTGGAAGAGCTTCCTTAGATTCTAGATGTGCCCTTCCTCGATTTGGGACTTAGCTATCATGTCTTCTACATACACCTCAATCTCCTTATGCATCATATCATGGAATAGGGTCACCATAGCCCTTTGATATGTGGCCCTGACGTTCTTTAATCCGAAAGGCATCTATAACCCCCTTAACCCGGCCTAGACGGTTGACCCGAATTAAGAAAGTCACACGGGGAAAACCAAAGTCAACCCGAAAGTCAACCTTGATTAACGACCCTTTTTTTTCTTTTTAATCTTGTCTAGATGCACATTAGCCCTAATTGTGATCACACAAACATCATACTCAAAGAACACAAACATCAGAGATCAAACAGGGACCCAATTGAACAAATTACAATTTTAGGGACCAAATTGTAATTTCTGATAAATATGAGGACTTAACCCAAATTTAAGTTACCAGCTTGTAATTAGTCAGGTTTCATGCTTCACTGTGAAATTTCAGCTCAAAAGGACATCCTAAACTCATACAATTGCACAAACAAGATTCAGGACCAAAATGCAAACATTTCAAAACATTTAACTACCAATGTCAGCCCCTAACGGTCACCCGTTCCGAAACAGGCAGAGCCCGTTTCGAAACGCGGGGCCGTTCCGCAACACGGACCTTGAGCTTCCTTCAACATATGGCTTACAACAACAGCAAATACCATGCTAAATCATGCTTTCAAAACAGTATTTAAATCATGCAATAAACCACATTGCATCACAACAAAATCATGGCCACCACTAGAGAGTACTTTCCGAAAACTTACACTTGAGCTTAGCAAAGTTGTTTAGACTTAAACTAAGCTCCCAAGACATTGGTTTCAAAGCCGAAAACCATTTTCACTCACCGATTCCACTTCGCCTCTTGCCGAAGCACCAAAACAAGCTTCCGGATCAACAACTCTTGGATCCAAAGATACCTCCCCTGTTTTAACACATCAAAGCAGAGGATTAATGCATCGTCATGCATTAATTGCTTCAATGAAAGCACCTAAACTCGCTGCTCTCATCCACACTCCATTTTCGGCTACTAAACACAACCGAAAATGCATCCAAACCACTTCTCAATAAAGCCCAGCCATAAACCATCAAAACCTAACATCCTTTAACATCATTTAACATCTAAAAAGAGCCTATAAACATCCTTATACCTCCAGCAACATCAGATCCACAAGATCACCTCAAACACAACCAAGAAACACAAGCTAAACTTAGGAAACTCAACCTATCCGGGATTGCATTAATCAAAACTCAATTCCTTATCAATTTAATGTTCAATTAACATCAAAAACACATCTCAAATCACAGATTTATCAGATCAAACGAAAATCACCAAAAATCACCAAATCTTGCATTATAAGCCAAGATCCAACTCACATCTTAAAAGCCTTTAATAAATCACCAATTAAGGATTGAAAACTTAGGAATTTCAGTAAAGAACTGATAGTTTAGAGGAGAAGGACGTTCTTACCTCCAAACTTGAGTTTCTCCTCTTTTTGGAATCAAAAACCTTGATGAATCAAGTAGCAAATGAAGAGGTTTTGTAGATATGTTGATTAGGAATCAAAAGAGAGTTGAAAGGAGAGATTTAGGAGAGAAAATCAGAAACAATTCTCTAGAAATAAGGTGTTTGGGTTGAGAGAAAATGAGAGAAAGAAAATTGGAAAGTTAGTTAACAAAATAGCCAAATGGCTTTTCCCTCCTCTTTTGACATCTTTTAAAATCAGAATAAATCTCAAAATATCTTAGAAAAATCTGGAGAAACTACTTTTGGATTAATATCTCCTTAAAGATTCAAAGTTTCAACCCTTTCGAAAACAGTCACCAAACTTCCAAAAATTACATTTTGGTCACTAGCCAAAATGTCACCCTTCCAAAACTCATTTTCCAAAATTGATTTCACAGTTCACTTAATTATATTAAAAGATGATTTTAGAACATTTTTCCATATTTTTAATGCAACCCGAACTAGGCTTTCCTAATTTCACCTCTTTAGATTCGAACAGCACTTTGACCAAACCGGTCAACGCCCAAAACTACTAAGCCCAAAACCGGGGCGTTACAACTCTCCCCCCTTAAGAAATTTCGTCCTCGAAATTTACCTGAAGGAAAGAGATAAGGAAACTGCTTCAGCATGTCTTCCTTCCGCTCCCACGTGGCTTCCTCAACACCTCGATGCTTCCACAACACCTTCACCAACTCAATGGTCTTGCCACGAAGAACCTTGCTATCCGAATCCAGAACCTTCACCGGTTCCTCATCATAGGTCAAATCCGGATTCAATTCCACTTCCTCCACAGGCATCACATGCGAAGGATCAGATCTATACTTCCGGAGCATAGAAACATGGAACACATCATGAATCTTCTCCAACTCCTGAGGTAACCTCAACCGATACGCAACAGGACCCACACGCTCAACAACCTCATATGGTCCAATGTACCTAGGGCTCAACTTACCCTTTCGGCCAAACCTCATCACCTTCTTCCAAGGCGAAACCTTCAAGAACACACGGTCACCCACCGCATACTCTATCTCCTTACGCTTCAAATCCGCGTAAGACTTTTGCCGATCAGAGGCAGCCTTCAACCGCTCACAAATAAGCTTCACCTTCTCAGTGGTCCCTTTCAACAAAGCCGGCATCGAAACCAACTTTTGACCAGTTTCAGCCCAACAAAGAGGAGTCCTACACTTCCTCCCATACAGAGCCTCATAAGGTGCCATATGTATACTCGCCTGATAACTATTGTTATAAGCGAACTCAACCAAAGGCAGATGCTTCTCCCAAGAACCTTGGAACTCAATCACGCAACACCTCAACATATCCTCCAAGATCTGAATAACTCGCTCAGATTGACCATCCGACTGAGGATGATAGGATGTACTGAAATGTAACCTTGTACCCAAAGCTTGATGCAAACACTGCCAGAAACGCGATGTGAACCTCGGATCCCTATCCGACACAATCGACTTAGGCACACCATGCAGCCTCACAATCTCAGCAATGTACAGCTCTTCCAGCTTATCCAAAGTGAACGTAGTATGCACAGGCAAGAAATGCGCACACTTCGTCAGGCGATCCACAATCACCCAAACAGAATTCTTCTTCGAAGGAGACAAAGGTAAACCAGATACAAAATCCATGGTAACCCTTTCCCACTTCCATTCAGGGATTTTCAACGGTTGCAACAACCCAGAAGGAACCTGATGTTCAGCCTTAACTCGCTGACACACCAAACACTTGCTCACAAACTCTGCAACATCCTTCTTCAAACCCACCCAATAGTACTCATCACGAAGATCACGATACATCTTAGTACTACCAGGGTGCATAGCAAAAGGACTACTATGACCTTCAGTCAGAATAGCACGCCTCAACTCAGCATCAGCAGGCACTACTATCCGACTCCCAAAACACAACACACCATCATCATTAAAACAGAAATCCGAAGGTCTACCCTCCGCGATATCCTGAACATGAGACACCAAGGAATCATCCAACAACTGCTTATCCTTGATCAACTGAACCAACGATGGTTTCACCTGCAACTCAGCAACAAGACCACCATCTCGCGATATGCTCAAGCTAGCAAACATAGCCCTTAGCTCAACAGCTACCTTCCTACTCAAGGCATCCGCAACAACATTAGCCTTTCCAGGATGGTACTCAATTGTTAGATCATAATCCTTGAGCAACTCCACCCAACGCCGCTGCCTAAGATTCAACTCCTTCTGAGACATCAGATACCTCAAACTCTTGTGATCCGTGTACACAATACACTTCTCACCATACAGATAATGCCTCCAGATCTTCAGAGCAAAAACCACTGCAGCCAGCTCAATATCATGCGTAGGGTAATTGCGCTCATGCACCTTCAACTGCCGCGACGCACAAGCAACCACCTTACCCTCTTGCATCAGCACACATCCCAAACCAACATAGGATGCATCACTATAGACCACAAACTCTTTCCCTGATTCAGGCTGAACCAAGATAGGAGCTCGCGTCAAAGCCGCCTTCAGCTTCTCAAAAGCTTGTTGTCTCACTTCCGTCCACTCATACTTAACATCCTTCTGCAACAACTTCGTCAAAGGAGCAGCAATCTTGGAAAAACCATCCACAAACCTTCGGTAGTATCCTGCCAAACCAAGGAAACTACGGACTTCATGAACTGACTTAGGAACTTTCCAATTCATCACTGCCTCAATCTTCTGAGGATCAACACGAATCCCCTCAGCTGAGACCACATGCCCAAGAAACACCACCTCCTTAAGCCAGAACTCACACTTGCTCAGCTTAGCATAAAGCCGATTCTCCAACAAAGCCTGCAAAACAATCCTCAAATGCTCTTCATGCTCCTCCTCAGTACGCGAGTACACGAGGATATCATCAATGAACACCACAACGAACTTGTCCAGGTATTCATGAAACACACGGTTCATCATGTCCATGAAAGCAGCAGGAGCATTTGTCAAACCAAACGGCATCACAAGGAACTCATAATGCCCATACCTTGTCCTGAAAGCTGTCTTAGGCACATCCACATCCTTCACCTTCAACTGATAATACCCTGACCTTAAGTCAATCTTAGAGAACACAGCAGCTCCCTGAAATTGATCAAAGAGATCATCAATCCTCGGCAAAGGATACCGATTCTTGATAGTCAACTTATTCAGCTGACGATAATCAATGCACATTCTCATAGTGCCATCCTTCTTCTTCACAAACAAGACCGGTGCTCCCCAAGGTGACACACTCGGCCGTATGAAACCACGATCAAGCAGCTCTTGCAACTGCGTCTTCAGCTCCTTCAGCTCCTTAGGTGCCATTCTATAGGGAGTAATGGACACAGGAGTTGTATTCTCATACAGCTCAATTCCAAACTCCACCTCGCGATTAGGAGGTAAACCAGGCAACTCCTCAGGAAAAACACCAGGAAACTCCTTCACAACCCTGATATCTTGCACCCTCAACTCCTTAGAGCTAGGATTCATCACAAAAGCTAGAAAAGCCTCGCAACCTTGCCTCAGCATCCTGCTCGCCTCCAAGGTAGAAACAACATTGGCAAGAAACTTCACATTCTCACCAACCACAACCACTTCATAATCATCCGCAAGCTTAAGCGAAACACGCTTATTTTCACAATCCACAACAGCACGATGCTCAGCAAGCCAATCCATACCAAGGATCACATCAAAACCATAAAAGGGCAACTCCATAAGATCAACATGAAAAACATGTTCTTGAACAACCAAGGGACACCTTCTATAAAGCTTTCGAGTCACAACAGTTTCACCGAAAGAACTAGTGACACGAACACCAACATCCAAAGACTCAACAGGCAAACCAAGCAATTCAGCATGCTCACGCAAAATGTATGAATGCGTAGATCCAGAATCAATCAAAGAAAACAATGACAATGATTGCAAAGTAAAGGTACCTGCAATCACATCTGCATCATTCCTTCCCTCACGCTGAGCATACACCCTCGCTTGGCCTCCACCTTCAGGCTAAATAGCCACAACATGGGCTACTCCACGACCACCTTCCTCACGCCTCTGGAAATTACCACGGCCGCGCCCACGGCCTCTCTGCGGTGCAGCAACAACAGGAGCACGCATCTGATCACCAGCCAACCTCGGACAATCTCGCCTCAAGTGGTCTGCAGAACCACAATTCCAGCACCCATAACCAGCTGCCGCAAGAGGAGCTTGCACCTCCCTCACAGAACGAGGACAATCACGCTTCATGTGACCACGTGAACCACAGATCCAACAAGCACTAGGGTCAGCTCTAGCATTGCCTCCTCTAGCAGGTGCACCACCACCTCTCTTAGCTGAGGACTGATACCTCTGATCACGTCCCCTCTTGTTCCGTCCACCACCGGAACTATACTCAGCAGCTCTCTTGCCAGAACTTGCTCCAGCACCTTTCGTAGATAAACCCAAGTTCATCTCTATGTCCTTGGCTCGGCCCACCAACACATCAAAATCATCATACTCGGTGGCCAGCACATACATCTTCACCTCCATTACAAGACCATAACGAAACCTTTCGCACCTCTCCCGTTCATCAGGAATAAGCTCAGGTGCATACTGACTGAGTCGCACAAACTGCACCTCATACTCAGCCACTGTCATACTCCCCTGGGTAAGAGTCATGAACTCACGCTTCTTCTCATCAAGATATCTCACACCAAGATATCTCCGCTTGAACACATTCTGAAAGAATGTCCAAGTCACATTAGCTTCAGCCATCCCAGCTGTGGTGGTCGTCCACCACGTATACGCATCGTCCTGCAGCAAGGATACAACACAACCCAGCTTTTGCACATCCGTGCAACTCATCTGTCCCAAGATTCGCTTGGTACTCTCTAGCCAAGCTTCCGAACTCTCAACAGACATACCCCTGAACTCAGTCCCTCCAAGACTGCGCAGACGCTCCAAAGGTAGTCTAACTCCAGCATCTCCTTGATGCCTAGCTCCTTGAGCTCCAGCTACTGCTGCTCGAAAAGCACCCGCAATAGCTTGTACCAACATCGTCATATCAGGCATAGCTTGCCCCTGACCAGCCTCTGGTCCAGCAGCTCCAGCATCAGCTGCAGCTTCAGCTCTTCCACCCTCAGCACCACCACCACCAGGTGGAGGAGGAGGTAACACTGCACTACCCGTGTTTTCCTCGTTCTCATTCTCATTAGGAGCTGTAGCTCGCACATTACCTCGTAACTCTCTACGTGGTGCCATACTTTTACCATGCAACATCAATGCAAATAAAACAAAGTCAGGCCCAGCAAGGTAAGCAATCCAAGTATTCAAGCTCAGTTTGATTCAAAAATCAACATCATTTCATTAGCTTTTATTTGGCAATGGGTACCCACAACATGCTACATCACAGCATACATCTCAATTGCATCCAAATCACAAGCCACTAGACATGCTTTCAAATAACAAGCATACAAGGCATACATACTTCAATCATGCACACATTCATTCCCAATTACTCGAGAACTTGGTTCTGATACCACCAAATGTAACCCCCTTAACCCGGCCTAGACGGTTGACCCGAATTAAGAAAGTCACACGGGGAAAACCAAAGTCAACCCGAAAGTCAACCTTGATTAACGACCCTTTTTTTCTTTTTAATTTTGTCTAGATGCACATTAGCCCTAATTGTGATCACACAAACATCATACTCAAAGATCACAAACATCAGAGATCAAACAGGGACCCAATTGAACAAATTACAATTTTAGGGACCAAATTGTAATTTCTGATAAATATGAGGACTTAACCCAAATTTAAGTTACCAGCTTGTAATTAGTCAGGTTTCATGCTTCACTGTGAAATTTCAGCTCAAAAGGACATCCTAAACTCATACAATTGCACAAACAAGATTCAGGACCAAAATGCAAACATTTCAAAACATTTAACTGCCAATGTCAGCCCCTAACGGTCACCCGTTCCGAAACTGGCAGAGCCCGTTTCGAAACGCGGGGCCGTTCCGCAACACGTACCGCAACACGGGCTGGCAGTAGCCAAACCGTTTCGAAACGGTCTCTCCCGTTTCGGACGCCTGGGCTTGTTTAAGGCACCTGTTCCGAAACGGGTGGCACTGTTCCGAAACGCCCTGCACAGATTGCCCCAAAATGCATTCTTAAACATGCAATTAAACATCCAATCATGCTCCAAACGTTACCAAACTTTACCAACATGCAATTCAACATATATAGGACATACTTGCATCAACAATTCATCAAAACAACATCATATGTGAAAAGCCCCAAATCTATAGGCATGCTTCCTACACAAGCAAGCCATACAAGCATAAACTTCCAATTCAAACATTTAAAAGCCAAACACTTAAACCAGCATTCTCATCAACATTCAACATACTTAGGGAGTTCAAAACCTCTCCCAAAACATACACAAAGGTCCCCCATTGCCAAATAACCAAAAGCTAAAAGTGTACTTAAGAAACCTTCCATACATTGAGCTTTACTTTCACTTGATTGCTTGCCCTTCTTTCTGCCCCCAAGGTACTCTAATGCTCTGCATTATTGAATTAAGAAAACGAAAGAGAGCGTAAGCAAAAGCTTAGTGAGGAATGCTCATAAAACCATTCAATAATGCATTTATAAAACATTTATAAATCATGCTTCAAGTCATCAATTGCACATGCTCAAAAGCATACTTTAAACAAGCATCTCATGCTTCATATCATAACATGTCATATTGGCCACAAGTGATAAGTTCCATTTCTTTAAAAACAAGTTCTTCAACTTTCACCCCAAGGACTTTTAAACACCTTGGCCCCAAGGACTTTTAAACACCTTGGCCCATGGACTTTTAACCACCATGGAAAGGACCACACAAGGACTTTTAAACACCTTTGTGTCCGTATCAAGTTTCACCCCAAGGACTTTTAAACACCTTGGCCCCAAGGACTTTTAAACACCTTGGCCCCATGGACTTTTAAACACCATGGCCCCATGGACTTTTAAACACCATGGAAAGGATCACACAAGGACTTTTAACCACCTTTGTGTCCATAGCAAGAACCATCCAAGGACTTTTAACCACCTTGATGTTCTTAAGTAAACAAGGCTCACTCAAGGACTTTTAACCACCTTAGTGACCTTAACCTTTTCAAAACATCACTTGCCAATATACATCATTGTCATCAATTTATCCACTGTTTTAAAGCATTAAACCAAGCCATATTCATCATGCATTTAAAAGCATCAAACCACATTTTATCAATGTACAAAAACAAGGAACTCTTACCTTGAGCTTCCTTCAACATATGGCTTACAACAACAGCAAATACCATGCTAAATCATGCTTTCAAAACAGTATTTAAATCATGCAATAAACCACATTGCATCACAACAAAATCATGGCCACCACTAGAGAGTACTTTCCGAAAACTTACACTTGAGCTTAGCAAAGTTGTTTAGACTTAAACTAAGCTCCCAAGACATTGGTTTCAAAGCCGAAAACCATTTTCACTCACCGATTCCACTTCGCCTCTTGCCGAAGCACCAAAACAAGCTTCCGGATCAACAACTCTTGGATCCAAAGATACCTCCCCTGTTTTAACACATCAAAGCAGAGGATTAATGCATCGTCATGCATTAATTGCTTCAATGAAAGCACCTAAACTCGCTGCTCTCATCCACACTCCATTTTCGGCTACTAAACACAACCGAAAATGCATCCAAACCACTTCTCAACAAAGCCCAGCCATAAACCATCAAAACCTAACATCCTTTAACATCATTTAACATCTAAAAAGAGCCTATAAACATCCTTATACCTCCAGCAACATCAGATCCACAAGATCACCTCAAAAACAACCAAGAAACACAAGCTAAACTTAGGAAACTCAACCTATCCAGGATTTCATTAATCAAAACTCAATTCCTTATCAATTTAATGTTCAATTAACATCAAAAACACATCTCAAATCACAGATTTATCAGATCAAACGAAAATCACCAAAAATCACCAAATCTTGCATTATAAGCCAAGATCCAAGTCACATCTTAAAAGCCTTTAATAAATCACCAATTAAGGATTGAAAACTTAGGAATTTCAGTAAAGAACTGATAGTTTAGAGGAGAATGACGTTCTTACCTCCAAACTTGAGTTTCTCCTCTTTTTGGAATCAAAAACCTTGATGAATCAAGTAGCAAATGATGAGGTTTTGTAGATATGTTGATTAGGAATCAAAAGAGAGTTGAAAGGAGAGATTTAGGAGAGAAAATCAGAAACAATTCTCTGGAAATAAGGTGTTTGGGTTGAGAGAAAATGAGAGAAAGAAAATTGGAAAGTTAGTTAACAAAATAGCCAAATGGCTTTTCCCTCCTCTTTTGACATCTTTTAAAATCAGAATAAATCTCAAAATATCTTAGAAAAATCTGGAGAAACTACTTTTGGATTAATAGCTCCTTAAAGATTCAAAGTTTCAACCCTTTCGAAAACAGTCACCAAACTTTCAAAAATTACATTTTGGTCACTAGCCAAAATGTCACCCTTCCAAAACTCATTTTCCAAAATTGATTTCACAGTTCACTTAATTATATTAAAAGATGATTTTAGAACATTTTTCCATATTTTTAATGCAACCCGAACTAGGCTTTCCTAATTTCACCTCTTTAGATTCGAACAGCACTTTGACCAAACCGGTCAACGCCCAAAACTACTAAGCCCAAAACCGGGGCGTTACAGCATCACCTTGTAGCAAAAGGTTCCCCATAGGGTGACAAAAGTGGTTCTTTCTATAGCTGCGTGGTGCATCTTTATTTGATTATACCTCGAGAAACCATCCATGAATGAAAACCATGAGTGCCCCGCGGTATTGTCCACTAGAGAATCGATGTGGGGTAACGGGAAGTTGTCTTTAGGGCTTGCCTTATTGAGGTCTCTGTAATCGACGCACATATGAACCTTTCCGTCTTTTTTCAGAACCGGGACTATATTGACTACCCATTCGGGGTACTTGGCGACTTGAAGAAAGCCCGCCTCGTACTGCTTTTTTACCTCTTCTCTAATTTTTAACAACATATCCGCCCTCATTCGTCGTAATTTCTGTTGAACTGGCTTGCACTCGGGCTTTATCAGTAACTTGTGTACCACGATGTATGTGTTTAAACCCGGCATGTCTTGGTAAGTCAAAGAAAAAACATACTTGAATTCTACAAGAAACTCAATCAACTCATGTCTGTTCTTGGATGAGAACACGGTGTCGATCTTTACTTCCCTCCTTTCTTCATCGGTCCCTAGGTTGATAACTTCTAAGTCCTCCTGATGGGCCACGATTTGCTTTTCTTCACTTTCCATTAGCCTAAGAAATTCATCTGGGACCTCACAGTCTATATCATCCTCCCCCTCATCAATTTCGGCAGAGTACAGGGGCTGATCAAAATCTATCTCGGTCAAAGGTTCAAAGTCATTCATGTGACTGATCTCAGAGGTCCTGAAACAAAGTTTAAGAAGAACATATATTGGGAAGTGAAAGAATAATACGATTATAAAATGAATAAGTAATGAAAGAATGCAATGAATGAAATGTTTTCCGTTTGAGAAAATATTGGAAAGCGTCCCTTTCATTAAATAAGTTGAGAAAATAGCACTTTACAAAAGATCCCTATCGCTCGTGGGCAAAAGCGGATAGGGTTGATTCTAAGCATTTCTTTGATTCTGACCTAAAAACTAAAGGCAAGTCCACACTGGTCCAATTATTGAGTGTCTCCCATGGGCGGCATGGACGAATCCTGGCTAGCAGTTGGTCATTTTGCTCGTCTTTGGTCACGACATTAATGTCCATCTCTTCAAAAGCCTCATTGAGTTTTTCTTCCTTACTGAGTTGGGCGACCTCTCGATCATTCTCATCTATCTTCTGTTCCACATTGACTATCCTTACATACAAGAAGATATTTTCCATATCGGTGTAAGTTATGCGCTCCCACAAGATGTCCGCGCCCCTGAGCCTAGCCTTCCTTCGTTCTTCTCTCTTCTTCCACTCTTGTTTCCTTAGCTAAAAGTTGGGCTTGAAACCCAGCCCGAACTTGTCTTGTTTGTTAATTGCGCTCTTTGCGCGTAACTACCCCTGAAGGTTCATATCGAGACCTTTTCCTTTCCTGGCTCCTCGCCCTAAAGTTTCTCGGACTGTAACCCCCTCGTCCCGGTCCGGGCGGCTAACCGATCCGAGCGGGTCACACGGGGATAACCGAGGTGAAACCCGTTAAGGCTCCACTTTGGTTAACAACCCGAGAAAACTTTTTCATTTATTATCTTGTCTAGATGGATTTAATTAAACCTGTGTGTGAAGCGGCAGCTGAAAACAAGACTCTCAAGAAGCCTAACCTCAAACAGGGCCAACACTTGAGAACTTTTAGAGATGTCAAAAGCCCGATTTTCAGGCCTGTGTTTCGAAACTGGCTAGCCCGTTTTGAAACATGGGCTCAGTTTAAAAAGCCAACCATCCGTACCGAAACGCGTCCACCCCGTTTCGGAACAGAGGTCCATTTCGCCTAGATGTTCCAAAACACGTTCCGGAAGAGGCAATCACAGTAGCCAAAACGTTTCGAACCTTATATCGGAACAGAGGTTCACAGTATCCAAACCGTACCGAAACGTGTTCCGGTACGGGTGTCCTTGGAGCCACACCCATTCCGAAACAGCCTTACCTATTCCGAAACGCCTGCAGTCTGTGAGTTTCTAAAACCATCTTTAATCATCTATAAACAATCCCAAACGACCACAACAACTTCAAGAAGCAAGACACGACATGTAAACACAACCCTAGAGGCATACACCCTATTACAACCACGCTCAAAACACATAACATGCAAGATAAGGGCATACATTAAAAACGGATCAAGCATTCACCATGAAGAGACATACATTGCATTTTAAGGTTTCATGCCTTAGCAACAAAACACATAAGCATTCATGACATGCAACATAAGCATGATTTACAAACCAAAATAAGGCATCAACAAGCCACACCAAACGTCAACATATCAAGGAGTTTAAACAAGCTCCTAACACAAAACAACAACATAAATCCCATTGCTCATCTATTACATCCATAACTTAAAAATTCATACTTGAGGATAGCAAAAGAAAAACTAGTACAGCTGGAGGCCTTCTCCTTGCACAAGTAACCCACGAACTAAGGATATGCATTGTCGAACAAAAGAGAGCATAAGCGAAAAGCTTAGTGAGGGTAAGCTCATAAAACAAACCTCGACAATGCAGGGTCCAAGCACGAACAACACAACCAAGGAAGAATGCATGTTTCTTACCTTCGAAGCCACAAGAGTCAAATATAAATGATACATGAACATAATATCAATATCATGACATGCTCAACATGTCCATAAACACAACCATATAGAAGCACATTTAACATTACGTATTGGCACCTAGCTATGACCCGTGAATACACGGATAACAACCATTGGAACTCACATCCAACAACTCAACCATTACCTTACAGTGAGATTACACTCATCACCGTTTCACGAGGAGGGGATTCCACTCATCCTCACGCCCCGTCGATAGGATTCCACTCATCACCGACTAACATAAAAAAGAAGATTTCCGGGCGTACCCGTAATCCATCTTGATGACTACCATCACCAAGACCACGTGCACATTTCGACTCTCGTGTGCACACTAACATTCTAATGATCGATCATTTGTACTCAAGCATACTAGTGCCAATACTAACTCATTTCACAATCTTTCATAACACACATTTCTTACTATTTCCCGTGCCTAGCAGGTAGCCACCATGATTTATAATCATGTACTCACATTACATCAACCACATGCATATCACAATGCATCAACAAATCATTATGCCTCAATAACACACTTAGCCACAATGTGCATAGCAACATTAATCACAATTAACGTGAGAGGCATAAACACAACATTAAAAGTTCAACCAAAGGTCTCTAACTAAAGCTTGAGATTAGACTACCAATCTAATCCCAACTCTAGGTGGGTTTACCAAGCCCGACCTAGGTCTACATGCTCAAACCAACGTTTGAAAACCAATTTAAAAACATAGAACCCTTCACCGGGTACTCGAAGCTCAACAAACTCTAGCCGATCAAACTTCCACGCTTCCCGGATTCGAATGTGAAGCTTCACCAACACAAAACCTTGATGCTATCAATAAAACACAAGCAAAACAACCACATTTCAGTCCACAATTCAACTGAGCAAACCCGGAACACAATTCAAGCTAATACTCGACCCAAAACATTCTCAAAACACCATTTTCGAGCAACCCTTAAAATCAGCAAAGAACCAATGTTTCCAACACTTATAACACACCTAATAGCTTCCAAAACAACCCCTAAACATCAAACAACCACCATCCCTCAATTTCCAACACAAAAAAGCCCCAAAACTCACCTTTAAACCCTTCTAAAACCCCCCAACAAACCCATATCCGATTTTCTTAATAAAATCAAGTAAAAATCATATATGTTGGACCATTTGGGTTGCTAATAACATAAATAATGATAAGGAATCAAAAGCTTTAACAAGGGACATTAAAGTTTGGATTTTTAACTTAGAACTTGAAAACTCAAAACTTAAAACAATGGGTTTTAATGAAAACTAAAGGTATAAACATGAAGAGGAAGGTGAGGACAAGTCAAAAACACAATTACCTTTCAAAAACCTTCAAAGATGAGTGAGGATGATGATGGAATGGTATCTTCAATGGAGGGGAAGAAGTTGTCGTGGAAATTTTGAAGGAGGGAGAAGAAGATGAGTGAAAAAGAAATCTTTTATTGTTTTGTTTTAATTTAAAAGCCAAAGACCATTTTACCCTTAATGAAATGAAGTATTCACAATAGTATGAAAACCATGGCTATTTGGGTTTTAATTTACAACAAGTCCAACATAAATTTATTTATTTTGAAAATACGAGGCCCAAAGTAATATTTTAATATTTTAATTTCACTCGACCCCCAAACTCGGGTGTTACAACTCTCCCCCACTTAAGGAATTTTGTCCCCGAAATTACCTGACTGAAATAGATACGGAAACTACTCAAGCATATAAGCTTTCCTCTCCCACGTGGCCTCTTTCACACCTCTATGCCTCCACAACACCTTGACCAACTCTATGGTCTTGCCACGCAATACCTTGCTATCCGAAGCAAGTATCTCAACTGGTTCTTTATTGTAAGACAAATCTGGATTCAGTTCTATCTCCTCAACCGGTATAACGTGAGACGGATCTGATCTATATCTTCTAAGCATCGAAACATGAAAAACATCATGGATCTTCTCTAACTCAGAAGGTAATCTCAAATGGTAAGCTATTGGCCCAATCCGCTCAACTATCTCATACGGACCAATAAACATCGGACTCAATTTACCTTTCCGGCCAAATCGCATTACCTTATTCCACGAAGACACTTTCAGAAACACTTTCTCACCCACTGAGAACTCAATCTCTTTTCTCTTCAAATCTGCGTAAGATTTCTAATGATCGGAAGTTGCCTTCAAACGATAACAAATCAACGTCACTTTGTCGGTAGTCCCCTTAAGAAAATCCGACATAGGTAACAATTTCTGACCCGTTTCGGCCCAACAGATCGAAGTCCTACATCGCCTACCATACAATGCCTCATAAAGAGCCATTTGGATACTAGTCTGGTAACTGTTGTTGTAAGAAAACTCAACTAAGGGTAAATGTTTCTCCCACGAACTCTGGAATTAAATCACACAACAACGGAGCATATCCTCTAATACATGTATCACTTGCTCTGACTGACCATCTGACTGCAGATGATACGAAGTACTGAAATGCAAACGACTACCTAGGGCACTATGCAAACAACTCAAAAACCTCGCTGTGACTCTCAGATCTCTGTTCAATACAATAGACTTTGGAACTCTATGTAATCTCACAATCTCGCGGATGTACAAATCCGCCAACTTGTCTAGAGAATCTGTGGTGTTCACTGCTAAGAAATGAGCACACTTAGTGAATCTATCAACTATCACCCAAACAGAATTCTTCTTCGAAGGAGACAACGGTAACCCTGACACAAAGTCCATGGTGATTCTCTCCAACTTCCATTCCGGAATTTTCAAAGGCTGTAACAAACCTAAAGGAACTCGATGTTCTGCCTTTACTCTCTGATAAACCATGCAACGGCTCACATACTCGGCTACATCCTTCTTAAAACCAACCCAAAAGGACTCAAATGTGCTTCGCTCAGAATCATACGTCTCAACTCAACATCTTCAAGTACTACAACTCTGTCTCTGAAACACAACACATTCTCATCATTGAAATTGTACTATGTCGGTCTACCTTCTGCGATGTCCTGAACATGTGAAGCTAAAGATACTTCTTGCAATTGTTTCTCTCGGATTATCTGAATCAACGAAGGCTTCACTTGCAACTCTGTGATCAAACCACCATCCTCTGATACACTCAGTCTAGCAAACATAGCTCGCAACTCAACTGCAACTTTTCTGCTCAACGCATCGGCCACTACATTTTCCTTACCCGGATGGTACTCAATAGTCAAATCATAGTCTTTCAACAGTTCAAGCCATCTTCTCTATCTCAAGTTCAACTCTCTCTGAGTCATCAAATACTTCAAGCTTTTATGATCAGTGTAAACTGTGCACTTCTCACCATACAAATAGTGACACCAAATATTCAACGCAAACACAACTGCTGCTAATTCAATTTCGTGCGTAAGGTAGTTCTTCTCGTGCACCTTCAACTGTCTCGAAGCATAAGCAACAACTCTCCTTTCTTGCATCAGAACACAACCTAAACCTACGTTGGAAGCATCGCTATAGATCACGAACTCTTTCCCTGAAACTAGCTATACTAACACAGGAGCATTCGTCAAAGCTTCTTTTAATTTCTCAAAAGCATTCTGTCTCACATCTAACCACTTAATCTTCACTCCTTTTTGCAACAATTTAGTCAACGGAGCAGCTACTCTAAAGAAACCATCAGCGAACCTTCTATAGTAACCAGCTAATCCTAGGAAACTCCTAATCTATGTCACTGACTTAGGTTGTTTCCACTCAACAATGGCTTCAATCTTCGTCGGATCAACGCAGATACCTTCAGCTGGTACAACGTGGCCAAGAAACACAACCTCTCTAATCCAGAACTCACATTTACTTAGTTTAGCATACAATTGATTACTCATCAGTCTCTGCAAAACAAGTCTCAAATGCTCATCATGCTCTTCTTCTGATCTCGAGTACACAAGGATGTCGTTTATGAAGACAACTACAAACCGGTCTAGATAGTCTCAGAAAACTCTTTTCATCATGTCCATGAGAGCTGCTGGTGCATTCGTGAGCCCAAACGACATCACAAGGAACTCATAATGACCGTATCTAGTCCTAAAAGTTGTCTTCGGAACATCACACTCCATTACCTTCAACTAATAGTACCCTGACCTCAAATCTATCTTCGAAAACACTGAGGCACCCCTCAACTAATCAAACAAGTCGTCTATACGAGGCAACGGATACTTGTTCTTCACTGTCAACTGGTTCAACTGCCTGTAGTCGATACACATCCTCATACTGCCATCCTTCTTCTTCACAAACAACACGGGAGCACCCCAAGGCGAACTACTAGACCTAATAAAACCTCAGTCTAACAACTCTTGAAGCTGACTTTTCAACTCTTTCAGAGCCATACAGTACGGAGCAATAGAAACTGGAGTAGACCCTGAAACAGTCTCAATCAGAAACTCTACATCTCTGTCAGGAGGCAAACCCGGTAACTCTTCTGGAAACACATCCGGATAATAACAAATTGTCCTAATATCTTTTGGTCTAACCTCACTCATATTCAGATTCATCACATACGCTAAATAAGCCCCACAACCGGAGTCCATCAATCTATGAGCCTCTAAAGCCGATACAACGTTCGACAAGAACTTAACGTTCTCGCCTACTACCACTACCTCGTAGCTATCGGAAAGCTTCAACGAAATTCTCTTTGTCTCAAAATCTACACTAGCTCTGTGCTCAACCAACCAATCCATAACCAAAATGATATCAAAACCGTAAAACAGAAGCTCCATCTTATCAATAGGAAACATATGACCCTTAATCTTTAGTGGACACCTCCTATACATCCGTCTAACTACAACTGTCTCACCGAAGGAACTAGTCACATGCATTCCTATGTCTAAAATCTCAACAGGTATGTCGAACCTCTTCGCATGCTCACTCAAAATGTAAGAATGCGTTGAACCCGAATCAACTATGGAAACCAAAGACGTGGACTGTAACTCGAAATTACCTGCTATCACATATGTGTCATTCCCTGCCTCTCTCTGTGCGTAGACTCTAGTTGGTCCACCGGCCTCTGGCCGAACTTCCACAACATTAGCAAGATTCCTCGGTGCCACTATCCTAGGTGCATCAGCCCTCAGCTGGAAGTAACCACGACCGCACCCACCACCTCTTTGATAGTCGATCGCTCTCGCAAGAGCCTGTGCCTAAATCGGTGCCTGTGTCGCCTGATGCAGACACTCTCTCCTGAAGTGATCTCTAGATCCACAGTTCCAGCAAGCATGAAAGTTCCCCCAACACTCTCCTGAATGTTGTCTCCTACATCGGGAACACTCGGGCAGACGCCCTCCAGCTCTCTGGCCCTGGTGGCCTCTACCATGGTGGCCCCCGCCAAGCCTATGATCAAACTGATGTCCACTGCCCCGATGCCTCTTGGCATCACCACGATCAAAGTTGTTGTGCCTCTTCCCTGAACTGGATCCTCCCGAACGCTTGGTCAGCCCCAAGCTATGCTCGATGTCCTTGGCCCTAGCGACCAAGACATCAAAATCAGAATAAGCAGTAGCCAAGGTGTACCTCTTGACTTCCTCAGGAAGCTCATACCTGAACCAATCACAACGGTCCCTCTCAGTAGGAACCAACTCCAGAGCATACTGACTCGGTCGGACAAAGCGGATCTCATAATCTGTCACTGAGGTGTCTCCCTGAACAAGAGCCATGAACTCTCACTTCTTCTCGTCTAAATATCTCGAGCCCAAATACCTCTTCCTGAAAGAAGTCTCAAAGAAATTCCAAATGATCTCGGATTTAGGCACGCCGGTAGTAATGGTGACCCACCAGGTGTATGCATCACCCTGTAGCAACGAAACCACATAGCCCAACTTACGAGCCCCAACACATCCCATCTGAGCTAAAATACGAACCGTCTTCTCTAGCCACATTTCTGATCTCTCAGGTGTAGATCCCTTGAACTCATATGCTCCTAGGCTACGAAGCCTCTCTAAAGGTAAGCTAGCATCATCTCCTCTCGGCTGAGCTGCAGCCTGAGTTCCGGCAACTGCAGCCTGAAACGCTCCCGCTATATCCTGAACTAGCGGAGCCATATCTATCCCTGCAGGACCTTGGCCAACCTGAGGTCCCGCTCCCTCAGCTCTAGCCTCGCCTTCCACATCAGGCTGGGGAGGTGGTGGTGGTGGAAGAGCTCCGACTCCAACAGCAGGCTCTTCCACATGAGCCTCTACTCCAACCACCGACTCATTAACAGGAGCCGCAACACGGGGTTCCTGGCAAACCAACCTCGGTCTACCTCTAGGCCTCAACATAACCGCTCACAAATAACAACTACAACAACAACAACAAACAAACAAACAAACAATAAGGGTTAGTAAGGTCAAGGGTCCAAGTGGCTCAAATATGTTTCCCTCACTTAAAAATCCTTTTTCCGATGTAATAAAAGCAATGGGACTCTACTAAACATGCTTCAAACAACACACACATACGATCAATTAAGCAAACATCAAGCATTCTCGATAAACAAGCAAACATGCTTACATGGCAAGCAAACATCGTACAATTGCAATACAAGAATTTAACTTACCTCACTTACCTGCCTGAGGTCTCGGAAACCTCAGACTCTGATACCAACAAGTGTAACCCCCTCGTCGCGGTCCGGGCGGCTGACCGGTAGCGGAAAACAAGACTCTCAAGAAGACTAACCTCAAACAGGGCCAAAGCCAACACTTGAGAACCTTTAGAGATGTCAAAAGCCCATTTTTCAGGCCTGTGATTCGAAACAAGCTAGCCCGTTTCGGAACAGAGGTCCATTTCGCCTAGACGTTCCGAAACACGTTCCAGAACAAGCAATCACAGTAGCCAAAACATTTCGAACCTCGTACTAGAAGAGGGGTTCACAGTAGCCAAACCGTACCGGAACGCGTTCCGGTACGGGTGTCCTTGGAGCCACACTCGTTCTGAAACAGCCTTACCCGTTTCGAAACGCCTGTAGTCTGTGAGTTTCTAAAACTAGCTTTAATCATCTCTAAATGATCCCAAACGACCCCAACGACTTCAAGAAGCAAGACACGACATATAAACACAACCCTAGAAGCATACACCCTATTACAACCACGCTCAAAACACATAACATGCAAGATAAGGGCATACATTAAAAAGAGATCAAGGATTCACCATGAAGAGACATACATTGCATTTTAAGGTTTCATGCCTTAGCAACAAAACACATAAGCACTCATGACATGCAACATAAGCATGATTTACAAACCAAAATAAGGCATCAACAAGCCACACCAAACGTCAACATATGAAGGAGTCTAAACAAGCTCCTAACACAAAACAACAACATAAATCCCATTGCTCATTTATTACATCCATAACTTAAAAATTCATACTTGAGGATAGCAAAAGCACAACTAGCACACTTGGAGGCCTTCTCCTTGCACAAGCAATCCACGAACAAAGGATCTGCATTGTCGAACAAAAGAAAGCGTAAGAGAAAAGCTTAGTGAGGGTAAACTCATAAAACAAACCTCGACAATGCATGGTCCAAGCACGAACAACACAACCAAGGAAGAATGCATGTTTCTTACATTCGAAGCCGCAAGAGTCAAATATAAATGATGCATGAACATAATATCAATATCATGTCATGCTCAACATGTCCATAAACACAACCATATAGAAGCACATTTAACATTACGTATTGACACCTAGCTATAACCTGAATACACGGATAACAATCGTTGGAACTAACATCCAACAACTCAACCATTACCTTACGGTGGGATTACACTCATCACCATTTCACGCGGAGGGGATTCCACTCATCCTCACGCCCCGTCGATGGGATTCCACTCATCACCGACTAACATATAAAAGAAGATTTCCGAGCGTACTCGTACTTCATCTTGATGACTACCATCACCAAGACCACGCGCGCATTTTGACTCTTGTGTGCACACTAACATCCTAATGATCGATCATTTGTACTCAAGCATACTAGTGCCAATACTAACTCATTTCACAATCTTTCATATCACACATTTCTTACCATTTCCCGTGCCTAGCACGTAGCCACCATGATTTACAACATGTACTCACATTACATCAACCACATGCATATCACAATGCATCAACAAATCATCATGCCTCAATAATACACATAGCCGCAATGTGCATAGCAACATTAATCACAATTAACATGAGAGGCATAAATACAACATTAAATGTTCAACCAAAGGTCTCTAACTAAAGCTTGAGATTAGACTACAAATCTAATCCCAACTGTAGGTGGGTTTACCAAGCCCGACCTAGGTCCACATGCTCGAACCAACGTTTGAAAACCAATTTAAAAACATAGAATCACTCACTGACTACTCCAAGCTCAACAATCTCTAGCCGATCAAACTCCCACGCTTCCCGAATTCGAATGTGAAGCTTTACCAACACAAAACCTTAATGCTATCAATCAAGCACAAGAAAAACAACCACATTTCAGTCCACAATTCAACTGAGCAAACCTGGAACACAATTCAAGCTAATACTTGACCCAAAACACTCTAAAAACACCATTTTCGAGCAGCCCTTAAACTCAGCAAAGAACGAACATTTCCAACCCTTATAACACACATAATAGCTTCCAAAACAACCCCTAAACATCAAACAACTATCAGCCCTCAATTTCCAACACAAAACAGCCCCAAAACTCACCTTTAAACCCTTCTAAAACCCCCCAACAAACACATATCCGAATTTCTTAATAAAATCAAGTAAAAATCATATATGTTGGACCATTTGGGTTGCTAATAACATAAATAATGATAAGGAATCAAAAGCTTTAACAAGGGACATTAAAGTTTGGATTTTTAACTTAGAACTTGAAAAACTCAAAACTCAAAACAATGAGTTTTAATGAAAACTAAAGGTATAGACATGAAGAGGAAGGTAAGGACAAGTCAAAAATACAATTACCTTTCAAAAACCTTCAAAGATGAGTGAGGATGGTGATGGAATAGTGTCTTCAATGGAGGGGAAGAAGTTTTCGTGGAAATTTTGAAGGAGGGGGGAAGAAGATGAGTGAAAAATAAATCTTTTATTGTTTTGTTTTAATTTAAAAGCCAAAGACCATTTTACCCTTAATGAAATGAAGTATTCACAATAGTATGAAAACCATGGCTATTTGGGTTTTAATTTAAAACAAGCCCAACATAAATTTATTTGTTTTGAAAATACGAGGCCCAAAATAATATTTTAATAGTTTAATTTCACCCGACCCCCAAACCCTGGTGCTGCACGGACTGTCATCTTGGTGTATTTGGATAATCGATAGCGTAGGATCTTACTTCCTTCCGCCACAAAGGTGGCGTTGACAAATTCTAGGGCTCTAAATGAACACTCCAAGGCCTCCTCGTCTGTTTGTACATAAGGGGCGTTGGTGGTTATGGATGCAATGACGTCTTGCTCGACTCCCACACTCACCAATTTCCCATCGATGACAAACTTGACTTTTTGATGTAGTGACAGGGTACATCGCCCGCTTAATGAATCCAAGGCCTATCCAATAGACAGTTATAAGTTGGCCGAATGTCCATCACCACAAAATCAACGACATATTCGATCGGTCCAATCACTAGCGGTACCTCAATGTTCCTGATTACTTCTCGTTAAGTCCCGTCAAAAGCTCTAACGGAGTTGTGACAAGGCATTATGTGCAAACTGTCAATTGGAAACCGTTGCAGGGTGGCCATTGGTAACACATTCAAAGCAGATTTGTTATCGATGAGCACGCCGGGTAAAATATGCCCCTTACAGTGAGTAGTGATGTTTAAAGCCTTAGTTGATCCCATGCCTCCATCTGGGATCTCGTCATCACTGAACAAAATGTAATTGTCGGCAGCAATGTGCCCCACTATTCGGTCTAGTTTTCCCACTGATATGTAATCCATGACAAAGGTTTGATTTAACACCTTTAGTAGCGCATCCCTGTGCTTGTCTGAGCTTAACAGTAACTCGAGTATCGAGATCTTTGCTTGCTATTTCCGGAGTTGCCCGACGACTCTATACTCTCTATGCTTTAAAAACTTTAGGAATTCTTGAGATTGTGTTTCTGTGGCTGTCTGATGGATCTTGGGTGGTTGATCCTCTCCAAAAATCTTCTTGGGTTCATTTCATTCTTTCTTGTCTTTTGGCTTTGGCTCTTCCGCAGCCTTAGATGTTTCTGGCGAATAGCACCTACCACTCCTTGTGAAATGTCCCACCTCATTCACTTCTTCGGAGTCATGCCCCGTTGGCTCTTCCTGCATTGCCTCTTTTCCTACGGACACATATCCGTCCTCTTGTGGCTTGGGAACCTCCGGACGGAGATCTGGGCGACGTAATTCCAAGGGACACTCTGGGTATCCTTAAAAGGAAACGATGTTGGCGCTGTTATCACAATCTTGGGGGCCGCCTTGGCGTCTACCCCTTGGGTCGATTCTTCTTCCTTTGGCTTGATCGAAATTCTAAACGGTCTTTCGACTCCATACGAAATTTTAAGGTCGTCTTAGGGGTAGACTTCCCATTCTTTCTTTCCGTCAACTTTATCAAAGAAAGCGATCTCCTTATTGTCTATCATTTTTTGAATTTGTTTGAAATCTTCGCAATCCTAGATGTCATGTCCCTTGTCTCGGTGATATTCACAATAGGGGTTGCAACCCTTTTGTACGATCACCATGCCTCGATCAATTTTTCGGGCCATGCATAATTGCTGAAAAACCCACCTTAACGGGGATTTGATCTCGGACACACTTCACTTTTCCCTCCTAGCGTAATCCTCTTCAATAGCGTTAACCCCTCGGCCCTCATGGTTAGGTAGGGGTTGTTGGTCGCGCTTGGCTCGTCTAACTGCAATACTCCCGTCTTGATTAGGTTTTGTACGAACTTCTTGAACGTGATGCAATTTTCTATTGTGTGCCCCGGAACACTGGCATGATATTCGCTATTCACCTTCCCATCGTACCACGCGGGAAATGGTGGTTCAAATGGAGGTACATAATGAGGCCTAACCAAATCGCCTTTGTGCAACTGTGAGTACAATTCGACATATGATACCGGTAGGGGAGTAAACGATAATTTCTCACTTTCCTTCCTCGAGGGTCTTGAATCTTTGTTATTCGGACCTTGCCCGCCTCCGGTCATATTCTTTGGCTGGGAGATAGTGAATTTCTTTAGGGCGTTATAAGCCCCCACAGTATTTACCTCATTGTGTTTCCTTTTATAGTTCCTTCGGGAATTCTCTCTGCTCTCAATCCTTCCGCTTTTTATAGCCACCTCGATTGACTCACCGGTCCTTACCATATCGGCAAAACTTTGAGTGGTGTTGTTTATTAAATGATCGAACAAAGCACCCCTCAAAGTGTTCACAAACATGGGTGTAATCTCATACTCGGGGATTGGTGGCTGAATCTGAGCGGCCACATCACGCCACCTTTGAGCATACTGGCGTAGAGTTTCATTCGGTCTTTGCTCCATTCCTTCCAACATGATTCGATTAGGGGTCATATCTGTTACGTGTTTATATTGCTCCACAAAGGCCCTTGAGAGGTACTTCCACGACTTGATGTTAACCCGACTGAGCTGAGTGTACCATCGGGTTGCTGAACCCATTAAGCTATCTTGAAAGAAGTGAATGACCAATTTTTCATCCTTTATGAAAGTAGCCATCTTTCGGTAGTACATAGTGAAATGGGCGGAAGGGCAAGTCATTCCATCACACTTAAAAAGTTGGGAACCTTGAACTTTGGCGATATTACCAAATCTGCCACGAGACTTAAGTCGCTAGCGTCACCTCCTTGTTCATCTATTCCTTGCAACTCTTTGAACCTTTCTTCAAAGAAAAAGAACCTTTCCTCGTATTTCCTCTCAATTTCGGCTCTAATTCGCTCCTCTACCTCGTTCATCATATTTAGATCTAGAACCTCATTTTCAGAGCCTTCCCCTACTTCCACCAGCTGATTAGCCGAGGAGCCCATATGGCAGTTAGTTTGAGGGCTGACTGGGTTGGAGGCCCCTCTAAGGTTGATGTGTACTCTCTTTTCGGTGGCAGGCAATTTTGGTTGAATGTGCGACGTGGTCTACTCTATTCCTTCCCCCGAGCCTCCTTCCTTATTGAACTTCTTCGTGAGCAGTTCGGTCATTTGGGCGATGATGTTGGTTTGCGACTGAGCGATCTGATCCTTGATGTTATGTTCAATTCCATCTAACCGACCTTCGAGGTCCTTTTGACCTTGTTCGACCCTTGCCATTCTCTCCTCCATTGCTCTTGATTGGGAACGTGTATCGTATGAACACGGAATGGTTGTAAATTGAGGTTCTTCCACTGTAATAATATTTTTTGATGTTAATTTATTGATATTAATTGGTCAATGCATGTTATGTCGTGGAATGGTGCATGAATGAGGGATGCAACGAATGCGTGCAAATATGTATGTGAACAAAGGTGTTGATCATAATGGTGGCTCCTCACTAGCCACATTTCATTAATTAGGAGGTCCCCTTGGAATAAAGATCATCAAATCAAAGTTTTACCGAGGGGCCTCCGCTTACTAACAAAAGACATTGTCCGATAGGCAGACCAACATCAAAAAGAGGAGGCCCTTCTTACAAAATAGTCGAGACAGAAATCTAGAGATAGGCTGTTGCCCTAACCCCTAACTCCTCTACTGCCTGGAGCAGCTGGATGAATCTCGGTGCTTCGACCATGTCTGGGGTAACAAAGGGGCGTAACGCTTCAGCTTCCGCGGCCAAGTTCTTCACGTGATGAGCTACCTCTTGCACTTGTACCATCAGGGTGGTATAGTAATCATCTCTATCTTGGATCATATGGGTAGCGTCTCAGAGCCTCCGCCGCCAATAGTCGTTCCCACCTACTTCAGCTTCCTCAAGAACTAAGAACCTACCCTCATAATCTTGTACCGTAGCCCTTAAGGTCTCGATTTGTGCGAGGAGAGTCGCATTCTCTTGCTGACTGGTCTGAAGCTCGAAGAAGGCATTGCGCTCACGGTACTCATGAAAGGCGACGTCTAAATCTTCCACCCTCGTCTCTAGTTGAGTGATATAAGCTTGACTATGCTCTAAGTTTTTGGTGGTCAGTTCGTACAAACTTTGCAGCTCTTGTACTCGATTCTTGTGATCGTGTGCCTTTCTTTTCCTTGCGGTTGAGCTTTCCCTCTCCCTTCCCAACTCTTGCCTTGTCTTCTCTTTCTCTCGGTTGATTACGCTGTTTAGAGCTCTCCTTTCCTTTCCCAAAACCAACTTGCTTTCTGCTCTTTCTTCTTCAACTTCTTGCTTACCTTTCCTCTTTTCTTCTTCAACCAAACGTAGGTTGTTCCTTCTTTCTCTTTTGACTGCAACAAGCTTCTTCTGAATTGCCCTTCTTATGGAAGTTTGCATTTTGACAGCATCTCGTTGATAAAGGGTAATTTTTTCTTTCAACTCGGTATTTTCTTTCCTCAAATCCTTGATTGTTCCTTCTTTGACGTCGATGTCAAAACTTGACTGATAAAGCTCGTCGGCATGTTTTGTTTGCAAAGCTTTCACCTTTTCCCTCATTTCCTCGAGTTCTTTCCTCACGATGTCTGCCTCGGAGGGCAAAATCCTCATGTGTTCTTCCATAGTCATAATCGGCCCTTGATCGGGCTTCGGAATCTCATAATTGGTCCTCCATCTTCTCTAAAAGTCATAATCCGGGGTAATCATGCTAGTTGCATCTTCGTCAACTCTCACACGGTAACAGTGGTCCCATGCTCGAGTGGCATTCACAATTTTCGCTCTAAATTCCCCTTTGAAGGGAAACTCACTTCGGCTTAAACCCGACGTAAAAGGTATGAACTGTCGGGACTCGAACTGCCTTGATAGAAAAAGAAGAGCACAACCAATTCCCCCGTAAAGTCCTAAAAGCATTAACCAATTGTAATCTCCGCATCGATAAAGGAAGTATGAAACTTGGCCCAACCAAGGTGCCCTCAACACTATCTCGTTGTCTTGGACATTCTTGAGAATCGTAGCCCACTTTGCCTTCTTGATGTCCTCCCGCCACTCTTTGCTCGAGTATGCTTGTAACGGAGAGAAGTCTTCGAACAAAACTCCTTATAAAACCCTCCTTGGCGTTACCCAAAAGTGGCTCTGAATCCACACCTGGAGCAGTTGAGCACACCCTCTAAAGCGTCCCTCTTCATGTCTTCGAATCGCGTTTAGTGAGATAAAAGTTTCGACCAAGATTGTCGTGGTTGGGTTTGCTTTTTTCTTCAACCGTTCGAAAACATCTAGGACCGCCACATCGATACCATTTAGAACTCTTGGAAAGATGACCAAACCGTACACTCCTATGGTGAAAAGATCCATCTTCATCACTTCGTCGGGGTGCGACGGTATCAAATCCCAGATACATTCCCATGAGAGAGTCATATTGTCCCTTCTTTGTTGAATTAAACCCTTTACCCAATCTACGCTCATCTCGGCTGCCTCCCGAAGCTTGGCTGGATAATTCTGAGATTTAGAAGGTTTGGAATAAATCCAATCTCGGTTTACTCCCTTATGATGAAGAAGGGTCGTATACTTCTCGACGGTAGGCATTAAATCTCCTCCATTAAAAGTGAAACAACAGAAAGCGAGATTCAAAAACTTAAACAAATCCCGGAATAAAGGTTCGTTGATTCTCACATAGATTAGATCTCCCACATCACCATAATTCTTCCGGAACAAGCCTTGTAGTCTCCCATCCCAACTCTCCCACATTCCTTTTAACATGTAAAGATCACTTTGTTGAAGGCTCACATATGTGTAACCCGGTACAATACGCTCACTTGGTGGACTGTCCCCCTGAACTCTTTGGTTTATTTCTGACCAATGTCTGACCTGAGAGTTGACCTCTTCCTTTTTGAGCAACCTTTCGTCCATAATGAGTGCCCCAATAACGAGTAGAACCACCTTGTTTCAACACCTTCAAAATATACAATGCAAATGCAAAAATGCAAAAGGAAAAAGAACATGAAACACAAGAGGAAAAATGTATTAGTATTGAATAAACATAATTTATCATAATAAACAGAAAGGAAATAAAACAAGGATTAAAACAAGCAACACTATTTATCTAGCACACCTAGGTTATCCGCATGGCTCTAAATGGGTGGGCTTTCTAGTTCTCTTAATGCAATTTTGGTTCTATGAGGTACTCGAACTGTCCTCGTTGTCCCCTTCTAAGGGTAGCAAGGCCCCCGGTCATCACCCATTATAGGCTCCTCTCAACCGAGTTCAATTCGAGGGGACCCTTTAGCTATATCCGTCCGGAGAAATGGTATTCTCACAGAGATATAGGGTATTCGAGCCCCGAAGGTACTTGCTAGGCCCGTACGGAGGAACGGTATCCTCGCGAAAGCACTAGCATTTTCCCCCACTTAGACAAACGAGTTTAAATGCCAATTTTAAATGCGTTTAAAATAAGCTCGCACTTATAAACAAATATCGATTGATTTGGTCACTTTAATTTGCAACTTCTAACATTAATTAAGCGGTAAAGTTTTTCTCTTTGGCTCGACTCTCTTTTTCTTAAAACAAAAAATTGTCCCCAGCGGAGTCGCCATCTGTTGCGACTAAATTTTAGAAATTACCGGTATCACTTGGAGGAACCGAGTTTTAATTTGGTTTTTGAAAAATTTAATCAGATTTTAAAAATGGAGGAGTCACCATCGGCCATTAAAAAATGGTAGACCGAACACCAAAATGAAACAAGAGATTTTCTTTTTGAAAATGGGTTTGGGAGTCGGTTACACGCGGGGAAGAATGAGCACCCCCGTCGTGCCCGAAAAATCGGTACCAAAACCACTACCGCTTAATTAATATCAAACTTTGCGAATTAAAGTGACGATTCGTATCAAAATTTGGTTATACGATTGAGTAAATTTTAAAAGCCTTAATATTCGAGAAAGAACGTCTGAACCACCACCACTACGACTGGTACTGGCCTCGTTCATTCCCGAATAAAAAGGCATTGACATTACATTTTTTTATTCGTAAGCAACTTATGATTTCAACAAACGAGACGTAAAATAATACAAACAAATCAAGAAAATCATATGAAAATAAAATGAGAAAATACATAAACGATGTAATTTACAAAACAATTCCTAACTAACCATGAAAACACATTTGAAATGGAGCGAACATGTCTATATAAGGGACAGGCATACAAATTAATAGGATTAAAAGTACTAAAAGAAAGTGCTTGCTAAGCATTGCCACATGTGAACATTACATTAAAAGAAACAAGCAAACTATACCAAGCATTAAAGAAGACGTAAATTATACAAATACATGCATAGGTTATGCATTGTAACACTAAATTTTAGGTAAACCATATATTAAACTAGATTATGCAAGAAACATATGGCCATACCATATCAACCCCGGATTATCAACTAAACATATACAAAACATATAGAATAAACATGGATTGCAATTAAGTAAACATAAACACAAGACGAAAATTAAGATGCATGAAATTAGAAAACGCCACACTGAAAAGGGGTTAAAACTGAACTCGGGACAGGCTCCAAGGACTGATTAGGGAATTAAACCATTAAAAAACTGTTAAATTGTCAAGACAAGGACAAAATTTAAAGGACGCTAAAATCTATAGGGACCGAAATGGTTATTAAACCAATCGGTGTTGATTAAAATAAATTAAGGGACGAAATTGAAAAAAAAAACTTTAAAACAACAGTGACCAGAGATGTGATTTCAAGAGGCAGAATGGCCTGAAGAAAAAATTCAAAAATTGAAAAAAAAACTTTAAAACCGCGTCTTGAGGGCGAACACATAGAAGAGAGAAGAATATATGTCCCTACTCTTTTTGGGTGTTCGAAACCCTAGGGCTCACCCCTAAGGGATTATCGCCGGAAGGGCTCCGAAAAAAACACCGACATGGTAATCCCTGAACCCCTCTCTTTTATGTATACTTTTATGCTTTCATGCATGCGATGGTCTGAAAAGGATGAGAATAATTTCCGAGAAAAGTCTGGTGCTCTATTGATTCGAAGCCTTTTTCTTGCTTTTTTTTCTCTTAAAAAAATTGTTTACATTGGTTTTCTCGGTTTCTTTTATACCGGGACTACATCCATGTAAAACAAACTCCTTATATTATCTATCTTGCCTCTGATATTCTCTAGTTGACCTTAAGGGTCTCTCTTTATCTAATTGGCATTTTTGGGAACTAGCCACTATGCTTTCTGTTGTTTGCATGTCGGCTTTGCCGAAATGGGAGTAAGGCGTAGTGGTGGCAGAGGGCGTGTCCGTGGCAGACGAGTGGTCACGGGAACAGGCTACGCGCACGTGGGAGGGAGCCAGATCATCGTGGACGCGTGCGTCGGATACGAACGGACTTGCGTGCATGGTACGCGTGACCTAGAGGGCTTCCGGTTCGTTAGATCGAGCCTAGATCTAACGGTGGGGGTCTGTACGGCACGGATCGACTTCACCAGGCTCCTTTAGGGTTTCCCCAGATGTGATCTGGGCCATTGATTTCGAGCCATATCCGACAGCTGGGGTCGTGCGGCGCGAGGGCTTCCATGCTTCCCTAGGGTTTTTCTTTGTGGGGACAATCTCGACCGTCAGATCTAAACCAGATCTGACCGCTGTGGGGCGACTGCGCTGGAAACAACATGTGTTAGGGTTTTTGTAACTAAGGGTTTTTTGGCTCTAATCGGGCAGGTCATGTATTATCATTTTTTTGGACTTTTTTTTATAGACTTGGACTCTTATTAATATACTTGGGCCCTTATTATTTATCTACATTTTTTATTCACTTTATGTTTTATTTCCATAACAACAACAACAACAGTAATAATACTAATAATAATAATAATAACGGTTAAATAGATAATAGTTAATAATACTAAAGATAACGAAAGATAGTAGTAATATCTGCATAAATAATAATAACAAAAATAATAGTAATAATAACAGTTAACATAGCAATAATAATTATTAATAGTAATAGTATACAAATGATAATACTATATAAAAAAACAAAGTAATACTATAGAACGTTACTAGTCATAATAATTTTTTTCTTTTTCTTTTTTTCTTTCATTCTTTTCTTTTCTTTTTCTTTCCTTTTTTTTACTTTTTCATGATAGCCCGATATAAGCTTGGATTGGCAAAAACAAAAAAGGGTTTAAGGTCCGGACAAAATTAGTGATTACACATACACGTATGTATGTATTGTTCGTAAGCCCAAAAGGATGGGCCAACTCAAATGACAATGATTCATTGGGCGCGTCTGTGTTTGTGTAGAGATTTATGGAGTGGCCTACAGGAATGGAGTCATAATACTAATTTGAGAGGATAAAGAATAATTCAAATAAAAATGAAGGGGTTAATCCATAATTATTCGGTAAAATTTTAAATATTATATGCAAATCAAAAAGGAAATAAGAGATTGAAGTGAAATTGCGTTGAGTGGATCGAAGAATCGATTTAAGTAAAGAGGGGGGATGAATTGGATTTTTAGAAATTTTGGTGGTGGAGTGAAAAATTAAAATCTGCTAGACAAGAGAATTTAGAATGGTTCAAGTTCCAATTGAACTCTACATCCACTACCTTAGCCACCACTAAGGATTTTCCAACAATCCACTAATTGATCTTCCCCTTTTCTAGGCTTAGGAGGTAACCTTTACATTACCGGTCAAATTTTCTACCCAAAATTTGACTCAATCCTCACTCAAGTAATACAAAGAAGTTTAAGGCTAAAGACTAGTATCTCTCAATACAAATGTAGCCCTTTTTACAAGCACTCAACCCAATTGAACAAATAAGATTGGAAATACAAAGTTCTACAATTGGGGTTTACAAGAAAATATGGGATTTTAGCACAATTGCTTGGATTTGATGTTTGGATAATTCTTTTCAATAGTTGTTGTTGGTACTTTTAAAGGTCCCTTTTATACCTTCTCATTGAATTCTAGTCGTTGGGGTTGTTGCCTTCATTATTATAGCCATTGGGATGTTATCTTCCCTCCATAAATGTAGTCTGCAACTACCTGTTCCGAAACGCCCGACCTTGTTTCGAAACAGACCAAAATAGAAAGAGCTGTTGGGGGTGTAATAAATTGGTCGTACTGATACGGGCACGATCGTTTCGATACGATAAGATCCTGTTTCGAAACCCATTTCGAAACAATTTGCCACTGTCAAAACCTGTATCGAAACGGCTTAGAAGCGTTTCGATACGCCTTAACAATATTTTTAAATTCAGTTATAAAACTTCAACGGTCATATTTTGAAACCAAGTTTGAAATTCGTTTCGAAACGTTTGAGGTCGTTTTGATATAGTCATATCGTAACGGTTCAAACCGTTCTGTTGTTCTTCATCTGTTTCAAAACACAACTAGATGTTTCGATACACCCGTATCAAAACAGATTCAAAATGTTTCGAAATGCCCAAAGGCCATTCCGAAACGGTGACTCGAAAATCACTGTTTTGACTTGTTAAATACTTAGAAAATATTTGATAAGTTAAGGTTTTGACTTGTACATTTTTCTTTAAACACATAGAGAGGTTTTGATGACTTAAAAATTCATTTTCTCCTTTTCAATTTAGTCCTTAAATCCTTTGTTATATCAAAATCAATTTATTAGTTTTACAATCTCCCCTTTTTGATATAACAAAACCAAGTTTGAATTTTTAAGAATTTTGAAATCTTGAAAACATTCTAACTCCCCCTCAATGTAAGATGGGTCTTAAAGAGATTTAAAATTCAAGTGTTTGAAACTCAAAACCAGAAAAAATTGGCTCTTATATTACTTCTCCCCCTTTTTGTTAGATCAAAAATAATAATCAAAGCTAATCATGAGAAGAAACAAGGTTATAAGCAAAGACCAAACAACATAATATAGATAGAATTACGTTCAAATAACCAAACACAAATACTTAAAGCAATAGAGTTTAAGCTCAATCTCAAACACAAAATAAGCAAAGAATAGGTTCTTAAAGCATAAAAAGATAGAAAGGTGCAAACTTATTCCTAATATGATAGACTAATATGAGATGCAATGGAAATCCCAAGCCTCGTCATCATCGTCACCATCATCATCATCAAGAGAATCATCGTCTTTAGCTTGAGCAAGACGAAAGTTCCTCCAATCACCATAGAAAGTAGAGAAAGACAAGTCCATCGATGATTGTTGATTCTCAAGAGCGGTGAGACGATTCTCGTTTCTAAGAACACAATCATCCAAGGATTACAAACGAGTGTTGATAGCACCAAATCCCGAAGCCATGTTCGTATCCATCGAGTTGAACCGCTCGGTAAGGAAAGTCATAAGAGATTCATTGTTAGGAGCCGAAACTTGAGGTGGTGGCTCAACTTGAGGTGGTGGAGCTTGCCTATCAACACGAACCCATTGGCCAAGAGTGTAGCGAAACCCGGACTTAATGAGTGAGGATTCACCAATCTTGCACTTGTGGGGTTCCAGAGAATCATAGGAGCAATCGATGTTGAGGGTACCAAAGACATAGCTTAAAAAAAACCCCATAAGTGAAAGATGTAAGAGCATCGGTTTCACGAATCTTCACATTATGGACCATCTCGGCGAACATGATTTTGACAAGATTTGGCTGTTGTCCTCGGTGAAAGCACTCTAACCAAAAATAGTCAACTTGACGAACATGGGAGAATTTACCTCTGAAAGGGCGGATGAACCAAGAGATCATCAAATGGAGGAACCGATCATGAGCATCCAATGAGAGAACGGATCCCGTGTGAGCACCAAAGTGGTTCTCATCCTCAATGCCTTTATCCTTGAGCCCAAGAGCATTCTCTAAAACGAATATACTAATGATGAACTTCTTACCCAAAATGTACGACTCAATGCCAATCACATCGGTATGATCTTCATTATCAATAAGAACGACATTAGAGTAGAAAAGGAGGACCATATGCTTGTAGACAATATCGGGAATGCTAAAAAAGGCCAAGAAACTCCATTCTCGCAAACGAGCTAGATAGCATAATTCAAAACGCTCGGAGTCAAAGAAAGCGATATCCACAACACGCTCTCGGCGAACGGCTATATCTTTGAGGATTTTGAAACGGTCCTTAGCCTCTTGATTCCGAAGACTCTTTTGAAAAAGAAGGGTGAGGTTAGGACAGATATTAGCTTGGGTTGAAGCTTCACCCGTTTGAGTCGTCTTGCGTTTCTTATTAATGTTCTCCATTAGATTCCTAAAAACATAAAAGCAAGCAAATAAAAATTTAAATGTATGCATATTAATCCTTAGTTCAATCCAATGACAAATCCCATTTAGGTTTTAAATAAAAACACTTTAAAAAATTTTGAAAAAGAAATAACTTTTCAAAAACAGTAAAAAATACGAGTAAAAATAAATATATTCGAATCAAAAACTTTGAGATTTTGAATTTTTTTTTACAAATTTTGAAAAACCCAAGTTGCAAAACATATAAACTATACAAATTAATATTTTCTAACCTAAGATTCAAATAAAATAAAAGGAAAAAGAAAAAGATGAAAAATATCTCAAATAGGGATTTTGGATGAATGAATGGAAAAAAATTGCACCAATTTGTTGAAGCTTGCTTAGACTTAAGTTTGTGAGTAAAAGCCCTCAAGATTTGATGAGAAATAATGAGGTTTAGATGGTTTTTATAGGGAAAAATTGGGTTTAGGGTTTTTATCGATTTTAAGAGATTTAATGAAAAGCAAAATTTGCAATTAAAGCCCTTTAAAAAGTTGTCCTGATACATGCATGAGAGAGGTGAAAATAATCATCTTGGAAAAGAAGTTAAAATTGTTTTGCAAGTCAGAAACGTCAGTCAAATTGTGACACCTTTTTGGATGGGATCCAGACATTTATGGATTGACATGTCTTCTTAAAACTTGTTCGACTGTCAATTAGCTTTCCAACGGATTTTAAAACGTCTCAATCGGACATCTAGAACTCAAGATACTTTTATTTTAGCGAAGACATCGCATGCAGAAGTTCCTATACGGGATTAATACGAGATTTTTGGATAATTATGAATTTTCAAGATTTTATTTGATTATTTGTAATTTAAATCAATATAGAATTCTGCAATATCTATTAGGATCATATTAGGATTTTATTTTCAATATTTATTTATTATTATATGTTACTTATGTAATTAGGATTCCTAAGTTTACTAGGATTAGAACTTCTCCAAGGCTTATATAAAGAGGCTTCAACCACATTGTAATTCAGATTTGAATGATTAAATAAAGTTTTATTTTGAGTTCAGACTTGCAAGAAGTATAACTTGTGTTCTTTATTTTAGAAGCGATTCTTCAAGTTCGTCAGAATTTGTTGTTGATCTTCACACTCCTGCTTGCCTAGGTAACTGCGTATAGGAGGGTGGGTTAGAGCCGATTGAGGTTGCTTGCTTGGTTAATTGCGATCAAGAGGGTGCCGAGGACAATTTATTCATTTATCTTCCATCTCCATCGTCATCGCCTATCTCATCCATCTTTTCATCGAACCAACATTCGTGCCAACATCCTTATCTGCTTCCGCAAGCTCAACTTTCACGTTTACGGGGCTGAGCCTGTATCATTTGGTATCAGATTAAGATCATTCTTGAGGATTTCATTGAGCAATGTATTTTGGGGACTCTGTGTCATTATTGTTGTCGACTAGATCATTCCAGGAATGATTGTCCAGATAAGTCTTATTTTCAAGAATTTTTTTTGAGAGATATGTTGTTTGAAATCATGTCTTCTAATGATATTGAAATATGTGATTCGGAACATGATAAAGAAATTTGATCTCCTAAAGAACATGAAGAAGGCGATGCCATCGAGAGTTTAACCTTGCCGATTGATGAGGAAGAAATTATATGTAGTGTGTTTGGTTCTAGTGACAAACCTACTATTTTGGTTCAAGATGATCATCAAACGACAATCACCGACGAAGGTATGCTACTATCAAAAGGTACCATTGATTGTTTTCAAATTTGTATTTATGCTTATTCTTTTTCTAGCATTGATAACAATTTTGAAGATGAGAATGAGTCACTTTGCAACCAAAAGAACAATAGTGATGATCTCAATGAGAAGGAAATTGTAAATTACATTGCAAAAAGAGACTATGCACAAGGATCCTTCAAGACATCATCTCTTTCTTGGTACTTTGATGAACTTCCTCCATTTACTGGGTTAGATTCGAGGGTGAATCTTTTTCAGGAGTGGGGGAACGATACATGCATGAGAGAGGTTAAACTAATCATCTTGGAAAAGAAGTTAAAACTGTTTTTCAAGTCAGAAACGTCAGTCAAATTACGACTCCTTTTGGTTGGGATCCAAGCATTTATGGGTCAACATGTCTTCTCGAAACTTATCTTCCTGTCAATTAGCTTTCCAACGGATCTTGAAAGGCTTAAATCGGACATCTAGAACTCAAGATACGTCTATTTTAGCGAAGGCAGCGCATGCAGAAGTTCCTATACGAGATTAATACGAGATTTTGGGATAATTATGAATTTTCAAGATTTTATTTGATTATTTGTAATTGAAATCAATATAGAATTATGCAATATCTATTAGGATCAGATTAGGATTTTATTTTCAACATTTATTTATTATTATAAGTTACTTATGTAATTAGGATTCTTAAGTTTACTAGGATTAGAACTGCTCCAAGGCTTATATAAGGAGGCTTCAACCACATTGTAATTCAGATTTGAATGATTAAATAAAGTTCTATTTTGAGTTCAGACTTGCAAGAAGTATAACTTGTGTTCTTTATTTTAGAAGCGATTCTTCAAGTTCATCAGAATTTGTTGTTGACCTTCACACTCCTGCTTGCCTAGGTAACTGCATCTAGGAGGGTGGGTTAGAGCCGCTTGAGGTTGCTTTCTTGGTTAATTGCGATCAAGAGGGTGCCGAGGACAATTTATTCATTTATCTTCCATCTCCATTGTTATCGCTTATCTTCATCCATCTTTTCATCGATCCAACATTCGCGCCAACATCCTTATCCGCTTCCGCAAGCTCAACGTTCGCGTATATGGGGTCGAGTTTGTATCGTTTGGTATCAGATTAAGATCGTTCTTTAGGATGTCATTGAGCAATGTATTGAATTTTACTCTTTTGGGAACTTGATGTCATTATTGTTGTCGACTAGATCATTTCGGGTATGATTGTCCAGATAAGTCTTATTTTCAAGAAAAATTTTTGAGAGATATGTTGTCTGAAATCATGTCTTCTAATGATATTGAAATTTGTGATTCGGAACATGATAAAGAAATTTGTTCTCCTAAAGAACATGAAGAAGGCGATACCATCAAGAGTTTAACCATGCCTATTGATGAGGAAGAAATTCTATGTAGTGTGTTTGGTTTTAGTGGCAAACCTACTATTTTGGTTCAAGATGATCATCAAACGACAAACACCGACGAAGCTACGCTACAATCAAAAGGTACAATTGATTGTTTTCAAATTTCTATTTATGCTTATTCCTTTTCTAGCATTGATAACAATTTTGAAGATGAGAATAAGTCACTTTGCAACCAAAAGAACAATAGTGATGATCTCAATGACAAGGAAATTGTAAATTACATTGCAAAAAGAGACTATGCACAAGGATCCTTAAAGACATCTTCTCTTTCTTGGTACTTTGATGAACTTCCTCCATTTACCGGTTTTGATTCAAGGGCAAATCTTTTTGAGGAGTGGGTGAACGATACATGCATGAGAGAGGTGAAACTAATCATCTTGGAAAAGAAGTTAAAACTGTTTTGCAAGTCAGAAACGTCAGTCAAATTGCGACTCCTTTTTGAATGGGATCCAAGCATTTATGGGTCAACATGTCTTCTTTAAACTTGTCTTGATGTCAATTAGCTTTCCAACGGATCTTGAAAGGCCTTAATCGGACATCTAGAACTCAAGATACGTCTATTTTAGCGAAGGCAGCGCATGCAGAAGTTCCTATACGGGATTAATACGAGATTTTTGGATAATTATGAATTTTCAAGATTTTATTTGATTATTTGTAATTTAAATCAATATAGGATTCTGCAATATCTATTAGGATCATATTAGGATTTTATTTTCAACATTTATTTATTATTATAAGTTACTTATGTAATTAGGATTCCTAAGTTTACTAGGATTAGAACTTCTCCAAGGCTTATATAAGGAGGCTTCAACCACATTGTAATTCGGATTTGAATGATTAAATAAAGTTCTATTTTGAGTTCAGACTTGCAAGAAGTATAACTTGTGTTCTTTATTTTAGAAGCGATTCTTCAAGTTCGTCAGAATTTGTTGTTGATCTTCACACTCCTGCTTGCCTAGGTAACTGCATCTAGGAGGGTGGGTTAGAGCCGCTTGAGGTTGCTTGCTTGGTTAATTGCGATCAAGAGGGTGCCGAGGACAATTTATTCATTTATCTTCCATCTCCATCATCATCGCCTATCTTCATCCATCTTTTCATCGATCCAACATTTGCACCAACATCCTTATCTGCTTCCGCAAGCTCAACATTCGCGTATACGGGGCCGAGTCCATATCATTTGGTATCAGATTAAGATCGTTCTTTAGGATGTCATTGAGCAACGTATTGAATTTTACTCTTTTGAGGACTCGATGTCATTATTGTTGTCGACTAGATCATTCCAGGTATGATTGTCCAGATAAGTCTTATTTTCAAGAAAAATTCTTGAGAGATATGTTGTCTGAAATCATGTCTTCTAATGATATTGAAATTTGTGATTCGGAACATGATAAAGATATTTGTTCTCCTAAAGAGCATGAAGAAGACGACTCCATCGAGAGTTTAACCTTGCCTATTGATGAGGAAGAAATTCTATGTAGTCTGTTTGGTTCTAGTGGCAAACCTACTATTTTGGTTCAAGATGATCATCAAACGACAAACACCGACGAAGGTACGCTACAATCAAAAGGTACCATTGATTGTTTTCAAATTTCTATCTATGTTTATTCCTTTTCTAGCATTGATAACAATTTTGAAGATGAGAATGAGTCACTTTGCAACCAAAAGAACAATAGTGATGATCTCAATGAGAAGGAAATTGTAAATTACATTACAAAAAGAGACTATGCACAAGGATCCTTCAAGACATCTTCTCTTTCCTGGTACTTTGATGAACTTCCTGCATTTACCGGTTTAGATTCGAGGGCGAATCTTTTTGAGGAGTGGGGGAATGATACATGCATGAGAGAGGTGAAACTAATCATCTTGGAAAAGAAGTTAAAACTGTTTTGCAAGTCAGAAACGTTAGTCAACTTGCGACTCCTTTTTGGATGGAATCCAGGAAATTATGGGTTGACATGTCTTCTTGAAACTTGTCTGGCTGTTAATTAGCTTTCCAACGGATCTTGAAACGCCTCAATCGAACATCTAGAACTCAAGATACGTCTATTTTAGCGAAGCCAGCGCATGCAAAAGTTCCTATACGGGATTAATACGAGATTTTTCAAGAAAAAATCAAAACAAACGAACGAAATATCAAGAAAAGCCTCGTATACGCCTTTTTCATTTGGACATTGTTCGACTTTTACCTCATGTTTCTTTTCACTCACCAAAATTGGGCTATTAATTTGAATTTTATTGCTCTCGGCCTCTTGACTCTCGGTCTTTTTCAAATAAGATAACTCACATACCCAATTCCTCTCACAAATAATATCATCAAAATACAATTTCTGTAGAGGATGAAGTGTTTCTAACATAATGATAGGATGAGAATCAAATAAAGAATTAGAATCACACTTACTTTCTTGGGAGGTTGTTGATGAATCAAGAGAACTCACTACTAATCATGAAAGATTGTATTGATTTATGGGTTCAAGTGTTTCTTCTTTCGAAACGTCATCTTCTGAAAGTATTTGCTCGATATTGGGTATGGTTAAACTCTCAGTAGTGACATCTTCCCCATGTTCTCAAGGATAAAAAATTTCTTCGACATCTTGCTTTCATTGGTCTTCTTCGACATGACTCACCGATGGTTGTTCATTATCCTTTTGGAATAGCGATGATTCTTCTTCCTTCGGCGTCGTACTACTAGAGTCGAATAGTGCATTAGTAGGGCTGTGAAAAGATGAAGGTTGAGATGTACCTTTATCAAAAGAGGAGTATTTCTTATGACAAGTCTTGGATTCTTGTCGTTGGTAATGTTTGGGAACGAATCGCTCTCTCATGACCTTTTTGAGTTCAGCCCATGTTCTTATTTTGGCTTCACCATTGAGACGCCTATCTCGTTGAAATAAACGCCACCATAGTATTGCATATTCCTCGAACTTTAGGGCCACTAATGGAGCTTGATCTTCCTCGGGATATCCGTAACAATCAAATACGAAATCAACCCAATTTTCCCAATCACAATAACCATCAGGATCATACCTTCCTTGAAAAGAAGGTATTCTAAATTTTGGGATGGCCAAAGTGTGTGCGGTTCGCCTTTCTTCACAAAAATTGAACGAATGCCTCGTTTTGGTCAATGAAGGCTTTCCTCGATAAGTAGAACCCAAAGTATCATGTTGTTTTGCACGAGGCTTGTCTCTGTGAAACATCTTGGAACACTCAAATTTACAAAGGTGAAAAACAAAAGAAAGAAAACTAGGAATCTCACTAAACACTCCAAGAAAGAAATACTTAGCGAGGCAAGTAAGTTGATCTTGTGCTCTTTAAAGACCTTCCTGCCACAAGTTCAAAAAAGATATAATCGGAGTTCAATCCTAACAATGAATCCTAAAGGCTTTAAGAATCCAAAGAAAAGTTTGACACCAATTGAATTAGTTGCAAGGAGAAATAAAAGTATGCAACTTTTAATTTCCTACTAGCACAAGAAGCAAGAAAGTGTTAGATAATGTATAGAACACAATTAAAAGGTAAAACAAATGAAAACAAGTAGTTAAGAATGAAAGAAGATCAGAAAACCCGAAAAAAACCTAAAATATGCAGCAACTTGATCCACTTTGTTCGAGGTGTTCCTGAAGTCAAAAAATTCTGAAATTTTTTATGGTGACTCCTACAATAGTGTAGATCTGATCTGGAAATTTTCAGCTCAAAATTCGTTCGTTTAATTTTTGTGAATTTTCCCCTTTTGTTCAAATTTTTCACCCAAAACGCCAAAAATCTTGCCAAGAATCGTCACAAATCTGATACCAAATGATAGAGTAGCGCAAACTTGGATTTGGAAGCCTTCAATCAAGTTGTTGCAAGAACTAAGAGCTCTAGACTCAATCAAAAAAGCTATGAGAAGATCTGAAAATTCAATAGAAAAGAGAAGGGCTTTTCTTGATAATTTCATTAATCAAAGAAAATCTCAATAATCTCAAAAGATACGGACTCGGCCCCGTATATGTGAACGTTGAGCTTGCAGAAGCGGATAAGGATGTTGGCGCGAATGTTGGATCGATGAAAAGATGGTTGAAGATAGGCGATAACGATAGAGATGGAAGATAAATGGATAAATTCTCCTCGGCACCCTCTTGATCGCAATTAATCAAGCAAGCAACCTCAAACGACTCTAACCTACCCTCCTAGACGTAGTTACCTAGGCAAGTAGGAGTGTGAAGATTAACAACAAATTCTGACGAACTTGAAGAATCGCTTCTAAAATAAAGAACCCAAGTTATACTTCTTGCAAGTATGAACTCAAAATAGAACTTTATTTAATCATTCAAATCTGAATTACAATGTGGTTGAAGCCTTCTTATATAAGCCTTGGAGAAGTTCTAATATTAGTAAACTTAGGAATCCTAATTACATAAGTAACTTATAATAATAAATAAATGTTGAAAATAAAATCCTAATCTGATCCTAATAGATATTGCAGAATTCCATATTGATTTAAATTACAAATAATAAAATAAAATCTTGAAAATTCATAATTATCCAAAACTCTCGTATTAATCCCGTATAGGAACTTTTGCATGCGTTGTCTTCGCTAAAATAGACGTTTCTTGAGTTCTAGATGTCCGATTGAAGCGTTTTCAGATCCGTTGGAAAGGTAATTGACAGACGGACAAGTTTCAAGAAGACATGTCGACCCATAAATGCCTGAATTTCATCTAAAAAGGAGTCGCAAGTTGACTGACGTTTCTGACTTGCAAAACAGTCTTTACTTCTTTATCCTTCTATCTTCCTTCTTCTTCTCTTCCTCTCTTTCTTGCTTCATAATCTCGTGTGTAAGAAGAGACCCAACAAGCTCATCAAGCTTAAAAGTTTTCAAATTCTTTGTTTCAATGATGGTCGTCCTCTTACCATCCCAAGACTCTAGGAGAGAGTATGGAAGCTTCCTTACTAGCTTATCTTCAGGAATTACTTCATCGAATCCTTTAAAGCCATTGACTATAATCGAAAACCGATCAAACATCTTTGACACGCTCTCATCGGGGTTCATCTTAAAATTCTCATACCTCAAGTTTAGTAACTCAATCTTCGTCTCTTTCACATCGCTAGTGATTTCATAAGTCGTCTCCAAAGTGTCCCACACTTCCTTTGCGCTTTCGATAGATGAAACCTTTGAGTAGATATCCAGACCAAGTGCACAAAATATGATATGTAGAGCTTTGTCATTGACTTGCATCTTCCGTCTATCTTCCTCGGTCATCTCCGACTTCACCTTCAGAACTAGTCTTCCTTCATCGGTTTTCTTAACCGAAATGTAGGGGCCTTCTTCCACTACATCCCAAACCATGTAATTCATTGACTTGATGAAGTGACGCATCCGATTCTTCCAATATGGGTAGTTGTCTCCATTGAAGAAAGGTGGTTTAGTGATTGATTGTGACTCATAGAGGTTGGAGGTTGAAGTAGATGGCATGGCTTGTCTTTAGAATAGATCACACTCTTCCTAGAATCTCCTCTTCCGGTTGTTAATCCTTCAAAGAGGTAGGCTTTGATACCAATTGTTGAGTGGATCGAAGAATCGATTTAAGCCAAGAAGGGAATGAATTTGATTTTTAGAAATTTTGGTGGTGGAGTGGAAAATTAAAATTTGCTAGACAAGAGAATTTAGAGTGGTTCAAGTTCCAATTGAACTCTACATCCACTACCCTAGCTACCACTAAGGATTTTCCAACAATCCACTAATTGATCTTCCCCTTTTCTAGGCTTAGAAGGTAACAATTTACAATATCGGTCAAATTTTCTACCAAAAATTTGACCCAATCCTCACTCAAGTAATACAAAGAAGTTTAAGGCTAAAGACTAGTATCTCTCAATACAAATGTAGCCCTTTTTACAAGCACTCAACCCAATTGAACAAATAAGATTGGAAATACAAAGTTCTACAATTGTGGTTTACAAGAAAATATGGGATTTTAGCACAATTGCTTGGATTTGATGTTTGGATAATTCTTTTGGGATCAACAGTTGTTGCTGGTGCTTTTAGAGGTCCATTTTATACCTTTTCATTGAATTCTAGCCGTTGGAGTTGTTGCTTTCATTATTATAGCTGTTGGGATGTTATCTTCCCTCCATAAATGTAGTCTGCAACTACCCGTTCCAAAACGCCCGACCCTGTTTTGAAACAGACCAAAATAGAAAGAGTCATTGGGGTGTAATAAATTGGTTGTACCGAAACGGGCACGATCGTTTCGATACGATAAGAGCATGTTCCGAAACCCGTTTTGAAACAATTTGCCACTGTCAAAACCTGTATCGAAACTGATTAGAAGCGTTTCGATACGCCTTAACAATATTTTTAAATTCAGTTATAAAACTTCAACGGTCATATTTTGATACCAAGTTTGAAATTCGTTTCGAAACGTTTGAGGTCGTTTCGATACAACCGTATCGAAACGGTTCAAACCGTTCCGTTGTTCTTCACTCGTTTCGAAACACAACTAGTTGTTTCGATACACCCGTATCGAAACGGGAAAGCTAGTTACGAAATAGAGGTTAATAGATTCAAAACGTTCCGAAACGCCCAAAGGCCGTTCCGAAACGGTGACTCGAAAACCACTGTTTTGACTTGGTAAATACTTAAAAAAATATTTGATAAGTTAAGGTTTTGACTTGTACATTTTTCTTTAAACACATAGAGAGATTTTGAGGACTTAAAAATTCATTTTATCTTTTTCAATTTAGTCATTAAATCTTTTGTTATATTAAAATTAATTTATTAGTTTTACACAGTGAAGGGTAAACTCAGTGAATTTTCAAAAGGCTCTTGTCGCTTTTCTCGGCTGTAAAGTGTTTTCCACATATGGTTTTATCTATTTTTCCGCAACATTCTATCTTGCATTAGTTGTAGTATGCTTAGCATTCAGTCCATTGCAAGAGTGCCAAATCCAATGATAACAGTGATCAAATCTATTCCAGAAGCTGCTGGATGTGTGTTTCAGACTTGGTATATCACCTCCCTAGAACTATTTAGGAATAGATTTGAGTGCTATTTTTCGCATTAGACCAGTTGGTTAGTTGCAGTAAAATGAGTAAACCATATCTCCAACACGCAATAAGGAATTCAAAGCTTTATAGTTATTCCAGTATATGAAAACAACATTATTATTAGCATATGTAAAAGGCAATGTTTCTGTTGCCAACCAACAGAGCAATACATGAGGAATTTAGTAGAAACGGAAACAAGAAACTCAAATCTGAAAACTTTGGAAAGGTCACTTAGACAACACGTTGAACAACAACCCAATCGCCGCCCCTGCAATGCACAAGAAAGACACAACACGGAACCGAACAAACAAAACATTCAAGCTTTTAGCAACCTGAAGAGTAAGAGTCAGAATCTGCAGCCTACCTCGCTCCTCCATCATCTTCAAGAAGTACATAGGCTTCACGGACTGCCGCAACATAAACGCCAGCGTAAAAGGGAACCCAAATGCCATGACACTTTGGATGGTAACCTCACTGAATGGGTGTGCTCCAGAACCGTGAGCATAGGAAATCCACGCTCCAAGACCAAGGTGGAGCAGACCCAGAAGAGCCACTGCTTTGCTGAGTCCATATATGTTCTTCATCATTGTTTCAAGAACCTCTCTCGTCTCATTAGCCAATGCTGATAGATCACGCTCCACGGTTGGTCCCTCGATTTCTTGGTGCTTGAAATCAGGGTTTTGACTCGGGTGGGATTCACTGCTACTGTTGTCTGGTTTTGGGGTAGGGCTAGAAGGAGTTGTTGAAAGATATCTAGCATATGAAGTTCTTGGGATGAAATCCAAATTCAGATCAGCTTTGAAGGGTAGTGTATCTTGGATTCGTCCGATTGAAGAACGATTGAAGCCCGGTGCTTTGGATTTGGTATAATAGCTTGATGAGAATGATGTGCTAGAATAGAGATGGGAAGTGGTTTGGTGTAGGGTCGATAGAGAGGGTAAGGGACGGGAATGAAGAGTAGGGTTGAAGGGATTGCAGCGGATGGGGAGTTTCGAGATTAAAGTACGACTACGGGAGATCATCGTTGCAATTCAAACCAATCTGGGAACCACAATCGCTGCAATTTGTCCAAAGCGGAGGAAAGGGGGGGACTTACATTTGCAGTCGCTCTAGGCAAAATGGCGACGGCATGGTTAATTTTACACAAATACTCATCCAAACTTTAAAGCACTTGCAATTTAGTTTAATTCACTTTCATTTCCTTAACTACCCTTAAAAAATGTTGATGTTGCTTCTAACTTTCCTTTTTCATCTTCTCTCTATTTCCTCCATAGTTCTTCTCCATCCTTTCATTTTCAATCATTACTTCTATTTATTTATGGGTAAAGTACTGAAATCATCATTTAACTTTGGTCATTTGACTTATTTTAGTCACTCAACTTTAAAAACGTTCAATTTGCTCATTTAATTTTTAACATTGTGTTTTTCCATCATTCCACCGTTAAATAGTAAACACCGTTATAAAGTGTCATATATAATTATTAAAATAATAATAAAATTACACGTCAGTTAAAGAAAATAAACAAAATGACAGTGTATTGAGAGTAGGGTTAATTTTATCGATTAAGAAAAATTAAACCGTTCCTATTCTCCCATCAGAGACTGAACTTTTGAGTTTAAGGTTTATTTGATTCGGAAATCAGATTTGTTCTTTGGGATTTTTTCTGAACGTTAAGAAATTTAGGGTTTGATATTTTGTTAGAGATTTGGGAAATATTTGGGTGCGAGTTGTATTTTGAAAATCGAATTTGAAAGACTATTTGGGTGGGAAGAAATTTAGTTGAGGGAACTACTGATTCAACAACGTTGCTCATTTCTCTTATTACACCTCCAGACTATCGGCAGCAAGACTCAACCAAAAAGAATTTTTTTGTAAATTTCAAGGTTCGATTTCTCCTTTCTCTTCTATTGCCTATTTTATGCTCTGGGTTTGTTTCTATTTTTGGTTTTTATTTTTTAATCTAACGTTTGATAATGAAGAGGAAACAAAAGGGGAAAGTAAAATTCTTTAGCTGAGTTGGGATAGGAGGGCATTGCAGTTGATTTGATTTTGAGAAAATGGATCCTTGACCACAATTGCCTTTTGCCTTTAGGATCAAATTTTAATTTTTTTTTAGGATTTGTGGTCATTATGAAAAATTAAGTAACAACCGACAGTTCTTGTAGAAATTTTGTGAGGAGTGAAGGTGAGTTTTAGTATTTTTGTTTTAGATTGATTTGCTTCTTTTTGTCAGATTGTTGAAATCTCGCATATGAGAATTGGAAATCCTAAACATTGTGTGTGAGAGAGATGTTAACCATTTAGAACCTGCAACTAGGTTTTGGTGTTATGTGCTTTCAAGGCCGTAGAACTGAAGTCTAAAACAAGTTAAAATGAAGGATTCAAAGAGATTTTGTGAGGAGAGAAGGTGAGTTTTAGTTTTTGTGTTATTTGGGTTGAAAGACCATTCCCTTCAGATGACTCTATGTCTTTTACTTCAACCGGATTCTCAGATATGCTTATCGGCATCACTAGTTTTTTCTTTTTCAAGTGTTGTAAATTTTAGGATTACAGAGGATTTTCATTACTTTAAGTACCCCAAATATTTTATTTATTTATTTCATTAATCCAACACGGCATAATAAATTATTAAAATAAGTCATTTCATTGTACAGTAATTGAGTTAACGGTGGAATGATGAAAATTCACAATGTTAAAAGTTGAATGAGCAAATTGAACGTTTTTGAAGTTGAGTAACTAAAATAGGTCAAATGACCAGTGATGATTTCAGTATTTTACCCTTTATTTATTATATCATTAAACTTGAAATGTTAAGCTTTGAAACTTGGAATCAGTAAAAATCAAAATGGGTTTTAGGAATTCGCTAGAAATTTGTATGCAGGAAAAAAAATCAAAGATATCAACATAACACAACTGTATATAAGGGACAAGATTTAATATGATTTGGCCTTGTCTACCTCTACGGATTAAAAAAATGAATAGTTCACTATCAACATAGAAAATACGAAGAGCACAAATACATGATATCTCATATAATCACATAACCTGGTATATATACAAAACACTTCTTCCAACGTCTGTACAATACCATCTCTACAACATAACCGTTATGGTTACAAAAATTCTAATAATGGTTATATCTTTCCAACGTGATTCTCTCATAATTCTAAAGGTTATGATCAATTCTATATTTATTGAGTTAAATACTTAGCCACCAATAAGGTTGTAAACAAACCAAACGTTCAGCGAATCGTTCGGCGGAAAGTTCGTTTATGTTCGTTTTTTAATAAACAAACGAACATGAACAGCATTTTATGTTCGTTTAATTAAATGAACGAACACGGACAAATGACTAGTTCGTTCATTTACGTTCGTGAACATTCGATAACTTGTTCATTTATGTTCGTTTAAATTTATTCACATATATTCATTTATATTTATTATTTTTCATAACAAAAGTATTATAGTTTAAAAAATTAAATTTATTCACACATATTTGTTTGTTTGTGTTTGTTTACGTTCGTTTATCATTTAAACAAACGAATACGAACAAGCTACATTCCTTAACAAACGAACACGAACAAGAAATTATGTTCGTCTAGTTGTTCGTGTTCGTTCATTTATTCGGTTAAAATTAAATGAACGAACATGAACATAACCTCGTTTGTGTTCGTTTACATGCCTAGCCACCAACAAACCTTAGCAAATAAGACTACTTGCCTAATATAAATACTTAGCATTAAATAAACCTCATTACCATTCTTCCACCACTAGATTTACATTAAAATCGAACTTAATTACCAACTTGAATTTTATTTCAATATCCAACAGAAGTTAGCAAGCCTGAAGGTTTTAACACCTATTTTGGCACTAAATTACAAGAAAGGATTGAACAGTATGAGCAAAAAAATAATCCCCCCAGCAGCAGTGCTACTGGGAGTGGCACCGATGGTGAAGATGCAATGTAAATCAGGATGATGAGCAATGGAATTCGTATTCATTTCGTTTTTTTTAAAAAAGAATATAAAGAAACTTAACATTTTAAAAAATAAATTTATTGTATTGAAGTAGAATAATCATAGTATTAAGGTATTGGGAGCTTGTATGTATTCATACTCAAAAGCTAATGTGTACACAATATTCTTCAGCACATTACAAATACAGGATCAAAGCATAGGAGCCCTGAATGTTTCAATAAACAACACTGCTGCTGCTCCCTTTTCCTGTTGCATCTATGTATCTCTTCCGGAGAGACGAGACCTAATATACAGCTCCAAGCGTCCCACTTGATTAAGGGAAACATGCAGCACTTTTCACTGCCACTCGCATCCTTCAATCACCAATGGCTACTACATACACTCCATTCCCATTCCTTGCTTTCAACATATATTTATACTTATCCATCCATCATTATAAGATAAGATTGCACTTTATATTGCATAACCCCACACACCCCCATGATTCCAAGCTTGGTTTCTCTTACCAACAATCCTGCATTTCGTTAAGAATCGATGTTTTACCGACTCGTACATAGCAGAGACATACAATACGGCATAGCAAAGATTTGTTACCTTTCGATATGGAGAGCAACAGTAAAAACTGAAGAGATAACTTTTTTCATCAAAGCTGCATATAGGTCCTTGCATTATTTAGATACCCTGCAATTATCAATCATATGATAACTGCATTAGAATGATCAATACCTAGCCATCTACTTAAAACAATAACCAGACTAACAGATGAACTCACACTAGTAAATGTTGCAAACATTCACCTAATGTGCATAGTCACTAAGAATGTCGGACAACCTGCAAAAACCTCAATATTGTAAGCATGAATAGAGAGAAAACTACTAACAAATGAGAGCAGAAACTGCTTTAGTTCCACAAGCGCAGTCCTCAAAAAAGTACAAAATAGGAACAAAGAATACCTAATATTTTTAGTTATGATGGTCTGCCCATCTTCAGCTCCAAGATCACATAAAGCCACTTCCTCCATCTGACCATCTCGATATGCATGCTACAAAAACAGAACATACCAATAAAAATGATGTAAGAACAGCTAGAACAGAACACTAAAGATGCAGGGCTGAAAATCGAACAGACAATCTCCAATCATATTTGGATGATATATATTGCAAACAAGGATAAGGTAAAAGGAAAACTATGCTATTTTTGAAGTACACCATTTGAATAATAAGACTTCATACAACCACCAATTTGATCAAAAGAAAATTTATTTAACCGGAAAAGCTCGGCTTGTGTTTTCCGGGTATTTTTTCCCCGAAAACAAAAGAAAACCTTTTGAACATTCACATGCACGACTAGGAGGCATGAGTAATAAATCCTCTGGAGAACAGTTATATAAACTTCAGGATTTAAACCAAGGCAAACTTGTACACATCAATATTCATAACATCAAAGCCCTCACAATAATTTGAACCATCAAGAAAAGCAATTTAAACTCTAGTAACTTGATTCCAATCACAATTAACAATGTCTCAAGTCTTACATGAGACAATTTATAATGATCGAGTTAAAAAACACCAAGATCAATCTTCTCCTAGTTGAAAAAAGGTGGCATCATATCAAAAACCATCTTTTCAAAATTCCAACAGAACATAACAAATAAACCTAGGAACTTGATAAAGAATATACTCCTCATTGCTTGAGGAGTCGATTGGTTAAAAACCTAGCTGCATTGATAACAGGGCCTCTCCAAAGATGTTAAAACATTGTTTTGAAAATCTTCAGTCTAAAGAATTAATCATTTCATCTTCTGCAATTAAGTGTCTGAAGAAGACAACAAATGTTGAGGTTGTCAAATGTTCGAGTACAACCAATTTTTTTTCCTAAACCGGTCTCTTCAAATAAAAGTCCATCTGTTACATATAATAGTTGAGGTTCAGCTAAGAACCAACTAAATCATCATGCAACCATAGTGAAAACATGAGAGAAAAGGGTGGGGAATCAACACAAAAAACAAGATAGGGAAAATGGAGAAGCAGAGAATGCTAATATAAATCCACAACTAAACAGCTTTGAGTTGATAAAGATCCAAAACAATGGACATTTAAGTACGGAGAAAAGAAATTTATAGGTTTTGCAGCGAGTTAAAGAATGAATAGAAGATCATTTACCTTGTAAAAACAACTGTTCCCAAAAGGACAGTTCCCATTTCCAAAGTTGAAATGCTTGCAATTTATTGACCTGCACAGGTGAAGAGACAATAGAAAAAAAAGATTTACTAGTTAGAAAAGAAAATTTTCCATACAAATCTACAAATCCTAAGTTCAGCATTTTCTCTTATGTTATGTAGGTATACAAGCCTGAAACTCAGATTTGTTACACAAAAATGACTTGTGCTCATCACATTATAAAAACATTTTACAATGTAGTTTCTTTTCAAAAATCCAACAGATTCCATCTTCCTTTAAGTATGTAGTGGAAATCAGATGATCTGTTTCACCCCTTCATTAAATAGATTTTTACCGATTATGCAAACAATCCATCAATTATATATATATATGTATACATACTTTAGATAACTTTCAACTTAAAATCATAATGCATGTCAGCAGGAAACATGAGAAGCATCATAATCGCAGTGACATTACCTCAATTTTGCCTTGTAGCCATCAACAATTCGCTGTTTTTCATCCGGCGTCCAATACCAAATGACACTTGGAATGACGAAATATGATAGCTTGCGGCAGATTGGGCAAGCCCTCAAGGCAGTATTGACATCCATTCCAGAGGAAGGACAACTGCTACGCCAATTTCTAATGCAAGTTATGCAGAATGAATGATCACATTCCGAAAGAATTCCAAACTTCCGCTCAGCTGCTGTGGGCTTCGAGAGAACATGATCCAGGCACACACTACATTCTATTTCTTGACTAAGTTTCAATGCATCAAGGTATTTTTGCTTCTTCTTGCACATTTTTATATGTTCCTCCCTTTCTTCAGGTCTAAAAGGATGCAAACAATGTTTTTCACAGGTGGGACACAAGTCTCCATGAATATGAGGACATTTTTCTCCGCGGGGACAATTACCAGCTGCGGCAAATGAGCAGATAGGTTGTTCAACCGGATTATAGCTCCTAGGCTCAGCAGTTTCACCATTATCCGATAGATCCTGAGGCGCAGATTCCAAATTCCCTTCTTGTTTGGAGGGAGCAACGAAAGCTCTACTGGAATCAGGAAACTTGGTAGAAGCAGCTGAAGATACAACCGACCCAACAGATGCAGATTTTGAAGGAGGTATAGGTACAGAATCAGGCGCTGTCGAAGAAGATGAAGCTGATGCATTTGATTGCGAAGCCTTGACATGTTCATATCTGCACCGACTACCATAAAAACAGTTTCCTTTCTGATAGTATGTGCATATCTGCAATGACCAAGTCAGAAACGATAATAAGGTAAGCAAAAAGTATAATTAATAGGTAAATGCAAATAATAACAATAAGAAGAAAGAAGAGAAGAAAACAAGAGAAGGGAGGGGAAACTTGCTACATTATTGGGAGGATGCTTCCAATGATGAGAAAATTCACAATGCTCCCCTTTGAGGCATGCTCCATGAGCAAAGAACTTGCAAAGAACTCTGGAATCATAAGAAAATTAAAAGTTAAAAAAGCTGCAGCCTACATCATCCGCAAAATAATGGAAACCGGGATTGGAGTATTGGCGGGGCAACCAAATTAGGTTAATTAAAATTCAAACACGAATGAACCTAGCTAATCAAACACTTAATTTTGGGGCTTCATACAAGGAAGCTGAGAAGCAAACATTTCCCAACATTTCATTCAAAATTTGGCAATGTTATCCCAGCAGATAAACATGAAAGCAAAAGAACCAAAGGAAAACGAAATAGAGGCAGAATACAGGGAATTGGAAGATTAGATTGTCACCTTTTAGGCATGGAGAATGGCGATTGATTCAGAGAAAGCTGTGAAATCAAAATTATAAAAAAGGAAGCGGGGGGTGAGGGTGGATTTGAAAGATGGCTGGGAAGAAAAGAAAAAGGACAAAAAAAAAAAGAAAAGAAAAGAAAGAGGGGATCAGCGAAATTGAAGGTGACTCTGGGTTTTTGTAACCAATCAACCCATCAACGTTTTGCACATTATCCTTACATTAAACTTATAAAAAAACACACACACACACAGGCGGTGAGTTGGTTTTTCCGTACAAGACAGGAGTCAAACCGTCAAAAAGCCCTTCGTCCTGTAATAACGGAAATCACCCTCTTCCTCCTTTCCTAGATTTATGGTTCTGGTCCTTGCATTTTATTCAATTCCCAGATTTAGTCTTTATAATTTGACCCCCCTGACATTATTATGCACTTATCCTAATCACTAATAGCATTAAAAATTCTCCTTTACGGGTTAATATTGAAGTTAAAAGGAAAAAAAAACCTGATTTATGAGATTAAAAAATAAATTAATAAGATCAACTATTTTAATAACCATAATTCTATTTTCTTAAAATGACATAAAAATTTTGAATTTGATGGTCCAATGAAATTGTTGATGGTCCAAATGGTTAGGGACTGGAGACGGTGGTCTGATGATGGCCGTGATGGTTGTTCTGGGTCGGAGCTTGTGTGTGGTTATGGTTTCTCTTGTGGTCGTGGTGCCCGACATGGAGAGTTCTCAAGGAGCTTGAAGAGCTCAGATTTTTTTCATGGGAGCTTATATGTATGTTATGGGGAGTTTGGCCTCTATTTGGGGTGCATGGTCCCTTATAAAGGGGTTAGATGAAGTGAGGCACGTGTCAATCGAGGGGGACAAGTGTTTTAGTGAGTTGTCGTGACTCGGTGTCTATGTGGATCACGCGTATCGTCACGTCTCAGGTTCGCTCTATCATCCGTAGTGATCACGTGCGTCGTCACGTGATCTTTGGATGCCACATGATCGTTGGATACGATGTTGCTTGTAGTCTTGCTAGTTCGCCACAGGTTGCAAAAGGGTGTTGCACGATTCGTGAGAGATCTCACGCGTTGTGGTCCACAACGATCACATGTGTTGCTTCTTCGATCGCTGTATGTCTTTTTTGTTATATTTTTCGTAGTCTTGTTCATTCGCCACGGGCCTCATGGTCTTGACACGTGGGGGGTAAATATTCGTAGGTACCAACAATTGCCCCGAGGTGAGGAAGGTTATAAAGTGACCTTTGCGAACGTGGAAACTAAAATGGGATTGTAGGTCGCAGAACGATTTTGTATACTCCCAACCTTGGAGTTATGGTTCTTTGATGAATAATTAAATATTCGCGTGTATCTCCTTGTGACTGTAAACATTGGTTCATTTATAGTTAATAACATATCGTCTATCCTTTGCTTATATGTTTCTGATATTTGCAAACTTACAAGATAAATGGGTAGCAAACGCTTGCCCTGTTTTGAAAATAGCTCACTTTTTTACCCAGGTTGAAATGTATTCTAACGTTATTTTGTTATGGTAGGCAGTATATCTGAAATGGTTTTTGTGGTAAAGAACCGAAAAGTCTCATTGCCTTGTGCCTTTATCTCTTCATGGGAGTTAAATTTCATGTTGCAACTCGAATTATAAGAAGGACCGGAAGGACTTGAATAATCTGTCGTGCACAATTTTATTATTGCTGTGATCTGACTTGGTTTGTTAGAGACTTCTCATCTTTTATTTGTGATAGCACTTTTTTGTTGTGCTGCTGCGTAGGATAAGACATATGCTTGTAGAGCGATTAGGTGTTCTCTAAATACGAGCACAAGTGCACACTCTTGTCAAGTTATAGTATAAAATATATCGTCTCCCACGAGGATTGGACAACTAATTCGAATGTCAATTCCTGCACAGAAAATAAATGCACAAGTAAATTTTAGTTTGTAAAAGAAAATTAAATAAACACAAGTAATTGCTAGAAGAGATCAGAGTGATAGAATGAGTCGGGTTATGGTGCTCAGTAGTGTGAAACTGCGTTGAATAGGTTAAGTTGTCTTGCTCTGCCAGACTTTGCTGCCTCGGCGGAAGATGGCAGATTGGTGCTTCGACGCTTTCGTTGCCTCGGTAGGTGGAACGGACAATTGGCTCGGCGACAAACTCGGTAGTCCTTCAAGGCTCGGTAAAATGCTTCGATAATGATCATGCTTATGTCTAAGTCAGAATATTGTTGTTGCCTGCTACAGATAATACATGTCGGCGTGAATCTTGCAATGAATAGCAACCTTGGGTTCGTCCTCTTTTAGCCGCCTTAAACCCTAACCTATGTCTAGGATGGATTGATCAACACCTGGTATTGATGAGATCGTGCTTACTTCTTTCGTGAGTTTGACTCTCTCGATGCCAAACAAATGGATTGCTCACAATCGATCTCTCGACTCAATTGAAAACAATGAAGAATATGAAATAAGCAAACCTTGAATTTATTGCAAAAACTAACTCAAACTTAAACAACCATTCTCACAACTACTTTAAAACATAACCCAAACCATATAGAATTTAGAACATAGTGGCGGCAAGAAAACACAAGAGAAACCTAAGCTATGTCGACTATGAGTTGTTTAAAATACAAGGTATGGTTGGATATATATAGGACATGGCCTAGGGTAAGTCCTCCTTGGAGTAGAAGTCTTTCTTCTTTATGATAAAGTAGCTTTTGCATTGAATGCATCCTTTAAATTTTGACTTCTTTGACTTGAAATTGGACTCCTTGTGCCAGAAGTAACCTTAAGCCACCTTGGATGATTTCCTCTTGTGTGGCTCTGTCTGCTGTTATCTAGCATCAATAAATTGCGTGGCTGAGCTCATTGGACTCAGAAAATTATGCCCTTCCAATCGCACTCCAATTCACCAATTCCTCCGATTGCTGCCCTGGGCGACGGGTGTGATGGCGGCAGCTACTCGGCAACACCTCTCTCTGTGTTGAGCTGCTTCAGTACAACTTCTTGGCTTGCTGCCTCAGCATCATTTCCTCAGCTTTTCTCTCCATATGACTGCTTCTAGCACTTGAAACTAAAACTAAAACTAAAACATTATCTTTTCTCACCAAATCAAAGATATTCAACAAGAACAAGGCAAAACAAAGAATACTGTAAATAATGCATGCATGCACCTAATTATGCCTAAAATGTACTTAAGAACAACAATAATATGAGATGGAATGTATACAAAATATAGGACTTATGAGCACTTTACAATGCTTGTTACTTTAAGAGGGTGGAAACCGTGTGGCTTTTTCCTTATTCCTCATTGGTATAGTTTGCGGCGATTTAGGTAGTTCAGGTCAAGTTGTGATGAAAGAGAAAGTATATGATTTACAGTGACAAGTAGATGTGCCGCTTTGTGCAGTTTTAAAGTGTAATTTTAAAAGTCGTGTGATTTTAGTTATTTACGCAAGATTTTGGGCATGGGGATTAAATGTTGGTATTGGTGTCTCTCCTTATAGGTATATGAAACATCGTTGCCGTGTATGCCCATTACCCGCTACAAATAGGTATATCAAACTACATTTTCTAATCTAAAATGATCAGAGAATAACTCTCTTGGTTTCTCTTTTTGATTCTTGAATTTCTTCTTGGAGATTTCACTCAAATCATGCCAATTAAGGGGAAAGCCAACTATTAAAAGTGATTTTCATTTCTCTCCTCTGATCAAATGTTCTTTACTGAAATTCTCAAGTTCTTGACTCTTTTGATTTGTTTTCTAATGAGTTTTAATGATTTAATTGTGGAAATTTGTTAAATCAAGGTTTAATTAATGAGATTATGTGATTTTCATATTGGATCTATTTTGCTGAGTTCTTGATCGATTCCAAACATGATTTTGATGTTAAACGATGTTAATATGATGGTTTTAACATTATAATCCCGAAACTAAGTGAATCTCTAATTTTCTAGGTTGATAGTTATGTGTTTTTTAGGTGTTGAGGTGGTTTAATGAATGCTGAATATATAAGGTTGATGTTAGGTTGCTTTTGGATGTTAATTTAAGGTAATCAATGGATTAAATCGTTAGGTTTTGGCTGGGTTAAGCGTGGATGATGTTTGATGTTGATTTCGGTAATTTTAGAGAGGTTTCAGCTAGTGTTTGAAGAGGATTGTTATGAATTGTTGTTGTTGGGTTTGTGAATGTATTTTGATGCATTGAATCCTCTGTTTTTGTGTGGTAAAATCAGAGGAGGTCGATCCTCAAGCTTGTAGCATTGTTTCGGAAGCTTTGGAGGAGTGATTCGTATCGTCAAACAAGGCTTTGCGTTGTCGGTGACTGAGAACGTGGTTTACAATGTTGAAATGGTTTAAATGTTGTTTTGGGAGTTTAAACTTAGCTTGAAACGCTGGTTTAAACTCGAAAGTAAGTACATTGAGATTTCTTCCTTGGTTGTACTTTGGCGAAATTGGTTTTATGCACTTGTTTTTGAATTACATGATACCTACTGTTTATGCATGATTTAATTATGGTTTATACTGATTTTGATCACATATTGATGATGGATGCATTTGGTAAATGATCCATGTAAGTATGATTTATACTTGTTAATGTGTGGTTTGATGCAATGGAAAATGGTTTTGAGATGTTGCATATAAAAACAATGAGGTACTTGGTTAATAATGTATTATATTGGCAAGTGATGTGGTTTAAAATGTTATCGGATATAGTTGGCTGGCCATAGGATTAATAGTGCACTATAAATTAGTCGCCTTAGGTGTTGAAGGGTTTATGTGTATCGAATACTCCACCACGAGTACCCTAATGGTCGAGGGGTTATATGGTACCGAAAACTCTCGTTAGTAGATCATGCGTCTAACCGATGATTGGGGTTGTGATTGTACCCAGTTGTGAATGTACCTTTATTCCGGTCGAGATGGCATAAAGTGTTGAGAGGACACTTCTTGAATTCGTGTATCCGATGTAACATTTTGGAAAGTGTAATTGGTTTATGATCACTTGAAAGCCAATATAATTGTTAATGTATCATGTTGATGGATTATAATGTTGGTTTATACATGTTTACTCTTTAAGCCTTGCATATGAGTTGTTATGCATGAAAAAGCTTAAATTGAGGGTTAGCAAATGGGATTTTGCTGTTGATCCATGATACATGTTGCATATGGTTTAATATGATGGTTTTCGGAAATGTTAGGTGCATGGTTTTCAAGGCATGATGTTTTGTAAATGATTGAAATGGTGATTTCAATGTGGTTTTGGAAAATGGTTTTAAAATGCATTGATGGCGTGTTGTTTGAGCACTCCTCACTAAGCCTAGTGTGCTTACGCTCTCTTTGTCCATCAATGTAGAGAACTAAAGCTTGGAGGCAGTGAGAAAGCAAAGGAAATCCAAGGACTTCGGCTAATCGAAAGTATGGATTTAAACTAGACTAGTAGTAATAAGGTTAATGAGGTTATTGCGGTTTTGGGAGGATTTATGTTAATTCCATGTTTGAGCAAGTTTGTTATAATGTTTTGGTATTGTAATTGGCCATAAAAGTTTGGTTAATGCTTGGGACTAGTGTTTCATGCTTGGACGATTTGATTCTAGGAAGCATGCCTCTAGACTTTCAAGTGAAGCATGATGCCATGTTATAATCTTGTTTCGATGTTGTTTTGATGTGGTTTGATCTTGAGAATAGATGTGTATATGTTTGAAGCATGTTAGTATGTGTTTAAATCCTTGAAAGCATGAAAAACCAGTAATTTGGGACATTTCAGGCCTAGGCATTTCGATACGTATACCTTTGTACCGAAACGAGTATGCACAAATTGAACAAGTGTTTCGGTATGTGACTGTGTATAATGGCTGGTCATTTCGATACTAGAAGAAGTGTTTCGGTACGAGTTTAAGCTACTGGAATCTGGAATTTTGAACTGGTGCAAGCGTACCAATACACTTGCTCATGTATCGATACGAGTAGCAGTTATTTTAGTTAAAATGTAGATTGAGTTTTATATTCTTCCGTTTGGGTCCCTGATTGTTATGAATGTAATTGTATGAGTTCGGATGATCATTTTAAGCTAAAATTTGACATGAAAGCATGAAACCTGACTAATTGAGTTTTAGTAACTTCAAATCTAATTAAGCCCCTGTAAATTTCCAAATTTTCAATTTGGTCCCTTAATGTTCGTGCTTGCAATTGAATGTCTAATCAATGTTCTAATTGATTGAGAACTGAACCGCTGCCAACATGTTCACCATAGGTTAATAATTTGCATCTAGACAAGATTAAAGAAAAAATGGATGTAATTCAAGTTAAAATCTTTACAGGTTTGTTTCGACAAACCCAATGTAGCTCGCTCGGTTCGGTTTGGTAGCTAGGCCGAGTCGAAGGGTTACAAAGATGCTTGCCATCTTTATGTGCTTCGCTAGCTGTATTGAGAGGCTGACTTTATCAAGCAGCGTTGGACAACCTATATTCATCGTGAGTCTTGCGATCGACAAGATGGACATGATTATGGATGGCACTGCCAGGATCATGGATCAAAATGTAGTCCCTTACAACGGAAAGATAAGAAACTGGTCGCCATAAGTATAACCCGAGCAAAAAGTTTTGGGAAATAAAACTCTACCTGCGAAACTAGGTGCATTGGGCTAGTATCAATGATACCTTGATAGTTAAGATTAAAGCAGGGATCTAGATCGTGGATTTTTTATATGCCCGGAATTTTTATATGTTCGTGATTTTGTGTTGTCCGTGGCATGTTGATTTTCTTAGAGTGGGTTCTTGCCCCCTAATTAATAAGAGATTTGTGGGGGGTTTTGTTCTTTTTGAATCGTGTGCTAGTGATGATTAGTGTTTCTTACTTGATTTGGAAATGTTGCTACTATTTTTTGTGGGTTTTTTTGGTATATGTGCGTTCGTGTATCTATCTTGCCCCCCTAGGCGAGGTGGTTTGGATTGCTATTGTCTTGATATGCGTTTTCTACGTATTGGTATGCAAGTAACATAACTGCGTATTTATGAGCCATACATTTGGGAGCCGCTAGATGTCTGTGTTGTTTTGGTTCGCTTGTTGCCCTTTTATGTGCAAATAGTTGGCTTCTTGTGGGAGATTGTTTTGCTTTGTTCCTTATGGAACGACTTCTCCCTCTCGGAACAAGCTGTGCTTTTGTTATTATTAGAGGAATTTTACTTCTAGGTAATAAAATATTGTATTTTAATATTCTTCGTTTTTAAGTGAGTAGCATGTGTGGTGAGTGTAACCCCCTTAGCCCGCCCTAGACATTTGACCCGAACTACGAAGATTACATAGGGAAAACCAAAGTCAACCCGAAAGTCAACCTTGATTAACGATTTTTTTTTCTTTTTAATCTTTTCTAGATGTACGTTAATCCTATGTGAACACTCAAGAATCATAGAGGAGAAAGGCACAACGATCGGAAATCATTTCGAGACTCAATTGGACAAATTACACGTTTAGGGACCAAAATGTAATTTTTAGAAATTATAAGGACTTTGCAGATTTTAGATTTACCAATATGTAATTAACCATGTTACATGCTCCTCTGTCAAGTTTCAGCTTAAAAAGACATTTAAAGCTGAAGCAATTGCACCCACAACATTCAGGACTAAAATGTAAAGCATGAAAACATCAAACGATTCAAATCAACATCCAATGGTCAACTGTATCAGAACACCCACCTTTCATACCGAAACGCCCGTATCGAAACAGTGTTGACTATTTCGGTACTCGGGTATGTTCCGAGACCGGTATTGAAACATGCTTCACCAGTAGCCAAACTGTTTTGAAACAGCTTCATCTGTTCCGAACCACCATGGCCATTACAGGCCCTCGTTTCGGAACAGGTGAGAGTGTTTCGATACACTTTGTCCAGTGACAACAGAAATTGCTGGTTTTTCACCTTTTAAACCAATCAAACATGTCTCAAAGAGTAATAAATCATACCAGCAACTCATTTTGACACTAAGGAACATATTTAAGACCCCTAAGCTAGAGCATGGCATCAAACACAAAAACACACAATCTAAAGGCATGCTCCCTAGTCTCAAAACCAATATAAGCAACTAATCCTCAAACCAAATATTTAGGACCATTTACAACCCATAAATGCCATCACAAACATGCCACAAACTTAGGGAGTTCAAAACACATCTCTCAAATACAACCTTGAAGTCCCATTGCCAATATCAAAACTAAAGTGTATAAAAACATCACCGTACATGAGCTTTGCGCTTCCTTGGATGTTCTTAACCATCTTGCTACCCGAAAACACCTCAATTATCTGCATTATTGGTAGAAAAGAGCGTAAGCACAATTGCTTACCGAGGCATGCTCTAAAGAAACCAACACAACAATGCATTTCTTGAAAACACTTTCTCAAAAGCTTTTTCTACAACATGCTCATTCTATCTCATGCTTGAAAACCATTTCAAAGCCAAACCTCATTGAAAACACATGTACCTCAATTCAATCTCATGCATTTAAACCAATGCAAATCTCATGGCAAGGCCATACACATGCTTGTAAAACCAATGCATTTCATATACAAATCTCATAGAATAAATCGTCTCAACAATAGGTACATGTGAATCAAAAGCATTTTAATATATTATATTGGCATTTCACATCTCATTATTACTCAAATATGCAGACAACATTCTCAAACCACTAGACGCTTCCGGTAGAATCTCACATCACCGTACTCACTTGTCTAGTAACATAATTTTCGGTGGAATCTCACATCACCATACTCACATGGCGAAATCTCTCATCGTCACAAAGCTTGGGTATTTCACCAAGTCCTGCCCAATGGAATGCCCATCATCGGTTCTCTCCCTTTGGGTTAAACCAAAGTGTAACCCCCTTAGCCCGGCCTAGACGGTTGACCCGAACTACGAAGATTACACGGAGAAAACCAAAGTCAACTCGAAAGTCAACCTTGATTAACGACCTTTTTTTTTCTTTTTAATCTTATCTAGATGCACATTAACCTTAAGCGTACCCTTGGGAAAAGCATACTTGAAAAACACAACGATCGGAAAGCATTAGGGGACTCAATTGCACAACATTCAAAAGGTTAGGGACCACATTGTAAATTCTAGAAAGATGAAGGACTTATCTGATTTTAAAGTTACCAATATAAAATTAATCATATTACATGCTTCCCTGTCAAATTTCACTTTAAACGGACACCTCAAACTCAAGAAATTGCAAAAACGATTTCCAGGACTAAAACGTAAAGCTTGAAAACCTCAAAACCATTCAAATCAGTGCCCAACTGTCATCTGTTTCGGAACGGGGGTTGACCGTTCCGAAACGAGAGTTCGTTTCGAGACCTGTATCAAAACAGGGCTTGGCAGTGGCCAAAACGTTTCGGAACGACCCTATCCGTTTCGATACACGAAGGCCATTTCAGGCCCCCGTTTCGAAACGCTAGTGCCCGTTCCGATACGGACTGCCCAGAAAGTGCAGAATTTGCTGGTTTAACATACATTTAACCACTCAAACACATCCTAGTGACCTCCTAATCATGCCAACAAGTCATAATACATATAAGGTACATATTTGCATCATCAAAACACATTCATGGCATCAATTAGGAAAATCCTCAAGTCTATAGGCATGCATCCTAAAATCCAAAGCAAGCAACCTTCAAAGCATCAAAACAAGCACCAAAATGGCCATTTACAAATCCCAAAACATTTAAGGCATCATGCCACAACTAGGGAGTCTAAAACATCTCCCAAATCACATCCTAGGTTCCCATTGCCAAAAATCAAAAACTAATAATGTTGTGAAAAAGTCACCATACATGAGTTTAGCTTTCCCTTGGATTCTTAGCCTCCTTGCTGCCCTCAAACACCTCAATTATCTACATTATTAGTTCAAGAGAGAGAGCGTAAGCGCAAATGCTTAGTGAGGCATGCTCTAAAGAAACAACACAATAATGTATTTTGTAAAAACACTTTTCACCAAGCCTTTTAACACAAAAACATCATTATTCATGCAACCTTGCATTCTTAAACAAGCATCTCATGCTTCATTAGTACAACATGTCATATTGGCTTTCAAGTGATAATCCATAACCATTTACAACATAAAACACAATCGGATACGCGGATTACAAGCGTTGTCCCATACGCTTCATACACACTACCGAACACACAAGGTGGAGTTTACCGGTACAATCACAACCCCTCAACACCCGTGATGGAGTTTAACGGTACAATCACAACCCTTCCACATCACTCATCGGTAGTTGTATAACATCACTAACGAGATCACGAGACACACAACACAAGATCCACACATGGACTTTTAACGACCATTATGATCTTAACCATCTCGCTACTGTACTTGGATGGAGTTTACGGTACAATTACAACCCCTCAACATCCAAGGCGACTTTATTCACGGTGCATCCAATCCTATAGCCGGCTAACTATATCCAATTCAAGTACTTTAAAACCACACATCACTTGCCAATATACATCATTTATCATCAATAATCCACTATTTTAAAGCATTAATCAAAGCCATTAAACCATCATGCATCACTATGCATCATAACCACATTTACTAACATCAAACCAAGGATCTCTTACCTTGAGCATCCTTCAACACATGGCTTTCAAAACCAGCATTAATCATGCTAAAACATGCTTTCAAAACAGAATTTAAACATGCAAATTAAATACATTGCATCCAACCATCTCATGGTTCATCCAAGAGAAAGAGTTTTCCCAAAAACTTACTCATGAGCTTAGTTAAGTTGTTTAGACTTAAACTAAGCTCCCACACCTTCAAACAATCATTACAAAGCTGGAAATCCCAACTTCACTCACCAATTCTGTTTCGCAAGCTTGCCGAAACACCGATCAAGCCTCCGGATCAACACCACAAGAATCTGAAGATGCCTCCCCTGTTTTAAACACATCAAAGCAGAGGATTAATGCATCATCATGCATTAAAATCTTCAGCCATTACACCTAAACTCGCTGCTCTCACCAAAACTAACATTTCGGCTACCAAACAAAACCGAAATCACTTCCAAACTCTTCCACAACATTACCCAGCCAAGATCCATCACTTCTAAACATTCCTAAACATCAATTAACATCCAAAAAGAACCTAAACTCGTCCTTATACCTTCAGCTATAACAGAACACCAAGATCACCCCAAAACCCACCATTTTCACAAGTAAAAACTTAGGAAAATCAACCTATTCGGGATTGCATTGATTAAACCTCAATTACACATCATTTAACATCCAAAATAAATTTAAAATCCATCTCAAAACAGATCCCAAACAATCACCACGAATTTCTTCAAGATTTGTTCCAAATCTTGAGTTTTAAGCCAAAATCAAGATCACAACATTAAAACCTTTTATAAAAGTTAATTTAAGGATTGAGAACTTGGGAATTTCAGTAAAGAACTGAGTATTTAGAGGAGAAGAACATCCTTACCTCTAAATGTAGATTTCTCCTTGATTAGAGCCAAAATCCTTGAAAATTCAATAAGCAAATCAAGAGGTTTTGATGTAGAAAGGATTAGGAATCAATTGATGATTGAAACCTCATCATTTAGTGTGAAAATCAAAAGAAATGTTGCTGTAGAAATGTGTTTGGCTGAGGGAATTTTGAGAGAAAATGAGATGAGAAAGTTTTTAAGAAAGTAAGTTATGAAAAGGATAAATATGGTTTCCCTCTTTTCCTTTAATTAATTAAACATTAAATGAATCATTAAAATCTAAGAAAAATCTGGAGAAATCCTTTCTTGGGTAAATTAGCTCCTTAAAGATTCAAAGTTTCAATCCTTACAAAACAGTCACCACTGAACTTTTCAAAAATTACATTTTAGTCACTATTTCGAAATGTTGCACTTCCAAACCTTATTTTGTAAAATTGATTTCACCACTCTCTTATATATATATATATATTAAAAGAGGATTTTTAGATATTTTTCCATATTTTTAAAGCATCCCGAACTAGGTTTTCCCTAAAACCACCTTTTATATTCGAACCGAAAATCAGACCGGTCCGGTTCAGACCCTAAACTTCCAAGCTCAAAATTGGGGTGTTACAACTCTCCCCCTTAAGAAATTTCATCCTCGAAATTTACCTGGAGGAAAGAGATACGGAAACTGCTTCTTCATGTCATCCTTTCGCTCCCACGTGGCTTCCTCATCACAACGATGCTTCCACAACACCTTTACCAACTCAATGGTTTTACCTCGAAGAACTTTACTGTCTCAATCCAGAATTTTCACTGGCTCCTCATCATAGGTCAAGTCTGGATTCAACTCCACTTCCTCCCCAGGCATAACATGCGAAGGATCCGATCTATACCTCCGAAGCATAGAGACATGAAACACATCATGAATCTTTTCCAACTCTTGCGGCAACCTCAACTTGTACGCAACAGGACCCACACGCTCAATCACCTTGTATGGTCCAATGTACCTAGGGCTCAACTTACCCTTTCGGCCATACATCATCACCTTCTTCCAAGGCGAAACCTTCAAAAACACACGATCACCTACCGCATACTCAATCTCCTTACGCTTCAAATCCGCGTAAGACTTCTGTCGATCAGAAGCTGCCTTCAATCGCTCACAAATGAGCTTCACCTTCTCGGTGGTTCCTTTCAACAAAGCTGGCATTGAAACCAACTTCTGACATGTTTCAACCCAACAAAGAGGAGTTCTGCATTTCCTCCCGTACAAGGCTTCATAAGGTGCCATTTGAATACTTGCTTGGTAGCTATTGTTATAAGCAAACTCCACCAAAGGCAAATGTTTCTCCCAAGAGCCTTGAAACTCAATCACACAGCACCTCAACATATCCTCCAGCACTTGGATAACACGCTCAGACTGTCCATCCGACCGTGGATGATAAGAAGTACTGAAATTCAGCCATGTACCCAATGCTTGATGCAAACATTCCCAGAAACGCGATGTAAACCTCGGATCTCTATCCGACACGATCGACTTTGGCACACCATGCAGCCACACAATCTAAGCAATGTGCAACTTTGCAAGACTATCAAATGTGTACGTAGTATGCACAGGTAAGAAATGCACACACTTCGTAAGGCGATCCACAATACCCACACCGAATTCTTCTTCGATGGCGACAAAGGCAAACCAGACACAAAGTCCATGGTAATCCTTTCCCACTTCCACTCAGGAATCCTCAACGGTTGCAACAACCCAGAAGGAAACTGATGCTCAGCTTTAACCCACTGGCAAACCATGCACTTGCTCACATACTCAGCAACATCTTTCTTTAAACCCACCCAATAGTACTCATCTATAAGATCACGATACATCTTAGTACTACCAGGGTTCATAGCAAAAGGACTACTATGAGCTTCAGTCAGAATACAACGCCTCAACTCAACATCATTGGGCACTACTATCCGACTCCCAAAACATAAAACTCCATCATCATTAAAGCAGAAATCCGATGGCCAATCCTCAGCAATATCCTGAACATGTGGCACCAAGGAATCATCCAACAGCTGCTTATCCTTTATCAACTGAACCAAGGATGGTTTCACTTTCAATTCAGCCACAAGACCGCCATCTCGCGAAATGTTCAAGCTAGCAAACATAGCCCTCAACTCCACTGCCACCTTCCTACTCAAGGCATCCGCTACAACATTAGCTTTACCTGGATGGTACTCGATCGTTAGATCGTAATCCTTAAGCAACTCCACCCAACGTCATTGCCTAAGATTCAACTCCTTTTGAGACATCAGATACTTCAAACTTTTGTGATCAGTGTACACAGTACACTTCTCACCATACAGGTAATGTCTCCAAATTTTCAAAGCAAAAACCACCGCAGCTTACTCTATGTCATGCGTAGAATAATTGCGCTCATGCACCTTCAACTGGCGCGATGCATAAGCCACTACCTTACCCTCTTGCATCAACACACACCCCAAATCAACATAGGATGCGTCACTATACACCACAAACTCTTTCCCTGATTCAGGCTGAACCAAGATAGGAGCTTGCGTCAAAGCTGCCTTAAGCTTCTCAAAAGTATGCTGCCTCGCTTCCGTCCACTCATACTTGACATCCTTCTGCAACAACTTCGTCAAAGGTGCAGCAATCTTTGAAAATCCATCCAAGAACCTCCGATAGTATCCCGCCAAACCAAGGAAACTACGGACTTCATGAACAGACTTAGGAGGCTTCCAATTCATCACTGCCTCAATCTTCTGAGGATCAACACGAATCCCCTCAGCAGAAACCACATGACCAAGGAACGCAACTTCCCTAAGCCAGAACTCACACTTTCTTTGCTTACCATAAAGCTGGTTCTCCAAAAGAGCTTGCAACACAATCCTCAAATGTCCCTCATACTCCTCCTCAGTACGAGAGTACACAAGGATATCATCAATGAACACCACAACAAACTTATCCAAATATTCATGGAACACTCTATTCATCATGTCCATAAAAGCTGCAGGAGCATTCGTCAAACCAAACGGCATCACAAGGAACTCATAATGCCCATACCTCGTTCTGAAAGCTATCTTTGGCACATCCACATCCTTCACCTTCAACTGTTAAAAACCTGACCTTAAGTCAATCTTAGAGAACACAACCGCTCCCCGAAATTGATCAAAAAGATCATCAATCCTCGGCAATGGATACCGATTCTTGATAGTCAACTTGTTCAGTTGACGATAATCGATGCACATTCTCATAGTGCCATCCTTTTTCTTCACAAACAAAACCGGTGCACCCCAATTTGACACACTTGGCCGAATGAAACCACGATCAAGCAACTCCTGAAGTTGCGTCTTCAGCTCCTTCAACTCCTTAGGTGCCATTCGATAAGGAGTAATGGACACTGGAGTTGTGTTTTCATAAAGCTCAATTCCAAACTCCACCTATCGATTAGGAGGCAATCCAGGTAACTCCTCCGGAAACACACCAGGAAACTCTCGCACACTCCTGATATCTTGCACTCGCAACTCCTTAGAGCTAGGATTCATCACAAAGGCTAGGTAGGCTTCACAACCTTGCCTCAGCATTCGGCTCGCCTCCAACGAAGACACCACATTGGCAAGAAACTTCACATTCTCACCAACCACCACTACCTCATAATCATCCGCAAGCTTCAACGAAACTCGCTTGTTCTCAAAATCCACCACAGCTCGATGTTCAACAAGCCAATCCATACCAAGGATTACATCAAAACCATAGAATGGCAATTCCATGATATCAACATGAAAAACATGATTTTGCACAACCAAGGGACATCTTCTATACAACTTCCGTGTCACAACGGTCTCACCAAAGGAACTAGTTACACGCATACCAACATCCAAAGACTCAACAGGTAAACCAAGCAATTGAGCATGTTCACGCAATATGTATGAGTGTGTAGACCCAAAATCAATCAAGGAAAGTAATGACAAGGATTACAAAGTAAAGGTACCTGCGATCACATCCGTGTCATTCCTCCCCTATCGCTGAGCATACACTCGAGCCTGGCCTCCACCCTCAGGTTGGACAGCCACCACATGTGCCACATTCCTCTCACCATCATCTCTGCGCTGGAAGTTACCATGGCCGCGCCCACGACCTCTCTATGGTGCAACAACACCAGGAGCACGTCCCTGACCACCACCGGCCAAAAGAGGATACTCCCTCTTCATGTGGTCTGTCGAACTACAATTCCAACACGAATTACCAGTCACTGCAATAGGAGCCCGCATCTCTCTCACTGCCCGAGGACAATCACGCCTCAAATGGCCACACGATCCACACGGCCATCATGTGTTCTGATCAGCTCTCGCCCTGTCTCCCTGAACAGGCGCACCATGCCCTCCACTACCACGCCTAGCAGAAGACTGATATCTCCTATCTCGTCCTCTCTTGTTCCGTCCACCACCGGAACTATACTCAGGAACTCTCTTGCCCGAGCTAGAACCAGCACTCCTGGAAGACAAACCCAGATTCTGCTCAATGCCCTTCGCCCTACTAACCAGCACATCAAAATCCGTGTACTCAGCTGCAAGCATAAAGGTCTTTACGTCCTTCACTAAACCATATCAGAAACGCTCACACCTTTCCCGCTCATCAGGAATAAGCTCAGGTGCGTACTGACTGAGACGGACAAACTGGATCTCGTACTCAGCCATCGTCATGCTTCCTTGTGTAAGAGACATGAACTCTCTTTTCTTTTCATCCAGGTATCGCACACCTAGATACTTCCACTTGAATGCGTTGAAAAACAACGTCCAAGTCACATCAACTTCCTCCATTCCAGAGACAGTGGTCGTCCACCAGGTATACGCACCATCATGTAACAGCGATACCACACATCCTAACTTCTGCACATCATTGCAGTTCATTTGTCCCAATATCCTCTTGGTACTTTCTAACCAAGATTCATAAACCTCAGCAGATAAACCTCTAAACTCAGTCCCTCCCAGACTGCGCAGACGTTCCAAAGGTAATCTCGCATTTGCATCACCCTGATGCCCAGCTCCGTGAGCTTCAGCTACTGCTGCCTGAAAGGCTCCAGCAATAGCCTGTATCAAAACTGTCATGTCAGGAGCAGCTTGCCCCTGCCCAGCTTCAGGTCCAACGACCCCAGCACCAACACCAACACCAGCTCCATCACCTCCAGCACCACCACCACCGGGCGGTCCACCACCAGGAGGAGGAGGTATATCCACAACATTGTCAGCATTGTTCTCATTCTCGTTCTGAGCCATAGCTCGCGTATTAATTCTCGTCTCTCTACGCGGTCCCATTCACTAAAATAATGCACTAACACAAATGCAAGAAACATAATTAGGCTCAACAAGGTAAGTAATCCAAGCACTCAAGCTCATTTTTCAAAAACAATTCATTTCATTAGTTTTGATATGGCAATGGGTCCCTCTAACATGCTTCAACATAACATAACATCACAATTGTACCATGTTTACAATTCACACATCAAAATTCCACTTAGATAGGCATATCATGCAATCACACATACATCACCCACATAACCATTCCCAATTACACGAGAACTCAGCTCTGATACCACCAAATGTAACCCCCTTAGCCCGGCCTAGACGGTTGACCCGAACTACGAAGATTACACGGGGAAAACCAAAGTCAACCCGAAAGTCAACCTTGATTAACGACCCTTTTTTCTTTTTAATCTTATCTAGATGCACATTAACATTAAGCGTACCCTTGGGAAAAACATACTTGAAAAACACAGCGATCCGAAAGCATTTGGGGACTCAATTTCACAACATTCAAAAGGTTAGGGACCAAATTGTAAATTCCGGAAAAATGAAGGACTTATCTGATTTTAAGGTTACCAATATCAAATTAATCATATTACATGCTTCCCTGTCAAATTTCACTTTAAACAGACACCTCAAACTCAAGCAATTGTAAAAAAGATTTCCAGGACTAAAACATAAAGCTTGCAAACCTCAAAACCATTCAAATCAGTACCCAACGGTCATCTGTTTTAGAACGGGGGTTGACCGTTCCGAAATGCGGGTTCGTTTCGAGACCTGTATCGAAACAGGGCTTGGCAGTGGCCAAAACGTTTCGGAACGACCCTATCCGTTTTGATACACGAAGGCCATTTCAGGCCCTCGTTTCGAAACGCTAGTGCCCGTTCCGATACGGACTGCCTAGAAAGTGCGGAATTTGCTGGTTTAACATACATTTAACCACTCAAACACATCCCAGTGACCTCCTAATCATGCCAACAAGTCATCATACATATAAGGTACATATTTGCATCATCAAAACACATTCATGGCATCAATTAGGAAAATCCTCAAGTCTATAGGCATGCATCCTAAAATCCAAAGCAAGCAATCTTCAAAGCATCAAAACAAGCACCAAAATGGCCATTTACAAATCCCAAAACATTTAAGGCATCATGCCACAACTAGGGAGTCCAAAACATCTCCCAAATCACATCCTAGGTTCCCATTGTCAAAAATCAAAAACTAATAATGTTGTGAAAAAGTCACCATACATGAGCTTAGCTTTCCCTTGGATTCTTAGCCTCCTTGCTGCCCTCAAACACCTCAATTATCTGCATTATTGGTTCAATAGAGAGAGCGTAAGCACAAATGCTTAGTGAGGCATGCTCTAAAGAAACAACACAATAATGCATTTTGTAAAAACACTTTTCACCAAGCCTTCTATCACAAAAACATCATTATTCATGCAACATTGCATTCTTAAACAAACATCTCATGCTTCATTAGTACAACCTGTCATATTGGCTTTCAAGTGATAATCCATAACCATTTACAACATAAAACACAATCGGATACGCGGATTACAAGCGTTGTCCCATATGCTTCATACACACTACCGAACACACAAGGTGGAGTTTACCGGTACAATCACAACCCCTCAACACCCGTGATGGAGTTTAACGGTACAATCACAACCCCTCCACATCACTCATCGGTAGTTGTATAACATCACTAACGAGATCACGGGACACACAACACAAGATCCACACATGGACTTTTAACAACCATTGTGATCTTAACCATCTCGTTAGTGTACTTGGATGGAGTTTATGGTACAATTACAACCCCTCAACATCCAAGGCGACTTTATTCACGGTGCACCCAATCCTATAGCCGGCTAACTGTATTCGATTCAAGTACTTTAAAACCACACATCACTTGCCAATATACATCATTTATCATCAATAATCCACTGTTTTAAAGCATTAATCAAAGCCATTAAACCATCATGCATCACTACGCATCATAACCACATTTACTAACATCAAACCAAGGATCTCTTACCTTGAGCATCCTTCAACACATGGCTTTCAAAACCAGCATTAATCATGCTAAAACATGCTTTCAAAACAGAATTTAAACATGCAAATTAAATACATTGCATCCAACCATCTCATGGTTCATCCAAGAGAAAGAGTTTTCCCGAAAACTTACTCTTGAGCTTAGTTAAGTTGTTTAGATTTAAACTAAGCTCCCACACCTTCAAACATTCATTACAAAGCTGGAAATCCCAACTTCACTCACCAATTCCGTTTCGTAAGCTTGCCGAAACGCCGATCAAGCCTCCAGATCAACACCACAAGAATCCGAAGATGCCTCCCCTGTTTTAAACACATCAAAGCAGAGGATTAATGCATCATCATGCATTAAAATCTTCAGCCATTACACCTAAACTCGCTGCTCTCACCAAAACTAACATTTCGACTGCCAAACACAACCGAAATCACTTCCAAACTCTTCCACAACATTACCCAGCCAAGATCCATCACTTCTAAACATTCCTAAACATCAATTAACATCCAAAAAGAACCTAAACTCGTCTTTATACCTCCAGCTATAACAGAACGCCTAGATCACCCAAAAACCACCATTTTCACAAGTAAAAACTTAGGAAAATCAACCTATTCGGGATTGCATTGATTAAACCTCAATTACACATCATTTAGCATCCAAAATACATTTAAAATCCATCTCAAAATAGAGCCCAAACAATCACCACGAATTTCTTCAAGATTTGTTCCAAATCTTGAGTTTTATGCCAATATCAAGATCACAACATTAAAACCTTTTATAAAACTTAATTTAAGGATTGAGAACTTGGGAATTTCAGTAAAGAACTGAGTATTTAGAGGAGAAGAACATCCTTACCTCTAAATGTAGATTTCTCCTTGATTAGAGCCAAAATCCTTAAAAATTCAATAAGCAAATCAAGAGGTTTTGATGTAGAAAGGATTAGGAATCAATTGACGATTGAAACCTCATCATTTAGTGTGAAAATCAAAAGAAATGTTGCTGTAGAAATGTGTTTGGCTGAGGGAATTTTGAGAGAAAATGAGATGAGAAAGTTTTTAAGAAAGTTAGTTATGAAAAGGATAAATATGGTTTCCCTCTTTTCCTTTAATTAATTAAACATTAAATGAATCATTAAAATCTAAGAAAAATCTGGAGAAATCCTTTCTTGGGTAAATTAGCTCCTTAAAGATTCAAAGTTTCAATCCTTACAAAACAGTGACCAATGAACTTTTCAAAAATTACATTTTGGTCACTATTTCGAAATGTTGCACTTCCAAACCTTATTTTGTAAAATTGATTTCACCACTCTCTTATATATATTAAAAGAGGATTTTTAGATATTTTTCCATATTTTTAAAGCATCCCGAACTAGGCTTTCCCTAAAACCACCTTTTATATTCGAACCGAAAATCAGACCGGTCCGGTTCAGACCCTAAACTTCCAAGCCCAAAATTGGGGTGTTACAACTCTCCCCCATAAGAAATTTCATCCTCGAAATTTACCTGGAGGAAAGAGATACGGAAACTGATTCTTCATGTCATCCTTTCGCTCCCACGTGGCTTCCTCATCACCACGATGCTTCCACAACACCTTTTCCAACTCAATGGTTTCACCTCGAAGAACTTTACTGTCTGAATCCAGAATTTTCACTGGCTCCTCATCATAGGTCAAGCCTGGATTCAACTCCACTTCCTCCACAGGCATAACATGCGAAGGATCCGATCTATACCTTCGAAGCATAGAGACATGAAACACATCATGAATCTTTTCCAACTCTTGCGGCAACCTCAACTTGTACGCAACAGGACCCACACGCTCAATTACCTCGTCTGGTCCAATGTACCTAGGGCTCAACTTACCCTTTCGGCCAAACCTCATCACCTTCTTCCAAGGTGAAACCTTCAAAAACACACGGTCACCTACCACATACTCAATCTCCTTACGCTTCAAATCCGCGTAAGACTTCTGTCGATCAGAAGCTGCCTTCAATCACTCACAAATGAGCTTCACCTTCTCGGTGGTTCCTTTCAACAAAGCTGGCATTGAAACCAACTTCTGACATGTTTCAGCCCAACAAAGAGGAGTTCTGCATTTCCTCCCTTACAAGGCTTCATAAGGTGCCATTTGAATACTTGCCTGGTAGCTATTGTTATAAGCAAACTCCACCAAAGGCAAATGTTTCACCCAAGAGCCTTGAAACTCAATCACACAGCACCTCAACATATCCTCCGGCACTTGGATAACACGCTCAGACTGTCCATCCGACTGTGGATGATAAGAAGTACTGAAATTCAGCCGTGTACCCAATGCTTGATGCAAACATTCCCAGAAACGTGATGTAAAACTCGGATCTCTATCCGACACGATCGGCTTTGGCACACCATGCAGCCGCACAATCTCAGCAATGTAAAGCTCTGCAAGCCTATCCAATGTGTACGTAGTATGCACATGTAAGAAATGCGCACACTTCGTAAGGCGATCCACAATCACTCACACGGAATTCTTCTTCGATGGCGACAAAGGCAAACCAGACACAAAGTCCATGGTAATCCTTTTCCACTTCCGATCAGGAATCCTCAACGGTTGCAACATCCTAGAAGGAAACTGATGCTCAGCTTTAACCCGCTGGCAAACCATGCACTTGCTCACATACTCAGCAACATCTTTCTTTAAACCCACCCAATAGTACTCATCTATAAGATCACGATACATCTTAGTACTACCAGGGTGCATAGCAAAAGGACTACTATGACCTTCAGTCAGAATAGCACGCCTCAACTCAACATCATTGGACACTACTATCTGACTCCCAAAACATAAAACTCCATCATCATTAAAGCAGAAATTCGATGGCCTATCCTCAGCAATATCCTGAACATGTGGCACCAAGGAATCATCCAACATCTGCTTATCCTTTATCAACTGAACCAAGGATGGTTTCACCCGCAATTCAGCCACAAGACCGCCATCTCGCGAAATGCTCAAGCTAGCAAACATAGCCCTCAACTCCACTGCAACCTTCCTACTCAAGGCATCCGTTACAACAGTAACTTTACCCGGATGGTACTCGATCGTTAGATCGTAATCTTTAAGCAACTCCACCCAACGTCGTTGCCTAAGATTCAACTCCTTCTGAGACATCAGATACTTCAAACTTTTGTGATCCCTGTACACAGTACACTTCTCACCATACATGTAATGTCTCCAAATTTTCAAAGCAAAAACCACCGCAGCTAACTCTATGTCATGCGTAGGATAATTGCGCTCATGCACCTTCAACTGACGCGATCCATAAGCCACCACCTTACCCTCTTGCATCAAAACACACCGCAAACCAATTTAGGATGCGTCACTATACACCACAAACTCTTTCCCTGATTCAGGCTGAACCAAGATAGGAGCTTGCGTCAAAGCTGCCTTAAGCTTCTCAAAAGCCTGCTGTCTCGCTTCCGTCCACTCATACTTGACATCCTTCTGCAACAACTTCGTCAAATGTGCAACAATCTTTGAAAATCCATCCAAGAACCTCCAATAGTATCCCGCCAAACCAAGGAAACTACGGACTTCATGAACAGACTTAGGACGCTTCCAATTCATCAATGCCTCAATCTTCTGAGGATCAACACGAATCCCCTCAGCAGAAACCACATGACCAAGGAACACAACTTCCCGGAGCCAGAACTCACACTTGCTTAGCTTAGCATAAAGCTGGTTCTCCAACAGAGCCTGAAACACAATCCTCAAATGTCCCTCATGCTCCTCCTTAGTACGAGAGTACACAAGGATATCATCAATGAACACCACAACAAACTTATCCAAATATTCATGGAACACTCTATTCATCATGTCCATAAAAGCTGCAGGAGCATTCGTCAAACCAAACATCATCACAAGGAACTCATAATGCCCATACCTCGTTCTGAAGGCTGTCTTTGGCACATCCACATCCTTCACCTTCAATTGGTAATAACCTGACCTTAAGTCAATCTTAGAGAAAACAGCCGCTCCCCGAAATTAATCAAAAAGATCATCAATCCTCGGCAATGGATACTGATTCTTGATAGTCAACTTGTTCAGCTGACGATAATCGATGCACATTCTCATAGTGCCATCCTTTTTCTTCACAAACAAAACCGGTGCACCCCAAGGTGACACACTCGGCCGAATGAAACCACGATCAAGCAACTCCTGAAGTTGCGTCTTCAGCTCCTTCAACTCCTTAGGTGCCATTCGATAAGGAGTAATGGACACTGGAGTTGTGTTTTCATACAGCTCAATTCCAAACTCCACCTCTCGATTAGGAGGCAATCCAGGTAACTCCTCCGGAAACACACCAGGAAACTCTCGCACAGTCCTGATATCTTGCACTCGCAACTCCTTAGAGCTAGGATTCATCACAAAGGCTAGGTAGGCTTCACAACCTTACCTCAGCATTCGGCTCGCCTCCAACGAAGACACCACATTGGCAAGAAACTTCACATTCTCACCAACCACCACTACCTCATAATCATCCGCAAGCTTCAACGAAACTCGCTTGTCCTTAAAATCCACCACAGCTCGATGTTCAACAAGCTAATTCATACCAAGGATTACATTAAAACCATAGAATGGCAATTCCATGAGATCAACATGAAAAACATGATTTTGCACAACCAAGGGACATCTTCTATACAACTTCCGTGTCACAACGATCTCACCAAAGGAACTAGTTACACGCATACCAACATTCAAAGACTCAATAGGTAAACCAAGCAATTGCGCATGTTCATGCAATACGTATGAGTGTGTAGACCCAGAATCAATCAAGGAAAGTAATGACAAGGATTACAAAGTAAAGGTACCTGCGATCACATCTGTGTCATTCCTCCCCTCTCGCTGAGCATACACTCGAGCCTGGCCTCCACCCTCAGGTTGGACAGCCACCACATGTGCCACATTCCTCCTGTAACCCCCTTAGCCCGGCCTAGACGGTTGACCCGAACTACGAAGATTCACGGGAAAAACCAAAGTCAACCTGAAAGTCAACCTTGGTTAACGACCCTTTTTTTTTCTTTTTAATCTTATCTAGATGCTCATTAACCCTAAGCGTACTCTTGAGAAAAGCATACTTGAAAATCACAGCGATCGGAAAGCAATAAGGGACTCAATTGCACAACATACAAAGTTAGGGAACAAAATGTAAATTCTGGAAATATGAAGGACTTAACCGATTTTAAGGTTACCAATATCAAATAAATCATATTACATGCTTCCCTGTCAAAATTCGCCTTAAACGGACATCTCAAACTCAAGCAATTGCATATAAAAAATTCAGGACTAAAACGTAAAGCTTGCAAACTTCAAAACCATTCAAATCAGTGCCCAACGGTCAACTGTTTCGGAACAGGGGTTGACCGTTCTGAAACGCGGGTTCGTTTCGAGACCAGTTCCGAAAGAGGGCCTGGCAGTGGCAAAAGTGTTTCGGAACGTCCCTATCTGTTTCGATACACGAAGGCCATTACAGGCCCCCGTTTCTAAACGTTAGTGCCCGATCCGATACGGACTGCCCATAAAGTGCAGATTTTACTGGTTTAACATACATTTAATCACTCAAACACATCCTAATGACTTCCTAATCATGCCAACAAGTCATCATACATATTAGGTACATGTTTGCATCATCAAAACACAATCATGACATCAATTAGGAAAATTCACAAGACTATAGGCATGCATCCTAATGTCCAAAGCTAACAATCATCAAATCATCAAAGCAAGCACAAAAATGGCAAATTACATATCCAAAACACTTAAGGCATCATGCCACAACTAGGGAGTCCATAAACATCTCCAAAAAACACAACCTAGGTTCCCATTGCCAAATATCAAAATCTAATAATGTTGTGAAATAGTCACCATACTTGAGCTCAGCCCTCCCTTGTATTCTTAGCCTCCTTGCTGCCCTCAAACACCTCAATTATTTGCATTATTGGTTCAAGAGAGAGAGCGTAAGCACAAATGCTTAGTGAGGCATGCTCTAAAGAAACAACACAATAATGCATTTTGTAAAAACACTTTTCACCAAGCCTTTTAACACAAAAACATCATTATTCATGCAACCTTGCATTCTTAAACAAACATCTCATGCTTCATTAGTACAACATGTCATATTGGCTTTCAAGTGATAATCCATAACCATTTACAACATAAAACACAATCGGATACGCGGATTACAAGCGTTGTCCCATACGCTTCATACACACTACCGAACACACAAGGTGGAGTTTACCGGTACAATCACAACCCCTCAACACCCGTGATGGAGTTTAACGGTACAATCACAACCCCTCCACATCACTCATCGGTAGTTGTATAACATCACTAACGAGATCACGGGACACACAACACAAGATCCACACATGGACTTTTAACAACCATTGTGATCTTAACAATCTCGTTAGTGTACTTGGATGGAGTTTACGGTACAAATACAACCCCTCAACATTCAAGGCGACTTTATTCATGGTGCACCCAATCCTATAGCCGGCTAACTATATCCGATTCAAGTACTTTAAAACCACACATCACTTGCCAATATACATCATTTATCATCAATAATCCACTGTTTTAAAGCATTAATCAAAGCCATTAAACCATCATGCATCACTATGCATCATAACCACATTTACTAACATCAAACCAAGGATCTCTTACCTTGAGCATCCTTCAACACATGGCTTTCAAAACCAGCATTAATCATGCTAAAACATGCTTTCAAAACAGAATTTAAACATGCAAATTAAATACATTGCATCCAACCATCTCATGGTTCATCCAAGAGAAAGAGTTTTCCCGAAAACTTACTCTTGAGCTTAGTTAAGTTGTTTAGACTTAAACTAAGCTCCCACACCTTCAAACATTCATTACAAAGCTGGAAATCCCAACTTCACTCACCAATTCCGTTTCGCAAGATTGTCGAAACGCCGATCAAGCCTCCAGATCAACTCCACAAGAATCTGAAGATGCCTCCCCTGTTTTAAACACATCAAAGCAGAGGATTAATGCATCATCATGCATTAAAATCTTCAGCCATTACACCTAAACTCGCTGCTCTTACCAAAACTAACATTTCGGCTACCAAATACAACCGAAATCACTTCTAAACATTCCTAAACATCAATTAACATCCAAAAAGAACCTAAACTCGTCCTTATACCTCCAGCTATAACAGAACACCAAGATCACCCCAAAACCCACCATTTTCACAAGTAAAAACTTAGGAAAATCAACCTATTCGGGATTGCATTGATTAAACCTCAATTACACATCATTTAACATCCAAAATACATTTAAAATCCATCTCAAAACAGAGCCCAAACAATCACCACGAATTTCTTCAAGATTTGTTCCAAATCTTGAGTTTTAAGCCAAAATCAAGATCACAACATTAAAACCTTTTATAAAACTTAATTTAAGGATTGAGAACTTGGGAATTTCAGAAAAGAACCGAGTATTTAGAGGAGAAGAACATCCTTACATCTAAATGTAGATTTCTCCTTGATTAGAGCCAAAATCCTTGAAAATTCAATAAGCAAATCAAGAGGTTTTGATGTAGAAAGGATTAGGAATCAATTGATGATTGAAACCTCATCATTTAGTGTGAAAATCAAAAGAAATGTTGCTGTAGAAATGTGTTTGACTGAGGGAATTTTGAGAGAAAATGAGATGAGAAAGTTTTTAAGAAAGTTAGTAATGAAAAGCTAAAATATGGTTTCCCTCTTTTCCTTTAATTAATTAAACATTAAATGAATCATTAAAATCTAAGAAAAATCTGGAGAAATCCTTTCTTGGGTAAATTAGCTCCTTAAAGATTCAAAGTTTCAATCCTTACAAAACAGTCACCACTGAACTTTTCAAAAATTACATTTTAGTCACTATTTCGAAATGTTGCACTTCCAAACCTTATTTTGTAAAATTGATTTCACCACTCTCTTATATATATATATATATATATATATATATTAAAAGAGGATTTTTAGATATTTTCCATATTTTTAAAGCATCCCGAACTAGGCTTTCCCTAAAACCATCTTTTATATTCGAACCAAAAATTAGACCGGTCCGGTGCATACCCTAAACTTCCAAGTCCAAAATCTGGGTGTTACACAAAGAGCACGTACGAATTTTTAGTTTATAGTGCACTCTCATCCTATTGATCGATCAATTATATCCGGTAAGTATCTTATCTTCTATGCCAATATAGTATGTCAAAACATCATCTCACCTACTATTTTCATGCAACATTTCTCAAATCTTTCACATCTCATTTCAAACCATAACATTTGCCATGATTTAAAACAAAAGCTCAAATCTCAACTATGCAATATGTTATTTCATGAAATCATTTCAAGCATCATCTCATGCTACAAATCATGCATAAAAACAGTAGGAATTTATCTATCTCAAACCATGAGCATGTAAAATCATTTTAGGGGCGACCACCACATATAAGAGAGAAATATAGCCAAAACTTACTTCCAGACTTAGGAAGGTGTTTCAAAACTTTCCTAAATCCCCAAACCTTGTTTCTTGTTCCTCAAGGACTTCTAAAACCATACGCACTCACCGATTACGTTTCGCTTGCTTGCCGAAACGCTATCTAGGCTCCCAGATCAACACTAAAGGCGTCCGAAGATGTCTCCCCTATTTACAACACATAAGACCAGAGGATTAATGCATCATCATGCATTGAAATCATCAGCCACACACCTAAACTCACTGCTCTACTCAAACACCTCATTTCGGCTACCAAACACAACCGAAATCATCTCCAAACTTTTCCAAAACAAATCCCAGCCAAGATCTACCACTTCTAATCATTTCTAAACATCAATCAACATCAAAAATCATCACAAACTCGTCCTTATACCTCCAGCTATGACAGAACACCAAAACCACCCCAAAAACCACCATTCTAGCATACAAAACTTGGGAATCCAAGCCTATTCGGGATTTGTTTGATAAAACCTCATTTATAACATCAATTAACATCCAAAATACTTTAGAAAACAATCTCAAAACAGAGTCTAACCATCAACAACGAAAATCATCAATATCTCTCCAAAAGCCTTGAGTTTTAATACAATTTCATGTTTCTAACATTAAAGCAACTCAAAAATCATTAACAAATGATTGATAACTTGGGAATTTCAGTAAAGAACTGATCATTAGAGGAGAAGGACGAAGCTTACCTCTAATGGCTGATTTCTCCTTGAATTGTGCAAGTTTTCTTGAAAATCTAATGTAAAAACAAGAGGATTTGATGAGGAAAAGATTAGAGATCAAAAGGAGATTGAAGTCTCATCAAAAGGAGTGAAAATCAAAGGATAATTGCTGGAGGAAATGTGTTTGGATGAAAAGAAATTGAGAGAAAATGAAATGAGAGAAAATGATGAAAGGTAGTTTCCTTTTAATTAATCTTTATTCTCCTTTAATTAAAACATTAATAAAATCACCCAATTTAAGAAGAAATCTGATTAAAAACATTTTTGTAAAATTAGCTCCTTAAAGATTCAAAGTTTCAATCCTTTACAAAATAGTCACTATTTAACTTTTGCAAAAACTGCGATTTGGTCACTACACCGAAATGTAGTATTCCCAAACCTTATTTTGTAAAATTGATTTCACTTTAATCATTAATATATTAAATGAGGATTTTTAGATATTTTTCCATATTTTTAAGGCATCCCGAACTAGGTGTTTCGTAAACCTCCCTTTAAGATTCGAACCGTTCCCGACCGGTCTGATTCGGACTCTAAAACATCTAGGCCCAAATTTGGGGTGTTGCAACTCTCCCCCTCTTAAGAAATTTCGTCCTCGAAATTTACCTGGAGAAAAAGGTAAGGAAATTGCTTCTTCATGTCTTCCTTCCTTTCCCACGTGGCTTCCTCAACACCACGATGTCTCCACAACACCTTAACCAGCTCAGTGGTCTTACCACGAAGAACCTTACTCTCCAAATCAAAAATCCCAACAGGTTTCTCATCATATGTCAAGTCTGGATTCAACTCAACTTCCTCCGCATGCATAACATGCGAAGGATCCGATCTATACCTCCGAAGCATGGATACATGGAACACATTATGTATCTTTTCTAATTCTAGAGGTAGCCTTAGCTTATAAGCAACAGGACCCACACGTTCTATCACCTCGTATGGTCCAATGTATCTTGGGCTCAACTTGCCCTTCCGACCAAATCTCATCACCTTCTTCCAAGGTGAAACTTTCAAGAACACACGGTCACCCACCGTAAACTCTATCTCCTTACGCTTCAAATCCCCATAAGACTTTTGCCGATCCGATGCTGCCTTCAACCGCTCACAAATGAGCTTCACCTTCTCTGTGGTTCCTTTCAACAAAGTCGGCATCGAGATCAACTTTTGTCCCGTTTCAGCCAAACAAAGAGGTGTTCTGCACTTCCTTCCGTACAAACCTTCATAAGGTGCCATTTGAATACTCGCCTGATAACTGTTATTATAAGCAAACTCCACCAAAGGCAAGTGCTTCTCTCAAGAGCCTTGAAACTCAATAACACATCACCTTAACATATCTTCAAGCACTTGGATAACACGCTGCGACTGTCCATCCGTCTGCGGATGATAAGAAGTACTGAAATTCAGCCGCGTACCCAATGCTTGATGCAAACACTCCCAAAACCATGTAGTGAACCTCGGATCTCTATCCGACACTATAGATTTTGGTATGCCATGAAAACGCACAATCTCAACAATGTACAACTCCGCAAGCTTATCCAAGGTGTACGTAGTATGCACATGCAAGAAATGCGCACACTTTGTAAGGCGATCCACAATCACCCAAACATAATTCTTCTTTGATGGTGATAGAGGCAAACCAGACACAAAGTCCATAGTGATCCTTTCCCATTTCCACTCAAGGATTCTCAACGGCTGCAACAACCCCGAAGGAAACTGGTGTTCAGCCTTAACCCACTTACAGACCATACACTTGCTCACATACTCCGTGACATCCTTCTTCAAACCCACCCAATAGTACTCATCCTTTAGATCACGATACATCTTTGTACTACCAGGGTACATAGCAAACAGACTACTATGAGCTGCGGTCAGAATAGTGCGCCTCAACTCAACATCATTCGACACCATTATCCGATTCCCAAAACATAGAATACCATCATCATTAAAACAGAAATCCAATGGTCTATCCTCAGAAATATCTTGAACACGTGGCACCAAGGAATCATCCAACAATTATTTATCCTTTATCAACCGGACTAGAGATGGTTTCACTTGCAATTCAGCAACAAGTCCACCTTCTCGCGATATGCTCAAGCTAGCAAACATCGCTTTTAACTCCACCGCCACTTTCCTGCTTAAAGCATCAACCACAACATTGGCCTTCCCCGGGTGATACTCGATCGTTAGATCGTAATCCTTAAGCAACTCCACCCATCGTTGTTGCCTAAGATTCAACTTTTTCTGAGACATCAAATACTTCAAACTCTTGTGATCCGTGTACACAATACAGTTCTCACCATAAAGATAATGTCTCCAAATCTTTAGAGCAAAAACCACTGCGGCCAACTCAATATCGTGCGTAGGATAATTGCGCTCATGCAGTTTCAGCTGTCGCGATGCATAAGCCACCACCTTACCCTCTTGCATTAACATACACCCCAAACCAGCATAGGATGCATCACTATACACCACAAACTCTTTCCCTAATTCAAGTTGAACCAAGATAGGAGCTTGCGTCAAAGTTGCTTTTAGCTTCTCAAAAGCTTCCCATCTCGCTTACGTCAACTCATACTTAATATCTTTTTGCAACAACTTCGTCAAAGTGGCAGCAATCTTAGAAAATCCATCCACAAACCTCCTGTAGTATCTTGCCAACCCAAGGAAACTACGGACTTCATGAACAGATTTAGGATGCTTCCAATTTATCACCGCCTCAACCTTCTGGGGATCAACTCGAATCCCTTCGGCCGAAACCACATGCTCAAGGAAAACAACTTCCTTTAGTCAAAACTCACATTTACTCAGCTTAGCATAAAGCTAATTTTCCAACAACGCTTGCAAAACAATCCTCAAATGACCTTCATACTCCTCCTCAGTACGAGAGTACACAAGGATATCATCGATGAACACCACAACGAACTTGTCCAAGAATTCATGGAACACCCTATTCATCATGTCCATGAAAGTGGCAGGAGCATTCGTCAAACCAAACAGCATCACAAGGAACTCATAATGCACATACCTCGTTCGAAAGGCTGTGTTCGGCACATCCACATCCTTCACCTTTAATTGATAGTACCCAGACCTCAGATCAATCTTTGAAAACACAACTGCTCCCCGAAACTGATCAAAAAGATCATCAATCCTCGGCAATGGATACTTGTTCTTGATGTCAACTTATTCAGCTGATGATAATCGATGCACATTCTCATCGTGCCATCTTTCTTTTTAACAAACAAGATCGGTGCACCCCAAGGTGACACACTAGACCGAATAAAGCCAGGGTCAAGCAACTCCTGAAGTTGCATCTTCAATTCCTTCAACTCCATGGGTGCCATAAGATAGGGGGCAATGGACACCGGAGTTGTGTTCTCATACAACTCAATTCCAAACTCAACCTCTCGACTAGGCGGCAAACTAGGTAATTCTTTCGGAAACACCCCAGGGAACTCACACACGGTCCTTATACCCTGAACACGCACCTCCTTTGAACTAGGATTCATAACAAAGGCTAGGTAAGCTTCACATCCTTGCCACAACATCCGGCTTGCTTCCAACGTCGACACCACATTAGCTAGAAACTTCACATTTTCTCCCACCACCACCACCTCATAATCATCCGCAAGTTTCAACGAAACTCGCTTGCTTTCGAAATCCACAACGGCTCTATGCTCAACAAGCCAATCCATGCCAAGAATTACATCAAAACTATAGAATGGCAGTTCCATAAGATCAACAAGAAACAGACGATCTTGCACCTTTAAGGGGCATCTCCTATACAACTTTCTTGTTACAATCGTCTCACCAAAGGAACTAGTAACACGCATACCAACATCCAAAGACTCAACAGGCAAACCAAGCATTTGAGCATGTTCACGCAATATGTACGAGTGTGTAGATCCAGAATCAATCAAAGAAAGTAATGACAAGGATTGCAAAGTAAAGGTACATGCGATCACGCCCGTGTCATTCCTTCCCTCACGATGGGCATACACTCAAGCCTGACCACCACCCTCAGGTTGTACAGCCACAACATGCGCCACATTCCTTGCACCATTATCCTACGCTGAAAATTACCACGACCGCGCCCACGACCCCTCTGTGGCTCAACTGCTCTCACCGAATCCTGTCCCTCTCTCAGCGGCTGAGGACAATCTTTCTTCATATGCCCTCGGTTTCCACAATTCCAACATGTCCCCAGGTTACCCCAACACTCACCAGTGTGCCTCCTACCACACCGGTGACACTCAGGAGTCCTCAAGAAAGCATTAGGTCCTTTCTGACCTCTACCAGGGTTACCACCCCCGTGTCTAGCATCAAAATGCAGCTTCCTATCCTTATGCCTCTTGTTGTGATCTCTACCATAATCGCGTTCTGCAGCTCAATTTCCCGAGCTAGATCCACCTGCTCGGCTCGCCAAACCAAGATTCAATTCAATATCCTTGGCTCTAGTGACCAAGACATCGAAATAAGTGTAATCGACTGCAAGCATATAGGTCTTCACATCCGCTACCATCCCATAATAGAACCTTTCACACCTTTCCCTCTCGTTAGGAATTAACTCAGGTGCATATTGTCTAAGGAGAACAAACTGAATCTCATATTCAGCCACATACATGCTCCCTTGCACAAGAGACATAAACTCCCTCTTCTTCTCGTCGAGGTAACGAACTCCCAGGTATTTTCGCTTGAACACATTCAAAAAGAATGTCCAAGTCACTTACTCATCCACCATTCCAGAGATAGTGGTCGTCCACCATGTATAGGCATCACCATACAACAGTGACACGATGCATCCCAGCTTCGAAATATTATTGTAGTTCAGCTGTCCAAGAATCCTCTTGGTGCTCTCCAACCAGGACTCAAAACCTTCCGGTGTCAAACCTCAAAATTCAGTCCCTCCTAGACTGCGGAGACGCTCCAATGGCATTCTCACATGAGCACCATCATGAGGTGCAGCTCCATGAGCTCCAGCTATTGCTCCCTGGAAAGCTCCAGCAACAGCTTGTATCAGCACTGTCATATCAGGAGCAGCTTGCCCCTGAACTCCCTTGGGTCCAGCAACCCCAACACCAACTCCCGCAGCACCAGCCCCAGCTCTTCCACCACCAGGTGGTCCACCAAGGGGAGGAGGAGGTAAATCCTCAGCATTCTCTACGTTCTCATTCTCAGCCATATATCTAGTATTGATTCTCAGCTATCTACGTGGCCCCATAATAAAAACAATGCAATAACAAAAATGCAACAAACCCAATTAGGCATAATAAGGTAAGTAATCCAAGTACTCAAGCTCATTTTTGAAACCATTTCTTCTCATTAGTAAAGATATGGCAATGGGATCCCCAACTACACTCCAAACATAGCATAACATCACAAAATCATCTCAATTGAATCATACATCAATATTCATACATCATACTTTCACCGGAATGTCACAATCATACATAATCATATACAGCAACCACATACCAAGCCCCAATTATTTGATAACCTGGCTCTAATACCAACAAATGTAACCCCCTTAGCCCGGCCTAGACGCTTGACCCGAACTACGAATATTACACGGGGAAAACCAAAGTCAACCCAAAAGTCAACCTTGATTAACAGCCCTTTTTTTCCTTTTTAATCTTTTATAGATACATGTTAATCCTATGTGAACACTCATGAATCATAGAGGAGAAAGGCACAATGATCGGAAATAATTTCGAGACTCAATTGCACAAATTACGCGTTTAGGGACCAAAATGTAATTTTTAGAAATTATAAGGACTTTGCAGATTTTAGATTTACCAATATGTAATTAACCATGTTACATGCTCCTCTGTCAAGTTTCGGCTTAAAAAGACATTTAAAGCTCAAGCAATTGCATCCACAACATTCATGACTAAAATGTAAACCATGAAAACATCAAATGATTCAAATCAACATCCAATAGTCAACTGTACCAGAATACCTACCCTTCGTACCGAAATGCCCGTATCGAAAAGGTGTTGACCGTTTCGGTACTCGGGTATGTTCTGAGACCGGTATCGAAACAGGCTTCACCAGTAGCCAAACTGTTTCGAAACTACTTCATCCGTTCCGAACCACCATGTCCATTACAAGCCCTCGTTTCGGAACAGGTGAGGGTGTTTCGATACACTTTGCCCAGTAACAACAGAAATTGCTAGTTTTTCATCTTTTAAACCAATCAAACATGTCTCAAAGAGTAATAAATCATACCAACAACTCATTTTGACACTAAGGAACATATTTAAGACCCTTAAGCTAGAGCATGACATCAAACACAAAAACACACAATCTAAAGGCATGCTCCCTAGTCTCAAAACCAATATAAGCAACCAATCCTCAAACAAATATTTAGGACCATTTACAACCCATAAATGCCATCATAAACATGCCAAAACTTAGGGAGTTCAAAACACATCTCCCAAATACAACCTTGAAGTCCCATTGCCAATATCAAAACTAAAGTGTATAAAAACATCACCGTACATGAGCTTTGCACTTCCTTGGATGTTCTTAACCTTCTTGCTGTCCGAAAACACCTCAATTATCTGCATTATTGGTAGAAGAGAGCGTAAGCACAATTGCTTACTGAGACATGTTCTAAAGAAACCAACATAACAATGCATTTCTTGAAAACACTTTCTCAAAAGCTTTTTCTACAACATGCTCATTCTATCTCATGCTTGAAAACCATTTCAAAGCCAAACCTCATTGAAAACACATGTATCTCAATTCTATCTCATGCATTTAAACCAATGCAAATCTCATGGCAAGGCCATACACATGCTTGTAAAACCAAAGTATTTCATATACAAATCTCATATGCATTTCTCATAGCATAAATCATCTCAACAATATGTACATGTGAATCAAAAGCATTTTCATATATTATATTGGCATTTCACATCTCATTATTACTCATATATACGGACAACATTCTCAAACCATTAGACGCTTCCGGTGGAATCTCACATCACCGTACTCACTTGTCTAGTAACATAATTTTCGGTGGAATCTCACATCACAATACTCACATGGCGGAATCTCTCATCGCCACAAAGCTTGGGTATTTCACCAAGTCCTACCTGATGGAATGACCATCACCGGTTCTCTCCCTTTGGGTTAAACCAAAGAGCACATACGAATTTTTAGTTTATAGTGCACTCTCATCCTATTGATCGATCAATTATATCCGGTAAGTATCTCATCTTCTATGCCAATATAGTATGTCAAAACATCATCTCACCTACTATTTTCATGCAACATTTCTCAAATCTTTCACATCTCATTTCAAACCATAACATTTGCCATGATTTAAAACAAAAGCTCAAATCTCAACTATGCAACATGTTATTGCATGAAATCATTTCAAGCATCATCTTATGCTACAAATCATGCATAAAAACAGTAGGAATTTATCTATCTCAATCCATGAGCATATAAAAGCATTTTAGGGGCAACCACCACATATAAGAGATCAATCTAGCCAATACTTACTTCCAGACTTAGGAAGGTGTTTCAAACCTTTCCTAAATCCCCAAACCTTGTTTCTTGTCCCTCAAGGATGTTGGGTCACGTCGGCACGCCCCGTAGCACAGTGGAAAATAAATCCGATGTAATCCAGCCAGAATCCATGAACAGGAACGAATCTGGGGTGAAAAGATGAAGAGTTACCTTTTAAAATTCTGGAAACTAGAAAACCGACAGTATGTCGGAATAACCATGTCAAGTAAAACCGGAATCGTCACAGGTTCGCAACGACCTCTACGAAGTCTACTCGAACAAAACGAACAAAGTTTCCACCTCCCTAACACTTAGGGATAAATTTCGACAGGTTTGAACAGCTTCAAGGGAGAAGTCAAAATCCCTCTAGGGATTCCTGAGGGAGTCTGAAATCGACCAGGAGTTCAATTGGGACTTGCAATCAAGCAAGGGAACCTTCAGGGATTTGCCAGGGGGCAAGTAGAACACCAGAAAAATATCGAACAGCTTCTCAGAGAGCTTTCTGGGATTTGTCGAATTCTAGTGGGGAATCCCTAGGGGTGTTGTCGAAATCTTCAAGAGGAGGAAGAGGGATGATTTGGTTGCTAGCCCTTGTCCCTTTAAATAGTATTCAGAGACTTAATTCTAGTTGAATTCCTTAAATCCAAGTTCAAGCAAAATTCATAAAATCTAATTATACTTGAAATTGGTTTACATTAAATATACATTATATTTAATAATATTAAATGAAATATATATATTTAATTATGTAGAATCTTATTCTACACAAAACATGGATTTAAATAATCATTATATTTAATCTAAATATATATAATTTTTATTATATAGAATCTCATTCTATCTTTACTTGGATTTAAATATATTTAAATATATATTTTTAATTATGTAAAATCTAATTCTACATAAACTTGGAATTAAATATACATTATATAAATTCCAAATATATATTTAAATTTCTAGAATCTTATTCTATAATATTTAAGTCTCTAAATATTTTCCATACTCTAAATAATATTTGATAAATACATTATTTATCGAATATTATTCCCATTTAAGGGAGTTGCCGATTTCCCCTATCCCATAGAGGATTTTCGGCTACCTCCCTAAAATAGGGAGTATGGTTTCCAATTTTTGTTCGTTTCATTCGAAGGGTGTGACCCTTGTAGGTTCATGCAACGTTAGCAGCAAAATTAGAACTGTTCTAATTTTACAAACAATGAGTGCCATCTAGCAATACATCATTGCTACCTAAGTTGCATGAAGTCATGGTTTGACTTTCCTAATTCCTGAATAAACTTTCTTTATGTATTTTATCATTTTGACCTTTATATCTTATATGAACACAAGTCATGGGTTAGTCACACTTGCGTTGTCCATCTAGTGTTTCTTGATGTCTTGAGTAGATTATTATAAACGAATCTCTATGATATCTCATATTATAATATTCGAGTATGGTCATGCATTTTCTAATCTCACTCAATCAAGTGGCCGAAGATATTTCTCCCATTATGTAGGAGGGACAAATCCATTCTTGATCAACCATATTTCACTACATAGGTCATCACGTATCCAATCATCAGTCTTTATAATGTAGTCAGTTACGACACACGTTTGACTATGTCAAAATACGTAAATCTTTATGTTAAAATCATGTTGATCTCAAGTCTGAGGATTATACATATGTTTATCATGAGCAATGTTGTGACTGTCACATAATTACCCAAGAAACATGCTCATAGCGGGTCAATCCAGTATGTTGTTCTCTAACAAATACTTATGTGTTGATTTTGACATCTCTATACCAATGACAACACTTGTTATCAATCAACCACATATTAGTCTTTATATATTATCACTGTCCATACCTGTAATAATATTCGACTAAGGATCCTATTTAACAATAATCGTATTATTGTATGGACATTAATATCCAATGGTTAGTTTGATGCACAGAAACAACCAAATGATAATAACGACAATGCCATTACTTGATAAATCTAGTAAAATAGTATGTCTATTCAATCATCATATGATTGGTCTTTAGGCATACTCCAACAATCTCCCACTAGCACTAAGACCAATCATTCTCGTATTTAATACAATATGGCTTAGTGTAACTGACATGCTTATGCTGTGTCAAAAGATTTGTTAGGGAGTTGACAAAGTTATCAACTTTGTGCGTATGTTGCATACTTTCACATCTCCAAGATGTAAGTACTTTAGAATATGTTTGGATTTATTGATGAGATCTGGGTTTTATTTGCTTACGCAAAGGTTCCATCATAACAGAGTTATGTAGCATCTAATATGCTGAGAACAACCCTTAGTTCAGAAGTGAACCCTTTAGATCCAAACATCCTTCTTTATTGCTATGTCGACTGTAATACATTCAACCTATGTTGTAGAGTTAGATACTGTCTCATGTTGCTAACTTGCAGTATCTTTTATTAATGCAAAACGAATTGTGATCTTTAGTTCCTTTTGATGAGTATGTCATCTACATACAATACTTAGGAAAGTAACAATGCTCCCACTAGCTCTTTTGAAAACAAGACTCCCCTTTGTTTCTAGATAAACAAAACCTTTTGATTGTATCTTCTGAAATGAATATCCCAACTTCGAGAAGCTTGCCTTAGTCTACAGATAGACCTTTTTAGCTTACATATCTTCCAAGTGTTTACTAGAGTGACAAAACCTTCTGGATGTGTCATGTACACAATTGTTTCAAGTTTTCCCTTAGGAAAGTGGTTTTGACATTCCTTTATTTGATTCCATAATCATCGTATGTAACTACTTGCAAGTGAGATTAAGATGGAATAAACATAGCTACAAGGAAGATGCTTTATCATAGTCCATACTATGAAGCTTGTCGAATACTTTTAGCGACGAATCATCCTTTGTATGTTTTATCATCCATGTCGGTTTTTCATTTTTGAAAAACTCATCCATACGTCTTAGGTTTTACCCTTTTAGGTAACCAAAGTCTATACTTGGTTTTAGACATGGATACCATCTCATATCTCATGACTCTTAGCCATTTCTCAAATTTTGGGCTCACCATTGCTTTCTGATAAGACCTAGTCTTTATCTTGATCCGAAAAGAAGAGTGTTTCCATGTACGGATAGTGAGAAATCCATATTTCTCAAGTATATGGTATTCTCTTAAGGATCAACATAATGGTTGTGTTTTGTTCCAATGTTCCATGATCATTTATGGAACATTCTCAATCTTTGGTTCATAAATTTGTTGTCTACAATTTCTTCACATTCCAAATTCCATTTTTCCTTTTGTGAGAGGTAATCTCTTTCGCGAGAAACTCTCGTTTGAGCAACAAACATTTTGTTCTCGTTGAAAAATGAAATCCCTTAGTGATAAGTATTCTCTTTCGAGATAAACTATCGTTTGAGCAACAAATATTTTGTTCTCGTTAAAGTTGAAGAAACAAACGCTTTGTTCTTGTTAGGATAAACAAAAAATGGAGTTTTTAAGGTTTGAACTTTGTAAACATTTTAACATGCAAGTAACCTTAAAACTTCAAAGGTATTCTAGAACAATTCTTAGTCCATATCTTATATGGCGTTTCGAACCAAGTTTAAAAAACGATTAAGTATGAGAGTTGTTTTTCTAGTGTGTAAAGAAGTCGAAAATGACTTGTTCTGAATCAAAACATGTCTAACATATTTGATTCTCTTTCAAAGACTTTTCGTTCCACTTGTGGGATTTAATTATGGGACAATCCCATATTCTTTGAAAGTTCATCAAACTTTAAGTATTCTTGAATTTGATCTCATCAAATTACCTTAATAATTTTACGAGTTTGAGATTAGTCATTTGTTTTATTTATCTTATAAATATTATTGATTTGATTAATTTAAAGATCATTGATTCGTTGTGCCATAAGAGATTAAAAGAATAACATTTATTTAAATAATCTCAAAATTAAAATATCTTGTCCTTACAAGATAACTAAAACTTAGGCACAAAATAATAATCTTAAAAACTAAAACAAATCTATTTAAGCAAAAACACATTTCCTAATGGATGATGTAGCAACTCTTGCTTTATTTCCATTCGCAGGTCCATGTCTATTATGATGCCTTCTCTTTAGAAGCCTCTGAGGTTGATGCCTCACTCGTTTTTGCTTTCATGACTTCTTGTAGGTGTGTGGGGCAGTTTCTCTTCCAATGTCCGGTCTTGCCGCAATGGAAACATTTTCCATCCTTCTTGATTCCCTTCTTAGGTTTCAATGCCTCCTTTCCATCGGTTTTGGTCTTACCATCACCTTTAGACTTTGCTGCCGATTTACCTTTCTTCTTGCCCTTGCGGACCATCAGAACATGTTTAGGTCCTACCTTCTTCAGGTTGATTTCAACAGTTCTCAACATGCCGAGCAACTGTGGCAATGTCTTGTTAATTTCATTCATATTGAAATTAAAGACGAACTGATTAAAACTATCCGGCAACGATTGCAGGATGTCATTAGCAGCTAATTCGTCTTTCAGCGGAAAGTCGTGCTTCTCCAACGTTTTGATGTAGCCCATCATTTTGATGACGTGAGCTCCTACGGGAGATCCCTCACTAATCTTGCATTGAAATAGAGCTTTAGAGGTCTCGTACCTCTCTTGACGAGCTTGCCCTTCATAAATCTCCTTGAGATTTTGAATCATATCATAAGCTACCATGTCCTCATGTTGCTTCTGAAGCTCAGGGGTCATGGAGGGAAGCATAATACAACCAACATCCAACATGTCGTCCATGTGTTTCTTAAACTTGTCTTTGTCAGCTCTGGAAGCAGTGGCAACCGGTTCATCAGGAACATGTTCTTCAATGACATATTCCTTCTTTTCCTGTTTGAGAACAATTCTCAAATTGCGGAACCAGTCAAGGAAGTTAATGCCATTGAGCTTATCCTTCTCAAGGATAGATCGTAGAGATAGAGTATTATTTGCCATTAATTCTACAACAAAGAAAATATGCTACATAAGTTTTACTAAATTTTAAAATTTATAGATAGGTCTTTACTATAAATTTACTCCCACTATTTTCTTTAAAATTAAAAACCCTCTAGTTTTAATTTCAGAAAAACGTTTCGATAGTTTTTCTAGTGAGTGAGGATCCGTATTTCACCATTCTTAAATCAGCTTTGGCCAGTCTTTTAGGAAATGGTTATTTAGGTAAGTAACACCTTACTAATTACATCTCATGTAATTTCTCATCTTTTGGCGAACAACTCTTGTTCTTTAAATCATCTTATGATTAACCAAAACTTTTAACCACTAGCTTATTCTTCACGTTTAACTAAGATAGATAAATGTGACATTCCTTTGGCAAAGCTCGCATTATATCGATCGAAGCTTTAACGAGGGTAAATATTGGATGGTTAAAACAAACTTAGAATTATAGTAAGAGATTTACTTAATTATCTCATCATTTTAACATTGATCCTATCAATAGAACTGTGTTTAATCATGCTTATAAAACATCCATTGCATCACATACAAGGTAAATATAAGTGGTAAATAAATATGCAATGATTATAACCCTTCTTAACCTAAGGTGACCCGTCCCAAGCCAATGGGAGGACCATTCTACTGAAGATAGAATCTGCTTCTGAAACGCCTGGTCTACCAGGGAAGGCCCACCACACTGCTATGTTGGTCCTTACTTTATCTCTAGGAGTATTTACAATTTTTAGAAACTCGCGTTACATGCGAGGGAGTGAGATGAGAAGAGAAGTACAATAGAAGATAGAGAAAGGCACGGCACGCAGGCCGTAGTTATAAAAACAAAAACTATAAAGGCTATGGGCTATAACCATGCAAAACAAACACCGTGCAATCAAACATGCATTTCAAACATCGTGCGAACAAAGTAACGACGTGTTTACGGAGTTTTAAACTGATTATCCCTATGTTGCGGTTAATGGGCCAAAGAATGATCACGAGGTTTCATAAACCATTTGCGTTAACGAACAAATGCACCAGGTAGGTCAACATGAAAGAGAGGTGGCGCACTAGGCACACTTAAGTACCAGGTCTTTGATGATGCCAATCCTAGACATGCATTTTTCATAACGTCTAACCATAACTCTTATGGATTCACCGTGAAAGATAGTTTGATAACTTTTATCAAATTAGAAGCCCTTTCAGAGATTTCATAAATCTATGAAACTACGAACAACTACTTGTTCTCTAAACTAACTATTAGTCTCAACATGTTAACATTTAACATTGAAGCAACCTAACATAGTTATGATTAACTCTTAATCATTCAGTGATAATCGAAATAAGTCATTATTAGGTGTGATACGATAAATGATAAATATCTAAATTGAATCAAACATCATGCATCTCATACATAAACATCACCCAAGAATTTAAGTCTGAATTCGTATGATACAAGTGGCTCCGATACCACTGTTGGGTTACGTCGTCACGCCCCGTGGCGCATCGGAAAATAAATCCGACGTAATCCAGCAAGGATCCATGTACAGGAACGAATCCGAGGTGAAAAGATGAAGAGTTACCTTTTAAAACTCTGGAAACTGGAAAACCGACGGTATGTCGGAATAACCACGTCAAGTAAAACGGGAATCGTCACAGGTTCACAACGACCTCTACGGAATCCACTCGAACAAAACGAACAAAGTTTCCACCTCCCTAACACTTAGGGATAAATTTCGACAGGTTTGAACACCTTCCAGGGAGAAGTCGAAATCCCTCCAGGGATTCCTGAGGGAGTCTGAAATCGACCAGGAGTTCAACCGGGACTTGCAATCAAGCAAGGGAACCTTCAGGGATTTACCAGGGGGCAAGTAGAACACCAGAAAAATATCGAACAGCTTCTCAGAGAGCTTTCTGGGATATGTCGAATTCTAGTGGGGAATCCCTAGGGGTGTTGTCAAAATCTTCAAGAGGAGGAAGAGGGATGATTTGGTTGCTAGCCATTGTCCCTTTAAATAGTATTCAGAGACTTAATTCTAGTTGAATTCCTTAAATCCAAGTTCAACCAAAATTCATAGAATCTAATTCTACTTGAAATTGGTTTATATTAAATATACATTATATTTAATAATATTAAATGAAATATATATATATATATATATATATTTAATTATGTAGAATCTTATTCTACATAAAACATGGATTTAAATATACATTATATTTAATCCAAATATATATATTTTTTATTATATAGAATCTCACCTTTCGTACCGAATTGCCCGTACCGAAACGGTGTTGACCGTTTCGGTACTCGGGCATGTTCCGAGACCGGTATCGAAACAGGCTTCACCAGTAGCCAAACTGTTTCGAAAGAGCTTCATCTGTTCTGAACCACCATGGCCAATACAGGCCCTCATTTTGGAACAGGCGAGGGTGTTTCGATACACTTTGCCCAGTGACAATAGAAATTGATGGTTTTTCATCTTTTAAACCAATCAAACATGTTTCAAAGAGTAACAAATCTTACCAACAACACATTTTGACACTAAGGAACATATTTAAGACCCCTAAGCTAGAGCATGACATCAAACACAAAAACATACAATCTAAAAGCATGCTCCCCAGTCTCAAAACCAATATAAGCAACCAATCCTCAAACAAAATATTTAGGACCATTTACAATCCATAAATGCCATCACAAACATGCCACAAACTTAGGGATTTCAAAACACATCTCCCAAATACAACCTTGAAGTCCCATTGCCAATATCAAAACTAAAGTGTATAAAAACATCACCGTACATGAGCTTTGCACTTCCTTGGATGTTCTTAACCTTCTTGCTGCCCGAAAACACCTCAATTATCTTCATTATTGGTAGAAGAGAGCGTAAGCACAATTGCTTAGTGAGACATGCTCTAAAGAAACCAACATAACAATGCATTTCTTGAAAACCATTTCAAAGCCAAACCTCATTGAAAACACATGTACCTCAATTCTATCTCATGCATTTAAACCAATGCAAATCTCATGGCAAGGTCATACACATGCTTGTAAAACCAAAGTATTTCATATACAAATCTCATATGCATTTCTCATAGCATAAACCATCTCAACAATAGGTACATGTGAATCAAAAGCATTTTCATATATTATATTGGCATTTCACATCTCATTATTACTCGGATATGCAGACAACATTCTCAAACTACTAGACGCTTCCGGTGGAATCTCACATCACCGTACTCACATGGCGGAATCTCTCATCACCACAAAGCCTGGGTATTTCTCCAAGTCCTACCCGATGAAATACCCATCATCAGTTCTCTGCCTTTGGGTTAAACCAAAGAGCACATACGAATTATTAGTTTATAGTGCACTCTTATCCTATTGATCGATCAATTATATCCGGTAAGTATCTCATCTTCTATGCCAATATTGTATGTCAAAACATCATCTCACCTACTATTTTTCATGCAACATTTCTCAAAATTTTCACATCTCATTTCAAACCATAACATTTGCCATGCTTGAAAACAAAAGCTCAAATCTCAACTATGCAACATGTTATTTCATGAAATCATTTCAAGCATCATCTCATGCTACAAATCATGCATAAAAACAGTAGGGATTTATCTATCTCAAACCATGAGCATGTAAAAGCATTTTAGGGGCAACCACCACATATAAGAGAGCAATCTAGCCAATACTTCCTTCCGGAATTAGGAAGGTGTTTCAAACCTTTCCTAAATCCCCAAACCTTGTTTCTTGTCCCTCAAGGATGTTGGGTCACGTCGGCACGCCCCGTGGCGCAGCGGAAAATAAATCCGATGTAATCCAGCCAGGATCCCTATACAGGAACGAATCCGGGGTGAAAAGTTGAAGAGTTACCTTTTAAAATTCTTGAAACTGGAAAACGGACGGTATGTCGAAATAACCACGTCAAGTAAAACCGGAATCGTCACAAGTTTGCAACGACCTCTACGGAGTCCACCCGAACAAAACGAACAAAGTTTCCACCTCCCTAACACTTAGGGATAAATTTCGACAGGTTTGAACACCTTCTAAGGAGAAGTCGAAATCCCTCTAGGGATTCCTGAGAGAGTCTGAAATCGACCAGGAGTTCAACCGGGACTTGCAATCAAGCAAGGGAACCTTCAGGGATTTGCTAGGGGGCAAGTAGAACACCAGAAAAATATCGAACAGCTTCTCAGAGAGCTTTCTGGGATATGTCGAATTCCAGTGGGGAATCCCTAGGGGTGTTGTCGAAATCTTCAAGAGGAGGAAGAGGGATGATTTGGATGCTAGCCCTTGTCCCTTTAAATAGTATTCAGAGACTTAATTCTAGTTGAATTCCTTAAATCCAAGTTCAACCAAAATTCATAGAATCTAATTCAACTTGAAATTGGTTTATATTAAATATACATTATATTTAATAATATTAAATGAAATATATATATTTAATTATGTAGAATCTTATTCTACACAAAACATGGATTTAAATATACATTATATTTAATCCAAATATATATATTTTTTATTATATAGAATCTCATTCTATCTTTACTTGGATTTAAGTATATTTAAATATATATTTTTAATTATGTAGAATCTAATTCTACATATACTTGGTATTAAATATACATTATATAAATTCCAAATATATATTTAAATTTCTAGAATCTTATTCTATAATATTTAAGTTTCTAAATATTTTCCATACTCTAAATAATATTTGATAAATACATTATTTATCGATTATTATTCCCATTTAAGGGAGTTGCCGATTTCCCCTATCCCATAGGGGATTTTCGGCAACCTCCCTAAAATAGGGACTATGGTTTCCAATTTTTATTCGTTTTATTCGAAGGGTGTGACCCTTGTAAGTTCATACAACGTTAGCAGCAAAATTAGAAATGTTCTAATTTTACAAACAATGAGTGGCATCTAGCAATACATCATTGCTACCTAAGTTGCATGAAGTCATGGTTTGACTTTCTTAATTCCTGAATAAACTTTCTTTATGTATTTTATATTTTTGTCCTTTATATCTTAGATGAACACAAGTCATGTGTTAGTCACACTTGCGTTGTCCATCTAGTGTTTCTTGATGTCTTGAGTAGATTATTATAAACGAATCTATATGATATCTCATATCATAATATTCGAGCATGGTCATGCATTTTCTAATCTCACTCAATCAAGTGGCCGAAGATATTTCTCCCATTATGTAGGAGGGACAAATCCTTTCTTGACAACCATATTTCACTACATAGGTCATCACATATCCAATCATCAGTCTTTATAATGTAGTTAGTTATGACACATGTTTGACTATGTCAAAATACGTAAATCTTTATGTTAAAATCATGTTGATCTCAAGTCTGAGGATTATACATATGTTTATCATGAGCAATGTTGTGACTGTCACATAATTACCCAAGAAACATGCGCATAGCGGGTCAATCCAGTATGTAGTTCTCTAACAAATACTTATGTGTTGATTTTGACATCTCTATACCAATGACAACACTTGTTTTCAATCAACCACATATTAGTCTTTATATATTATCACTGTCCATACCCGTAATAATATTCGACTAAGGATTCTATTTAACAACAATCGTATTATTGTATGGACATTATTATACAATGGTTAGTTTGATGCACATAAACATATCAAATGATAATAACGACAATGCCATTACTTGATAAATCCAGTAAAATAGTATGTCCATTCAATCATCATATGATTGGTCTTTGGGCATACTCCAACAAAGGACTTCTAAAACCATACGCACTCACCGATTACGTTTCGCTTGCTTGTCGAAACGCTATCTAGGCTCCCGGATCAACACCAAAGGCGTCCGAAGATGTCTCCCATGTTTATAACACATAAGATCAGAGGATTAGTATATCATCATGCATTGAAATCATTAGCCACACACCTAAACTCGCTGCTCTACTCAAACACCTCATTTCGGCTACCAAACACAACCGAAATCATCTCCAAACTCTTCCAAAACAATGCCCAGCCAAGATCTACCACTTCTAATCATTTCTAAACATCAATCAACATAAAAAATCACCACAAACTCGTACTTATACCTCCAGCTATGACAGAACACCAAAACCACCCCAAAAACCACAATTCTAGCATACAAAACTTGGGAATCCAAGGCTATTCGGGATTTCATTGATAAAACCTCATTTATAATATCAATTAACATCCAAAATACATTAGAAAACAATCTCAAAACCGAGTCTAACCATCAACCACGAAAATCATCAAGATCTCTCCAAAAGCATTAAGTTTTAATACAATTTCATGTTTCTAACATTAAAGTAACTTAAAAATCATTAACAAAGCATTGACAACTTGATAATTTCAGTATAGAACTGATCATTAGAGGAGAAGGACGAAGCTTACCTCTAATGGCTAATTTCTCCTTGAATTGGGCAAGTTTTCTTGAAAATCCAATGTAAAAATAAGAGGATTTGATGAGGAAAAGATTAGGAATCAAAAAGAGAGTGAAGTATCATCAAAAGGAGTGAAAATCAAAGGATAATTGCTGGAGGAAATGTGTTTGGCTGAAAAGAATTGAGAGAAAATGAAATGATAGAAAATGATGAAAGGTAGTTATGAAAAGTCAAAGGTAGTTTCCTTTTAATTAATCTTTATTCTCCTTTAATTAAAACATTAATAAAATCACCCAATTTAAGAAGAAATCTGATTAAAAACATTTTGGTAAAATTAGCTCCTTAAAGATTCAAAGTTTCAATCCTTTACAAAACAATCACTATTTAACTTTTGCAAAAACTACGATTTGGTCACTACACCGAAATGTAGTATTCCCAAACCTTATTTTGTAAAATTGATTTCACTTTAATCATTCATATATTAAATGAGGATTTTTAGATATTTTCCATATTTTTAAAGCATCCCGAACTAGGTGTTCCCTAAACCTCCCTTTAAGATTCGAAACGTTCCCGACCGGTCCGATTCGGACTCTAAAACATCTAGGCCCAAATTTAGGGTGTTACAGTGAGACTAGATTTTCTTTGCCTCTTTCTTTTCAATATTCCCGCAATTAACTTTTTAGTAAATATACTCGAATGGTCATGCAAGGAATTTCGTCGTGTGTACTTACTTCCAATATTAAAGGTTTGTATCACGCAGAAGTGGCAAACTGTCTTTTGCGGCATGCTAACGTTTTCTTTAGGATAAAGGGATTTCGCTTCTTTTAATAGTCTTGCATACCATGTAGCATATTGTGTATCGGGGGGTCATGCCCCTAGCTCGAGATAGCGGTTGAGGTTGTTGTTTCCACTATTGTATAATTCCAAGATCGTGATGGACCTATGGGAAGATTGCTTATTTACAGCATGACGATATGCGAAGTCAATAGGCTTTATTGAATATAAAGCAAGTTGAATTGTTGTAGTCAAATGTTAAAACTTTGTGCCAATATCATAATTATTTTAGTATTTTCTTTGGATTTGGATAAGGGAGATTTTGATTTCTTTAGTTGTGACATCAATTATATAGGCAGAAATTGTTAATGTTGTACTTTCCTTTGTAGTTCGCGATGTTTAGCTTCTTATTTTGGTAGCAATTTGATGTCAGAAACAAAGTTTTGTCTTTCTTTTGGGAATGGATTTGCGAAAGTAAGTGGAATTGTTGTAGTCAAAGGATAAAATAGTTGTGCTCATCTAGCAGCCGTTCATATTGGAATTTGGAAAATCAAAGGTTTATTTTTTATCCTTTGCTATAAGTAGGACTCTCTTAGGGTTGTATTTTTACAAGTTGATTTGCGAGTAGTTTACTCTCTCTTTTGTGGTTTTTCTAGTGTATGACTTTGGTCATGTGATCTTGAAGGGAGGGAGAGAGGAAAACATGTTTATTGTGTTTGAACGGCATGATCCGAGTAGGGCTATTTAGTGTCTGTGTTATTTGTATCGACATGCAATAGGGTTCGAAAGGCTATGATTGGCCATTTGTAGAGATGAACATCGACATGTAGAGTTCCTGGAAAACCTCTCTCTCAAGATTTTCGAAATACTTTGGTTCGTTTATTGCTGCCAATTGTCTATCAGCTGCTGGGGAGTTTGTTGGCTTTGAGACAACAAAGAGAACATGTGTTTGTCTCTTTTCACCTCATGCAAACTTCCTTAGAGAACTCTCTTTTATCTAAACAAATGGACATAGTGTCGACCCCGACCTTCCCTAAACTAAGTTTGCCCAAAAGAATCTATAAATAATTCTCCCCTTGTTGGGTTATGTGATCACATCATTCGTTTATTTTGATTCTATGGGAAAGCTCGTCTATCAGTATTTGTAATGCTATGATCATTTGGTTTCACTAAATTATTCATGTATTGTATTGATTTTAATGGTTAAAATGCCCGTTTATTTTGTATGATAATATACAACGCTTTTGCACCCCTTTTGTATTTGCTATCGTTATTACTTTCTTGGGGTATTGTATGTAAGTGCTTTTTTTATGAGTCACTATCTCTTAATGGCAACCCTGTGTTGTGCCTTAGTGTCTGAAATTACTAGTCTCTCTCTTTTGTTATGAAGTTTTTCTATTGTTTGCTATGCTCACCCATCAACTTGGTCTGTGCTATCTGGGAGATCTGGGTGTTACTATTAGCGTCCCCATAATATTATGTTTGAAAATAATGCCTCTAAACTGGTAAAAATAAGAATCTTGCTATCCTTGCGTTCTTTTGGATTTTGGTATATATGAAGAGCTTTGATATTGGTTGAAGTGATCAGGGTTGTGGGTAGTTGGGTGAGATAAGATAGACATATATAACTGTGAAAAGTGGGATACTGTATGTTTATTTTTTTATTCCCTGTTAAATTAGCTTTTCGTGCTTAATGTCTATTTGTTATTTGTTTTGATTCATACAATTCAGAGCATGCTGAGATGGAAAGAGGAAGTTTTTTTATTGCTGGTGATAGGCGCGTGTGCCTACCCGTGCGTTTATTGATTAGAAATTTGGAGGTTGCGTGATTTTGGTTACTTGCTCGATATTTCAGGATCTGGGAATTGAATGCTGATCTTGACAGTTTTCCATATTTAAATTTGAGACATTAGGGCTTGGTATTCTCATCTTTACTATAAATAGGACTCCCCTAGGTTTTTATTTTAGTAAGTTAACTTTAGAAGTGTTTTACTTTTTATTTTATAGTCCTTTTGTACAACTTTATTTGTCCTGTTCTGAGAAGAGGGAAAACAAGTATGCTTGTAGTAATGGGCGACAAGCAGAATTTGTGCATTATAGATCCTGGGGGTTATTTGGTACTTGTGTTATTCGTATCGGCATATAATAGTATTCAGAAGGCCATTAGCCATTTGTAGGGATGAACACCGACAAACAGAGTATTTGGAAAACATTGCTCTCAACATTTGTCTAATGGCTACTATTTGTTGGTGTATGGAACTACGTTGAGACGAGGAAAATATAGGTCGTACTCTTGTACCTGGGAATGTGATAGGATTTACTGCTCTCTTCGATTGTTTAAGGTTGAGGTGGTTGCTTGTGGTGTTGACAACTGTGATGTTAAATAGTTCACACTAGATGACTTGTTAAGGCAGAGTTGAAGCGGAATTGAAGGTGATGTCTGTCATCTATATGTACTTTTCCTGCTATATTAGGAATCCCACTTTTATCTCAATCAATGGGAGTTTCTACTACTTCATGATTCTCTCCGAACCAAATTCGCTTAGAAAGAATATTTAAGGATGCCCATATTTCCCTTATATGTACTTTTTGGTGGGATAGTTCTTAATTACGATATTCCTACTCACGTATCTATATTCGGGAATATGATTGTCATTTTAGAGTAGATTATACAAGTGGTATTTTTTTATGGGATCGCGCATTGCTTATTGGAATTATGTTTGTAGCCTAGTGCTCGTATTGTACTTATTCTTTTTTTTCAATTTGTGATAAATATAAACCTTTAATGCTTGCAATTTTGCCAAATAAGCAGACGACAAACCCTTGCCCATGATGTAATTAGTTCGTTGGGGGATTCACTTTATGTTGTTTCTCATGGAACGACATCACTATCTCGGGGCAAATTATATATTTGCGTAACTATCTGGAGTTGGGTGGGTTCTTACCTCCTAGGTGAGGTAATTTTTGATTGCTAAGTTGGTTCGTGCTCATATAGTTTACTGTGCTCTTTGTTAGAGGCGGTAGATACTGAATGATTTCTTTGAATTTGCAGCGAGTGTAACCTGGATAGGTTGGCAAATATTTATTTTCAGGCATTGTGTGTACTTACTTTGTAACCCCCTTAGCCCGGTCTAGACGGTTGACCTGAACCAAGGTGATTACACGGGGAAAACTGAAGCCAACTCGTTAAAGCTGACTCCAATTAACGACCACTTTTTTATCTTTCCTAGATGCGAATTAGATCATATGTGATGAACAAAGAGTAAAGGATAAAATGGTGCATCGATCAGATGTCGTTTAGGGGTTCAATTGCACAATTTAAGCTTTTAGGGACCAAAATGTAATTTTCATAAATTACAGGGACCTTTCCAATTTTTAAAGTTACCAATATGCAATTAATCATATTTCATGCTTCTCTGCAAAATTTCATCTCAAACGGATCATCCAATCTCATTCAATTGCATACACAATATTCAGGGACCAAAATGTAACATTTCGGACTTGTAAAGGCTCCATTTAACTAAATTAACGGTCATGTATCGATACCCTTCTACCCCGTATCGATACACGGGGAGGCAGTAGCCAAAGTTGAGCAAGGGTATCGATACACTTCCCCCATGTATCGATATACCCTACAAAGTTTGCACAGGTGTATCAATACACCTGATGCCCGTATCAATACACCTTCACCATTTTAGCTTGAGGGTATCGATACACTTCCCCCGTGTATCGATACAGCCTTCAAAGTTTGCACAGGCGTATCAATACACCTGATGCATATATCAATACACATGTACATTTTAGCTTAAGGGTATCGATACACTTGCCCGAGTATCGATACCCATACTAGAAATGGTCTAGAAATATCCCCAAAAATGCATCATACTTCATCCAATCACCCCAAAACACATGGACATGTTTATAACATCAAAACTAACATAAGAGCATTCAACTCTAAGCACATGGCAATCATTTGATATAACATCACGAGAACACAAGGCATATAAAAAAGCATGCTTTAACCAAAAACCATAAGCATCCCAAAAGGTAAGGTAAAGCAACAAAACAAGTATAATGGCCTTCTATAAACCGGAAAGAGCACACATATCTTGCTACAACTCAAGGGAGTCCAAAACACATATTCCTAAAACAATCAATTAAATCCCATTGCCATATATCATTACTAAAGGTAAATGTAAAACATCATACTTGAGCTTATCTACTCCTTGGATTCCTTTAAGCCTCCTTGCTGCCCAGGATGTCTCAAATATCTGCATTGTTGGTAAAAAAAGAGTGTAAGCACAATAGCTTAGTGAGACATGCTCTAAAAACACCAACACAACAATGCAGGTTTTTAAAACATTATCTTGAAATCTATTTCTAAAACCATGCTCTTTCTAACTCATGCTTGAAATTCATTTCAAAGCAAATCACCATTTGAGAACCACATGTACCATCTATCTATCTCATGCATTCAACCAATGCAAAACTCATGGCAAAGCCACACATGCTTGATATACAAAAGCATTTCATAATATCAAAATCTCATATGCATTTCTCATAGCATAAAAACATTTCAACCATTGGTACATGTGAATCGTAGCTCATTCTCATATATTGGCATTTCATTTTCTATCTTTACTCCGATGTATAGATTAGCTTGACATAAGTCAAGTCCTACCCCGGTGGAATCTCGCATCACCGGACTCTCATGGCGGTATCTATCTTCACCACAAAGCTTGGGTGTTTCACCAAGACCTACCCTGATGGAATCTCTCATCATCGGACTCTCACTTTGGATTGGGATGGCACTACCCCCATTGCCCGACTCCAAAGAGCACGTACGAATTTTAGTTTAGAGTGCACTTTACATCCTATTGGTCGACCAATTATATCCGGTAACATCTCATCAATTATGCCAATATATTACATTAAAAACATCATCTCACCTACTGTTTGGATACAACATTTCTGAACCAATATCATCTCATTTCAAAATCAAATTTCATGCATAGCATTTAATAAAAATCTCAAAACTCTTTGCAACATTTCTCAATCTATTGAGATCAATATAGCATCTCATATCATGTCATAAATCATGTATAAAATAGTAGAAATTTTCTATCTCAAATCAAGAGCATGTCACAAGCATTTAGGGGCATCATCCACATTTTGAGAGTGAATCTAAACATACTTATTTCCGGACTTAGGATGGTGTTTCAAACCAATCCTAAATCTCAAAAACTCGTTCCCTTGTCCCTCAAGGACCTTCTAAAACCATGTTTCACTCACTGATGGAGTTTCGCTTCTTTACCGAAACAATTTCTAAGCTTCCGGTGCCTCCGGATCAACACCAAACGCGTCCGATGAAGTCTCCCTGTTCAACACACATAAGAGCAGAGGATTAATGCATCACCATGCATTAAAATCACCAGCCACTCATTCCAACCCGCTGCCCCGCTCAAAACTAGCATTTCAACTATCCGAAACAACCGAAAACACTTCCAAACTTCCACCAATCAAAACCCAACCAAGATCTATCAATTCAAACCTTTTCTAAACTTCAATTAACATAAAAAATCAGCATAATATCGACCTTATACCTCTAGCAATAGCAGAACATCAAAAACTGCAAATCTAACATCTTAAAATTAGAGACCCAAACCTATTCGGGATTTATTTGTTAAAACCTCATTCTCAACATCAAATAACATCCAAAATATGTTGAAAATCAACCTCACTTCAGATCATCACATAGAAATACGAAAATCACCAAGATCTCCCAAGAATCTTGAATTTAACAACTCTTTCTTGTTTATAACATTAAAACAACTCAAAAACAATTAACAAAGGATTGATAACTTAGGAATTTCAGTAAAGAACTGATCATTAGAGGAGAAGAGCGAAGCTTACCTCTAATGGTTGATCTCTCTTCAATTTGGGCAAATTTTCTTGAAAAATCAAAAGCAAAATCAATGTGATTTGATGAAACAAAGGTGGAGAATCAATTAGAGAATGAAATCTCAGAAATCAAGGTGAAAATCAAAGGTTCTTTGATGAGGGAAAAGTGTTTGGCTGAAAAGAAGTTGAGAGAAATGAGGATACAAAACTAACGTGAATTTTGTTATGAAAAGTCAACTTTTAGTTTCTTTTTTATTTCCTTTATTTTATTATAAAATCATTTATTAAAAGCTCTCAAATTAAAGAGAAATATGATGGAAATAAATGGTAAAAATAGCTCCTTAAAGATTTAAAGTTTCAATCCTTTACAAAACAGTCACTAGCCAACTTTTGCAAAAACTACATTTTCGTCACTATACCAAAATGTAATATTTCCAAAACTCATTTTGTAAAATTGTTTTTTTACTATATTCATTTACATAATAGATGATGATTTTTAGAATTTTTTTTCATATTTTTAAAACATCCCGAAATCAGTTTTCCCTCAACCGACCTCAAGGATTCGAATCTCTAACTTGCGGTCGATAACCCATCAAACCGTTCCCTAAACTTCTAGACCCAAAGCCATGGTGTTACATACTTGGGAGCAGCGAACGCTTTAGATGGTCTATTCGTTTTGGCGATCCGTTTTTAGCGCAATATCTATTGTCCGAGGTCTTTTTTTGGTACTCATTGGCCGTATAAGTGCATTAAGATTATACTTTGAGAATAGATGCATAGGGTCTGAGCAAGCTCTATTTAAATTGATAACAAGTTGGGTTAATTACATTAATTTTCTGTTGCTCAACGAAAAGAAGTCTCTATGAGAAGCATTTTGCACTCGAGTTAATTCATCCGTTTAAAGCTCACTTTGGTGATGATTGTAAATAGGGAATGTTCTTAATGAAAAATATTATGATTCCAGATCTTACTTTTTGGTTCTTTCAATCGAGGGCTTCTATTCGGTTTTAGTGTACTTGTGGTCGCCAACATCTACTAAGGTCTGTATCATGAGAAGAATTATGTTTTCTTATGTGTTCGTATGTTTGTTTTACCCCTCGAGTGATGTAGTCTTTCTTGGTTGCTATTGTTCGTATTTGCATACTCGTTATTCTTGTATGTCAATATTGTGCTTCCATTTGGATTAGCAATATTTATTGGAGCGGCTTGATGCCTTTACTATTTTCGACTCGTGCGCTACTATTTTCTGCTCTGGTCACTTATCTTGCTTTTCAAGCGGTGGTCGCTGAGCTGATTCCTCTATGCACGCTTCTTAAAAGCGATGGATGCTCAGACGACCCTTTGTTATTTTAAGCTCGCTTGCTTCGAAAGCGACAATCATTGAGTTGATCCCTCTCTAAATGTTTCTTAAAAGTGGTGGATGCTCAGATGACCCTTTGTTTATTTTAGGCTCGCTTTCTTCAAAAGTGTCGATCATTGAGCTGATTCCTTTATGCACACTTCTTAAAAGCGGGGACGCTTAAACGACCCTTTGTTTATTTTTAGCTCGCTTGCTTCAGAAGTGACGATTGTTAAGCTGATTCCTTTATGTACGCTTCTTAAAAGCGGTGGACGCTCAGATGGCCCTTAGTTTATTTTAAAATCGCTTGCTTCAGATGCGGCGATCGTTGAGATGATTCCTCTATGCATGCTTCTTAAAAGTGGCAGGCGCTTAGACGACCATTCGTTTATTTTAGGCTTGCTTGCTTCGGAAGCGGTGCTCATTGAGCTAATTCCTTTATGCACACATCTTAAAAGTGACGGACGCTCAAACAACCCTTTGTTTATTTTAAGCTCACTTGCTTCGAAAGTTGCATCATTGAGCTGATTCCTCTATTCACACTTTTTAAAAGTGGTGGACGCTCAGACGATCCTTTGTTTATTTTAGGCTCCCTTGCTTCGAAAGCTGCGTTCGTTGAGTTGATTCCTCTATGCACGCTTCTTAAAAGCGACAAACGCTCAGACGACCCTTTGTTTATTTTAGGCTCGCTAGATTCGGAAGCGACGATCATTGAGTTGATTCCGCTATGCACGTGTAAAGTGCTCATAAGTCTTATATTTTGTATGCATTACATCTCATATTATAGCTATTCTTAAGTGCATTTTAGGCATATTTAAATACATGCATGCATTGTTTACAATATTCTTTAGTTTACCATGTTTCTATTCAATATCTTTGATTTGGTAAGAAAAAGTATTATTTTAGTTTAGTTTTAGTTTTGGATGCTAGAAGCTGTCAGAAGGAGGAGAAATCAGAGGAGCGGATGCTGAGGCAACAAACCAAGAAGCTGTACTAAAGCAATTCAACACACAGAGAGATGTTGCTGGGTAGCTGATGCCGCCATATCTGCCGCCTAGGGCAGCAACTTGAGGAATTGGTGAATTGGAGTGCAATTAGTAGAGCATAATTTGTTGAGTCCATTGAGCCCATCCACTCAATTGAATAATGCCGGAAACAACGGACAAAGCCTCCGAAGGAGAAGATCAAGGCTTGCTTGCAGCATAAGGCAACGACAAGAGAAGTTCAAATTAAAGTCAAAGAAGTCGGATTTAAAGGTTGTATTTAATGCAAAAGCTACTTTATCATGAGGAAGACTTCTACTCCAAGGAGGACTTAACCTAGGTCATGCCCTATATATACTTGATCATATTTTGTATTTTAGACAATCGGGGGAGAATCTCCCTAGTTGGCAATAGCTTAGGTTTCTCTTGTGCTTGCTTGCCGCTGCTATGTTCTAATTTCTCTTAGGGTTTGGGTTGTGTTGTAGGGTAGTGTGAGAACGATTGTTTAGGATTAAAGTTTGTATTTGCAAAATGAATCCAAGGTTTGGTTATTTCATGTTCTTCACTGTTTGCAATTAAGTTCGAAAGATTGATTGTGAGCAATCCATTTGTTTGGCATCGAGAGAGTCAAACTCGCGAAAGAAGTAAGCACGATCTCATCCATACTAGGTGTTGATCAATCCAACCTAGACATAGGTTTGGGTTTAAAGTGGCTAAGAGAGGACGAACCAAAGGTTGTTGTTCATTGCACCATGCATTATCTACAGCGAGCATCAACAATATTCTGACTTAGACATAAGCAAGATCACTTCAGAAGTGTTCTGCCGAGCCTTGAAGGACTGTCGAACTTGCCGTCGAGCCATTCATCCATTCAACCTGTCGAGGCAGCGAAAGTTGTTGAAGCACCAATCTACCATCATCCGCTGAGGCAGCACAGTCTGCCAGCGCAATACATCTTCACCTATTCAACACAATTTCACATTACGAAGCAGCATAACCTGGCCTATTCTATCAATATGATATCTTCCCTAAATTACTTGTGTTTATTTACTTTTCTTTTAAACAAATAGAAATTTAATTGTGCATTTAATTCCTTTGTGCAGGGATTTATATTCAATTTTGGTTGTCCAATCCTCGAGGGAGACGATATCCTTTATACTATAACCTGACAAGAGTGTGCACTTGCGCTCATAATTGGAGAACACCCAAACGCTCTACAAGTTTTTGGCGCCGTTGCCGGGGATTGGCAACAGTAAATTCGTCTTTATTTTTCTGCACTTCTATTGCATTGATTTTCAGTTTTTATTTTTCCTTTTTTATTCGAAAAAAGAGAATTTTACAGTCTTCTTGTCTAGTGTATGACCAGAGCCCACCCGTCGTCCGAAATCGTTTACATAGATGAGATCGAACGAACATCAAGAAAACTAAAGAAAGAAGCAAGTGAAGCCCTCGAAAAAGCTAAGGAAAAAGGAAAAGAAGAGGCAGCCATGCATAACGGCCAAGACAACAACCTTGCCAACAATGCCCTAGACGGTATGGACATGCAACAAGATCCACCGCATGGGCAACAATCCTCATTCCATCCCAGGAAGCAACAATATGTGCGCACCACTAGGGACTACTTGGTGTACGGCTTCAGAGGATTTGATCCAACTGTGGTAGAGCCTGAAATTGAAGCAGATCACTACGAGCTAAAACCAGTGATGTTCAACATGATAAACACACTGGGGCAATTTGGAGAAACTACCATAGAAGATACTTGAGGGGGTTTCTTGACATTTGCAGATCTTTTAAGATACATGGAGTCCATAAAGATGTGCTTAAGCCGAGACTATTTCCCTATTCACCGAGGAATAGGGCAAAATAGTGGCTGAATAACCAACCAGCATGATCCTTTAGCACTTGGACGAAGTTGTGCAAGGACTTCCTAGATCGTTTCAGCCCTTCAAACGTAACAGACAATTTAAGAAACAAGATCATTGCCTTCCGAAAAGGGGATGATGAACCGATGTATGAAGTGTGGGAACGGTACCAACAGATGCTAAACAACTGCCCGCTTCACAGTTTTTCAATCTAGACTCAAGTGTTAATGTTCTACAATGGATTCAATCAACTGAAAAGAATGGTGCTTGACGCTTCAGCCAATGGAATCACCCTAGACATACCACCCGAGGAGGCACTACATATTCTGAATAGAAACACGAAAAACGACTACAAATTCCCTACAGCCCGCCGCGACGGCGTGAGGCGGCTAGCTGTTGCGAATGAAGTAGAAACCACTGAATCTGTCACTGCCTGCCTGGATAAACTAACACAGCTTGTGATGAATATGGCAAAACCCACTGGGAAAACATGCGAGGTTAAAGCTGTGGAGCCCTTCTATGACGAGTGTGGGGGAAACCATGATTCCTCGAAATGCAACGAATCTGCCAATTTCATAGGAACATATGAGAGGAACAATATGCCCAACACTAACACGTACAATCCGTACTGGAGAAAGCATCCAAACTTCTCCTTGAGTAACCCTAACGCGGCTGCAAATCCAACCCAGAAACCAGGAGGATATCAGCAGAACCTATCCTGGAAGCACCCTTAGTAGCAATAGAATACGAACACTAATTCACTCGAATCTACTTAACATGCTTTTATGTCACTCACTAGTGATTTTATTGTTCATACTAATAAATTTATTGACAAGGCTGAGTCCTTCATGGACAAGACTGAGATGCAGTTGAAAAATCAGGAGGCAGCAATCAAGAACCTGGAGACCCAGTTCGGGTAGTTCACTCAGATCATAAACAAGAGGTCAATGGGTGCATCATCCAGCAACACAGAAACCACAACAAAACCCACTTATGAGCAATGTAAAGCAACAACGACAAGAAGTGGGAAACAATTGGATGATCCCAGAGTTGAGCAGCCAAAGGAACAACAACCAGAACAGACCGCCACGACAACACCACAAAATGAGGCCCACGAAGATGACATCAGCCTTGAGACAGATGATCTTGAAACCCCACATATCAAATTTCCCTGTAAAGAACGCATCCAGGACATCCGTCCGCCGCTGCCCTTCCCCCAAAGACCCAAACAGCAAAAGCAAGAGCACCAGTTCAAGAAATTTCTAGATATACTTAAACAGGTGCACATCAACATCCCACTCGTGGAAGCCATACAAAACATGCCAAATTATGCGAAATATTTGAAAGATATGGTTTCCAAGAGAAGGAGAGTTGGGGAATTCGAGATGATAGCTGTCACTGAAGAGTGCATGGCCATGCTGCATAACAAGGTGCCGCCCAAGAGGACAGATCTGAGCAGCTTTGTTATTCCATGCAAGATAGGCAACATCCATGACATGAGAGATCTATGTGACTTAGGAGCCAGTATAAACTGATGCCCAAGGTTGTCTTCGACAAGGTAGGAATTGGGAAAGCATAACCAACTTCCATCATGCTCAAATTAGCTGACCATTCCTTTGTGCAACTAGAGGGAAAAGTCGAAGACATCCTTGTACGAGTGGGAAACTTCATTTCCCAGCTAACTTCCTCATCCTGGAATATGAGGTAGATGAGAACACCCCCATCATTCTTGGGCGACCATTCTTGGCCACGAGCAAAACATTAATAAATGTAGAGAATGGGGAGCTAATAATGAGGGTAGATAAGCAGAGCATAAAGCTAAATGTCTTACAACCCATGCACCCGGCGAAGGAAAAGGAAGGATGCAAAGACACACAGGCTTCCAAAAACAGCATAGAGACAGAGCAAGGCAACAGCCGCTATGGCAAGAAGCAGGGCAAAACTATGGACCCCGAGGAACAAGAGGACCCACCAGGAAGAAAAGCAAACCAACTTAGGAAGTGGTTATGTTTGGGAGATGCATCTCAAGTGGTTATGTTTGGAAGAAAAGCAAACTAACTCAGGCGGCATGGTAGGCGGGCTCCTTGTTGGGCCTTCTCTTCTACGGGCTGGAGATGGACGATAATCCCCATGATGAATGGCGACAAACATTGACAACAGGGGACTACGATAGAATGAAGGAGTGGCTTTGCGAACCAAACACTCAATGGCTGGCAGGGAAACATAGTGGGTCTATGCAGTGCCGCCGTCTACTACCGAAGGCTATGCTGTGGAACACCTTCATCAAGCGACGCCTGCTGCCCACCTCCCATAACTTGACAGCAGATCGGCCTCGTTTCACCATGATCCATTCAATCAGGAATAACCACCCGATCAATGTAGGAGATATCATCTACAAAGAGATCTACAGCTACTACCAGAAGTCGAAGGGCATGCTCTATTTCCCTTCCCTCATCACCAAACTGTGCATAAATTTCAACATCCCCACCAATCCCAAGGACGTGATGACAACGACAAGGGAGGGCTGGACTAGGAAAGTCGAGCTCCAGATGATGCAGGCACCTGAAACAAATCCGATCACACCATCTCAGCCATCGGCCGCTCACACAGCTACCCCGACAATAAGAGGCGGAACTGAGGCTGCCAAACACCTTGAAGTCACCCAGCTGCTCCAAGCATTGATCGAAAGTATCAAGCGAATTGAGCAGCAGCAGTAGTTGACGTTCATGAAGTACGTGGGTGTGGTTCAAGAGGCCTTTGCGAAAAATTTGCTGTAGAAGTTTCCCAATGACGGCCCCTCACTGCCCAGATTTCCAGAGGACTTGGCTGCCGCAGATGAACCAAGAGCGGCTACACCCATAGATGCTGCTACCCGCCACGCCACCTTCTGCCGCCAGATGCCTTCTCCCGCAAGATACCCGTCATACTCAGCCACCTTCTCTTCGCACACGGAGGCAGACACTCCTGAAAGGCATCACCAACAATTCTCTCTAGCCACCACAATGGCAACGAAAGATTTGTGCCTTTCTAAGGATTTTGGGCAGCATACGGCTGAAACCAGGGAACCAATAACCACATCAGAACCATTGGTAGCACCCATGGCAGTGACCAGCAGGAAAAGGAAGCGGGCACTACCACGGCAAGAACAAAGAAATATATGTTGTTTTACCCTAGAGGTTACCGAAACAGGCTCTAGGAAGAATCATGTGCCAAGGACACTCCGTTGCTATCGAAGTCCATGTATCTGAATTTTTTTGAAGTGACAGAGAAATTAGCATGAGTGAATGAAATTCTTCACGGGATGACTCTACCAAATGGGTTCGGGGTTTTGTAGTTTGCTCCTATCTTAACTTCAGACCTAAAGAGTAGTTGTGATGAGCTGAAGCCCTTACTGCCATGATTGCAAATTGTGCTTAATTCTGCTGCTCCGACAGCTGTAACACCCCAAAATCTGGTATAGTCGAAATTGGGTCCCGGTGATTGGAAATTCAACATTGATGAAGTCTAAGTACATTATCGGCTAGTTAATTATTGATATCGGACCCTATTGAATAGTATCGAAAACATTATAGTGACTAAATTGAAGAAAGTTCAAGTTGGGGAGCAAAACCATAGTATAGTAAGAGTTGAGGGGCTAATTGCGATTAGCCCCTCCGTAATTAAATCTTGCCTAAGTGGGTTAGTCTAAATAGTATAAATTATAGTGATAAAATAAAGGAAATAAGGGAATAGAGACTTACCCGAGAATTCTAAAGCAAACACCTTCATCTTTCTCATCTTCTTCATTGAAGCATACACCTCCATTGGAGATAAACTCAAGCATTGCCTTTTCTTCGTTCTATTGATATCAAATCGTTGCTATCAATCGAGTAAGCTATATTCCTCAATCAATTAATGGATTCCATAGATAAATCAAGTTTAATCTCAAGCTAGGGTTTTGACCATCCATGGATATTTCATCGTTATTATTTATATTGAAATCAGATATCGATTTTGATATCATTGTATTGATTTTGATATCGTAATACCGACCATAATCATCTCCCTATTGATTTTCTAGCTCTAGAAGTGGAGATAGAGGTTTCACCATCTCCATCGAAAGCTAGAAGCAAGGGTATTGTCATCCGAGAGCCGTAAGAGCATCGAATTTAAAGGTGAGTGCAGTCGGAGTCTTAGGAATTAGATGAAAAGCCTTCCCGGACCTTTATTTGATATTTTAGATTACATCGCTAATATTGTCATTGGAGAAGTTGCATTGGATAGTTAATCGAACACCTTGGTAAGTGTCGATAAGTTGTTATTGAATATCGTGCATAGTTATTGGTATTGTCATCGAAACATTGTAAGAAATCATCGTATACTGATATTGATATTAAACCATGAAATATTGATAATATTGAGATCATTGGTGTAACGCCCCGGTTTTGGGCTTAGGAGTTTGAGCGTTGACCGGTTCGGTCAAAGTGCTGTTCGAATCTAAAGAGGTGAATTTAGGAAAGCCTAGTTCGGGTTGCATTAAAAATATGGAAAAATGTTCTAAAATCATCTTTTAATATAATTAAGTGAACTGTGAAATCAATTTTGGAAAATGAGTTTCGGAAGGGTGACATTTTGGCTAGTGACCAAAATGTAATTTTCGAAAGTTTTGTGGTTGTTTTATAAAGGGTTGAAACTTTGAATCTTTAAGGAGCTATTTACCCAAAGGGAGTTTCTCCAGATTTTTCTAAGATATTTTAAGACTAAATTCTGATTTTAAAGGATATTAAAAGTGGAGGGAAAGCCATTTGGCTATTTTGGATTTTGTAACCAACTTTTCTCAATTTTCTTTGGATCTGATTTTCTCACCTAAATCCCTCCTTTCAACTCTCATTTTATTCCTAATCAACATATCTTCAAAACCTCTTTAATTGCTACTTGATTCAACAAGATTTTTGATTCCAAAAAGAGGAGAAACTCAAGTTTGGAGGTAAGAACGTCCTTCTCCTCTAAACTATCAGTTCTTTACTGAAATTTCTAAGTTTTCAATCCTTAATTGATGTTTAATTAAAGGTTTTTAAGTGGTGAAATGGATCTTGGCTTATAATGCAAGATTTGATGATTTTTGATGATTTTCGTTAGATCTGATTAATATGTGATTTGAGATGTGTTTTTGATGTTAAATGAACTCTAAATTGATAAGGAATTGAGTTTTGATTAATGCAATCCCGGATAGGTTGAGTTTCTTAAGTTTAGCTTGTGATTGAAGGTTGTTTTTGGGGTGATCTTGTGGATCTGATGTTGCTGGAGGTTTAAGGATGTTGATAGGTTGTTTTTAGATGTTATATGGTGTTTAAGGATGTGTGGTTTTGCTGGTTTATGGCTGGGCTTTGTTTAGAAGTGGTTTGGATGCATTTTCGGTTGTGTTTGGTGGCCGAAAATGGTGTGTGGATGAGAGCAGCGGGTTTAGGTGCTTTCATTGAAGCAATTAATGCATGATGATGCATTAATCCTCTGCTTTGATGTGTTGAAAACAGGGGAGGCATCTTTGGATCCAAGAGTTGTTGATCCAGAAGCTTGATTTGGTGCTTTGGCTTGAAGCAAAGTGGAAATCGGTGAGTGCGTTTGTGAAAATTGGGTTTTCGACTTTGAAACCTGTAACGCCCCGGTTTTGGGCTTGGAAGTCTTGGGCGTTGACCGGTTGGTCAAAGTGCTGTTCGAATCGTAAGAGGTTAAATTAGGAAAGCCTAGTTCGGGTTGCGTTAAAAATATGGAAAATTGTTCTAAAATCATCTTTTATTATAATTAAGTGAACTGTGAAATCAATTTTGGAAAATGAGTTTCGGAAGTGTGACATTTTGGCTAGTGACCAAAATGTAATTTTTGAAAGTTTGGTGGCTATTTTATAAAGGGTTGAAACTTTGAATCTTTAAGGAGCTATTTACCCAAAGGGAGTTTCTCCAGATTTTTCTAAGATATTTTGACTCATAATTCTGATTTTTAAAGAAAACAAAAAGGAGGGAAAGCTCATTTAAAGCATTTTCTCATCTAACTTCCCATTTTCTTTCTCTCTTTTTCTCTCAACCCAAACACTCAATTTCCAGAGTTTCAATTCAGATTTTCTCACCTAAAATCCTCCTTTCAACTCTCAATTGATTGCAAATCATTGTATCTTCAAAACCTCTTCAATTGCTTCAAGTTTCATCAAGGTTTTCCATTCCAAAAAGAGGAGAAACTCAAGTTTGGAGGTAAGAACGTCCTTCTCCTCTGAACTTCAAGTTCTTTAATGAAATTCCTAAGTTTTCAATCCTAATTTGATGTTTAATTAAAGGCTTTTAAGTTGATTTATGGATCTTGGCTAATTATGCAAGATTTTGATGATTTCACATGATTTTCGTTTGATCTGCTAAATCTGTGTTTTGAGAAGTGTTTTTGATGTTAAATGATCATTAAATTGATGTGGAAATGAGTCTTGATTGATGCAATCCCGGATAGGTTGAGTTTCCTAAGTTTAGCTTGTGTTTTAAGGTAGCTTTTGTGGTGATCTTGTGGATCTGGTGTTGCTGGAGGTATAAGGATGGTTGTAGGTTGTTTTTAGATGTTAAATGATGTTAATGGAAGTGAGGTTTTGCTGGTTTGTGGCTGGGCTTGTTTAGAAGTGTTTCGGATGCATTTTCGGTTGTGTTTGGTGGCCAAAAATGGAGGTTTTGTGAGAGCAGCGAGTTTAGGTGCTTTCATTGAAGCAATTAATGCATGATGATGCATTAATCCTCTGCTTTAATGTGTTGAAACAGGGGAGGCATCCTTGGATCCAAGAATTGTTGATCCGGAGGCTTGATTTGGTGCTTTGGCTTGAAGCAAAGTGGAAATCGGTGAGTGGATTTGTGAAAATGGTTTTCGGTTTTGGAACCAAGGTTTTGGGGGCTTAGTTTAAGTCTAAACAACTTTGCTAAGCTCAAGTGTAAGTTTTCGGATTTCTCTCTAAGTGGTGGCCATGTTTTGGTGTGATGCAAAATGATGAATTGCATGTTTTGTTTACTGTTTTGAAAGCATGTTTTAGCATGATAATTGCTGATGTTTTAGCATGATATATGCTGATGTTTAAAGCCATGTGTTGAGGGTAACTCTAGGTAAGAGTACCTTGTTTTTATGCATTGTTTAAATGTGAATTTAATGCTTTGAAATGCATGATGAAATGGCTTGGTTTAATGCTTTAAAACAGTGGATTATATGATGTATAAAGTGTATATTGGCAAGTGATGGTTTGTAAAAGTGAAGGTCACTAAGGTGGTTAAAAGTCCTTGAGTGAGCCTTGTTACCTAAGATCATCAAGGTGTTTAAAAGTCCTTGGATGAATCTTGTTGCGGACACTAAGGTGGTTAAAAGTCCTTAGGTGCTCCTTTCCATGGTGTTTAAAAGTCCATGGGGCCAAGGTGTTTAAAAGTCCTTGGGGCCAAGGTGTTTAAAAGTCCTTGGGGTGATTCAAGCTACGGACACAAAGGTGGTTAAAAGTCCTTGTGTGGTCCTCATTCATGGTGTTTAAAAGTCCATGGCCAAGGTGTTTAAAAGTCCTTGGGGCCAAGGTGTTTAAAAGTCCTTGGGAAAAGTTGTTGAACTTGATTTCATAAATGAAATGTATCACTTGAGCCAATATGACATGTATAGTACATTGAGATGCATGAGATGCATGATTTAATGTTTATGTTGAAGCATGAGATGCTTGTTTAAATGAAATGTGGAAGCATGGGAATTGCTTGATTTAAAGTATGCTTTGAGCATGTGTAAAGGTTGTTTATAAGCATGTTTTACAAATGGTTTTAATTGCATTATTGAATGGTTTTTAAAGAGCACTCCTCACTAAGCTTTGGCTTACGCTCTCTCGTTTTCTTGATTCAATAATGCAGAGCATTAGAGTACATTGAGGGGCAGCAAGAGGAGGCAAGCAAACAAGTACAAGTAAAGCTCAATGTATGAAGGTTTTATAAGTTCTTTTAGCTTTTGGTTGATTTGGCAATGGGGGACCAATGTGTATATTTGGGAGGTGTTTGAGACTCCCTATGGATGTTAAATGTTGTTTGAATTGCTGGTTTTTGGCTTGGAATCATATTGCTTGCTTATGAAGGTTTATTGCTTGAATAGTAGCTTAAGTAAGAAGCATGCTTTACAAATTGGGGTTTTTCGCATGTGTTGATTATATGCTGAATTGATGATGCAAATATGTCTTATACATGTTGAATTGCATGCTGGTAAAGTTTGGTAGCATTTGGAGCATGTTTGAATGATCAATTGCATGTTTTGGTATGCTAGTTGCTGAAATCTGAGCTTGGCGTTTCGGAACAGTGTGCACCGTTTCGGAACGGGTGCTTGGAATGAACCCAGGGGTCCGAAACGGGGTGCACCGTTTCGAAACGGTTTGGTCTCTGCCAGACCCCCGTTGCGGAACTGGTTTCGGAACGGCCCGTGTTTCGGAACAGGGTCAACCTGTTTCGGAACGGTCGACCGTTGGGGGCTGACATGGGCAGTTATATGTTTTGAAATGTTTGCGTTTTGGTCCTGAATCTTGTTTGTGCAATTGTATGAGTTTGAGAAGTCCTTTTGAGCTGAAATTTCACAGAGAAGCATGAAACCTGACTAATTTCAAGTTGGTAACTTTAATTTGGGTTAAGTCCCTTAGTTTATCAGAATTTACAATTTGGTCCCTAAAGTTGTAATCTGTTCAATTGGGTCCCTGTTTGATCTCTGATGTTTGTGATCTTTTGATATGTTGTTTGTATGATCACAATTAAGGTTAATGTGCATCTAGACAAGATTAAAAAAAAGGGTCGTTAATCAAGGTTGACTTTCGGGTTGACTTTGGTTTTCCCCGTGTGACTTTCTTAATTCGGGTCAACCGTCTAGACCGGGTTAAGGGGGTTACATTTGGTGGTATCAGAGCTGAGTTCTCGAGTAATTGGGAATGTTTGTATGCATGATTGAAGCATGGTTTGATATGTATGCTTGTTGTGTGAAAGCATGTTCAGTGATTTGAGATGATGATGTGTATGTGATGCATGTTGTGATGATGCATGATGAGGGTACCCATTGCCAAACAAAAGCTAAAGAGATGATGTTGTTTTTGAAAGAAATTGAGCTTGAATACTTGGAATTTGCTTACCTTGCTGGTCCTGACTTGTTTTATTTTGTATTGTTATGCATGGTAAAGTATGGCACCACGTAGAGAGTTAAGAAGTAGCACGAGAGCTACGACCCCGGAGGGGAATGTGAATGAGGAAAATACGGGTAGTGCTGTGTTACCTCCTCCTCCACCCGGTGGTGGTGGTGCGGAGAGGGGAAGAGCTGGAGCTGAAGCAGCTGGTGCTAGAGCTGCAGGACCTGAGGTTGGTCAGGGGCAAGCGATGCCTGACATGTCTGTGCTGGTACAAGCTATTGCGGGTGCTTTTCGGGCAGCAGTAGCTGGAGCTCAAGGAGCTGGGCATCAGGGAGATGCTGGAGCTAGATTACCCTTAGAGCGTCTGCGCAGTCTTGGTGGGACTGAGTTTAGGGGTATGTCAGCTGAGAGGTCAGAAGCATGGCTGGAGAGTACCAAGCGTGTCTTGGGACAGATGAGTTGCACTGATGTGCAAAAGTTGGGATGTGTGGTGTCTCTGCTGCAAGGTGATGCTTATACGTGGTGGACGACCACAATCTCTGGAATGGCTGATGCTGATGTTACTTGGACGTTCTTTCAGCATGCGTTCAAGAGGAGATATCTGGGAGTTAGATATCTGGACGAGAAGAAGCGTGAATTCATGTCTCTGACCCAAGGGAGCATGAGTGTGGCTGAGTATGAGGTACAGTTCGTACGCCTTAGTCAGTATGCACCGGAGTTGATACCTGATGAGCGCGAGAGGTGCGAAAGGTTCCGTTATGGCTTGGTGACGGAGGTTAAGACCTATATGTTGGCTGCGGAGTACAATGATTTTGATGTGTTGGTGAGTCGGTCCAAGGACATTGAGATGAATCTGAGTTTATCTGCGAAGGGTGCTGGAGCTAGTTCTGGGAAGAGAACTGCTGAGTATAGTTCCGGAGGTGGACGAAACAAGAGGGGACGTGATCAGAGGTTTCAGTCCTCATCTAAGAGAGGTGGAGGTGCACCTGCTAGGGGTGGCAATGCTAGAGCTGACCCTAGTGCCTGTTGGATTTGTGGTTCCCGTGGTCACTTGAAGCGTGACTGTCCTCGTGCTGGAAGGGAGGTGCAAGCTCCTGTTGTGGCAGCTGGTTATGAGTGCTGGAACTGTGGTTCTGCTGACCATTTGAGGCGTGATTGTCCGAGGATGGCTGGTGGTCAAGAGCGTGCTCCTGTTGTTGCAGCACCGCAGAGAGGTCGTGGGCGCGGCCGTGGTAATTTTCAGAGGCGAGAGGAAGGTGGTCGCGGAGTAGCTCATGTTGTGGCTATTCAACCTGAGGGTGGAGGCCAAGCGAGGGTGTATGCTCAGCGCGAGGGAAGGAATGATGCTGATGTGATTGCAGGTACCTTTACTTTGCAATCCTTGTCATTGCTTTCTTTGATTGATTCTGGATCTACGCATTCATACATTCTTCGTGAGCATGCTGAGTTGCTTGGTTTGCCTGTTGAGTCTTTGGATGTTGGTGTTAGAGTCACTAGTTCTTTTGGTGAGACTGTTGTGACTCGTAAGCTTTATAGAAGGTGTCCTTTGGTTGTTCAAGAGCATGTCTTTCATGTTGATCTTATGGAGTTGCCCTTTTATGGTTTTGATGTGATCCTTGGTATGGATTGGCTTGCTGAGCATCGTGCTGTTGTGGATTGTGAGAATAAGCGGGTTTCGCTTAAGCTTGCGGATGATTATGAAGTGGTGGTGGTTGGTGAGAATGTAAAGTTTCTTGCCAATGTTGTTTCTACCTTGGAGGTGAGCAGGATGTTGAGGCAAGGTTGTGAAGCTTTTCTGGCCTTCGTGATGAATCCTAGTTCTAAGGAGTTGAGGGTGCAGGATATCAGGGTTGTGAAGGAGTTTCCTGATGTTTTTCCTGAGGAGTTGCCTGGTTTACCTCCTGATCGCGAGGTGGAGTTTGGTATTGAGCTGTATGAGAATACCACTCCTGTGTCCATTACTCCCTATAGAATGGCACCTAAGGAGCTGAAGGAGCTGAAGACGCAGTTGCAAGAGCTGCTTGATCGTGGTTTCATCCGGCCGAGTGTTTCGCCTTGGGGTGCTCCTGTCTTGTTTGTGAAGAAGAAAGATGGCACAATGAGGATGTGCATTGATTACCGTCAGCTGAACAAGTTGACTATCAAGAATCGGTATCCTTTGCCGAGGATTGATGATCTCTTTGATCAATTTCGGGGAGCTGCTGTGTTCTCTAAGATTGACTTGAGGTCAGGGTATTATCAGTTGAAGGTGAAGGATGTGGATGTGCCTAAGACAGCTTTCAGGACAAGGTATGGGCATTATGAGTTCCTTGTGATGCCGTTTGGTTTGACAAATGCTCCTGCTGCTTTCATGGATATGATGAATCGCGTTTTTCATGAATACCTGGACAAGTTCGTTGTGGTGTTCATTGATGATATCCTTGTGTACTCGCGTACTGAGGAAGAGCACGAAGAGCATTTGAGGATTGTGTTGCAAGCTTTGTTGGAGAATCAGCTTTATGCTAAGCTGAGCAAGTGTGAGTTTTGGCTTAGAGAGGTGGTTTTTCTTGGGCATGTGGTCTCAGCTGAGGGGATTCGTGTCGATCCTCAGAAGATTGAAGCGGTGATGAATTGGAAAGTTCCTAAGTCTGTTCAGGAGGTTCGTAGTTTCCTTGGTTTGGCAGGATACTACCGAAGGTTTGTGGATGGTTTTTCCAAGATTGCTGCTCCTTTGACGAAGTTGCTGCAGAAAGATGTTAAGTATGAGTGGACAGAAGCGAGACAACAAGCTTTTGAGAAGCTGAAGATGGCTTTGACGCAAGCTCCTATCTTGATTCAGCCTGAATCAGGGAAAGAGTTTGTAGTTTACAGTGATGCATCCTATGTTGGTTTGGGGTGTGTGCTGATGCAAGAGGGTAAGGTTGTGGCTTATGCGTCGCGGCAGTTGAAGGTGCATGAGCGCAATTATCCTACGCATGATATTGAGCTGGCTGCAGTGGTTTTTGCTCTGAAGATCTGGAGGCATTATCTGTATGGTGAGAAGTGTACGGTGTACACGAATCATAAGAGTTTGAGGTATCTGATGTCTCAGAAGGAGTTGAATCTTAGGCAGCGACGTTGGTTGGAGTTGCTCAAGGATTATGATCTGACGATAGAGTATCATCCGGGAAAGGCCAATGTTGTTGCGGATGCTTTGAGTAGGAAGGTAGCTGTTGAGCTGAGAGCTATGTTTGCTAGCCTGAGCATATCGCAGGATGGTGGTCTTGTTGCTGAGTTGCAAGTGAAACCATCGTTGGTTCAGTTGATCAAGGATAAGCAGTTGTTGGATGATTCCTTGGTGTCTCATGTTCAGGATATCGCGGAGGGTAGACCTTCGGATTTCTGCTTTAATGAGGATGGAGTGTTGTGTTTTGGTAGTCGAATAGTAGTGCCTGCAGATGCTGAGTTGAGGCGTGCTATTCTGGCTGAAGGTCATAGTAGTCCTTTTGCTATGCATCCTGGTAGTACAAAGATGTATCGCGATCTTCGTGATGAGTACTATTGGGTAGGTTTGAAGAAGGATGTGGCAGAGTTCGTGAGCAAGTGTTTGGTGTGTCAGCGAGTTAAGGCTGAACATCAGGTTCCTTCTGGTTTGTTGCAACCGTTGAAAATCCCTGAATGGAAGTGGGAGAGGGTTACCATGGATTGTGTATCTGGTTTGCCTTTGTCTCCATCAAAGAAGAATTCTGTTTGGGTGATTGTGGATCGCTTGACGAAGTGTGCGCATTTCTTGCCTGTGCATACTACGTTTTCTTTGGATAAGCTGGCAGAGCTGTACATTGCTGAGGTTGTGAGGTTGCATGGGGTGCCTAAGTCGATCGTGTCGGATAGGGATCCGAGGTTCACGTCGCGTTTTTGGCAGTGTTTGCATCAAGCTCTGGGTACAAGGTTGCATTTCAGTACATCCTATCATCCTCAGTCGGATGGCCAGTCTGAGCGAGTTATTCAGATTTTGGAGGATATGTTGAGATGCTGCGTGATAGAGTTCCAAGGTTCTTGGGAGAAGCATCTGCCTTTGGTTGAGTTCGCTTACAACAACAGTTTTCAGGCGAGTATACAGATGGCACCTTATGAGGCTCTGTATGGGAGGGAGTGTAGGACTCCTCTGTGTTGGGCTGAAACTGGTCAAAAGTTGGTTTCGATGCCTGCTTTGTTGAAAGGAACCACCAAGAAGGTGAAGCTCATTTGTGAGCGGTTGAAGGCTGCTTCTGATCGGCAGAAATCTTACGCGGATTTGAAGCGTAAGGAGATAGAGTTTGCGGTGGGTGATCGCGTGTTCTTGAAGGTTTCGCCTTGGAAGAAGGTGATGAGGTTTGGTCGGAAGGGTAAGCTGAGCCCTAGATACATTGGACCGTATGAGGTTGTTGAGCGTGTGGGTCCTGTTGCGTATCGGTTGAGATTACCTCAGGAGTTGGAGAAGATCCATGATGTGTTCCATGTTTCTATGCTCCGGAAGTATAGATCTGATCCTTCGCATGTGATGCCTGTTGAGGATGTGGTTTTGAATCCGGATTTGACCTATGATGAGGAACCGGTGAAGGTTCTGGATTCGGATAGCAAAGTTCTTCGTGGCAAGACCATTGAGTTGGTGAAGGTGCTGTGGAAGCATCGTGGTGTTGAGGAAGCCACGTGGGAGCGGAAGGAAGATATGCTGAAGCAGTTTCCTTATCTCTTTCCTTCAGGTAAATTTCGAGGACGAAATTTCTTAAGGGGGGAGAGTTGTAACGCCCCGGTTTTGGGCTTGGAAGTCTTGGGCGTTGACCGGTTGGTCAAAGTGCTGTTCGAATCGTAAGAGGTTAAATTAGGAAAGCCTAGTTCGGGTTGCGTTAAAAATATGGAAAAATGTTCTAAAATCATCTTTTATTATAATTAAGTGAACTGTGAAATCAATTTTGGAAAATGAGTTTCGGAAGTGTGACATTTTGGCTAGTGACCAAAATGTAATTTTTGAAAGTTTGGTGGCTATTTTATAAAGGGTTGAAACTTTGAATCTTTAAGGAGCTATTTACCCAAAGGGAGTTTCTCCAGATTTTTCTAAGATATTTTGACTCATAATTCTGATTTTTAAAGAAAACAAAAAGGAGGGAAAGCTCATTTAAAGCATTTTCTCATCTAACTTCCCATTTTCTTTCTCTCTTTTTCTCTCAACCCAAACACTCAATTTCCAGAGTTTCAATTCTGATTTTCTCACCTAAAATCCTCCTTTCAACTCTCAATTGATTGCAAATCATTGTATCTTCAAAACCTCTTCAATTGCTTCAAGTTTCATCAAGGTTTTCCATTCCAAAAAGAGGAGAAACTCAAGTTTGGAGGTAAGAACGTCCTTCTCCTCTGAACTTCAAGTTCTTTAATGAAATTCCTAAGTTTTCAATCCTAATTTGATGTTTAATTAAAGGCTTTTAAGTTGATTTATGGATCTTGGCTAATTATGCAAGATTTTGATGATTTCACATGATTTTCGTTTGATCTGTTAAATCTGTGTTTTGAGAAGTGTTTTTGATGTTAAATGATCATTAAATTGATGTGGAAATGAGTCTTGATTGATGCAATCCCGGATAGGTTGAGTTTCCTAAGTTTAACTTGTGTTTTAAGGTAGCTTTTGTGGTGATCTTGTGGATCTGGTGTTGCTGGAGGTATAAGGATGGTTGTAGGTTGTTTTTAGATGTTAAATGATGTTAATGGAAGTGAGGTTTTGCTGGTTTGTGGCTGGGCTTGTTTAGAAGTGTTTCGGATGTATTTTCGGTTGTGTTTGGTGGCCGAAAATGGAGGTTTTGTGAGAGCAGCGAGTTTAGGTGCTTTCATTGAAGCAATTAATGCATGATGATGCATTAATCCTCTGCTTTAATGTGTTGAAACAGGGGAGGCATCCTTGGATCCAAGAATTGTTGATCCGGAGGCTTGATTTTGTGCTTTGGCTTGAAGCAAAGTGGAAATCGGTGAGTGGATTTGTGAAAATGGTTTTCGGTTTTGGAACCAAGGTTTTGGGGGCTTAGTTTAAGTCTAAACAACTTTGCTAAGCTCAAGTGTAAGTTTTCGGATTTCTCTCTAAGTGGTGGCCATGTTTTGGTGTGATGCAAAATGATGAATTGCATGTTTTGTTTACTGTTTTGAAAGCATGTTTTAGCATGATAATTGCTGATGTTTTAGCATGATATATGCTGATGTTTAAAGCCATGTGTTGATGGTAACTCTAGGTAAGAGTACCTTGTTTTTATGCATTGTTTAAATGTGAATTTAATGCTTTGAAATGCATGATGAAATGGCTTGGTTTAATGCTTTAAAACAGTGGATTATATGATGTATAAAGTGTATATTGGCAAGTGATGGTTTGTAAAAGTGAAGGTCACTAAGGTGGTTAAAAGTCCTTGAGTGAGCCTTGTTACCTAAGATCATCAAGGTGTTTAAAAGTCCTTGGATGAATCTTGTTGCGGACACTAAGGTGGTTAAAAGTCCTTAGGTGCTCCTTTCCATGGTGTTTAAAAGTCCATGGGGCCAAGGTGTTTAAAAGTCCTTGGGGCCAAGGTGTTTAAAAGTCCTTGGGGTGATTCAAGCTACGGACACAAAGGTGGTTAAAAGTCCTTGTGTGGTCCTCATTCATGGTGTTTAAAAGTCCATGGCCAAGGTGTTTAAAAGTCCTTGGGGCCAAGGTGTTTAAAAGTCCTTGGGAAAAGTTGTTGAACTTGATTTCATAAATGAAATGTATCACTTGAGCCAATATGACATGTATAGTACATTGAGATGCATGAGATGCATGATTTAATGTTTATGTTGAAGCATGAGATGCTTGTTTAAATGAAATGTGGAAGCATGGGAATTGCTTGATTTAAAGTATGCTTTGAGCATGTGTAAAGGTTGTTTATAAGCATGTTTTACAAATGGTTTTAATTGCATTATTGAATGGTTTTTAAAGAGCACTCCTCACTAAGCTTTGGCTTACGCTCTCTCGTTTTCTTGATTCAATAATGCAGAGCATTAGAGTACATTGAGGGGCAGCAAGAGGAGGCAAGCAAACAAGTACAAGTAAAGCTCAATGTATGAAGGTTTTATAAGTTCTTTTAGCTTTTGGTTGATTTGGCAATGGGGGACCAATGTGTATGTTTGGGAGGTGTTTGAGACTCCCTATGGATGTTAAATGTTGTTTGAATTGCTGGTTTTTGGCTTGGAATCCTATTGCTTGCTTATGAAGGTTTATTGCTTGAATAGTAGCTTAAGTAAGAAGCATGCTTTACAAATTGGGGTTTTTCGCATGTGTTGATTATATGCTGAATTGATGATGCAAATATGTCTTATACATGTTGAATTGCATGCTGGTAAAGTTTGGTAGCATTTGGAGCATGTTTGAATGATCAATTGCATGTTTTGGTATGCTAGTTGCTGAAATCTGAGCTTGGCGTTTCGGAACAGTGTGCACCGTTTCGGAACAGGTGCCTGGAATGAACCCAGGGGTCCGAAACGGGGTGCACCGTTTCGAAACGGTTTGGTCTCTGCCAGACCCCCGTTGCGGAACTGGTTTTGGAACGGCCCGTGTTTCGGAACAGGGTCAACCTGTTTCGGAACGGTCGACCGTTGGGGGCTGACATGGGCAGTTATATGTTTTGAAATGTTTGCGTTTTGGTCCTGAATCTTGTTTGTGCAATTGTATGAGTTTGAGAAGTCCTTTTGAGCTGAAATTTCACAGAGAAGCATGAAACCTGACTAATTTCAAGTTGGTAACTTTAATTTGGGTTAAGTCCCTTAATTTATCAGAATTTACAATTTGGTCCCTAAAGTTGTAATCTGTTCAATTGGGTCCCTGTTTGATCTCTGATGTTTGTGATCTTTTGATATGTTGTTTGTATGATCACAATTAAGGTTAATGTGCATCTAGACAAGATTAAAAAAAAGGGTCGTTAATCAAGGTTGACTTTCGGGTTGACTTTGGTTTTCCCCGTGTGACTTTCTTAATTCGGGTCAACCGTCTAGACCGGGTTAAGGGGGTTACAAAACCAATGTCTTGGGAGCTTAGCTTAAGTCTAAACAACTTTGCTAAGCTCAAGTGTAAGTTTTCGGAATTACTCTCTAGTGGTGGCCATGATTTTGTTGTGATGCGAAATGGTAATTTGCATGTTTTAATTACTGTTTTGAAAGCATGATTTAGAATGGTTTTTGCTGTTGTTGTAAGCCATATGTTAAAGGAAACTCAAGGTAAGAGTTCCTTGTTTTTGTACATTGATTAGATGTGGTTTGATGCTTTTAAATGCATGTTGAATATGGCTTGGTTTAATGCTTTAAAACAGTGGAATAAATGATGAAAAAGATGTATATTGGCAAGTGATGTTTTGAAAAAGTTAAGGTCACTAAGGTGGTTAAAAGTCCTTGAGTGAGCCTTGTATTCTTAAGATCATCAAGGTGGTTAAAAGTCCTTGGATGATTCTTGTTGCGGACACTAAGGTGGTTAAAAGTCCTTAGGTGATCCTTTCCATGGTGTTTAAAAGTCCATGGGGCCAAGGTGTTTAAAAGTCCTTGGGGCCAAGGTGTTTAAAAGTCCTTGGGGTAATTCAAGCTATGGACACAAAGGTGGTTAAAAGTCCTTGTGTGGTCCTCATTCATGGTGTTTAAAAGTCCATGGCCAAGGTGTTTAAAAGTCCTTGGGGCCAAGGTGTTTAAAAGTCCTTGGGAAGTTGATGAACTTGTTTTAATGAAATGGAATCTACCACTTGAGCCAATATGACATGTTATATTATGTTGAAGCATGAGATGCTTGTTTTAAGTATGCTTTTGAGCATGTGCAAAGGTTGATTTAAAGCATGATTTGTAAATGTTTTTAAATGCATTATTGAATGGTTTTAAGAGCATTCCTCACTAAGCTTTTGCTTACGCTCTCCTTGTTTTCTTAATTCAATAATGCAGAACATTAGAGCTCTTTGAGGGCAGCAAGGAAGGCAAGTATTCAAGTGGAAGCAAAGCTCAAAGTATGGAAGGTTTTCCTAAGATCATTTAGCTTTTGATAATTTGGCAATGGGGGACCAATGTGTATGTTTTGGGAGAGGTTTAAACTCCCTAAGTATGTTGAATGTTGTTGAGAATGCTGGTTTTTGTGTTGGATCATTACATGCTTGTTTTGGAAGTTTATGCTTAAATGGTTTGCTTGTGTAGGAAGCATGCTTGTGTTGGAATGCATTGTGCTGCAATCTGTGCAGGGCGTTTCGGAACAGTGTGCACCGTTTCGTAACGGGTGCCTTGAGTGAACCCAGGCGTCCGAAACGGTTTGGCCTCTGCCAGCCCGTGTTCCAGAACCCGTTGCGGAACGGCCCGTGTTTCGAAACGGGGTCTACCTATTTCGGAACGGTCGACCGTTGGGGGCTGACATTGGCAGTTAAATGTTTTGAATTGTTTGCGTTTTGGTCCTGAAACTTGTTTGTGCAATTGTATGAGTTTGGGAAGTCCTTTTGAGCTGAAATTTCACAGAGAAGCATGAAACCTGACTAATTTCAAGTTGGTAAGATTAATTTGGGATAAGTCCTTTTTATTATCAGAAATTACAATTTGGTCCCTAAAGTTGTAATTTGTTCAATTGGGTCCCTGTTTGATCTCTGATGTTTGTGATCTTTGAGTATGATGTTTGTGTGATCACAATTAGGGCTAATGTGCATCTAGATAGGATTAAAAAGAAAAAAAAAAGGGTCGTTAATCAAGGTTGACTTTCGGGTTCACTTTGGTTTTCCCCGTGTGATTTTCAAAATTCGGGTCAACCGTCTAGGCCGGGTTAAGGGGGTTACATTTGGTGGTATCAGAGCCAGGTTCTCGAGTAATTGGGAATGTTTGTATGCATGATTGAAGTATATGAGCTATGTATGCTTGTTGTGTGAAAGCGTGTTTAGTGGCTTGTGATTTGGGTGTAATTGAATTGTATGCTGTGATGTAGCATGTTGAGGGTACCCATTGCCAAACAAAAGCTAATGAAATGATGTTGATTTTGAATGAAATTGAGCTTGAATACTTGGATTGCTTACCTTGCTGGGCCTGACTTGTTTTATTTGCATTGTGATTGCATGGTAAAAGCATGGCACCACGTAGAGAGTTACGAGGTAATGTGCGAGCTGCGACTCAGAATGAGAATGAAAATGAAGAGAACACGGGTAGTGCAGTGTTACCTCCTCCTCCACCTGGTGGTGGTGGTGCTGAGGGAGGGAGAGCTGAAGCTGCAGCAGCTGGTGCTGGGGCTGCAGGACCAGAGGTTGGTCAGGGGCAAGCTATGCCTGATATGTCTATGTTGGTACAAGCTATTACGGGTGCTTTTCGAGCAGCAGTAGCTGGAGCTCAAGGAGCTGGGCATCAGGGAGATGCTGGTGTTAGACTACCTTTGGAGCGTCTGCGCAGTCTTGGTGGGACTGAGTTCAGAGGTATGTCTGCTGAGAGTTCGGAAGCTTGGCTAGAGAGTACCAAGCGAATTTTGGGACAGATGAGCTGCACGGATGTGCAAAAGTTGGGCTGTGTGGTATCCTTGCTTCAGGATGATGCATATACATGGTGGACGACCACAATCTCTGGGATGGCTGAAGCTGATGTGACTTGGACATTCTTTCAGAATGTGTTCAAGCGAAGATATCTTGGTGTAAGATATCTTGATGAGAAGAAACGTGAGTTCATGACTCTTACCAAAGGGAGCATGACTGTGGCTGAGTATGAGGTGCAGTTTGTGCAACTCAGTCAGTATGCACCTGAGCTTATTCTTGATGAGCGGGAGAGGTGCGAAAGGTTTCGTTATTGTCTTATAACGGAGGTGAAGATGTATGTGCTGGCCACCGAGTATGATGATTTTGATGTGTTGGTGGGCCGAGCTAAGGACATAGAGGTGAATTTGAGTTTGGCTGCGAAAAGTGCTGGAGCAAGTTCTGGTAAAAGAGCTGCTGAGTATAGTTTTGGAGGTGGACGAAACAAGAGGGGACGTGATCAGAGGTATCAGTCCTCAGCTAAGAGAGGTGGTGGTGCACCTGCTAGAGGGGGCAATGCTAGAGCTGACCCTAGTGCTTGTTGGATCTGTGGTTCACGTGGTCACTTGAAGCGTGACTGTCCTCGTGCTGTGAGGGAGGTGCAAGCTCCTGTTGCGGCAGCTGGTTATGGATGCTGGAATTGTGGTTCTGCAGACCACTTGAGGCGAGATTTTCCGAGGTTGGCTGGTGATCAGATGCGTGCTCCTGCTGTTGCTGCACCACAGAGAGGTCGTGGGCGCGGCCGTGGTAATTTCCAGAGGCGTGAGGAAGGTGGTCGTGGAGTAGCCCATGTTGTGGCTATTCAGCCTGAAGGTGGAGGCCAAACGAGGGTGTATGCTCAGCGTGAAGGGAGGAATGATGCAGATGTGATTGCAGGTACCTTTACTTTGCAATCCTTGTCATTGCTTTCTTTGATTGATTCTGGATCTACGCATTCATACATTTTGCGTGAGCATGCTGAATTGCTTGGTTTGCCTGTTGAGTCTTTGGATGTTGGTGTTCGCGTCACTAGTTCTTTTGGTGAAACTGTTGTGACTCGAAAGCTTTATAGAAGATGTCCCTTGGTTGTTCAAGAGCATGTTTTTCATGTTGATCTTATGGAGCTGCCCTTTTATGGTTTTGATGTAATCCTTGGAATGGATTGGCTTGCTGGGCATCATGCTGTTGTGGATTGTGAGAATAAGCGTGTTTCGCTTAAGCTTGCGGATGATTATGAAGTTGTAGTGGTTGGTGAGAATGTGAAGTTTCTTGCCAATGTTGTTTCTACCTTGGAGGCGAGTAGGATGCTGAGGCAAGGTTGTGAAGCTTATCTAGCTTTTGTGATGAATCCTAGCTCTAAGGAGTTGAGGGTGCAAGATATCAGGGTAGTGAAGGAGTTTCCTGGTGTTTTTCCTGAGGAGTTGCCTGGTTTACCTCCTAATCGCGAGGTGGAGTTTGGAATTGAGCTGTATGAGAATACAACTCCTGTGTCCATTACTCACTATAGAATGGCACCTAAGGAGCTGAAGGAGCTGAAGACGCAGTTGCAAGAGTTGCTAGATCGTGGTTTCATCCGGCCGAGTGTATCACCTTGGGGAGCACCGGTCTTGTTTGTGAAGAAGAAGGATGGCACTATGAGGATGTGCATTGATTACCGTCAGCTGAACAAGTTGACTATCAAGAATCGGTATCCTTTGTCGAGGATTGATGATCTCTTTGATCAATTTCGGGGAGCTGCTGTGTTCTCTAAGATTGACTTGAGGTCAGGGTATTACCAGTTGAAGGTGAAGGATGTGGATGTGCCTAAGACAGCTTTCAGGACAAGGTATGGGCATTATGAGTTCCTTGTGATGCCGTTTGGTTTAACAAATGCTCATGCTGCTTTCATGGACATGATGAATCGTGTGTTTCATGAATACCTGGACAAGTTCGTTGTGGTGTTCATTGATGATATCCTCGTGTACTCGCGTACTGAGGAAGAGCACAAAGAGCATTTGAGGATTGTTTTGCAAGCTTTGTTGGAGAATCAGCTTTATGCTAAGCTGAGCAAGTGTGAGTTCTGGCTTAAGGAGGTGGTGTTTCTTGGGCATGTGGTCTCAGCTGAGGGGATTCGTGTTGATCCTCAGAAGATTGAGGCAGTGATGAACTGGAAGGTTCCTAAGTCTGTTCATGAGGTCCGTAGTTTCCTTGGTTTTGCGGGATACTACCGAAGGTTTGTGGATGGTTTTTCCAAGATTGCTGCTCCTTTGACGAAGCTGTTGCAGAAAGATGTTAAGTATGAGTGGACAGAAGCGAGACAGCAGGCTTTTGAGAAGCTGAAGGTGGCTTTGACGCAAGCTCCTATCTTGGTTCAGCCTGAATCAGGGAAAGAGTTTGTGGTCTATAGTGATGCATCCTATGTTGGTTTGGGATGTGTGCTGATGCAAGAGGGTAAGGTGGTGGCTTATGCATCGCGGCAGTTGAAAGTGCATGAGCGTAATTACCCTACGCATGATATTGAGCTGGCAGCAGTGGTTTTTGCTCTGAAGATCTGGAGGCATTATCTGTATGGTGAGAAGTGTACTGTGTACACGGATCACAAGAGTTTGAGGTATCTGATGTCACAGAAGGAGTTGAATCTTAGGCAGCGACGTTGGTTGGAGTTGCTCAAGGATTATGATCTGACGATTGAGTACCATCCTGGACAGGCTAATGTTGTTGCGGATGCCTTGAGTAGGAAGGTAGCTGTTGAGCTGAGAGCTATGTTTGCTAGCTTGAGCATATCGCGAGATGGTGGTCTTGTTGCTGAGTTGCAGGTGAAACCATCGTTGGTTCAGTTGATCAAGGATAAGCAGTTGTTGGATGATTCCTTGGTGTCTCATGTTCAGGATATCGCGGAGGGTAGGCCTTCGGATTTCTATTTTAATGATGATGGAGTGTTGTGTTTTGGGAGTCGAATAGTAGTGCCTGCTGATGCTGAGTTGAGGCGTGCTATTCTGACTGAAGGTCATAGTAGTCCTTTTGCTATGCACCCTGGTAGTACTAAGATGAATCGTGATCTTCGTGATGAGTACTATTGGGTGGGTTTGAAGAAGGATGTTGCAGAGTTTGTGAGCAAGTGTTTGGTGTGTCAGCGAGTTAAGGCTGAACATCAGGTTCCTTCTGGTTTGTTGCAACCGTTGAAAATCCCTGAATGGAAGTGGGAAAGGGTTACCATGGATTTTGTATCTGGTTTACCTTTGTCTCCATCAAAGAAGAACTCTGTTTGGGTGATTGTGGATCGTCTGACGAAGTGTGCGCATTTCTTGCCTGTGCATACAACGTTCTCTTTGGATAAGCTGGCAGAGCTGTACATTGCTGAGATTGTGAGGCTGCATGGTGTGCCTAAGTCGATTGTGTCGGATAGGAATACGAGGTTCACATCGCGTTTCTGGCAGTGTTTGCATCAAGCTTTGGGTACAAGATTGCATTTCAGTACATCCTATCATCCTCAGTCGGATGGTCAGTCTGAGCGAGTTATTCAGATCTTGGAGGATATGTTGAGATGCTGTGTGATTGAGTTCCAAGGTTCTTGGGAGAAGCATCTGCCTTTGGTTGAGTTCGCTTATAACAATAGTTATCAGGCGAGTATACAGATGGCACCTTATGAGGCTTTGTACGGGAGGAAGTGTAGGACTCCTCTTTGTTGGGCTGAAACTGGTCAAAAGTTGGTTTCGATACCGGCTTTGTTGAAAGGGACCACTGAGAAGGTGAAGCTTATCTGTGAGCGGTTGAAGGCTGCCTCTGATCGGCAAAAGTCTTACGCGGATTTGAAGCGTAAGGAGATAGAGTATGCGGTGGGTGACCGTGTGTTCTTGAAGGTTTCACCTTGGAAGAAGGTGATGAGGTTTGGCCGGAAGGGTAAGTTGAGCCCTAGGTACATTGGACCATATGAGGTTGTTGAGCGTGTGGGTCCTGTTGCGTATCGGTTGAGGTTACCTCAGGAGTTGGAGAAGATTCATGATGTGTTCCATGTTTCTATGCTACGGAAGTATAGATCTGATCCTTCGCATGTGATGCCTGTGGAGGAAGTGGAATTGAATCCGGATTTGACCTATGATGAGGAACCGGTGAAGGTTCTGGATTCGGATAGCAAGGTTCTTCGTGGCAAGACCATTGAGTTGGTGAAGGTGCTGTGGAAGCATCGAGGTGCTGAGGAAGCCACGTGGGAGCGGAAGGAAGACATGCTGAAGCAGTTTCCTTATCTCTTTCCTTCAGGTAAATTTCGAGGACGAAATTTCTTAAGGGGGGAGAGTTGTAACGCCCCGGTTTTGGGCTTAGGAGTTTGAGCGTTGACCGGTTCGGTCAAAGTGCTGTTCGAATCTAAAGAGGTGAATTTAGGAAAGCCTAGTTCGGGTTGCATTAAAAATATGGAAAAATGTTCTAAAATCATCTTTTAATATAATTAAGTGAACTGTGAAATCAATTTTGGAAAATGAGTTTCGGAAGGGTGACATTTTGGCTAGTGACCAAAATGTAATTTTCGAAAGTTTTGTGGCTGTTTTATAAAGGGTTGAAACTTTGAATCTTTAAGGAGCTATTTACCCAAAGGGAGTTTCTCCAGATTTTTCTAAGATATTTTAAGACTAAATTCTGATTTTAAAGGATATTAAAAGTGGAGGGAAAGCCATTTGGCTATTTTGGATTTTGTAACCAACTTTTCTCAATTTTCTTTCTCTCATTTTCTCTCAACCCAAACACCTATTCTCCATAGAATTGGATCTGATTTTCTCACCTAAATCCCTCCTTTCAACTCTCATTTGATTCCTAATCAACATATCTTCAAAACCTCTTTAATTGCTACTTGATTCAACAAGATTTTTGATTCCAAAAAGAGGAGAAACTCAAGTTTGGAGGTAAGAACGTCCTTCTCCTCTAAATTATCAGTTCTTTACTGAAATTTCTAAGTTTTCAATCCTTAATTGATGTTTAATTAAAGGTTTTTAAGTGGTGAAATGGATCTTGGCTTATAATGCAAGATTTGATGATTTTTGATGATTTTCGTTAGATCTGATTAATCTGTGATTTGAGATGTGTTTTTGATGTTAAATGAACTCTAAATTGATAAGGAATTGAGTTTTGATTAATGCAATCCCGGATAGGTTGAGTTTCTTAAGTTTAGCTTGTGATTCAAGGTTGTTTTTGGGGTGATCTTGTGGATCTGATGTTGCTGGAGGTTTAAAGATGTCGATAGGTTGTTTTTAGATGTTATATGGTGTTTAAGGATGTGTGGTTTTGCTGGTTTATGGCTGGGCTTTGTTTAGAAGTGGTTTGGATGCATTTTCGGTTGTGTTTGGTGGCCGAAAATGGTGTGTGGATGAGAGCAGCGGGTTTAGGTGCTTTCATTGAAGCAATTAATGCATGATGATGCATTAATCCTCTGCTTTGATGTGTTGAAAACAGGGGAGGCATCTTTGGATCCAAGAGTTGTTGATCCGGAAGCTTGATTTGGTGCTTTGGCTTGAAGCAAAGTGGAAATCGGTGAGTGCGTTTGTGAAAATTGGGTTTTCGGCTTTGAAACCAATGTCTTGGGAGCTTAGCTTAAGTCTAAACAACTTTGCTAAGCTCAAGTGTAAGTTTTCGGAATTACTCTCTAGTGGTGGCCATGATTTTGTTGTGATGCGAAATGGTAATTTGCATGTTTTAATTACTGTTTTGAAAGCATGATTTAGCATGGTTTTTGCTGTTGTTGTAAGCCATATGTTAAAGGAAACTCAAGGTAAGAGTTCCTTGTTTTTGTACATTGATTAGATGTGGTTTGATGCTTTTAAATGCATGTTGAATATGACTTGGTTTAATGCTTTAAAACAGTGGAATAAATGATGAAAAAGATGTATATTGGCAAGTGATGTTTTGAAAAGGTTAAGGTCATTAAGGTGGTTAAAAGTCCTTGAGTGAGCCTTGTATTCTTAAGATCATCAAGGTGGTTAAAAGTCCTTGGATGATTCTTGTTGCAGACACTAAGGTGGTTAAAAGTCCTTAGGTGATCCTTTCCATGATGTTTAAAAGTCCATGGGGCCAAGGTGTTTAAAAGTCCTTGGGGCCAAGGTGTTTAAAAGTCCTTGGGGTAATTCAAGCTATGGACACAAAGGTGGTTAAAAGTCCTTGTGTGGTCCTCATTCATGGTGTTTAAAAGTCCATGGCCAAGGTGTTTAAAAGTCCTTGGGGCCAAGGTGTTTAAAAGTCCTTGGGAAGTTGATGAACTTGTTTTAATGAAATGGAATCTATCACTTGAGCCAATATGACATGTTATATTATGTTGAAGCATGAGATGCTTGTTTTAAGTATGCTTTTGAGCATGTGCAAAGGTTGATTTAAAGCATGATTTGTAAATGTTTTTGTAACGCCCCGGTTTTGGGCTCAGAAGTTTTGGCGTTGACCGGTTTAGTCAAAGTGCTGATCGAATATATAAGAGGGAATTTAAGAAAACCTAGTTCGGGTTGCATTAAAAATATGGAAAAATATTCTAAAATCATCTTTTAATATATAAAAGTGAATTGTGAAATCAATTTTGGAAAATGAGGTTCGGAAGGTTGACATTTTGGCTAGTGACCAAAATGTAATTTTTGAAAGTTGCGGGACAGTTTTATAAAGGATTGAAACTTTGAATCTTTAAGGAGCTATTATTCCAAAAAGGATTTCTCCAGATTTTTCTAAGATATTTTAAGTCTAAAATCTGATTTTAAAGATTAAGAAAAGAGAGGGAAATCATTTTAACCAAATCTTAACTAATTTTTCTATTTTCTCTCAACTTCTCTTTTCTCTCATTTTCTCTCTACCCAAACAAGATTTCCTCAGATTTCTTTCTCTGATTTTGGCATCTACATCTCTCATTTCAACTCTCATTTGATTCCTAATCATCTCATCATCAAAACCTTTCAATTTGCAAATTGTTTCATCAAGCATTTTGGCTCTAAAAGGGAGAAATTCAAGTTTGGAGGGGAGGTTGATCCTTGAGTTTTGGAGGTGTTTTCGGAAGGTTTCGGAAGCTTGGAAAGCTTGTTGGCTAGGCTTGTTTGGTAATCGAGCATTAGAGTGCATTGAGGGCAGCAAGAGGAGGCAAGCACACAAGTACAAGTAAAGCTCAATGTATGGAAGGTTTTGTTAAACATTTTAGCTTTTGGTTGATTTGGCAATGGGGGACCAATGTATACGTTTTGGGAGGTGTTTAAGACTCCCTAAGTATGTTAAATGTTGCTGTGATTGTTGGTTTTTGGATTGATCTCTTATATGCTTGACTATGAGGGTTTATGCTTGAAAGGTAGCTTAAGTAGGAAGCATGCTTATGAATTGGGGCTTTTCATATGTGTTGTTTAAATGTTGAATTGTTGATGCAATTGAGGTCCTTGCATGTTGTATGATTAAGTGATTTGGTTTGGTGATGTTAATTTGGTGCTTAATGCATGTTTGATGCTGTTTTCAAGTCGATTTCAGACAGGAGTATCGGTACTCGGGCTCGCGTATCGATACGCCTGAGCCAAATATGCTCTTTTCTGCCCAGGCGTATCGGTACGGTTGTGGGGGTATCGATACTCATCTGGGCAAAGTTTGAATGCCGTATCGGTACAGGGGATATCGTATCGATACCGTTGCTCGAGTTTGGTTACTGCCTTCCCCGCGTATCGATACGACATCAGGCGTATCGATACCTGACCGTTAAATTCAGTTAAAAGTATCTTTATATGTTTTGCTTTATTTACGTTTTAGTCCCGAATCTTGTATGATCAATTGTATGAGCTTGGGGTGTCCGTTTGAGCTGAAATTTGACGGAGAGGCATGAAACCTGATTAATTTCAAGAGGGTAACTTTAATTTGGGTTAAAACCCTTAAATTATCAGATTTTACAATTTGGTCCCTAAAGTTGTAATTTGTTCAATTGGGTCCCTGTTTGATCTCTGATGTTTGTGATCTTTCAATATGTTGTTTGTATGATCACACTTAAGGTTAATGTGCATCTAGACAAGATTAAAAGGAAAAAAAAGGGTCGTTAATCAAGGTTGACTTTCGGGTTGACTTTGGTTTTCCCCGTGTAATCTTCGTAGTTCGGGTCAACCGGCTAGACCGGGCTACGGGGGTTACATTTGGTGGTATCAGAGATGAGTTCTCGAGTAATTGGGAATGAGTGTATGCATGATTGAAGCATGGTTTGGTTTGTATGCTTGTTGAGTGAAAGCATGTTCAGTGTTATGATATGATAATGTGTATGTGATGCATGTTGTGATGATGCATGATGAGGGTACCCATTGCCAAACAAAAGCTAAAGGGATGATGTTGTTTTTGAAAGAAATTGAGCTTGAATACTTGGAATTTGCTTACCTTGCTGGTCCTGACTTGTTATTTTGTATTGTTATGCATGGTAAAGTATGGCACCACGTAGAGAGTTAAGGAGTAGCGCGAGAGCTACGACCCCGGAGGGGAATGTGAATGATGAGCACACTGGTAGTGCTGTGATACCTCCTCCTCCACCTGGTGGTGGTGGTGCGGAGAGGGAAAGAGCTGGAGCTGGAGCTGAGGCAGCTGGTGCTGGAGCTGCAGGACCTGAGGTTGGTCAGGGGCAAGCGATGCCTGACATGTCTGTGCTTGTACAAGCTATTGCGTGTGCGTTTCGAGCAGCAGTAGCTGGAGCTCAAGGAGCTGGGCATCAGGGAGATGCTGGTGCTAGACTACCCTTGGAACGTTTGCGCAGTCTTGGTGGGACTGAGTTTAGGGGTATGTCAGCTGAGAGGTCTGAAGCATGGTTAGAGAGTACCAAGCGTGTCTTGGGACAAATGAGTTGCACTGATGTGCAGAAGCTGGGATGTGTGGTGTCACTGCTGCAAGGTGATGCTTATACGTGGTGGACGACCACAATCTCTGGGATGGCTGATGCTGATGTTACTTGGACGTTCTTCCAACATGTGTTCAAGAGGAGATATCTGGGAGTTAGATATCTGGATGAAAAGAAGCGCGAATTCATGTCTCTGACCCAAGGGAACATGAGTGTGGCGGAGTATGAGGTACAGTTCGTACGTCTTAGCCAGTATGCACCAGAGTTGGTACCTGATGAGCGCGAAAGGTGCGAAAGGTTCCGTTATGGTTTGGTGACGGAGGTTAAGACTTATATGTTAGCTGCTGAGTACAATGATTTCGATGTGCTGGTTAGTCGGTCCAAGGACATTGAGATGAACCTGAGTTTGTCTGCTAAGAGTGCTGGAGCTAGTTCTGGGAAGAGAGCTGCTGAGTATAGTTCCGGTGGACGGAACAAGAGAGGGCGTGATCAGAGGTTTCAGTCCTCGTCTAAGAGAGGTGGAGGTGCACCTGCTAGGGGCAGCAATGCTAGAGCTGACCCTAGTGCTTGTTGGATTTGTGGTTCCCGTGGTCACTTGAAGCGTGACTGTCCTCGTGCTGGGAGGGAGGTGCAAGCTCCTGTGATAGCAGCTGGTTATGAGTGCTGGAACTGTGGTTCTGCTGATCATCTGAGACGTGATTGTCCGAGGATGGCTGGTGGTCAAGAGCGTGCTCCTGTTGTTGCAGCATCGCAGAGAGGTCGTGGGCGCGGCCGTGGTAATTTTCAGAGACGAGAGGAAGGTGGGCGCGGTGTAGCTCATGTTGTGGCTATTCAACCTGAGGGTGGAGGCCAAGCGAGGGTGTATGCTCAGCGCGAAGGAAGGAATGATGCAGATGTGATTGCAGGTACCTTTACTTTGCAATCCTTGTCATTGCTTTCTTTGATTGATTCTGGATCTACGCATTCATACATTCTTCGTGAGCATGCTGAGTTGCTTGGTTTGCCTGTTGAGTTTTTGGATGTTGGTGTTAGAGTCACTAGTTCTTTTGGTGAAACTGTTGTGACTCGTAAGCTTTATAAAAGGTGTCCTTTGGTTGTTCAAGAGCATGTCTTTCTTGTTGATCTTATGGAGTTGCCCTTTTATGGTTTTGATGTGATCCTTGGTATGGATTGGCTTGCTGAGCATCGTGCTGTTGTGGATTGTGAGAATAAGCGGGTTTCGCTTAGGCTTGCGGATGATTATGAAGTGGTGGTGGTTGGTGAGAATGTGAAGTTTCTTGCCAATGTTGTTTCTACTTTGGAGGCGAGCAGGATGCTGAGGCAAGGTTGTGAAGCTTTTCTGGCTTTTGTGATGAATCCTAGTTCGAAGGAGCTGAGGGTGCAGGATATCAGGGTTGTGAAGGAGTTTCCTGATGTTTTTCCTGAGGAGTTGCCTGGTTTACCTCCTAACCGCGAGGTGGAGTTTGGTATTGAGCTGTATGAGAATACCACTCCTGTGTCCATTACTCCCTATAGAATGGCACCTAAGGAGCTGAAGGAGCTGAAGACGCAGTTGCAAGAGTTGCTTGATCGTGGTTTCATCCGGCCGAGTGTTTCGCCTTGGGGTGCTCCTGTCTTGTTTGTGAAGAAGAAAGATGGCACGATGAGGATGTGCATTGATTACCGTCAGCTGAACAAGTTGACTATCAAGAATCGGTATCCTTTGCCGAGGATTGATGATCTCTTTGATCAATTTCGGGGAGCTGCTGTGTTCTCTAAGATTGACTTGAGGTCAGGGTATTATCAATTGAAGGTGAAGGATGTGGATGTGCCTAAGACAGCTTTCAGGACAAGGTATGGGCATTATGAGTTCCTTGTGATGCCGTTTGGTTTGACAAATGCTCTTGCTGCTTTCATGGACATGATGAATCGTGTTTTTCATGAATACCTGGACAAGTTTGTTGTGGTGTTCATTGATGATATCCTTGTGTACTCGCGTTCTGAGGAAGAGCACGAAGAGCATTTGAGGGTTGTGTTGCAAGCTTTGTTGGAGAATCAGCTTTATGCTAAGTTGAGCAAGTGTGAGTTTTGGCTTAGAGAGGTTGTTTTTTTCTTGGGCATGTGGTCTCAGCTGAGGGGATTCGTGTTGATCCTCAGAAGATTGAAGCGGTGATGAACTGGAAAGTTCCTAAGTCTGTTCAGGAGGTTCGTAGTTTCCTTGGTTTGGCAGGATACTACCGAAGGTTTGTAGATGGTTTTTCCAAGATTGCTGCTCCTTTGACGAAGTTGCTGCAGAAAGATGTTAAGTATGAGTGGACAGAAGCGAGACAGCAAGCTTTTGAGAAGCTGAAGTTGGCTTTGACGCAAGCTCCTATCTTGATTCAGCCTGAATCAGGGAAAGAGTTTGTAGTCTACAGTGATGCATCCTATATTGGTTTGGGGTGTGTGCTGATGCAAGAGGGTAAGGTTGTGGCTTATGCGTCGCGGCAGTTGAAGGTGCATGAGCGCAATTATCCTACGCATGATATTGAGTTGGCTGCAGTGGTTTTTGCTCTGAAGATCTGGAGGCATTATCTGTATGGTGAGAAGTGTACTGTGTACACGGATCACAAGAGTTTGAGGTATCTGATGTCTCAGAAGGAGTTGAATCTCAGGCAGCGACGTTGGTTGGAATTGCTCAAAGATTATGATCTGACGATAGAGTATCATCCTGGAAAGGCCAATGTTGTTGCGGATGCCTTGAGTAGGAAGGTAGCTATTGAGCTGAGAGCTATGTTTGCTAGCTTGAGTATATCGCAGGATGGAGGTCTTGTTGCTGAGTTGCAGGTGAAACCTTCGTTGGTTCAGTTGATCAAGGATAAGCAGTTGTTGGATGATTCCTTGGTGTCTCATGTTCAGGATATCGCGGAGGGTAGACCTTCGGATTTCTGTTTTAATGAGGATGGAGTGTTGTGTTTTGGTAGTCGGATAGTAGTGCCTGCAGATGCTGAGTTGAGGCATGCTATTCTAGCTGAAGGTCATAGTAGTCCTTTTGCTATGCATCCTGGTAGTACAAAGATGTATCGCGATCTTCGTGATGAGTACTATTGGGTGGGCTTGAAGAAGGATGTGGCAGAGTTCGTGAGCAAGTGTTTGGTGTGTCAGCGCGTAAAGGCTGAACATCAGGTTCCTTCCGGTTTGTTGCAACCGTTGGAAATCCCTGAATGGAAGTGGGAGAGGGTTACCATGGATTTTGTATCTGGTTTGCCTTTGTCTCCGTCGAAGAAGAATTCGGTTTGGGTGATTGTGGATCGCCTGACGAAGTGTGCACATTTCTTGCCTGTGCATACTACGTTTTCTTTGGATAAGCTGGCAGAGCTGTACGTTGCTGAGGTTGTGAGGTTGCTTGGTGTGCCTAGGTCGATCGTGTCGGATAGGGATCCGAGGTTCACGTCGCGTTTTTGGCAGTGTTTGCATCAAGCTCTAGGTACAAGGTTGCATTTCAGTACATCCTATCATCCCCAGTCGGATGGCCAGTCTGAGCGAGTTATTCAGATTTTGGAGGATATGTTGAGGTGTTGCGTGATAGAGTTTCAAGGTTCGTGGGAGAAGCATCTGCCTTTGGTTGAGTTCGCTTACAACAACAGTTTTCAGGCAAGTATACAGATGGCACCTTATGAGGCTCTGTATGGGAGGAGGTGTAGGACTCCTCTGTGTTGGGCTGAAACTGGTCAAAAGTTGGTTTCGATGCCTGCTTTGTTGAAAGGTACCACCGAGAAAGTGAAGCTCATATGTGAGAGGTTGAAGGCTGCTTCTGATCGGCAGAAGTCTTACGCGGATTTGAAGCGTAGGGAGATAGAGTTTGCGGTGGGTGATCGCGTGTTCTTGAAGGTTTCGCCTTGGAAGAAGGTGATGAGGTTTGGGCGGAAGGGTAAGTTGAGCCCTAGATACATTGGACCGTATGAGGTTGTTGAGCGTGTTGGTCCTGTTGCGTATCGGTTGAGGTTACCTCAGGAGCTGGAGAAGATTCATGATGTGTTCCATGTTTCTATGCTCCGGAGGTATCGATCTGATCCTTCGCATGTGTTGCCTGTGGAGGAGGTGGAATTGAATCCAGATTTGACCTATGATGAGGAACCGGTGAAGATTCTGGGTTCAGATAGCAAGGTTCTTCGTGGCAAGACCATTGAATTGGTGAAGGTGCTGTGGAAGCATCGCGGTGTTGAGGAAGCCACGTGGGAGCGGAAGGAGGATATGCTGAAGCAGTTTCCTTATCTCTTTCCTTCAGGTAAATTTCGAGGATGAAATTTCTTAAGGGGGGGAGAGTTGTAACGCCCCGGTTTTGGGCTCAGAAGTTTTGGCGTTGACCGGTTTAGTCAAAGTGCTGATCGAATATATAAGAGGGAATTTAGGAAAACCTAGTTCGGGTTGCATTAAAAATATGGAAAAATATTCTAAAATCATCTTTTAATATATAAAAGTGAATTGTGAAATCAATTTTGGAAAATGAGGTTCGGAAGGTTGACATTTTGGCTAGTGACCAAAATGTAATTTTTGAAAGTTGCGGGACAGTTTTATAAAGGATTGAAACTTTGAATCTTTAAGGAGCTATTATTCCAAAAAGGATTTCTCCAGATTTTTCTAAGATATTTTAAGTCTAAAATCTGATTTTAAAGATTAAGAAAAGAGAGGGAAATCATTTTAACCAAATCTTAACTAATTTTTCTATTTTCTCTCAACTTCTCTTTTCTCTCATTTTCTCTCTACCCAAACAAGATTTCCTCAGATTTCTTTCTCTGATTTTGGCATCTACATCTCTCATTTCAACTCTCATTTGATTCCTAATCATCTCATCATCAAAACCTTTCAATTTGCAAATTGTTTCATCAAGCATTTTGGCTCTAAAAGGGAGAAATTCAAGTTTGGAGGGGAGGTTGATCCTTGAGTTTTGGAGGTGTTTTCGGAAGGTTTCGGAAGCTTGGAAAGCTTGTTGGCTAGGCTTGTTTGGTAATCGAGCATTAGAGTGCATTGAGGGCAGCAAGAGGAGGCAAGCACACAAGTACAAGTAAAGCTCAATGTATGGAAGGTTTTGTTAAACATTTTAGCTTTTGGTTGATTTGGCAATGGGGGACCAATGTATACGTTTTGGGAGGTGTTTAAGACTCCCTAAGTATGTTAAATGTTGCTGTGATTGTTGGTTTTTGGATTGATCTCTTATATGCTTGACTATGAGGGTTTATGCTTGAAAGGTAGCTTAAGTAGGAAGCATGCTTATGAATTGGGGCTTTTCATATGTGTTGTTTAAATGTTGAATTGTTGATGCAATTGAGGTCCTTGCATGTTGTATGATTAAGTGATTTGGTTTGGTGATGTTAATTTGGTGCTTAATGCATGTTTGATGCTGTTTTCAAGTCGATTTCAGACAGGAGTATCGGTACTCGGGCTCGCGTATCGATACGCCTGAGCCAAATATGCTCTTTTCTGCCCAGGCGTATCGGTACGGTTGTGGGGGTATCGATACTCATCTGGGCAAAGTTTGAATGCCGTATCGGTACAGGGGATATCGTATCGATACCGTTGCTCGAGTTTGGTTACTGCCTTCCCCGCGTATCGATACGACATCAGGCGTATCGATACCTGACCGTTAAATTCAGTTAAAAGTATCTTTATATGTTTTGCTTTATTTACGTTTTAGTCCCGAATCTTGTATGATCAATTGTATGAGCTTGGGATGTCCGTTTGAGCTGAAATTTGACGGAGAGGCATGAAACCTGATTAATTTCAAGAGGGTAACTTTAATTTGGGTTAAAACCCTTAAATTATCAGATTTTACAATTTGGTCCCTAAAGTTGTAATTTGTTCAATTGGGTCCCTGTTTGATCTCTGATGTTTGTGATCTTTCAATATGTTGTTTGTATGATCACACTTAAGGTTAATGTGCATCTAGACAAGATTAAAAGGAAAAAAAAAAGGGTCGTTAATCAAGGTTGACTTTCGGGTTGACTTTGGTTTTCCCCGTGTAATCTTCGTAGTTCGGGTCAACCGGCTAGACCGGGCTACGGGGGTTACAGTTTTTAAATGCATTATTGAATGGTTTTAAGAGCATTCCTCACTAAGCTTTTGCTTACGCTCTCCTTGTTTTCTTAATTCAATAATGCAGAACATTAGAGCTCTTTGAGGGCAGCAAGGAAGGCAAGTATTCAAGTGGAAGCAAAGCTCAAAGTATGGAAGGTTTTCCTAAGATCATTTAGCTTTTGATAATTTGGCAATGGGGGACCAATGTGTATGTTTTGGGAGAGGTTTAAACTCCCTAAGTATGTTGAATGTTGTTGAGAATGCTGGTTTTTGTGTTGGATCATTACATGCTTATTTTGGAAGTTTATGCTTAAATGGTTTGCTTGTGTAGGAAGCATGCCTATAGAATTGGGGCTTTTTGCATATGATGTTGTTTTGATGAATTGTTGATGCAAGTATGTCCTATATATGTTGAATTGCATGCTGGTAAAGTTTGGTGGCAATTGGAGCATGTTTGAATGATCAATTGCATGTTTTGGAATGCATTGTGCTGCAATCTGTGCAGGGCGTTTCGGAACAGTGTGCACCGTTTCGGAATGGGTGCCTTGAGTGAACCCAGGCGTCCGAAACGGTATGCACCATTTCGAAACGGTTTGGCCTCTGCCAGCCCGTGTTTCGGAACCCGTTGCGGAACGACCCGTGTTTCGGAACCCGTTGCGGAACGACCCGTGTTTCGAAACGGGGTCTACCTGTTTCGGAACGGTCGACCGTTGGGGGCTGACATTGGCAGTTAAATGTTTTGAATTGTTTGCGTTTTGGTCCTGAAACTTGTTTGTGCAATTGTATGAGTTTGGGAAGTCCTTTTGAGCTGAAATTTCACAGAGAAGCATGAAACCTGACTAATTTCAAGTTGGTAAGATTAATTTGGGATAAGTCCTTTTTATTATCAGAAATTACAATTGTGTCCCTAAAGTTGTAATTTGTTCAATTGGGTCCCTGTTTGATCTTTGATGTTTGTGATCTTTGAGTATGATGTTTGTGTGATCATAATTAGGGCTAATGTGCATCTAGATAGGATTAAAAAGAAAAAAAAGGGTCGTTAATCAAGGTTGACTTTCGGGTTGACTTTGGTTTTCCCCGTGTGACTTTCTTAATTCGGGTCAACCGTCTAGGCCGGGTTAAGGGGGTTACAATTGGAATCTTCATTGAACATTGAACACCGAAATGAACATTGAAACCTTGGAAGTGAATGGACATTGGATACAATTGGCATGCCATAAAATTTATTAGCTCAGTGTACGGGTGGACTACGGTCCTAAGGCTACAACCTATATTGATTTGGCGAGGCGGAGATATGTGTATTGATGTTGGTCATATTGGCGAGGCGGAGGGACTATACCATTCATTAACTTGGCGAGGCGTAGGAATTTACGTATCCACTATCTTGATTCAATCCACGGGTTAATGATGAATAGAATATGTTAAACATTGTATATTGTTGCATAGCATTGACATTGATAAGCATGAGATCATATATATATATATAGATACTTGACATATTGTTGTTCATATTACCTATGACTACCTCACTAGGCATCATATGCCTAACGTGTCTCATCTCATGCATTTCAAGTTGAAAGGATCGTGTGTCAGAGGATCGAATTGGCAAAACAAGAGAACTCACTACAAGCCCTAAAGTAACGTGTTTTGATCTTAAGAACTCCTAGGAAGGTGGCAAAGTAGTTGAACTAGTCATTTATGCCCATTTTGTCATGTTTTTTGTATGCATATGTTGTAATATGGTTAATGGCCCTAAATGGCCTTTTTGGTTGGCTTAGAATAACTTAAAAGTGCATACTTGGCTCAGAAAGGTCAAAACATAGTAAACGTATTCGTATGAACATGAAATTTGGCATGCTAGTAGTTTACACCATTGAAATGTCGTGTGTGAAGTTTTGTTGCATTTGGACATCGTTCAGTAGGTTAAATTGAAGAAATACCAACAAAAATATGTCATTGCAGGTCAAACTGTATTGAAAGGGGTGATGGTGTTTCGATACAGGTAAGCATAATTGAACCTGAGGAATAAGGCGTATCGGAATGGTTCATGGCCGTTGCAAAACATTTTGACTCTGGAATCCCTCATTTCGGTACGGGTTTATAGCGTATCGATACGGGTCAAGGTCAAAGTCAAAGGAGGTCTACCCGTTTCGATACAAGGCATCCCCGTATCGATACGGTCTAAAAAGTAAAGTCAATAAGGGTTGACCATCGTCCACCCGTTTCAAAACAGCCCTAGGGTGTTTCGATAAGGGGTTAGTTAAGTTAGTTAAAGGCACATTAAATAGTTTGTAAGGTTCACAGTTTAGTCATTGGATATTGAAGGATTAAATTGATTGAGTTAATGGACCTCAAATTGTTTGAAATTTTACACGCATGCTAATATTGTGTTGAATTTCACTGTTGTATAACCAATTGCATTGAAGGACCTTTAATTTATCGAATTTATAGATTCGTCCCTAAAACTTGTATTAATTGCAATTTAGCCCGATTGATTAATTATTGATTCGTATGGATTAATTGGACTAAAATGTATTGAGGCATTGTGTTATTGTATGATATTGGTTTAAAGGTTAATATTAAAAAGAAATTTGTTGCATTGTCTATTGTATTGAACATTGATATCACCTTCCGACCCGGTTCTCGACCAGACTGGGAAGAAGGTGTTACATTTGTGGTATCAAAGCTAGAGTTTACTCAATTCTACGACTAAACCGAAGCTTGTTTCTTTGTTGTTGTGTTACTTTGCCACCTAGGAGTTATATATTGTATATATTGTGACATGTCGACTAATATGATCTTTCATATAGATATGTCTGAGATTAACAAAGCTCATATAGACGAGCTTGCCACCGGCTCCTCGATGCATCGCGAGGCGATTAGAGGAGGAAATCATCAGAACCCTCCGCAACCACAGGACCCTCATGTACATAGTACCGAGCCTGCATCACCTACCGCTCATGCTGAGTGTTATAAGAAAATGACCGACATGTTCAGGCAGTTTATGATTGCTATGAGGTTTGAACAAGTTGTGCAACATATCGTCCATATCGTTCAATACACTCGAGCACCTATCGATAAGCTCTCACAGTATCGAGCTTATACTTTCACTGGACAAGATGACGACAACCCTGAAGTTGCTAAATATTGGTTGGATAACACCTTGCGAATTCTGAATAAGCAACTTCAGTTCTCGAATGAGCATAAGCTGGAGCGTGTCATCGCTTTGCTGGCCAATGAGGCACTTCATTGGTGGGAAACTACCATTTTGACAGTTTCTGAAGATACGGTGACTTGGGAGTTCTTCCTTAAAGAGTTACGCAAGAAATATATTAGTGAATTTTACCTTGCTGGAAGACGAAGCATCTTCCTTCACCTCAAACAAGATGGACGATCGATCGAACAATACATACATGATTTCTATAAGTACTGTCGATATGGTGCGAAATATATAAAGAAGGAGGAAGAAAAGTGCCATATGTTCATTGCGGGGCTCAACGATGAACTGTGCCCTATGTTCACTGCGTTAGGCATTTTTGATTTCCAAGACCTTGTGAATCGAGTTAAGGCCACCGAAGCTGCACAGAGAGCTCAACGAGTTGGTGGGTTTGGAAAATCTGAGAAGAGGTTCATGGATGATTCTCGACCTTCGATATGGAACAAGAAAGGTAGATATGAAGGCCCCAAATAGAATATTTACCTACAACCCACCCGTTCTGGAAACATTGAGAGACCTCAGTTTGTGACTCAGTCTTTTGCCAAAGCATCGTCTATTGATAGTACTGGAGGTTCAAACCGAGGCAACCATCATCCACTTTGTAATTATTGTCAGAATCAACATCCAACGGGTCAATGTCCTAAGTAGACTGGAGCCTATGAGTATTGTGGTGAGCAGGGTTACTTTATTCGTTACTACTTTTTGAATGCAAACAAATTTGTTGTCACACCGACTACTACTGTATCTCCTGCTCAATCCTTTCGAGGTAAAGGATCAAAGTAAGGATCATCAAGAACTTTTGGGCGATCAAGTGGTCCGGGGAAACCCTTTAATAAGCAAGATTCAAAAGCTCTTGCCCAAATGTATCATGTGAGGAGCAGAGAAAAAGATGATGAAGCTGATGTCATTGCAGGTACCATCGAGCTATATTCACATTCCTTATATGCATTTATTGACCCTGGTTCTACTCATTCTTTTATAAGTACCATTGTAATTAAGAAGTATAGTATGTCTTCCGAACCAATAGCATCGAGAATTTCTGTAACCGATCCCCTATGAGATTGTGTCACCGTGAGGGTAGTGTGTAAGAACTACCCCTAATGATCCAAGGAATTCATTTTCCTTCCAATTTGTTGGCTTTATCGATCCATTAATTCAATGTCATCCTAGGCTTAGATTGGCTTAGTGAGCATCAAGCATGGGTAGATTGTTGTAAGAGGAAATTGTATCTCCGGGGTCTGGGTAATGAGAGTGTTGTATTGATGAACATGAGAAATCCATCATTGTACGCTTTGGCGTTGGAGTCTAGAGATGAGCTTCAATTGCGAGACATTGACACCATATATGATGTAACCCCCGTAGCCCGGTCTAGACGGTTGACCCGAACTACGAAGATTACACGGGGAAAACCAAAGTCAACCCGAAAGTCAACCTTGATTAACGACCCTTTTTTTTTTCTTTTTATTCCTGTCTAGATGCATATTAACCTTAAGTGTGATCATGCAAACAACATATCAAAAGATCACAGACATCAGAGATCAAACAGGGACCCAATTGAACAAATTACAACTTTAGGGACCAAATTGTAAATTCTGATAAATTAAGGGACTTAACCCAAATTAAAGTTACCATCTTGAAATTAGTCAGGTTCCATGCTTCTCTGTGAAATTTCAGCTCAAAAGGACATCCACAGCTCATGCAATTGATCAAACAAGATTCAGGACCAAAACGCAAACATTCCAAAACATGTAACTACCATGACAGCCCCCTAACGGTCGACCGTTCCGAAACAGGCTAGCCCTGTTCCGAAACACGGGCCGTTCTGATACGGGTTCCGGAACATGGCCTCGGCAGAGGCTAAACCGTTTCGAAACGGTGCATACCATTTCGGACGCCTGGGTTCATGCAAGGCACCCGTTCCGAAACGGTACACCCCTGTTCCGAAACGCCTGCACAAAAACCAGCAAACAAGCATACTAGATCATGCAATTGGTCACTCAAACATGCTCCAATCATCACCAAACTTTACCAGCATGCAATTAAACATATTTAACACATATAAGCATCATCAATTCAGCAAGATAACATCTCATGCAAAAAGGCCCAATTTCAAGGTTATGCTTCCTACACAAGCTAACATTCAAGCCTTAAACCTTCAAAAGCAAGCAAATAAGGTTCAATCCAAAAATCAGCAACATCAACCACATACAACATATTTAGGGAGTCATAAACATCTCCCAAAACAAATACATTGGTCCCCCATTGCCAAAAACGTACAAAAGCTAAAACACTTATAAAACCTTCATACATTGAGCTTTACTTGTACTTGTTGCTTGCCTCCTCTTGCTGCCCTCAATGCACCCTAATGCTCTGCATTATTGAATCAAGAAAACGAGAGAGCGTAAGCCAAAGCTTAGTGAGGAGTGCTCTTTAAAAGCCATTCAATAATGCATTTAAAACCACTTGTAAAACATGCTTGTAAACAACCTTTACACATGCTCAAAGCATACTTTAAATCAAGCAATATCATGCTTCTACATTTCATTTAACAAGCATCTCATGCTTCAACATAAACATTAAATCATGCATCTCATGCATCTCATGTACTATACATGTCATATTGGCTCAAGTGATACATTTCAATTAGAAATCAAGTTCAACAACTTTCCCCAAGGACTTTTAAACACCTTGGACCCCAAGGACTTTTAAACACCTTGGCCATGGACTTTTAAACACCATGAATGGACCACACAAGGACTTTTAACCACCTTTGTGTCCGTAGCCTGAAATACCCCAAGGACTTTTAAACACCTTGGCCCCAAGGACTTTTAAACACCTTGGCCCCATGGACTTTTAACCACCATGGAAAGGAGCACCTAAGGACTTTTAACCACCTTAGAGTCCACAACAAGATTCATCCAAGGACTTTTAACCACCTTGATGATCTTAGGTAACAAGGCTCACTCAAGGACTTTTAACCACCTTAGTGACCTTCACTTTTACAAACCATCACTTGCCAATATACACTTTATACATCACATAGTCCACTGTTTTAAAGCATTTTAACCAAGCCATTACATCATGCATTTCAACGCATTAATTCATCATTTAACAATGCATAAAAACAAGGCACTCTTACCTAGAGACACCTTCAACACATGGCTTAAATCATCAGCATAAATTATGCTAAAACATCAGCAACTAACATGCTAAAACATGCTTTCCAAAACAGTAGCAAAACATGCAAAATCATCATTTCATATTTCATCAAAACATGGCCACCACTTTAAGAGAGTAATCCGAAAACTTACTCTTGAGCTTAGCAAAGTTGTTTAGACTTAAACTAAGCTCCCAAAACCTTCAACCTTTGGTTTAAAAGCTGAAAATCCATTTTCACTCACCGATTACCAACAAGCCTAGCCAACAAGCTTTCCAAGCTTCCGAAACCTTCCGAAAACACCTCCAAAACTCAAGGATCAACCTCCCCTGTTTCAAGCACATAAAAACAGAACATTAATGCATCCTCATGCATTAATACACCAGCAACAACAACACAACTCGCTGCTCATCACAAATCTAACAAATTGGCTACCAAACACAACCGAAAACATCTCCAAACACTTCCAAAACTTAACCCAGCCAAGATCCATCACTTCTAACCATTTTTATACATCACATAACATGCAAAAAGATCACAACCACGTCCTTATACCTCCAGGTATAACAGATCACCAAAAACACTCCAAAAACAACCAAAAACTCAAGCCAAACTTAGGAAATTCAACCTATCCGGGATTGCATTGATTAAACCTCAACTCCTAATCATTTTAGCATTCATTTAACATCATTTTAACACTTCAAAACCCTGCTTAAACAGATCACACGAAATTTTCACCAAAATCACCAAATCTTGCATTTTAGCCAAAAAAATCAAGATCTCAATTGAAAAGCCTTTAATAAAACATGAATCAAGGATTGAGAACTTAGGAATTTCAGTAAAGAACTGATAGTTTAGAGGAGAAGGACGTTCTTACCTCCAAACTTGAATTTCTCCCTTTTAGAGCCAAAATGCTTGATGAATCAACTTGTAAATTATGAGGTTTTGATGATGAGATGATTAGAAATCAAATGAACATTGAAATGAGAGATTAAGAAGTCAAAATCAGAGAAAGAAATCTGAGGAAATCTTGTTTGGGTAGAGAGAAAATGAGAGAAAAGAGAATTGAGAGAAAATAGAGAAATTAGTTAAAAATTGGTTAAAATGATTTCCCTCTCTTTTCTTAATCTTTAAAATCAGATTTTAGACTTAAAATATCTTAGAAAAATCTGGAGAAATCCCTTTTGGAATAATAGCTCCTTAAAGATTCAAAGTTTCAATCCTTTATAAAACTGTCCCGCAACTTTCAAAAATTACATTTTGGTCACCAGCCAAAATGTCAACCTTCCGAACCTCATTTTCCAAAATTGATTTCACAGTTCACTTATATATATTAAAAGATGATTTTAGAATATTTTTCCATATTTTTAATGCAACCCGAACTAGGTTTTCCTAAATTCCCTCTTATATATTCGATCAGCACTTTGACTAAACCGGTCAACGCCAAAACTTCTGAGCCCAAAACCGGGGCGTTACAACTCTCCCCCCCTTAAGTAATTTCGTCCTCGAAATTTACCTGAAGGAAAGAGATAAGGAAACTGCTTCAGCATATCTTCCTTCCGCTCCCACGTAGCTTCCTCAACACCGCGATGCTTCCACAGCACCTTCACCAACTCAATGGTCTTGCCACGAAGAACCTTGCTATCTGAATCCAGAATCCTCACCGGTTCCTCATCATAGGTCAAATCCGGATTCAATTCCACCTCCTCCACAGGCAACACATGCGAAGGATCCGATCGATACCTCCGGAGCATAGAAACATGGAACACATCATGAATCTTCTCCAGCTCCTGAGGTAACCTCAACCGATACGCAACAGGACCAACACGTTCAACAACCTCATACGGTCCAATGTATCTAGGGCTCAGCTTACCCTTCCGCCCAAACCTCATCACCTTCTTCCAAGGCGAAACCTTCAAGAACACGCGATCACCCACCGCAAACTCTATCTCCTTACGCTTCAAATCAGCGTAAGACTTCTGCCGATCAGAAGCAGCCTTCAACCTCTCACATATGAGCTTCACTTTCTCGGTGGTACCTTTCAACAAGGCAGGCATCGAAACCAACTTTTGACCAGTTTCAGCCCAACACAGAGGAGTCCTACACTTCCTCCCATACAGAGCCTCATAAGGTGCCATCTGTATACTTGCCTGAAAACTGTTGTTGTAAGCGAACTCAACCAAAGGCAGATGCTTCTCCCAAGAACCTTGAAACTCTAACATGCAACACCTCAACATATCCTCCAAGATCTGAATAACTCGCTCAGACTGGCCATCCGACTGGGGATGATAGGATGTACTGAAATGCAACCTTGTACCCAGAGCTTGATGCAAACACTGCCAAAAACGCGATGTGAACCTCGGATCCCTATCCGACACGATCGACTTAGGCACACCATGCAACCTCACAACCTCAGCAACGTACAGCTCTGCCAGCTTATCCAAAGAAAATGTAGTATGCACAGGCAAGAAATGTGCACACTTCGTCAGGCGATCCACAATCACCCAAACAGAATTCTTCTTCGACGGAGACAAAGGCATACCAGATACAAAATCCATGGTAACCCTCTCCCACTTCCATTCAGGGATTTTCAACGGTTGCAACAAACCAGAAGGAACCTGATGTTCAGCCTTTACGCGCTGACACACCAAACACTTGCTCACGAACTCTGCCACATCCTTCTTCAAGCCCACCCAATAGTACTCATCACGAAGATCGCGATACATCTTTGTACTACCAGGATGCATAGCAAAAGGACTACTATGACCTTCAGCTAGAATAGCATGCCTCAACTCAGCATCTGCAGGCACTACTATCCGACTACCAAAACACAACACTCCATCCTCATTAAAACAGAAATCCGAAGGCCTACCCTCCGCGATATCCTGAACATGAGACACCAAGGAATCATCCAACAACTGCTTATCCTTGATCAACTGAACCAACGAAGGTTTCACTTGCAACTCAGCAACAAGACCACCATCCTGCGATATACTCAAGCTAGCAAACATAGCTCTCAGCTCAACAGCTACCTTTCTACTCAAGGCATCCGCAACAACATTGGCCTTTCCAGGATGATACTCTATCGTCAGATCATAATCCTTGAGCAACTCCAACCAACGTCGCTGCCTGAGATTCAACTCCTTCTGAGACATCAGATACCTCAAACTCTTGTGATCCGTGTACACCGTACACTTCTCACCATACAGATAATGCCTCCAGATCTTCAGAGCAAAAACCACTGCAGCCAGCTCAATGTCATGCGTAGGATAATTGCGCTCATGCACCTTCAACTGCCGCGATGCATAAGCCACAACCTTACCCTCTTGCATCAGCACACACCCCAAACCAACATAGGATGCATCACTGTAGACTACAAACTCTTTCCCTGATTCAGGCTGAATCAAGATAGGAGCTTGCGTCAAAGCCAACTTCAGCTTCTCAAAAGCTTGCTGCCTCGCTTCTGTCCACTCATACTTAACATTTTTCTGCAGCAACTTCGTCAAAGGAGCAGCAATCTTGGAAAAACCATCCACAAACCTTCGGTAGTATCCTGCCAAACCAAGGAAACTACGAACCTCCTGAACAGACTTAGGAACTTTCCAGTTCATCACTGCTTCAATCTTCTGAGGATCAACACGAATCCCCTCAGCTGAGACCACATGCCCAAGAAAAACAACCTCTCTAAGCCAAAACTCACACTTGCTCAACTTAGCATAAAGCTGATTCTCCAACAAAGCTTGCAACACAACTCTCAAATGCTCTTCGTGCTCTTCCTCAGTACGCGAGTACACAAGGATATCATCAATGAACACCACAACAAACTTGTCCAGGTATTCATGAAAAACACGATTCATCATGTCCATGAAAGCAGCAGGAGCATTTGTCAGACCAAACGGCATCACAAGGAACTCATAATGCCCATACCTTGTCCTGAAAGCTGTCTTAGGCACATCCACATCCTTCACCTTCAATTGATAATACCCTGACCTCAAGTCAATCTTAGAGAACACAACAGCTCCCTGAAATTGATCAAAGAGATCATCAATCCTCGGCAAAGGATACCGATTCTTGATAGTCAACTTGTTCAGCTGACGGTAATCAATGCACATCCTCATCGTGCCATCTTTCTTCTTCACAAACAAGACAGGAGCACCCCAAGGCGAAACACTCGGCCGGATGAAACCACGATCAAGCAACTCTTGCAACTGCGTCTTCAGCTCCTTCAGCTCCTTAGGTGCCATTCTATAGGGAGTAATGGACACAGGAGTGGTATTCTCATACAGCTCAATACCAAACTCCACCTCGCGATTAGGAGGTAAACCAGGCAACTCCTCAGGAAAAACATCAGGAAACTCCTTCACAACCCTAATATCCTGCACCCTCAGCTCCTTCGAACTAGGATTCATCACAAAAGCCAGAAAAGCTTCACATCCTTGCCTCAGCATCCTGCTCGCCTCCAAGGTAGAAACAACATTGGCAAGAAACTTCACATTCTCACCAACCACCACCACTTCATAATCATCCGCAAGCCTAAGCGAAACCCGCTTATTCTCACAATCCACAACAGCACGATGCTCAACAAGCCAATCCATACCAAGGATCACATCAAAACCATAAAAGGGCAACTCCATAAGATCAACAAGAAAGACATGCTCTTGAACAACCAAAGGACACCTTTTAAAAAGCTTACGAGTCACAACAGTTTCACCAAAAGAACTAGTGACTCTAACACCAACATCCAAAAACTCAACAGGCAAACCAAGCAACTCAGCATGCTCACGAAGAATGTATGAATGCGTAGATCCAGAATTAATCAAAGAAAGCATTGACAAGGATTGCAAAGTAAAGGTACCTGCAATCACATCAGCATCATTCCTTCCTTCGCGCTGAGCATACACCCTCGCTTGGCCTCCACCCTCAGGTTGAATAGCCACAACATGAGCTACACCGCGCCCACCTTCCTCTCGCCTCTGAAAATTACCACGGCCGCGCCCACGACCTCTCTGCGATGCTGCAACAACAGGAGCACGCTCTTGACCACCAGCCATCCTCGGACAATCACGTCTCAGATGATCAGCTGAACCACAGTTCCAGCACTCATAACCAGCTGCTATCACAGGAGCTTGCACCTCCCTCCCAGCACGAGGACAGTCACGCTTCAAGTGACCACGAGAACCACAAATCCAACAAGCACTAGGGTCAGCTCTAGCATTGCCGCCCCTAGCAGGTGCACCTCCACCTCTCTTAGACGAGGACTGAAACCTCTGATCACGCCCTCTCTTGTTCCGTCCACCACCGGAACTATACTCAGCAGCTCTCTTTCCAGAATTAGCTCCAGCACCCTTAGCAGACAAACTCAGGTTCATCTCAATGTCCTTCGATCGACTAATCAACACATCGAAATCATTGTACTCAGCAGCTAACATATAGGTCTTAACCTCCGTCACCAAACCATAACGGAACCTTTCGCACCTTTCGCGCTCATCAGGTACCAACTCTGGTGCATACTGGCTAAGACGTACAAACTGTACCTCATACTCAGCCACACTCATGTTCCCTTGGGTCAGAGACATGAATTCACGCTTCTTCTCATCCAGATATCTAACTCCCAGATATCTTCTCTTGAACGCATGCTGAAAGAACGTCCAAGTAACATCAGCATCAGCCATCCCAGAGATTGTGGTCGTCCACCACGTATAAGCATCACCTTGCAGCAGTGACACCACACATCCCAGCTTCTGCACATCAGTGCAACTCATTTGTCCCAAGACACGCTTGGTACTCTCCAACCATGCTTCTGACCTCTCAGCCGACATACCCCTAAACTCAGTCCCACCAAGACTGCGCAAACGTTCCAAGGGTAGTCTAGCACCAGCATCTCCTTGATGCCCAGCTCCTTGAGCTCCAGCTACTGCTGCTCGAAACGCACCCGCAATAGCTTGTACAAGCACAGACATGTCAGGCATCGCTTGCCCCTGACCAGCTTCAGGTCCTGCAGCTCTAGCACCAGCTGCCTCAGCTCCAGCTCTTTCCCTCTCCGCACCACCACCACCAGGTGGAGGAGGAGGTATCACAGCACTACCAGTGTGCTCATCATTCACATTCCCCTCCGGGGTCGTAGCTCTCGCGCTACTCCTTAACTCTCTACGTGGTGCCATACTATTACCATGCATAACAATTCAAAATAAAACAAGTCAGGACCAGCAAGGTAAGCAAATTCCAAGTATTCAAGCTCAATTTCTTTCAAAAACAACTTCATCTCTTTAGCTTTTGTTTGGCAATGGGTACCCTCATCATGCATCATCACAACATGCATCACATACACATCATCATATCATAACATTGAACATGCTTTCACTCAACAAGCATACAAACCAAACCATGCTTCAATCATGCATACACACATTCCCAATTACTCGAGAACTCAGCTCTGATACCACCAAATGTAACCCCCGTAGCCCGGTCTAGACGGTTGACCCGAACTACGAAGATTACACGGGGAAAACCAAAGTCAACCCGAAAGTCAACCTTGATTAACGACCCTTTTTTTTTTCTTTTTATTCCTGTCTAGATGCATATTAACCTTAAGTGTGATCATGCAAACAACATATCAAAAGATCACAGACATCAGAGATCAAACAGGGACCCAATTGAACAAATTACAACTTTAGGGACCAAATTGTAAATTCTGATAAATTAAGGGACTTAACCCAAATTAAAGTTACCATCTTGAAATTAGTCAGGTTCCATGCTTCTCTGTGAAATTTCAGCTCAAAAGGACATCCACAGCTCATGCAATTGATCAAACAAGATTCAGGACCAAAACGCAAACATTCCAAAACATGTAACTACCATGACAGCCCCCTAACGGTCGACCGTTCCGAAACAGGCTAGCCCTGTTCCGAAACACGGGCCGTTCCGATACGGGTTCCGGAACATGGCCTCGGCAGAGGCTAAACCGTTTCGAAACGGTGCATACCATTTCGGACGCCTGGGTTCATGCAAGGCACCCGTTCCGAAACGGTACACCCCTGTTCCGAAACGCCTGCACAAAAACCAGCAAACAAGCATACTAGATCATGCAATTGGTCACTCAAACATGCTCCAATCATCACCAAACTTTACCAGCATGCAATTAAACATATTTAACACATATAAGCATCATCAATTCAGCAAGATAACATCTCATGCAAAAAGGCCCAATTTCAAGGTTATGCTTCCTACACAAGCTAACATTCAAGCCTTAAACCTTCAAAAGCAAGCAAATAAGGTTCAATCCAAAAATCAGCAACATCAACCACATACAACATATTTAGGGAGTCATAAACATCTCCCAAAACAAATACATTGGTCCCCCATTGCCAAAAACGTACAAAAGCTAAAACACTTATAAAACCTTCATACATTGAGCTTTACTTGTACTTGTTGCTTGCCTCCTCTTGCTGCCCTCAATGCACCCTAATGCTCTGCATTATTGAATCAAGAAAACGAGAGAGCGTAAGCCAAAGCTTAGTGAGGAGTGCTCTTTAAAAGCCATTCAATAATGCATTTAAAACCACTTGTAAAACATGCTTGTAAACAACCTTTACACATGCTCAAAGCATACTTTAAATCAAGCAATATCATGCTTCTACATTTCATTTAACAAGCATCTCATGCTTCAACATAAACATTAAATCATGCATCTCATGCATCTCATGTACTATACATGTCATATTGGCTCAAGTGATACATTTCAATTAGAAATCAAGTTCAACAACTTTCCCCAAGGACTTTTAAACACCTTGGACCCCAAGGACTTTTAAACACCTTGGCCATGGACTTTTAAACACCATGAATGGACCACACAAGGACTTTTAACCACCTTTGTGTCCGTAGCCTGAAATACCCCAAGGACTTTTAAACACCTTGGCCCCAAGGACTTTTAAACACCTTGGCCCCATGGACTTTTAACCACCATGGAAAGGAGCACCTAAGGACTTTTAACCACCTTAGAGTCCACAACAAGATTCATCCAAGGACTTTTAACCACCTTGATGATCTTAGGTAACAAGGCTCACTCAAGGACTTTTAACCACCTTAGTGACCTTCACTTTTACAAACCATCACTTGCCAATATACACTTTATACATCACATAGTCCACTGTTTTAAAGCATTTTAACCAAGCCATTACATCATGCATTTCAACGCATTAATTCATCATTTAACAATGCATAAAAACAAGGCACTCTTACCTAGAGACACCTTCAACACATGGCTTAAATCATCAGCATAAATTATGCTAAAACATCAGCAACTAACATGCTAAAACATGCTTTCCAAAACAGTAGCAAAACATGCAAAATCATCATTTCATATTTCATCAAAACATGGCCACCACTTTAAGAGAGTAATCCGAAAACTTACTCTTGAGCTTAGCAAAGTTGTTTAGACTTAAACTAAGCTCCCAAAACCTTCAACCTTTGGTTTAAAAGCTGAAAATCCATTTTCACTCACCGATTACCAACAAGCCTAGACAACAAGCTTTCCAAGCTTCCGAAACCTTCCGAAAACACCTCCAAAACTCAAGGATCAACCTCCCCTGTTTCAAGCACATAAAAACAGAACATTAATGCATCCTCCAAACACTTCCAAAACTTAACCCAGCCAAGATCCATCACTTCTAACCATTTTTATACATCACATAACATGCAAAAAGATCACAACCACGTCCTTATACCTCCAGGTATAACAGATCACCAAAAACACTCCAAAAACAACCAAAAACTCAAGCCAAACTTAGGAAATTCAACCTATCCGGGATTGCATTGATTAAACCTCAACTCCTAATCATTTTAGCATTCATTTAACATCATTTTAACACTTCAAAACCCTGCTTAAACAGATCACACGAAATTTTCACCAAAATCACCAAATCTTGCATTTTAGCCAAAAAAATCAAGATCTCAATTGAAAAGCCTTTAATAAAACATGAATCAAGGATTGAGAACTTAGGAATTTCAGTAAAGAACTGATAGTTTAGAGGAGAAGGACGTTCTTACCTCCAAACTTGAATTTCTCCCTTTTAGAGCCAAAATGCTTGATGAATCAACTTGTAAATTATGAGGTTTTGATGATGAGATGATTAGAAATCAAATGAACATTGAAATGAGAGATTAAGAAGTCAAAATCAGAGAAAGAAATCTGAGGAAATCTTGTTTGGGTAGAGAGAAAATGAGAGAAAAGAGAATTGAGAGAAAATAGAGAAATTAGTTAAAAATTGGTTAAAATGATTTCCCTCTCTTTTCTTAATCTTTAAAATCAGATTTTAGACTTAAAATATCTTAGAAAAATCTGGAGAAATCCCTTTTGGAATAATAGCTCCTTAAAGATTCAAAGTTTCAATCCTTTATAAAACTGTCCCGCAACTTTCAAAAATTACATTTTGGTCACCAGCCAAAATGTCAACCTTCCGAACCTCATTTTCCAAAATTGATTTCACAGTTCACTTATATATATTAAAAGATGATTTTAGAATATTTTTCCATATTTTTAATGCAACCCGAACTAGGTTTTCCTAAATTCCCTCTTATATATTCGATCAGCACTTTGACTAAACCGGTCAACGCCAAAACTTCTGAGCCCAAAACCGGGGCGTTACATATGAATTTTCTGATGTCTTCCCTGATGAACTTCCAGGATTGCCTCTAACCCGTGAAGTGGAGTTTGGCATTGAGCTGCAACCTGGGATTGCTCCAGTTTCCATTGCACCATATCGCATGTCATCTATGGAATTAAAGGAATTAAAGGCTCAAATTCAAGACTTATTGAACAAAGGTTTCATTCAACCGAGCTCTTCGCCCTGGGGAGCTCCGGTCCTCTTTGTTAAGAAGAAATATGGTTCTATGCGATTGTGCATTGACTACCGACAATTGAATAAAGTAACCATCAAGAATAAATATCCATTGCCTAGAATAGACGACATATTCTATCAACTAAAGGATGCCTATGTGTTTTCCAAGATCGATTTAAGGTCGGGCTACTATCAAATGAGAGTTAAGAAGTGTGATGTACCAAAGACTACCTTCTGTACGAGGTATGGACACTACAAATTCTTGGTGACGCCCTTTGGGTTAACCAACGCACTGATAACTTTTATGGATTTGATTAATCGGGTCTTTCGACTCTATCTTGACAAGTTTGTAGTGGTGTTTATAGAGGACATATTGATCTATTCCAAGAATGAAGCGGAGCACCGAGATCATCTTCGTATTATGATTCAAACCTTGAGAGAAAAGCAGTTGTACGCGAAGTTCTCTAAGTGTGAGCTTTGGCTCACCGAAGTTGCCTTTCTCGGACATATCGTGTCGGCTTCAGGTATTCAAGTGGATCCGAAGAAAATCCAAGATATCATAGATTGGTATTCACCGAAGAATATTGGAGAAGTTAGAAGCTTCATTGGGCTTGCTGGCTATTATCGAAGATTTGTGATAGGGTTTTCTATGATACCCGATCCTTTAACTAAGTTATTGAGGAAAGAAGCTCCTTTTGTTTGGACCTAGGCTCAACAGCGAAGTTTTGATCAGTTGAAGCAAGTATTGACTCATGCACCGGTCCTAACCCAACTTGAGTCTAGAAAAGGATTACATAGTTTACAGTGATGCATCGCATCTTGGGTTAGGATGTGTATTGATGCAAGAGGGTAAAGTCATCACTTATTGTAACCCTCTTAGCCCGGCCTAGACGCTTGACCCGAACTACGAAGATTACACGGGGAAAACCAAAGTCAACCCGAAAGTCAACCTTGATTAACGACCTTTTTTTTCTTTTTAATATTTTCTAGATGCAAATTAAGCCTATGTGGACACTCAAGAATCATGAGAGAGAAAGGCACAACGATCGGAAAGCATTTAGGGACTCAATTGCATAAATAACACCTTTAGGGACCAAAATGTAATTTTTAGAAATTATAAGGACTTTGCAGATTTTAGGTTTATCAATAGGTAACTAATCATGTTACATGCTCCTCTGTCAAATTTCAGCTTAAAAAGGTATTCCAAGCACAAGCAATTACAACCACAACATTTAGGACTAAAACGTAAAACATGGAAACTTAAAACAATTCAAAAACATCATCCAACGGTCATACGTTTTGAAACACCATTCCCTCGTACCGAAACGCCCGTATTGGAACAGTGTTGACCGTTTCGGTGCTCGGGTGTGTTTCGAGACCGGTATTGAAACGGGCCTCACCCGTAGCCAAACTGTTTTGAAACAGCTTCAACCGTTCCGAAACACTATGGCCATTAAAGGCCCCCGTTTCGAAACAGTTGGGGGTGTTTCGATACACTTTGCCTAGTGGCAGAAAAATTGCTGGTTTTTAACCTTTTAAACTAATCAAACATGCCTCAAAGAGCATCAAAACATAACAGCAACTCATTTTGATACTAAGGAACATATTTAAGACCCTTAAGCTAGAGCATGACATCAAAAACAAAAACATTCAATCTAAAGGCATGCTTCTCAGTCACAAACCCGAATATGAGTTCTCAAACCTCAAACCAACCACTAGGACCATTTACAACTCATAGAATCCATCACAAACATGCCACAAACTTAGGGAGTTCAAAGCACATCTCCCAAACACAACCTTGAAGTCCCATTGCCAAATATCAAAACTAAAGTGTATAAAAACATCACCATACATGAGCTTTGCACTTCATTTGATGTTCTTAACCTTCTCTCTGCCCAAAAACTCTTCAATTTTCTGCATTATTGGTAAAAGAGAGCGTAAGAACACTTTCTTAGTGAGACATGTTCTAGAGAAAACCAACATAATAATGCATTAATCAAATCACTTTCTCAAAAGCTTTTTCCACAACATGCTCATTCTATCTCATGCTTAAAAACCGTTTCAAAGCAACTTCTCATTGAAAACACATGTACCTCAATTCTATCTCATGCATTTAGACCAATGCAAATCTCATGGCAAGGCCATACATATGCTTGTAAAAACCAAAGCATTTCATATACAAATTTCATATGCAATTCTCATAGCATAAATCATCTCATCAATAGGTACATGTGATTCAAAAGCATTTTCATATATTATATTGGCATTTCACATCTCATTGCTACACGGATATGCAGACATCATTCTCAAACCCCTAGACACTTCTGGTGGAATCTCACATCACCGTACTCACATGGCGGAATCTCTCATCGCCACAAAGCTTGGGTATTTCACAAAGTCCTACCCGATGGAATGCCCATCATCGGTCTCTCCCTTTGGATTAAACCAAAGAGCACATAGGAATTTTTAGTTTATATTGCACTCTTATCCTATTGATCGATCAATTATATCCGGTAAGTATCTCATCTTCTATGCCAATACATATTATGTCAAAACATCATCTCACCTACTGTTTTTCATGCAACATTTCTTAAATCTTTCTCATCACATTTCAAAACCATAACGTTTGCCATGCTTTAAAACAAAAGCTCAAAACTCAACAATGCAACATGTTATTTCATGAAATCATCTCAAGCATCATCTCATGCTACAAATCATGCATAAAAACAATAGGAATTTATCTATCACAAACCATGAGCATGTAAAAGCATTTTAGGGGCAACCACCACATATAAGAGAGCAATCTAGCCAATACTTACTTCCGGACTTAGGAAGGTGTTTCAAACCTTTCCTAAATCCCCAAACCTTGTTTCTTTGTCCCTCAAGGACTTCCAAAACCATTCGCACTCACCGATTACGTTTCGCTTGCTCGCCGAAACGCTATCTAAGCTCTCGGATCAACACCAAAGGCGTTCGAAGATGTCTCCCCTGTTTATAACACATAAGACCATAGGATTAATGCATCATCATGCATTGAAATCATCAGCCACACACCTAAACTCGCTCCTCTTCTCAAGAACCTTATTTCGGCTACCAAACACAACCGAAAGCATCTCCAAACTCTTCCAAAACAAAGCCCAGCCAAGATCTACCACTTCTAATCATTTCTAAACATCAATCAACATAAAAAATCACCACAAACTCGTCCTTATACCTCCAGCTATGAAAGAACACCAAAACCACCCCAAAAACCACCATTCTAGCACACAAAACTTAGGAATCCATGCCTATTCGGGATTTGTTTGAATAAACCTCATTTATAACATCAATTAACATCCAAAATACATTAGAAAACAACCTCAAAACAGAGCCTAACCATCACCACGAATATCATCAAAATCTCTCCAAAAACCTTGAGTTTTAATACAATTTCTTGTTTCTAACATTAAAGCAACTCAAAAATCATTAACAAAGGATTGATAACTTGGGAATTTCATTAAAGAATTGATCATTAGAGGAGAAGGACGAAGCTTACCTCTAATGGCTGATTTCTTTTTGAATTGGGCAAGTTTTCTTGAAAATCCAATGTGAAAACAAGAGGATTTGATGAGGAAAAGATTAGGAACCAAAAGGAGATTGAAATATCATCAAAAGCAATGAAAATCAAAGGATAATTGGTGGACGAAATGTGTTTGGCTGAAAAGAAATTGAGAGAAAATGAAATTAGAGAAAATTGATGAAAGGTAGTTATGAAAAGTCAAAGACGGTTTTCCTTTTAATTAATCTTTATTTCCTTCAATTAAAACATTATTAAAATCACCCAAAATAAGGAGAAATCTGAATAAAAACATTTTTGGTAAAATTAGTTCCTTAAAGATTCAAAGTTTCAATCCTTTACAAAACAGTCACTATTAAACTTTTGCAAAAACTACGATTCGGTCACTACACCGAAATGTAGAATTTCCAAACCTTATTTTGTAAAATTGATTTCACCATAGTCATTCATATAATAAATGAGGATTTTTAGATATTTTCCCATATTTTTAAGGCATTCCAGAACTAGGTGTTCCCTAAAGATCCCTTTAAGATTCGAACCGTTCTCGACCGGTCTGATTCGAACTCTAAAACATCTTGGCCTAAATTTGGGGCGTTACAACTCTCCCCCTCTTAAGGAATTTCGTCCTCGAAATTTACCTGGAGGAAAAAGGTAAGGAAATTGCTTCTTCATGTCTTCCTTTCTTTCCCACGTGGCTTCCTCAACACCACAATGTCTCCACAACACTTTAACCAGCTCAATGGTCTTACCACGAACAACCTTACTATCCGAATCCAAAATCTCAGTAGGTTCCTCATCATATGTCAAATCTGGATTCAACTCAACTTCCTCCACATGCATAACATGCGAAGGATCCGATCTATACCTCCGAAGCATGGATACATGAAACACATTATGTATCTTTTCTAACTCTTGAGGTAGCCTCAGCTTATAAGAAACAGGACCCACACGTTCTATCACCTCGTATGATCCAATGTATCTTGGGCTCAACTTGCCCTTCCGGCCAAATCTCATCACCTTCTTCCAAGGTGAAACTTTCAAAAACACACGGTCGCCCACCTAAAATTCTATCTCCTTACGCTTCAAATCTGCGTAAGACTTTTGCCGATCCGATGCTGCCTTCAACCGCTCACAAATGAGCTTCACCTTCTCGGTGGTTCCTTTCAACAAAGACGGGATCGAGACCAACCTTTGTCCCGTTTCAGCCCAACAAGGAGGAGTTCTGCACTTCCTCCCGTACAAAGCTTCATAAGGTGCCATTTGAGTTCTTGCCTGGTAACTATTATTATAAGCAAACTCCACCAAAGGCAAGTGCTTCTCCCAAGAGCCTTGAAACTCAATAACACCGCACCTCAACATATACTCAAGCACTTGAATAACACGTTCAAACTGTCCATCCGTCTGTGGATGATAAGAATTACTGAAATTCAGCCGCGTACCCAATGCTTGATGTAAACACTCCCAAAACCTTGCAGTGAACCTCGGATCTCTATCCGACGCTATAGATTTCGGTACACCATGCAAACGTACAATCCCCGCAATGTACAATTCTGCAAGCTTATCCAAGGTGTACATAGTATGCACAGGTAACAAATGTGCACACTTCGTAAGGCGGTCCAAAATCACCCAAACATAATTCTTCTTTGAAGGCGATAGAGGCAAACCAGACACGAAGTCCATGGTGATCCTCTCCCGTTTCCATTCAGGGATCCTTAACGGCTACAACTGCCCTAAAGGAAACTGATGCTCAGCCTTAACCCGCTGACAAACCATACACTTGCTCACATACTCATCGACATCTTTCTTCAAACCCACTCAATAGTACTCATCCTTCAGATCACAGTACATTTTTGTACTACCAGGGTGCATAGCAAATGGACTACTATGAGCTTCGACCAGAATAGTGCGCCTCAACTCAACATCATTCGGCACCAATATCTGACTCCCAAAACATAAAACATCATCATCATTTAAACAGAAATCTGATGTCCTATCTTCAGCGATATCCTGAACATGTGGCACCAAGGAATCATCCAACAGTTGTTTATCCTTTATCAACTGGATTAGAGATGGTTTCACTTGCAATTCAGTAACAAGACCACCATCTCGCGATATGCTCAAGCTAGAAAACATCACTCTTAACTCCACCGCCACTTTCCTGCTCAAAGCATCAGCCACAACATTAGCCTTCCCCGGATGATACTCAATCGTTAGATCGTAATCCTTAAGCAACTCCACCCATCGCCGCTGCCTAAGATTCAACACTTTCTGAGACATCAGGTACTTCAAACTCTTGTGATCCGTGTACACAATACACTTCTCACCATAAAGATAATGCCTCCAGATCTTAAGAGCAAAAACCATTGCAGCCAACTAAATATCATGCGTAGGATAATTGCGCTCATGCAATTTCAGCTGTCGCGATGCATAAGCCACCACCTTACCCTCTTGCATTAACACACACACCCAAACCAACATAGGACACGTCATTATACACCACAAATTCGTTCCCTGATTTAGGTTGAACCAAGATAGCAGCTTGCGTCAAAGCTACTTTTAGCTTCTCAAAAGCTTGCTGTCTCGCTTCTGTCCACTCATACATAACATCCTTTTGCAACAACTTCGTCAAAGGGGCACCAATCTTAGAAAATCCATCCACAAACCTCCGATAGTATCCTGCCAACCCAAGAAAACTACGGACTTCATGAATAGACTTAGAAGGCTTCCAATTCATCACCGCCTCAACCTTCTGGGGATCAACTCGAATCCCTTCGGTCGAAACCACATGACCAAGGAAAACAACTTCCTTTAGCCAAAACTCACATTTGCTTAGCTTAGCATAAAGCTGATTTTCCAACAGCACTTGCAAAACAATCCTCAAATGACCTTCATGCTCCTCCTCAGTACGAGAGTACACAAGGATATCGTCGATGAACACCACAACGAACTTATCCAAAAATTCATGGAACACCCTATTCATCATGTCTATGAAAGCGATAGGAGCATTCGTCAAACCAAACGGCATCACAAGGAACTCATAATGCCCATACCTCGTTCGAAAGGCTGTTTTCCGCACATCCACATCCTTCACCTTTAACTGATAGTACCCTGACCTCGGATCAATCTTTGAAAACACAACTGCTCCCCGAAACTGATCAAAAAGATCATCAATCCTCGGCAAAGGATACTTGTTCTTGACCGTCAACTTATTCAGCTAACGATAATCGATGCACATTCTCATCGTGCCATCTTTCTTTTTAACAAACAAGACCGGTGCACCCCAAGGTGACACACTAGGCCGAATAAATCCACGGTCAAGCAGCTCTTGAAGTTGCGTCTTCAATTCCTTCAATTCCTTGGGTGCCATGCGATAGGGGGAAATTGACACCGGAGTTGTGTTCTCATACAACTCAATTCCAAACTCAACCTCTCGACTAGGCGGCAAACTAGGTAATTCTTCCGGAAACACCCCAGGGAACTCACACACGGTCCTTATATCCTGAACGCGCACCTTCTTTGAACTAGGATTCATAACAAAGGCTAGGTAAGCTTCACAACTTTGCCGCAACATCCGGCTTGCTTCCAACGTCGACACCACATTAGCTAGAAACTTCACATTTTCTCCCACCACCACCACCTCATAATCATCCGCAAGTTTCAACGAAACTCGCTTGCTTTCGAAATCCACAACGGCTTTATGCTCAACAAGCCAATCCATGCCAAGAATTACATCAAAACCATAGAATGGCAGTTCCATAAGATCAACAAGAAACACATGATCTTGCACCTTTAAGGGGCATCTCCTATACAACTTTCTTGTTACAACCGTCTCACCAAAGGAACTAGTCAAACACATACCAACATCCAAAGACTCAACAGGCAAACCAAGCATTTGAGCATGTTCACGCAATATGTACGGGTGTGTAGATCCATAATCAATCAAAGAAAGTAATGAAAAGGATTGGAAAGTAAAGGTACTTGCGATCACGTCCGTGTCATTCCTTCCCTCACGATGGGCATACACTCGAGCCTGACCACCACCCTCAGGTTGAACAGGCACCACAAGCGCTACATTCCTTCCACCCTCATCTATACGCTAAAAATTATCACGACCGCGCCCACGACCTCTCTATGGTTCAACTGCTCTCACCGGAGCATGTCCCTCTCTCAGCGTTTGAGGACAATCTTTCTTCATATGCCCTTGGTTTCCACAGTTCCAGCATGTCCCAAGGTTACCCCAACACTCACCAGCGTGTCTCCTACCACACCGGTTGCACTCATGAGTCCTCAAGAAATCATTAGGTCCTTGCTAACCTCTACCAAGGTTACCACCCCCGCGCCTAGCATCAAAATGTGACTTCCTATCCTTATGCCTCTTATTGCAATCTCTACCATAATCGCGTTCCGCAGCTCGCTTCCCCGAGCTAGAACCTCTTTCTCGACTAGCCAAGCCAAGATTCAACTCAATGTCCTTGGCTCTAGTGACCAAGACACCGAAATCAGTGTAATCAGCTACAAGCATATAGGTTTTCACGTCCGCTAGCAGCCCATAACGGAACCGTTCACACCTTGGCGCTAGGAATTAGCTCTGGTGCATATTGGCTAAGGCGAACAAACTGAATCTCATATTCAGCCATAGACATGCCTCCTTGCACAAGAGACATAAACTCCATCTTCTTCTCGTCGCGATAGCGAACTCCAAAATACTTTCGCTTGAACGCATTCAAAAAGAATGTCCAAGTCACTTCATCATCCTCCATTCTAGAGATAGTGGTCGTCCACCACGTGTATGCATCACCATGCAATAATGACACAATGCATCTCAGCTTCTGGACATTGTTGAAATTCATCTGTCCAAGAATCCTCTTGGTGCTCTCCAATCAAGACTCAGAACCTTCTGGTGTCAAACCTCTAAACTCAGTCCCTCCTAGATTGCGGAGATGCTCCAATGGCAATCTCACATTAGCACCATCCTGAGGTGCAGCTTCATGAGCTCCAGCTACTGCTGCCTGGAAAGCTCCAGCAATATCCTGTATCAGCACGGTCATATCAGGAGTAGCTTGCCCCTGACCTCCCTCGGGTCTAGCAACCCCAGCACCAACTCCAGCAGCACCAGCCCCAGCTCCACCACCACCAAGCGGTCCACCAAGGGGAGGAGGAGGTAAATCATCAGCATTCTCTACGTTCTCATTCTCAGCCATAGACCGAGTATTGATTCTCAGCTCTCTACGTGGCCCCATAATAAAAATAATGCACTGACAAAAATGCAACAAACACAATTAGGCATAATAAGGTAAGTAATCCAAGTACTCAAGCTCCTTTTTGAAACCATTTCTTCTCATTAGTAATGATATGGCAATGGGATCCCCAACCACACTCCAAACATAGCATAGCATCACAAATTCATCTCAATTGAATCATACATCAATATTCATACATCATACTTTCACCTAAAAGTCACAATCATGCATAACCACATACCAAGCCCCAATTATTCGATAACCTGGCTCTAATACCAACAAATGTAACCCTCGTAGCCCGACCAAGACGCTTGACCTGAACTACGAAGATTACACAAGGGAAACAAAAGTTAACCCGAAAGTCAACCTTGATTAACAACCTTTTATTTTCTTTTTAATCTTTTCTAGATGCACATTAAGCCTATGTGAACACTCAAGAATCATGGGAGAGAAAGGCACAACGATCGAAAATCATTTAGAGACTCAATTGCATAAATTATGCGTTTAGGGACCAAAATGAAATTTTTAGAAATTATAATAACTTTGCAGATTTTAGGTTTACCAATAGGTAATTAATCATGTTACATGCTCCTCTGTCAAATTCCAGCTTAAAAACGCATTCCAAGCACAAGCAATTGCAACCACAACATTTAGGACTAAAACGTAAAACATGGAAACTTAAAACAATTCAAAAACATCATCCAACGGTCATACGTTTCGAAACGCCATTCCCTCGTACTGAAACGCCCATATAGGAACGGTGTTGACTGTTTCGATGCTCAGGTGTGTTCCGAGACCGGTATCGAAACGGGCCTCACCAGTAGCCAAATTGTTTCGAAACAGCTTCAACCGTTCCGAAACACTATGGCCATTACAGGCCCCCGTTTCGAAACAGTTGAGGGTGTTTCGATACACTTTGCCCAGTGGCAACAGAAATTGCTGGTTTTTCACCTTTTAAACCAATCAAACATGCCTAAAAGAGCATCAAAACATACCATCAACTCATTTCGATACAAAGGAACATATTTAAGACCCTTTAGCTAGAGCATGGCATTAAAAACAAAAACATTCAATCTAAAGGCATGCTTCCTAGTCACAAATCCGAATATGAGTTCTCAAACCTCAAACCAACCACTAAGACCATTTACAACTCATAGAAGCCATCACAAACATGCCGCAAACTTAGGGAGTTCAAAGCACATCTCCCAAACACAACCTTGAAGTCCCATTGCCAAATATCAAAACTAAAGTGTATAAAAACATCACCATACATGAGCTTTGCACTTCCTTGGATGTTCTTAACCTTCTCGCTGCCCAAAAACTCTTCAATTTTCTGCATTATTGGTAAAAGAGAGCGTAAGAACACTTTCTTAGTGAGACATGTTCTAGAGAAAACCAACATAATAATGCATTAATCAAATCACTTTCTCAAAAGCTTTTTCCACAACATGCTCATTCTATCTCATGCTTAAAAACCGTTTCAAAGCAACTTCTCATTGAAAACACATGTACCTCAATTCTATCTCATGCATTTAGACCAATGCAAATCTCATGGCAAGGCCATACATATGCTTGTAAAAACCAAAGCATTTCATATACAAATCTCGTATGCAATTCTCATAGCATAAATCATCTCATCAATAGGTACATGTGATTTAAAAGCATTTTCATATATTATATTGGCATTTCACATCTCATTGCTACACGGATATGCAGACATCATTCTCAAACCCCTAGACACTTCTGGTGGAATCTCACATCACCGTACTCACATGGCGGAATCTCTCATCGCCACAAAGCTTGGGTATTTCACAAAGTCCTACCCGATGGAATGCCCATCATCGGTCTCTCCCTTTGGATTAAACCAAAGAGCACATAGGAATTTTTAGTTTATATTGCACTCTTATCCTATTGATCGATCAATTATATCCGGTAAGTATCTCATCTTCTATGCCAATATATATTATGTCAAAACATCATCTCACCTACTGTTTTTCATGCAACATTTCTTAAATCTTTCTCATCACATTTCAAAACCATAACGTTTGCCATGTTTTAAAACAAAAGCTCAAAACTCAAAAATGCAACAAGGTATTTCTTGAAATCATCTCAAGCATCATCTCATGCTACAAATCATGCATAAAAACAGTAGGAATTTATCTATCACAAACCATGAGCATGTAAAAGCATTTTAGGGGCAACCACCACATATAAGAGAGCAATCTAGCCAATACTTACTTCCGGACTTAGGAAGGTGTTTCAAACCTTTCCTAAATCTCCAAACCTTGTTTCTTTGTCCCTCAAGGACTTCCAAAACCATTCGCACTCACCGATTACGTTTCGCTTGCTCGCCGAAACGCTATCTAAGCTCTCGGATCAACACCAAAGGCGTTCGAAGATGTCTCCCCTGTTTATAACACATAAGAGCAGAGGATTAATGCATCATCATGCATTGAAATCATAAGCCACACACTTAAACTCGTTGCTCTACTCAAGAACCTCATTTCGGCTACCAAACACAACCGAAAACATCTCCAAAACTCTTCCAAAACAAAGCCCAGCCAAGTTCTACCACTTCTAATCATTTCTAAACATAAATCAACATCAAAAAGCACCACAAACTCGTCCTTATACCTCCAGCTATGACATAACACCAAAACCACCCCAAAAACCACAATTCTAGCACACACAACTTAGGAATCCAAGCCTATTCGGGATTTGTTTGATAAAACCTCATTTCGGCTACCAAACACAACCGAAAACATCTCCAAAACTCTTCCAAAACAAAGCCCAGCCAAGTTCTACCACTTCTAATCATTTCTAAACATAAATCAACATCAAAAAGCACCACAAACTCGTCCTTATACCTCCATCTATGACAGAACACCAAAACCACCCCAAAAACCACAATTCTAGCACACACAACTTAGGAATCCAAGCTTATTCGGGATTTGTTTGATAAAACCTCATTTATAACATCAATTAACATCCAAAATACATTAGAAAACAACCTCAAAATAGAGCCTAACCATCAACCACAAAAATCATCAAGATCTCTCCAAAAACCTTGAGTTTTAATACAATTTCTTGTTTCTAACATTAAAGCAACTCAAAAATCATTAACAAAGGATTGATAACTTTTGAATTTCAGTAGAGAACTGATCATTAGAGGAGAAGAACGAAGCTTACCTCTAATGGCTGATTTCTCCTTGAATTGGGCAAGTTTTCCTGAAAATCCAATGTGAAAACAAGAGAATTTGATGAGGAAAAGATTAGGAATCAAAGGGAGATAGAAATCTCATCAAAAGCAATGAAAATCAAAGGATAATTGGTGGAGGAAATGTGTTTGGCTGAAAAGAGATTTAGAGAAAATGAAATGAGAGAAAATTGATGAAAGGTAGTTATGAAAAGTCAAAGATAGTTTTCCTTTTAATTAATCTTTATTTCCTTCAATTAAAACATTATTAAAATCACCCAAAATAAGGATAAATCTGAATAATTTTTTTTGGTAAAATTAGCTCCTTAAAGATTCAATGTTTCAATCCTTTACAAAACAATCACTATTAAACTTTTGCAAAAACATCGATTTGGTCAGTACACCGAAATGTAGTATTTCCAAACCTTATTTTGTAAAATTGATTTCACCATAGTCATTCATATAATAAATGAGGATTTTTAGATATTTTTCCATATTTTTAAGGCATTCCAGAACTAGGTGTTCCCTAGAGATCTCTTTAAGATTCGAACCGTTCTCGACCGGTCCGATTAGAACTCTAAAACATCTTGGCCCAAATTTGGGGCGTTACAACTCTCCCCCTCTTAAAGAATTTCGTCCTCGAAATTTACCTGGAGGAAAAAGGTAAGGAAATTGCTTCTTCATGTCTTCCTATCTTTCCCACGTGGTTTCCTCAACACCATAATGTCTCCACAACACTTTGAGCAGCTCAATGGTCTTACCACGAAGAACCTTACTATCCAAATCAAAAATCTCAATAGGTTCCTCATCATATGTCAAATCCGGATTCAACTCAACTTCCTCCACAGGCATAACATGCGAAGGATCCGATCTATACCTCCGAAGAATGGATACATGAAACACATTATGTATCTTTTCTAACTCTTGAGGTAGCCTCAGCTTATAAGCAACAAGACCCACACGTTCTATCACCTCGTATGGTCCAATGTATCTTGGGCTCAACTTGCCCTTCTGAGCAAATCTCATCACCTTCTTCCAAGGTTAAACTTTCAAAAACACACGGTCACCCACCGAAAATTCTATCTCCTTAGGCTTCAAATATGCGTAAGACTTTTACCGATCCGATGCTGCCTTAAACCGCTCACAAATGAGCTTCAACTTCTCGGTGGTTCCTTTCAACAAAGCCAGCATCGAGACCAACCTTTGTCCCGTTTCAGCCCAACAAAGAGGAGTTATGCACTTCCTCCCGTACAAAGCTTCATAAGGTGCCATTTGAATACTCACCTAGTAACTATTATTATAAGCAAACTCCACCAAAGGCAAGTGCTTCTCCCAAGAGCCTTGAAACTCAATAACACCGCACCTCAACATATCCTCAAGCACTTGAATAACATGTTCAAACTGTCCATCTGTCTGCGGATGATAAGAAGTACTGAAATTCATCCGCGAACCCAATGCTTGATGTAAACACTCCCAAAACCTTGCGGTGAACATCGGATCTCAAAGTTAGCTCCTTAAAGATTCAAAGTTCCAATACTCTACAAAACAGTCACTATTAAACTTTTGCAAAAACTGCGATTTGGTCACTACACCGAAATGTAATATTTCCAAACCTTATTTTGTAAAATTGATTTCACCATAGTCATTCATATAATAAATATGGATTTTTAGATATTTTTCCATATTTTTAAAGCATCCCGAACTAGGTGTTCCCTAAATCTCCCTTTAAGATTCGAACCGTTCTCGACCGGTCCGATTCGAACTCTAAAACATCTAGACCAAGTTTGAGGCGTTACACTTATGCTTTGAGATAACTTAAGCCACACGAAATGAATTATCCTACCCACGACCTTGAATTGGCTGCAGTTGTCTTTACATTGAAAATCTGGAGACATTACCTCTACGAAGAGAAATGTTATCTCTTCACCGACCATAAGAGCCTTAAGTATCTATTGACTCAAAAAGAGTTGAACCTTCAGCAACGAAGGTGGATAAAACTCCTTAAAGATTACGATCTTGTTATTGATTACCACATGGGCAAGGCCAACGTTGTTGATGATGCACTTAGCCACAAACCTCTACATGGTAAGCATTGACAATAAATTTGGAGTCATACGTATTGTATAGTATGTTAACTTATTGTAACATTGCTATATTGTAGCCCCTCGAGCAATTAACGCTCACTTCCGACTTCGAAAGCATCGTTGCCTTGTAGATGAACTTCAAGTTTAGTCTACCATCGTTTTACGAACCAAGGAATTGCAAGAGCAAGATCTTGAGCTTCAATCCATTGTCTCTAAGCTATCAAACAACCCCGAATTCAGAATTAATTCTGAATGACTCTTTTGTTTTCATGACCGAGTCTGTGTGCCTAATGATGAATCTCCTCGCACCAATGTTCTCACTGAGGCTCATTCAAGTTCTTTTTCTGTTCACCCTAGGTCTGTAAAGATGTACAAGGACTTGCGTGAACTCTATTGGTGGCCAGGCATGAAGCAGGCCATAGTTGAATTCATTTCTAAATGTCTCACGTGCCAACATGTAAAGGTAGAACATCGTGCTCCTACTGGATTATTACAGCCTATTGATCCACCGAAATGGAAGTAGGAAAAGATCAATATGGATTTTGTTAGTGGTCTACCGTTAACTCCCGCGAAGCATGATGCCATATGGGTCATTGTAGATCGTTTCACGAAGTCAGCTCATTTTATACCAGTCAGAATGGACTACGGTCTCCTTAAACTAGCTGACTTGTACATCAAGGTAGTAATCCAACTCCACGGAGTACCTAAGTCTATTAACTCCGATCGATGTAACCCCCTCGACCCGGCCTAGCCGATACACCGAACCAAACGGATCACACGGGGAATATTGAAGTAAACCAGGAAGGTTTACCGCAATAAAAGACCCTTCTTTTCTTTTTATCTTGTCTAAAAGAAATTAGGTTCCTAAGTGTACACACATAAGCAACGGATTAAACAACAACCCAATCACCCTTTGATTTAAACTAAATTAATGTTTAGGGACCATTTTGTAAATTTGATAAAATATAAGGGTTATTAGCAAATTCAGATTACCAACCTTTAATTAGATTCATTACATACTTCTCAGTGAAATCTCAGTTCAAACCTCATCTAGAACCCATCCAATTGCATACGAGGTAAACATAGACCAAAATGTAAGAAACAAAAACTTAGAACAATTCAAAAACTACACTAACGATCAGATGTTTCAGAACAGAGAGCCCCGTATCGAAATAGCCGTTTCAAAACAGAGTTAACTGCTTCGATACACGGGTTCGTTTCTAAACCACTCAGGCTCGTTTTGGAACACTGGTTCATATAGGAAAAATGTTTCGAAATCGGGCTCACCGTTTCGAAACACTTGGGTATGCAATGTTTAAAAATGATGTTTAAACTCGATTTAAAGTATCCGAAACCATCCCAACACATGCCCAACAAAGATGGAAACTCAAATACTCATCAAATACGACTTACACGAAGCATAGGAAACAACATAGCATCATTCTCAAAGGCAATGAGACTAGAGGCATGCTTCCTAAGAGTTAAAAATACCACAAGGCTAAAATCCAAATACAATCATAAAACAAAACTCAAAGGTCATTTACAAGTCCAAATATGCATCTCAAACTTGCACAAAACCAGAAACTAACAAACCAATAACGTTCATTGCATTGGACACCCCAATTGCCTTTATTACAGTAGTTCAAGAACACAACGTACTTTTAGGAAATGTCTTGGTAAGATTCCCTTGAAGATGTTGCCTCCAAAAGCTTAATTGTCTGCATTGATGAATAAGCGAGCATAAGCATACAAGCTTAGCGAGGGTTGCTCAAAACCACAAGCATCATCAATGCACAAAACCATATTTCGTTCTTTCAAAACATTATGCCTTTCTTGACAAAACATGCAATTTAGTATCAATCTCATCGTATTATACATCATGCAACATGTTTCATATAAATTCAACAATTAAACCATTGCTACATGCATTCAAAGCCTTCCAAGCATAAACACCATTACGCCAGGCTTTAATCAAAACATACATCTTTCAAAATATGCATTAACATCTTTTTCCACAACAACTCATTTCATTATATCGGTTACACGGATTACCAAGGGTTGTCCCACACCCTTCATACACTCTACCGGCATTACAAGGCTCACACACGAGAGCGACCCTCCATTGTTGTGACACTCATGGTGGAGTATTCGGTACAATCACAACCCCTCAACACCACTCATCGGTAGATGTATAACGCACTAACGAGAGACAAGACACACAAAAGGTTCGCACCCGGGAGCTACCCTCAACCGTTGCAACCTTAAACAATCCTCAATCGTTAGGGTACTTGGATGGAGTATTCGGTACAATCACAACCCCTCAACATCCAAGGCGACTTGTTTCTAGTTCACTAAATCCTATAGCCGGGTAACTATATCCAATTTAATTTATAAAACACTTTATTCAACATCACTTGCCCATATAACCCATACCTCATGCATAACTGACTGTTTATAAAGCATTCATGATAATCCATAAATCAAGCACTAAACCATGTTTCAAATCTCATGCATCAACCCTTAAGCCACATGGCATCATCATACACATTTTATACATTCAAAACATGCTTTAAAGTAGTAGGTAAATGCAATTAAAATCAAGTGCAACCATTGACTCAAAACTAGCACAATCCGAGAGTAAAATTCACATTACTTACTTTCGAACTTAGTAAAGTGTTTCAAGTTCATACTAAGTTCCCGAAACCTTTTCTAAAACGTTTCCACACTGGAAAACAAAGTTCCACTCACCAACTTGCAAAACCACGCTTGCCGACGCAACTATCGATCGTTCGAAGCCTCCAAAACCACTTCGTTCACTTTTGGAATAATATCCCCTGTTTTCAACACACCAAAACAGAGGTTCAATGCATTAAAATGCTTCCAAAACACCAACAATCACAAGAAATCCCGCAGCCCTGCTCTAAAGCACCAAAACACCCATCTAAAAGAACCGAAAACTCAATCGGTTGACCTCTAACCTCAACCCAGCCATTACCCAACTAATCCAAAGCATTTTAGTCATTAATCAACATCAAAAACAACCTAAAACCATCCTTATACCTCCAGCAACTCGAATTCCTCAAGAACACCCCAAAAACTCAACCAAAACACTTCAAAAACCAAAGATCTCAAGGATTTCAGGATCTATATAATTAAGACTCCACTTTAACACCAAAAACCTTTCAAAACTCATTTAGAAACAATCTGAAACCAGCCAATCAAACATGATCCGAAAATCACATCAAAATCCATTTTCTAACAAGATTTCAATAGTTTATCAATCTAACAACAAAACCTCAATTAAATTCATTAATAAAGAGTCAAATATCTTTGGAATTTCATTAAAGAACCTAGATTAGAGGGTTAGCACGAAATTTACTTCAAATCATTGCTTCTCCTCTAATTTGGCAAGATTTGCTTGAAAAAACTTGAAGGGTAATGGAAGAAATCAACAAGAAAAAGATGGAAATCAAAAGAAGATTTGAGAGTAAAGAAATTTTGGAGATTTGAGAGAAAATGGAAGGTGTTTGACTGAAGTGAAAGAGAGGAATGAAAAGCTCGTCAAAAATTTTGTTAACCGATTAACTAACTCTCATTTATTTAATTAATTAAAAGCCTTTTTAGTTATTTAATAAACATTTAAAACACATGCCAAATTAGGGAAAAGGCATAATTGCCAAGTAGCTCCCTAAAGATTCTAAGATTTTCTCTTCTTTAAAAACACATTTTTCAAACTTTTAAATTTTTACATTTTGGTCACTGCCCAAAATGTATACGTTCGAAAACTAGTTTTGTAAAATTGATTTAACCAACCTCTTAAATATAATTTTTGAGGATTTTAGGAATTTTTACCAAATTTTATCCCATCCCGAACCTTGATTTTCCTAAACCACCTCTTAGTAGATCGAACAACCGACACCGGTTCCACCGGCCCAACCCGACTCGCCAAAACATCTAAGCCCAAAACTGCGATGTTACAACTCTCCCCCATTTAGGAAATTTCTTCTTCGAAATTTTACCTGAAAGAAAAAGATGTGAGAATTGCCTCAACATGTCCTCATTGCTTTCCCGCGTGGCTTCCTCAACACCTCGGTGTTGCCATAACACCTTCACAAGCTCAATCGTCTTACCACAAAGAACTTTTCTACTCGTATAAAAAATTCTCACCGGTTCCTCATTATAGGATAAATCTAGATTCAACTAAACTTCCTCAACTAGCATCACATGCGAAGGATCCAATCTATACCTCCGTAACATAGATACATGAAACACATCATGAATCTTCTGTAACTCGGGAGGCAACCTCAACCGATAAGCCACAAGACCAACTTGCTCCACAACCTCATAAGGTCCAATAAACCTCGGACTAAGCTTTCCCTTATGTCTGAACCTCATCACCTTCTTCCAAGGCGATACCTTAAGGAATACGTGATATCCAACCGCAAACTCAATCTCTTTACGCTTTAGATCTGCGTAAGACTTCTGACGATCCGATGCAGCCTTCACCCGCTCACAAATGAGCTTCACTTTTTCAGTTGTTCCCTTTAACATATCCGGTAAGGAAAGCAACTTCTTCCCTGCCTCATCCCTACAAAGAGGCGTTTTACACTTCCTCCCATACAGGGCCTCATATGGTGCCATCTATATACTTGCGTGAAAGTTGTTATTATAAGCAAACTCAACTAACGGCAAATGCTTTTCCCAAGAACCTTGGAAATCAATCACACAACATCGCAACATATCCTCGAGCACCTGGATAACTTGTTCCGACTGCCCATCCGATTGAGGATGATATGACATACTGAAGTTCAACCGCGTTCCCAACGCCTGATGTAAACATTCCCAAAACCTCACTATGAACCTTGGATTCCCTACCCCACAATATGGACTTGGGCACACCATGCAAACACACAATCTCAACAATATACAACTCTGGCAACTTATCCAACGTGTACGTAGTATGAACAGATAAGAAATGTGCACACTTCGTAAGATGATCCTTAATCACCCACACGAAGTTCTTCTTTGATGGTGTCAAAGGCAACCCGGATACGAAATCCATCGTAATCCTTTCCCATTTCCACTTCGGTATCCTCAAAGGTTGTAATAAACCGGAAGGAAACTGATGCTCAGCCTTCACTCATTGGCAAACCATACACTTGCTTACAAAATCAGCCACATTCTTTTCAACCCCACCCAATAGTACTCTTCCTTCAAGCCATGATACATCTTTGCACTACCAGGGTGCATAGAAAAAGGACTGCTATGGGCCTCAGTCAAAATAGTGCGCCTCAACTTAACATCTTCCGACACCACTATCCGACTTTTGAAACATACAACTTCATCATCATTAAAGCAGAAGTCCGTAGTCTTACCACCAGCTATATCTTGAACATGAGGCACCAACGAATCATCCAACAACTGCTTCTCCTTAATCAACTGAATCAAGGAAGGTTTCACATGCAACTCGGCTATCAAGCCATCATCACACGATATATTCAAACAAGCAAACATAGCTCCCAGCTTAACAACTACCTTCCTACTCAAAGCATCGACCACCACATTAGCCTTTCCCGGATGATACTCAATGGTCAGATCGTAATCCTTAAGCAACTCCAACCATATTTGATGCCTAAGATTCAACTCCCTCTAAGACAAAAGATACTTGAAACTCTTATGGTCAGTATAAACCACACACCTTTCACTATAAAGGTAGTGTCTCCAAATCTTCAAAGCACACCACCGCTACGAGTTCTAGATCATGCGTAGGGTAGTTGCGCTCATGCACCTCCAACTGTCTAGACGCAAAAGCCACAACCTTCCCACCTTGTATCAATACACAACCCAAACCAACATATGATGCACCGCTATAAACCACAAACTCCTTACCCGATTCTGGTTGAATCAAGACATGAGCTTGCGTCAAAGCTTCCTTAAACTTCTCGAAAGCTTGTTGCCTAATATCAGTCCACTCAAAGAGAACATTCTTTTGTACCAACTTGGTCAAAGGCGAAGCAATCTTAGAGAAACCATCAACAAACCTTCGGTAGTAACCAACCAACCCAAGGAAACTACGCACTTCTGTCACTAACTTAGGCGTCTTCCAACTCATCACCTTCTCAACCTTGTGTGGATCAACTCGTATACCTTCAGCTAACATCACATGTCAAAGAAAAACCACTTGCTCATCTTAGCATAAAGCTAGTTTTCCAACAACACTTGCAACACAATTCTCGAGTGTCTATCATGATCCTCCTCGGTACGCGAGTACACGAGAATATCATCGATAAACACCACCACGAATTGATCCAAAAACACATGGAACACCCATTCACCATGTCCATGAACGCAGCTGGTGCGTTTGTCAAACCAAATAGCATCACCAAGAACTCATAATGGTCGTACCTAGTCCGAAAAGCTGTCTTAGGTACATCCACATCCTTAACCTTAAGTTGGTAGTACCCAGACCTCAAACCTATCTTCGAAAACCCCGAAGCACCACGAAACTGGTCAAACAAATCATCGATCCCGGCAAAGGGTATTTCTTCTTAATCGTCAACTTGTTCAGTTGCTGATAATCTATGCACATACGCATTGTACCATCTTTCTTCTTCACAAACAAGACCGACGCACCCTAAGGTGAAATACTCGACCTTATGAATCCCCGGTCAAGCAACTCATGAAGTTACGTCTTAAACTCCTTCAACTCATTCGGTGCCATGTGATAAGGAGCAATGGACACCGAAGTCATATTCTTATACAACTCGATACCAAACTCAACCTCTTGATTGGGTGGCAATCCAGGCAACTCTTCCGGAAAGACACCCAGAAACTCGCATACGATTCGTATGTCTTGCACACGCATTTCCTTTGTACCAGGATTCACCACATACACTAAGAAAGCTTCGCATCCCAACTCCAACATCCGACTCACTTCAAGAGCCAAAATTGCATTAGACAAGAACTTCACGTTCTCGCATACGATTACTACTTCGTAATCATCTGAAAGCTTTAGGGTAACCCGCTTAACATCAAAATCCACTACAACTCGATGCTCAGCCAACCAGTCTATTTCAAGAATCACATCAAAACTATAAAAAGGTAGTTCCTTCAAATCAACAGAGAACACATGACCTTCAACAGACAAGGGGCACCTCCTATTCAATTTCCTTGTAACAACAGTCTCACCAAAAGAACTTGTAACTTGCATTCCTACATCTAGCATCTCAACAGGAATATCAAGAAAATGTGCATGCTCACTCAAGATGTATGAATGTGTGGATCTAGAATCAATCAATGCTAACAAAGATAAGGATTACAAGGTGAAGGTACCTGCAATCACATCGATGTCATTACGTCCCTCGCTATGTGCATACACGCTCGCGGGACCACCTCCTTCTGGTTGAATAACAACTACATGTGCCACACCCCTCCAACCATCCTCTCTCCTCTGAAAATTACCCCAGTTGCGCCCACGGCCTCTCTGTTGTGCAACAGCTGGTGCACGACCCTGACCACCTCCCACTAATAGGGGACACTCACGCCTCATATGGTCGGCGGATCCACAGTTCCAACATGAATTAGCTCCAACCACAGGAGCCTACACCTCACAAGCTGTACGAGGACAATCCCGCCTCAAGTGCTCACGTGAACCACACGTCCAACATTTGTTCTGCTCAAACCTCCACCTGTTTCCCTGGGCTGGTACACCTCGTCTAAAGTTACCTCGTCTAGCCGCAGGCTGATATTTACGATCTCAGTTCCTCTTATGCTACCCACAACTAGGGTCAACATCAGCAACTCTCTTGCCCAAACTGGAACCACCCCCTAGCGAAGTCAAACCCAAGCTCTACTCTTTGTCTTTGGCTCGAGTCACGAGCACATAAATATCTATATAATCAGCCGCAAGAATGTATGTCTTCACGTCCTGCACCAGGCCATACCGAAAACGATCGCATCGATACCTATCACTCGGCACCAACTCCGGAGCATATTGGCTCAACCCTACAAAGTGGACCTCGTACTCAGCTACGGTCATATTCCCTTGACCAAAGACATAAATTCTATCTTCTTGTCGTCCAAGTATCTAACTCCAAGATACTTCCTTCTAAAAGAAGACCGGAAGAACGTCCAATCTACCTCTTCCGGTTCCAATGTTGCGGTCGCAGTCGTCTACCATGTATATGCATCACCACGCAACAACGATACTGCGCAGCCCAACTTTTATGCATCATTGCACCCCATTTGATCTAATATCCGGATCGTACTGGCCATCCATGCCTCGGACGCCTCAGGAGATAATCTGCAAAACTCTACTCCTCTCAAACTCCTCAATTGCTCCAGTGGCAATCCCACTTGCCCAGCAGTAGGAGCCTGTATATGCACTCCAGCAACAACAACTTGGAATGCTCCCATCATCGCATGCACTGAAGGCGTCCAATCTCAAATCCCCAGACCAGCATGTCCTTCTTGTTCCTACTCCCCACCCCTATGCGATGGTGGAGGAGGAGGAGGTAAGTTTCCACCAGGTAGAATCTCGTTCTACTGGTCACATTTCCCATTAGCAGGCGCAACTGTTAAAGACCGTAACTCAAGTCTCAGTCCCATTGTGCTAGTTAACATTAAAGTATGAACATAAAACAAACAATAGACCAAACCAGCTCTTAACAAGTATTCCAAGACTTCTAAAACCAAAATTTAAACATTTCACTAGGTAATAAGACAATGGGCATTCCAATCCCCCCCACATAGTATAAAGCATACTACATGCATATCTCAACCATAATGCTACTCAAGCATCAAGATTCAGCCCAATCAAACATCATATCAACTTGTATTCATATTCAATCATCAAATAAATCACATATCCACCACATACTTAATATAACATGCTTTACTATTCACCGACCAAAGCAAACATCACCAAAACACACATGATTACAATGATGTCACATATTAAAAACTTACCATCATCCCAACCTTTCGTAACTTGGCTCTGATACCACCAAATATAACCCCCTCTACTCGTCCTGGCCGATAGACCGAACCGAACAGATCACACGGGAAATATTGAAGTAAACTAGGAAGGTTTACCTCAATAAACAATCTTTTTTTCTTGTCTAAATGCAATTATGTTCCTAAATGTACACACATAAGCATCGGATTAAACAACAAAACAATTGCCCTTTGATTTCAACTAAATTAATGTTTAGGGACCATTTCGTAAATTTGATAAAATATAATGTTTATTAGCAAATTCAGATTACCAACCATTAATTAGATTCATTATATACTTCTCGGTGAAATCTCAGTTCAAAACATCATCTAGAACCCATCCAATTGCATACGAGGTAAACATGGACCAAAATGTAAGAAACAGAAACTCATAACAATTCAAAAACTGCACTAACGGTCGGATGTTTCAGAACAGAGAGCCCCGTATCAAAACAACTGTTTCAAAATAGAGCTGACCGTTTCAATATGCAGGTTCGTTTCGGAACACTGGTTCCCAGAGGCAAAATGTTTTGAAACCGAGCTCACCGTTTCGAAACACCAAGGCCATTTCATGATACCGTTTCGAAACATGCAAGGGTGTTTCGAAATACTTGGGCCTGTAATGTTTAAAAATGCTGTTTAAACTCAATTTAAACCGTCTGAAACCATCCTGACACATACCCAACAAAGATGGTAACACAAATACTCATCAAAGACGACTTACACGAAGCATAGGTAAGAACATAACATCATTCTCAAAAGAAATGAGACCAGAGGCATGCTTCCTAAGAGTTAAAACACCAAAAGGATAAAATCCAAGTACAATCATAAACCAAAACTCAAATGCCATTTACATGTATAGGTAAGCTTAGTGAGGGCCGCTTAAAACCACAAGCATCATCAATGCTCAAACCCATATTTTGTTCTTTCAAAACATTATGCCTTTCTTGACAAAACATGCACTTTTAACATCAATCTCATCGTATTAAACATCATGCATCATGTTTCACATAAATTCAACAATTAAACCATTGCTACATGCATTCAAAGCCTTCCAAGCATAAACACCATTATGCCAAGCTTTAATCAAAACATGCAGCTTTCAAAATATGCATTAACATCTTTTTCCACAATAACTCATTTCATTATATTGGCTCACAAGTGATAAGCAACAACTCAAAACATATATCGGATACACAAATTATAAAGGGTTGTCCCACACCTTTCATACACTCTACTTGCATTACAAGGCTCACAAACGAGAGCAACCCTCTATCGTTGTGACACCTATGGTGGAGTATTCGGTACAATCACAACCCATCAACACCACTCATCGGTAGATGTATAACCCACTAACGAGAGACGGGACACACACAAGGTTTGCACCCGGGAGCTACCCTCAACCGTTGCAACCTTAAACAATCCTCAATCGTTAGGGTACTTGGATGGAGTATTCGGTACAATCACAACCCCTCAACATCCAAGGCGACTTGTTTATAGTGCACTAAATCCTATAGTCGACTAACTATATCTGATTTCATTTATAAAACACTTTATTCAACATCACTTGCCAATATAACTCATACCTCATACATAAGTCACTGTTTTTACAATGCATTCATGCTAAGCCATAAATCAAGCTTTAAACCATGCTTCGTGCATCAACACATGCATACAATGATCACATACCCAGTGCACCCTTAAACCACATGGCATCATCATACGCATTTTATACATTCAAAACATGCTTTAAAACAGTAGGTAAATGAAATTAAAATCTAGTGCAACCATTGGCTCATAATTGGCACAATCCGTGTAACCCCCTTAGCCCGGTCTAGACGGTTGACCCGAACTGAGGTGATTACACGGGGAAAACCGAAGCCAACACATTAAAGTCGACTCCGATTGACGACCTTTTTTCTTTTTATCTTTTCTAGATGTAAATTAAATCCTATGTGATCACCAAAGAGCAAAGGAAGAAACAACACAACGATCGGAATTTGTTTAGGGGTTTAATTTCACAATCTAGGTATTTAGGGACAAAAATGTAATTTCTGAAAATTATAAGGGCTTTTCTAATTTTAAGGTTACCATTATTCAATTAGTCATGTTTCATACTTCTCTGCAAAAATTTCATCATAATCGGACCATTCGAACTCAACCAATTGCATACATGAAGATCAGGGACTAAAACACAACATTTCAAAGCTTAAAAAGTTACCTATAACTGATTTTAACGGTCACGTATCGGTACGCCTAGAGGCTGTATCGATACGTGGGGAGGCAGTGACCAAACTCGGAGAAAAGGTATCGATACACTCTCCCGCGTATCGATACGCCCTTCAAACTTGGCCTACCCGTATCGATACACTTCCTATTTGTACTGATGCCCTTGTACAAAAAGGCACAAATTTTGCTTATGCGTATCGATACACAAGCCCGAGTATCGATACGCATACCAGAAGTGTTCCAAAAACAGCCCCAAAAACATGTCTAGCATCAACAAACCATCACCAAATCATATGGACATGTTTATAGCATCAACCCCAACATATAAGTATGCAATTCTAAGCACATGGTAAACATTTGGAAGCTCAACACAAGCATTGCAAGGCATACAAAGGAGCAAGCTTAAACCACAGTCCATAAGCATACCTAAAGGCAAGATAAAGTATCAAAACCAATATAAAGGCCTTCTACAAACCATATAAGGAACATATAACTTGCATTAACATCAAGGAGTCCAAAACACATCTCCCAAAACAACCCATTAAATCCCATTGCCATATATCATTACTACAGTAAAAGTATATTGCCATACTTGTTCTTAACAATCCTTGAATTCCTTTAAGCCCCATTGCTGCCCAAAATGTCTCAATTATCTGCATTGCTGATAAAAGAGAGCGTAAGCACAATAGCTTAGTGAGGCATGCTCTAGAAACACCAACACAACAATGCAAGCTTTTAAAACTCTATCTTGAAATCCATTTCTAAAACCATGCTCTTTCTATCTCATGCTTGAAATCCATTTCAAAGCAAAACATCTTTTGAAAACCACATGTACCATCTATTTATCTCATGCATTCAACCAATGCAAATCTCATTGCAAGGCCACACATGCTTGATATACAAAAGTATTTCATAATCTCAAAATCTCATATGTCTCGTTGCATAAAATCATTTCTATCATTGGTACATGTAAATCAAAGTTCATTCTTATATATTGACATTTCATATTCTATCTTTACTCGAATATGCGGATAGCTTGACTCGAGGCCAAGTCCTACCCTGGTGGGATCTCGCCACCGGAACACCACCACAAACTGATCCAAAAATTCATGGAATACACAATTCATCCTGTCCATTAAAGCAGCAGGCGCATTGGTCAAACAAAACAGCATCACCAAAAACTCATAATGCTCGTACCTCGTCCGAAAAGCAGTTTTAGGTACGTCCACATCCTTCATCTTCAGCTGATAGTACCCCGATCTCAAGTCTATCTTAGAAAACACTGAGGCTCCCCAGAATTGATCAAAGAGATAGTCAATTCTAGGCAAGGGATACTTGTTCTTAATCGTCAACTTGTTCAGTTTCCGATAATCTATACACATTCTCATCGTCCCATCTTTCTTCTTTACAAACAGAACCGGTGCACCCCAAGGTGACACACATGACCGGATGAAACCTCGGTCCAACAACTCCTGCAACTGCGTTTTCAACTCTTTTAACTCTTTGGGTGCCATGTGATAAGGAGCAATGGAGACTGGAGTTGTGTTCTCGTACAACACTATACCAAACTCAACTTCCCTGTTTGGTGGCAATCCATGCAATTCTTCCGGAAAGACACCCGGAAAATCGCGAACTGTTCGAATGTCCTACAAATGTACTTCCTTGGTACCAGGATTCATCACATAAGCAAGGTAAGCATGTAACCTCCTTAGCCCGGCCTAGACTCTTGACCCGAACTCCGAAGATTACACGGGGAAAACCAAAGTCAACCTTCATTAACGACCCCTTTTTCCATTTTTAATCTTGTCTAGATACTTGTTAACCCTAAGTGAGTACTCACGAATCATGATTGAGAAAGGCACAGCGATCGGATATCAATTAAGGACTCAAAACAATTAAAATCTAGGTCCAACGGTAACCCGTTTCGGAACGCTTACTCATCCTACCGAAACACTGTATCGGAACGGCGTTGACCGTTTCGGAACGCGGGTATGTTCCGAGACCAGTTTCGAAACATGTCATTCCAGTAGCCAAAATGTATCGAAAGAGCTCCCTTCATTTCGAAACGCCAAGGCCATTTCAGGCCTCCGTTCCGAAACACCATAGGGTGTTTCGATACACCCTGCCCAGAATCAGTAGCAAATGTTGGTTTTTCATCCAATAGCACACTCAAACATGCTTCAAAGACTACCAAACCATACCAGCAATTCATCATACATATAAGGAACATATTTGGGACATCCTAACACAAATATAGCATCAAACACAAAATATCAATATTCTAAAGGCATGCTTCCTATCACAAACCCAAAATGAGCAATCCAACCTCAAATCAAACAATTAAGGCCAATTACAACTCAAACAAGTTAAAGCAAACATTCCACAACCTTAGGGAGTTCAACACATCTCCCAAATACAATTCTTGGTTTCCCATTGCCAATGTATCAAAACTAAAGTGTGTGAAAACTTCACCATACATGAGCTTGGACTTCCTTGGATTGACTTATCTTCTTCAATGCCCGAAAACACCTCAATTATCTGCATTATTGGTAAAAGAGAGAGCGTAAGCACAAATGCTTTGTGAGGCATGCTCTAAATAAACCAACACAATAATGCACATATTGAGAACACTTTCTCAAAAGCTTTTAAACAACATGCTCATTCTATCTCATGCTTGAAAACCTTTCAAAGCAATTTCTCATTCAAAACACATGTACCGTCATTCTATCTCATGCATTTAAACCAATGCAAAACTCATGGCAAAGCCATACTCATGCTTGTACTCTAAAGAATTTCATAAACATATCACATATGCATTTCTCATAGCATAAACCATTTCATCAAAGGTACATGTGAATCAAAAACCATAACATATTTTATATTGGCATTTCACATCTCTTTATTACTCGGATATGTGGACATCTCACTAGACACTTCCGGTGACATCTCTCATCACCGTACTCACATGGCGGAATCTCTCATCGCCACAATACTTGGGTATTTCACCAAGTCCTACCCGATGGAATGCCCATCATCGGTTCTCTCCCTTTGGCTTAACCAAAGAGCACGTACGAATTTTAGTTTATAGTGCACTCTCATCCTATTGATCGATCAATTATATCCGGTAAGTATCTCCGCATCTATGCCAATATATTATGTCAAATCATCATCTCACCTACTGTTTTTCATGCATTAAATCTCAAACATTCTCATCTCATTTCAAAATCATAACATTTGCTATGCTTTAACATAAAAGCTCAAATCTCAACCATGCAACATGTTACTTTATGAAATCATTTCAAGCATCATCTCATGCTATAATTCATGCATAAAAATAGTAGGAAATTATCATTCTAAAACCATGAGCATGTAAAAGCATTTTAGGGGCAATCACCACATTCAAGAGAGCAATCTAGCCAATACTTACTTCCGGACTTAGGAAGGTGTTTCAAACCTTTCCTAAATCCCCAAACCTTGTTTCTTTGTCCCTCAAGGACTTCTATAACCATACGCACTCACCGATTACGTTTCGCTTGCTCTCCGAAACGCTATCTAAGCTTCCGGATCAACTCCAAAAGTGTCCGAAGATGTATCCCCAGTTTTAAACACATAAGAGCAGAGGATTAATGTATCATCATGCATTGAAATCATCAGCCACACACCTAAACTCGTTGCTCTACACAAAAGCCACATTTCGGCTACCAAACACTACCGAAATCACCTCCAAACTCTTCCAAAACTAAACCCAGCCAAGATACATCACTTCTAATCATTTCTAAACATCAATTAACATTAAAAACCATCACAACCACGTCCTTATACCCCCCGCTATAGCAGAACAACAAAAACACCTCAAAAACCATCATTCTAGCAAGCAAAACTTACGAAGAACAAACCTATTCGGGAATTTCACTAAAGAACTGATCATTAGAGGAGAAGGACGAAGCTTACCCCTAATGTATGATTTCTCCTTGATTTGGGCAAGTTTTCTTGAAAATTCAATGTAGAAATCAAGTGGATTTGATGAAGAATTGATCAGGAATCAAAGAGTGATTGAAATCTCAATAAATGAAGTGGAAATCAAGGTAAATTTGCTGGAGAGAAAGTGTTTGGTTGAAAGGAATTTGAGAGAAAATAAAATGAGTGAAAATTTGTGAAAAGTGGTTATAAAAGGTCAAAGGTGGTTTTCTCATTTAATCACTTTCATTTTATTTAATTAAAATATTAATTAAGTCACCCAAATTAAGGAAAAATCTGATGAAAATATTTTTGGTAAAATTAGCTCCTTTAAGATTCAAAGTTTCAATCCTTTACAAAACAATCACTACTTAACTTTGCAAAAACTGTGATTTGGTCACTACACCGAAATGTTGTATTTCAAACCTTATTTTGTAAAATTAATTTCACCATTCTCTTTTATATATTAAATGAGGATTTTAGATATTTTTATATATTTTTAAAGCATCCTGAACTAGGTGTTCCCTAAAACTCCCTTTTAGATTGGAACCGTTTTCCAAACCGATCCGGTTCAGGCTCTAAACATCTAGGCCCAAATTTGGGGTGTTACAACTCTCTCCCTCTTAAGAAATTTCGTCCTCGAAATTTACCTGGAGGAAAAAGGTAAGGAAACTGCTTCATCATGTCATCTTTTATTTCCCACGTGGCTTCCTCAACACCACGATGCCTCCACAACACCTTAACCAGCTCAATGGTTTTACCCCGGAGAACCTTACTGTCCGAATCCAAAATCTCAACTGGCTCCTCATCATAGGTCATATCCGGATTTCACTCAACTTCCTCCACGGGCATAAAATGCGAAGGATCCGATCTATTCCTTCGAAGCATGGATACATGAAACACATTATGTATCTTCTCTAGCTCTTGCGGTATCCTCAGCTTATAAGCAACAGGACCCACACGTTCTATCACCTCGTATTGTCCAATATATCTAGGGCTCAACTTACCCTTCTGGCCAAATCTCATCACCTTCTTCCAAGGTGAAACCTTTAAGAACACACGGTCACCTACCGCAAACTCAATCTCCTTACGCTTCAAATCTGCGTAAGACTTCCGCCGATCAGAGGTTGCCTTCAACCGCTCACAAATGAGCTTCACCTTCTCGGTGGTTCCTTTCAACAAAGCCGACATTGAGACCAACCTTTGTCCCGTTTCAGCCCAGGAAAGAGGAGTTCTACACTTCCTCCCATACTAGGCTTCATAAGGTGCCATTTGAATACTTGCCTGGTAGCTATTATTATAAGCAAACTCCACCAACGGCAAGTGCTTCTCCCAAGAACTTTGAAACTCAATCACGCAACACCTCAATATATCCTCAAGCACTTGGATAACACGCTCTGACTGTCCACCCGTCTGCGGATGATAAGAAGTACTGAAATTCACCCGCGCATCCAATGCTTGATGCAAACACTCCCAAAACCTTGATGTGAACCTCAGATCTCTATTCGACACTATAGATTTTGGTACACCATGCAGACGCACAATCTCAGAAATGTACAGCTCTGCAAGCTTATCCAAGGTATACATAGTATGCACAGGTAAGAAATACGCACACTTCGTAAGGCGATCCACAATCACCCACACAGAATTCTTCTTTGATGGCGTCAAAGGCAAACCAGACACAAAGTCCATGGTGATCCTCTCCCATTTCCATTCAGGGATCCTCAACGATTGCAACAACTCCGGAGGAAACTGATGCTCAGCCTTAACTCGCCGACAAACCATGCACTTGCTCACATATTCCGCAACATCCTTCATCAAACCCACCCAATAGTACTCATCCTTTAGATTACGATACATCTTTGTACTACCAGGGTGCATAGCAAAAAGACTACTATGAGCTTTGGTCAGAATAGTACGCCTCAACTCTACATCATTTGGCACTACTATCCGACTTCCAAAACATAGAACTCCATCATCATTAATGTAACCCCCGTAGCCCGGTCTAGACGGTTGACCCGAATTACGAAAATTACACGGGGAAAACCAAAGTCAACCCGAAAGTCAACCTTGATTAACGACCCTTTTTTTTTAATCTTATCTAGATGCACATTAACCTTAAGTGTGATCACACAAACAACATATCAAAAGATCACAAACATCAGAGATCAAACAGGGACCCAATTGAACAAATTACAACTTTAGGGACCAAATTGTAAATTCTGATAAATTAAGGGACTTAATCCAAATTAAAGTTACCATCTTGAAATTAGTCATGTTTCATGCTTCTCTGTGAAATTTCAGCTCAAAAGGACATCCACAGCTCATGCAATTGATCATACAAGATTCAGGACCAAAACGCAAACATTCCAAAACATATAACTCCCATGTCAGCCCCCTAACGGTCGACCGTTCCGAAACAGGCTAGCCCTATTCCGAAACACGGGCCGTTCCGACACGGGTTCCGGAACATGGCCTCGGCAGAGGCTAAACCGTTTCGAAACGGTGCATACCGTTTCGGACGCCTGGGTTCATGCAAGACACCCGTTCCGAAACGGTACACCCCTGTTCCGAAACGCCTGCACAAAAACCAGCAAACAAGCATACTAGATCATGCAATTGGACACTCAAACATGCTCCAATCATCACCAAACTTTACCAGCATGCAATTAAACATATTTAACACATATAAGCATCATCAATTCAGCAAGATAACATCTCATGCAAAAAGGCCCAAATTTAAGGTCATACTTCCTACACAAGCTATCCACTCAAGCCTTAAACCTCTTAAGCAAGCAATAGAAATTCAATCCAAAAACCAGCAACATCAACCATATACAACATACTTAGGGAGTCATAAACACCTCCCAAAACAAGTACATTGGTCCCCCATTGCCAAAAGCATACAAAAGCTAAAACACTTATAAAACCTCCATACATTGAGCTTTGCTTATACTTGTTTGCTTGCCTCCTCTTGCTGCCCTCAATGCACTCTAATGCTCTGCATTATTGAATCAAGAGAACGAGAGAGCGTAAGCCAAAGCTTAGTGAGGAGTGCTCTTTAAAAAAAACATTCAATAATGCATTTAAAACCATTTGTAAATCATGCTTGTAAACAACCTTTACACATGCTCAAGCACACATTAAATCAAGCAATATCATGCTTCCACATTTCATTTAACAAGCATCTCATGCTTCAACATAAACATTAAATCATGCATCTCATGCATCTCATGTACTATACATGTCATATTGGCTCAAGTGATACATTTCATTTGTGAAATCAAGTTCAACAACTTTCCCCAAGGACTTTTAAACACCTTGGACCCCAAGGACTTTTAAACACCTTGGCCATGGACTTTTAAACACCATGAATGGACCACACAAGGACTTTTAACCACCTTTGTGTCCGTAGCTTGAAATACCCCAAGGACTTTTAAACACCTTGGCCCCAAGGACTTTTAAACACCTTGGCCCCATGGACTTTTAACCACCATGGAAAGGAGCACCTAAGGACTTTTAACCACCTTAGTGTCCGCAACAAGATTCATCCAAGGACTTTTAACCACCTTGATGATCTTAGATAACAAGGCTCACTCAAGGACTTTTAACCACCTTAGTGACCTTCACTTTTACAAACCATCACTTGCCAATACACACTTTATACATCACATAGTCCACTGTTTTAAAGCATTTAAACCAAGCCATTTCATCATGCATTTCAAAGCATTAAATCATCATTTAACAATGCATAAAAACAAGGCACTCTTACCTAGAGACACCTTCAACACATGGCTTAAATCATCAGCATAAATCATGCTAAACATCAACAATTAACATGCTAGAACATGCTTTCCAAAACAGTAGCAAATCATGCAAAAATCATCATATCACATTTCATCAAAACATGGCCACCACTTTAAGAGAGTAATCCGAAAACTTACACTTGAGCTTAGCAAAGTTGTTTAGACTTATACTAAGCTCCCAAAACCTTCAACCTTTGGTTTAAAAGCTGAAAATCCATTTTCACTCACCGATTACCAAACAAGCCTAGCCAACAAGCTTTCCAAGCTTCCGAAACCTTCCGAAAACACCTCCAAAACTCAAGGATCAACCTCCCCTGTTTCAAGCACATAAAAACAGAACTTTAATGCATCCTTATGCATTAAAACACCAGCAACAACAACACAACTCGCTGCTCACCACAAATCTAACAATTTGGCTACCAAACACAACCGAAATCATCTCCAAACACTCCCAAAACTTAACCCAGCCAAGATCCATCACTTCTAACCATTTTTATACATCAACTAACATGCAAAAAGATCACAACCACGTCCTTATACCTCCAGGTATAACAGATCACCAAAAACACTCCAAAAACAACCAAAAACTCAAACCAAACTTAGGAAATTCAACCTATCCGGGATTGCATTGATTAAACCTCAACTTCTAATCATTTTAGCATTCATTTAACATCATTTTAACACTTCAAAACCCTGCTTAAACAGATCACACGAAATTTTCACCAAAATCACCAAATCTTGCATTTTAGCCAAAAATCAAGATCTCAATTGAAAAGCCTTTAATAAAACATGAATCAAGGATTGAGAACTTAGGAATTTCAGTAAAGAACTGATAGTTTAGAGGAGAAGGACGTTCTTACCTCCAAACTTGAATTTCTCCCTTTTAGAGCCAAAATGCTTGATGAAACAATTTGCAAATTGAGAGGTTTTGATGATGAGATGATTAGGAATCCAATGAGAGTTGAAATGAGAGATGTAGATGTCAAAATCAGAGAAAGAAATCTGAGGAAATCTTGTTTGGGTAGAAAGAAAATGAGAGAAAAGAGAATTTGAGAGAAAATAGAGAAATTAGTTAAAAATTGGTTAAAATGATTTCCCTCTCTTTTCTTAATCTTTAAAATCAGATTTTAGACTTAAAATATCTTAGAAAAATCTGGAGAAATCCCTTTTGGAATAATAGCTCCTTAAAGATTCAAAGTTTCAATCCTTTATAAAACTGTCCCGCAACTTTCAAAAATTACATTTTGGTCACCAGCCAAAATGTCAACCTTCCGAACCTCATTTTCCAAAATTGATTTCACAGTTCACTTATATATATTAAAAGATGATTTTAGAATATTTTTCCATATTTTTAATGCAACCCGAACTAGGTTTTCCTAAATTCACTCCTATATATTCGATCAACACTTTGACTAAACCGGTCAACGCCAAAACTTCTGAGCCCAAAACCGGGGCGTTACAACTCTCCCCCCCTTAAGAAATTTCGTCCTCGAAATTTACCTGAAGGAAAGAGATAAGGAAACTGCTTCAGCATATCCTCCTTCCGCTCCCACGTGGCTTCCTCAACACCGCGATGCTTCCACAGCACCTTCACCAACTCAATGGTCTTGCCACGAAGAACCTTGCTATCTGAATCCAGAATCTTCACCGGTTCCTCATCATAGGTCAAATCCGGATTCAATTCCACCTCCTCCACAGGCAACACATGCGAAGGATCAGATCGATACCTCCGGAGCATAGAAACATGGAACACATCATGAATCTTCTCCAGCTCCTGAGGTAACCTCAACCGATACGCAACAGGACCAACACGCTCAACAACCTCATACGGTCCAATGTATCTAGGGCTCAGCTTACCCTTCCGCCCAAACCTCATCACCTTCTTCCAAGGCGAAACCTTCAAGAACACGCGATCACCCACCGCAAACTCTATCTCCTTACGCTTCAAATCCGCGTAAGACTTCTGCCGATCAGAAGCAGCCTTCAACCTCTCACATATGAGCTTCACTTTCTCGGTGGTACCTTTCAACAAGGCAGTCATCGAAACCAACTTTTGACCAGTTTCAGCCCAACACAGAGGAGTCCTACACCTCCTCCCATACAGAGCCTCATAAGGTGCCATCTGTATACTTGCCTGAAAACTGTTGTTGTAAGCGAACTCAACCAAAGGCAGATGCTTCTCCCAAGAACCTTGGAACTCTATCACGCAGCATCTCAACATATCCTCTAAAATCTGAATAACTCGCTCAGACTGGCCATCTGACTGGGGATGATAGGATGTACTGAAATGCAACCTTGTACCCAAAGCTTGATGCAAACACTACCAAAAACGCGATGTGAACCTCGGATCCCTATCCGACACGATCGACTTAGGCACACCATGCAACCTCACAACCTCAGCAACGTACAGCTCTGCCAGCTTATCCAAAGAAAACGTAGTATGCACAGGCAAGAAATGTGCACACTTCGTCAGGCGATCCACAATCACCCAAACATAATTCTTCTTCGACGGAGACAAAGGCAAACCAGATACAAAATCCATGGTAACCCTCTCCCACTTCCATTCAGGGATTTTCAACGGTTGCAACAAACTAGAAGGAACCTGATGTTCAGCCTTAACTCGCTGACACACCAAACACTTGCTCACGAACTCTGCCACATCCTTCTTCAAGCCCACCCAATAGTACTCATCACGAAGATCGCGATACATCTTTGTACTACCAGGATGCATAGCAAAAGGACTACTATGACCTTCAGCTAGAATAGCATGCCTCAACTCAGCATCTGCAGGCACTACTATCCGACTACCAAAACACAACACTCCATCCTCATTAAAACAGAAATCCGAAGGCCTACCCTCCGCGATATCCTGAACATGAGACACCAAGGAATCATCCAACAACTGCTTATCCTTGATCAACTGAACCAACGAAGGTTTCACCTGCAACTCAGCAACAAGACCACCATCCTGCGATATACTCAAGCTAGCAAACATAGCTCTCAGCTCAACAGCTACCTTTCTACTCAAGGCATCCGCAACAACATTGGCCTTTCCAGGATGATACTCTATCGTCAGATCATAATCCTTGAGCAACTCCAACCAACGTCGCTGCCTGAGATTCAACTCCTTCTGAGACATCAGATACCTCAAACTCTTGTGATCCGTGTACACCGTACACTTCTCACCATACAGATAATGCCTCCAGATCTTCAGAGCAAAAACCACTGCAGCCAGCTCAATGTCATGCGTAGGATAATTGCGCTCATGCACCTTCAACTGCCGCGACGCATAAGCCACAACCTTACCCTCTTGCATCAGCACACACCCCAAACCAACATAGGATGCATCACTGTAGACTACAAACTCTTTCCCTGATTCAGGCTGAATCAAGATAGGAGCTTGCGTCAAAGCCAACTTCAGCTTCTCAAAAGGTTGCTGCCTCGCTTCTGTCCACTCATACTTAACATTTTTCTGCAGCAACTTCGTCAAAGGAGCAGCAATCTTGGAAAAACCATCCACAAACCTTCGGTAGTATCCTGCCAAACCAAGGAAACTACGAACCTCCTGGACAGACTTAGGAACTTTCCAGTTCATCACCGCTTCAATCTTCTGAGGATCAACACGAATCCCCTCAGCTGAGACCACATGCCCAAGAAAAACAACCTCTCTAAGCCAAAACTCACACTTGCTCAACTTAGCATAAAGCTGATTCTCCAACAAAGCTTGCAACACAATCCTCAAATGCTCTTCGTGCTCTTCCTCAGTACGCGAGTACACAAGGATATCATCAATGAACACCACAACAAACTTGTCCAGGTATTCATGAAAAACACGATTCATCATGTCCATGAAAGCAGCAGGAGCATTTGTCAAACCAAACGGCATCACAAGGAACTCATAATGCCCATACCTTGTCCTGAAAGCTGTCTTAGGCACATCCACATCCTTCACCTTCAATTGATAATACCCTAACCTCAAGTCAATCTTAGAGAACACAGCAGCTCCCCGAAATTGATCAAAGAGATCATCAATCCTCGGCAAAGGATACCGATTCTTGATAGTCAACTTGTTCAGCTGACGGTAATCAATGCACATCCTCATCGTGCCATCTTTCTTCTTTACAAACAAGACAGGAGCACCCCAAGGCGAAACACTCGGCCGGATGAAACCACGATCAAGCAACTCTTGCAACTGCGTCTTCAGCTCCTTCAGCTCCTTAGGTGCCATTCTATAGGGAGTAATGGACACATGAGTGGTATTCTCATACAGCTCAATACCAAACTCCACCTCACGATTAGGAGGTAAACCAGGCAATTCCTCAGGAAAAACATCAGGAAACTCCTTCACAACCCTAATATCCTGCACCCTCATCTCCTTCGAACTAGGATTCATCACAAAAGCCAGAAAAGCTTCACAACCTTGCCTCAGCATCCTGCTCGCCTCCAAGGTAGAAACAACATTGGCAAGAAACTTCACATTCTCACCAACCACCACCACTTCATAATCATCCGCAAGCCTAAGCGAAACCCGCTTATTCTCACAATCCACAACAGCACGATGCTCAGCAAGCCAATCCATACCAAGGATCACATCAAAACCATAGAAGGGCAACTCCATAAGATCAACAAGAAAGACATGCTCTTGAACAACCAAAGGACACCTTCTATAAAGCTTACGAGTCACAACAGTTTCACCAAAAGAACTAGTGACTCTAACACCAACATCCAAAGACTCAACAGGCAAACCAAGCAACTCAGCATGCTCACGAAGAATGTATGAATGCGTAGATCCAGAATCAATCAAAGAAAGCAATGACAAGGATTGCAAAGTAAAAGTACCTGCAATCACATCTGCATCATTCCTTCCTTCGCGCTGAGCATACACCCTCGCTTGGCCTCCACCCTCAGGTTGAATAGCCACAACATGAGCTACACCGCGCCCACCTTCCTCTCGCCTCTGAAAATTACCACGGCCGCGCCCACGACCTCTCTGCGATGCTGCAACAACAGGAGCACGCTCTTGACCACCAGCCATCCTCGGACAATCACGTCTCAGATGATCAGCTGAACCACAGTTCCAGCACTCATAACCAGCTGCTATCACAGGAGCTTGCACCTCCCTCCCAGCACGAGGACAGTCACGCTTCAAGTGACCACGAGAACCACAAATCCAACAAGCACTAGGGTCAGCTCTAGCATTGCCGCCCCTAGCAGGTGCACCTCCACCTCTCTTAGACGAGGACTGAAACCTCTGATCACGCCCTCTCTTGTTCCGTCCACCACCGGAACTATACTCAGCAGCTCTCTTTCCAGAACTAGCTCCAATACCCTTAGCAGACAAACTCAGGTTCATCTCAATGTCCTTCGATCGACTAACCAACACATCGAAATCATTGTACTCAGCAGCTAACATATAGGTCTTAACCTCCGTCACCAAACCATAACGGAACCTTTCGCACCTTTCGCGCTCATCAGGTACCAACTCTGGTGCATACTGGCTAAGACGTACAAACTGTACCTCATACTCAGCCACACTCATGTTCCCTTGGGTCAGAGACATGAATTCACGCTTCTTTTCATCCAGATATCTAACTCCCAGATATCTCCTCTTGAACGCATGCTGAAAGAACGTCCAAGTAACATCAGCATCAGCCATCCCAGAGATTGTGGTCGTCCACCACGTATAAGCATCACCTTGCAGCAGTGACACCACACATCCCAGCTTCTGCACATCAGTGCAACTCATTTGTCCCAAGACACGCTTGGTACTCTCCAACCATGCTTCTTACCTCTCAGCCGACATACCCCTAAACTCAGTCCCACCAAGACTGCGCAAACGTTCCAAGGGTAGTCTAGCACCAGCATCTCCCTGATGCCCAGCTCCTTGAGCTCCAGCTACTGCTGCTCGAAACGCACCCGCAATAGCTTGTACAAGCACAGACATGTCAGGCATCGCTTGCCCCTGACCAGCTTCAGGTCCTGCAGCTCTAGCACCAGCTGCCTCAGCTCCAGCTCCAGCTCTTTCCCTCTCCGCACCACCACCACCAGGTGGAGGAGGAGGTATCACAGCACTACCAGTGTGCTCATCATTCACATTCCCCTCCGGGGTCGTAGCTCTCGCGCTACTCCTTAACTCTCTACGTGGTGCCATACTATTACCATGCATAACAATTCAAAATAAAACAAGTCAGGACCAGCAAGGTAAGCAATTTCCAAGTATTCAAGCTCAATTTCTTTCAAAAACAACATCATCCCTTTAGCTTTTGTTTGGCAATGGGTACCCTCATCATGCATCATCACAACATGCATCACATACACATCATCATATCATAACATTGAACATGCTTTCACTCAACATGCATACAAACCAAACCATGCTTCAATCATGCATACACACATACCCAATTACTCGAGAACTCAGCTCTGATACCACCAAATGTAACCCCCGTAGCCCGGTCTAGACGGTTGACCCGAATTACGAAGATTACACGGGGAAAACCAAAGTCAACCCGAAAGTCAACCTTGATTAACGACCCTTTTTTTTTTAATCTTATCTAGATGCACATTAACCTTAAGTGTGATCACACAAACAACATATCAAAAGATCACAAACATCAGAGATCAAACAGGGACCCAATTGAACAAATTACAACTTTAGGGACCAAATTGTAAATTCTGATAAATTAAGGGACTTAATCCAAATTAAAGTTACCATCTTGAAATTAGTCATGTTTCATGCTTCTCTGTGAAATTTCAGCTCAAAAGGACATCCACAGCTCATGCAATTGATCATACAAGATTCAGGACCAAAACGCAAACATTCCAAAACATATAACTCCCATGTCAGCCCCCTAACGGTCGACCGTTCCGAAACAGGCTAGCCCTGTTCCGAAACACGGGCCGTTCCGACACGGGTTCCGGAACATGGCCTCGGCAGAGGCTAAACCGTTTCGAAACGGTGCATACCGTTTCGGACGCCTGGGTTCATGCAAGACACCCGTTTCGAAACGGTACACCCCTGTTCCGAAACGCCTGCACAAAAACCAGCAAACAAGCATACTAGATCATGCAATTGGACACTCAAACATGCTCCAATCATCACCAAACTTTACCAGCATGCAATTAAACATATTTAACACATATAAGCATCATCAATTCAGCAAGATAACATCTCATGCAAAAAGGCCCAAATTTAAGGTCATACTTCCTACACAAGCTATCCACTCAAGCCTTAAACCTCTTAAGCAAGCAATAGAAATTCAATCCAAAAACCAGCAACATCAACCATATACAACATACTTAGGGAGTCATAAACACCTCCCAAAACAAGTACATTGGTCCCCCATTGCCAAAAGCATACAAAAGCTAAAACACTTATAAAACCTCCATACATTGAGCTTTGCTTATACTTGTTTGCTTGCCTCCTCTTGCTGCCCTCAATGCACTCTAATGCTCTGCATTATTGAATCAAGAGAACGAGAGAGCGTAAGCCAAAGCTTAGTGAGGAGTGCTCTTTAAAAAAAACATTCAATAATGCATTTAAAACCATTTGTAAATCATGCTTGTAAACAACCTTTACACATGCTCAAGCACACATTAAATCAAGCAATATCATGCTTCCACATTTCATTTAACAAGCATCTCATGCTTCAACATAAACATTAAATCATGCATCTCATGCATCTCATGTACTATACATGTCATATTGGCTCAAGTGATACATTTCATTTGTGAAATCAAGTTCAACAACTTTCCCCAAGGACTTTTAAACACCTTGGACCCCAAGGACTTTTAAACACCTTGGCCATGGACTTTTAAACACCATGAATGGACCACACAAGGACTTTTAACCACCTTTGTGTCCGTAGCTTGAAATACCCCAAGGACTTTTAAACACCTTGGCCCCAAGGACTTTTAAACACCTTGGCCCCATGGACTTTTAACCACCATGGAAAGGAGCACCTAAGGACTTTTAACCACCTTAGTGTCCGCAACAAGATTCATCCAAGGACTTTTAACCACCTTGATGATCTTAGATAACAAGGCTCACTCAAGGACTTTTAACCACCTTAGTGACCTTCACTTTTACAAACCATCACTTGCCAATACACACTTTATACATCACATAGTCCACTGTTTTAAAGCATTTAAACCAAGCCATTTCATCATGCATTTCAAAGCATTAAATCATCATTTAACAATGCATAAAAACAAGGCACTCTTACCTAGAGACACCTTCAACACATGGCTTAAATCATCAGCATAAATCATGCTAAACATCAACAATTAACATGCTAGAACATGCTTTCCAAAACAGTAGCAAATCATGCAAAAATCATCATATCACATTTCATCAAAACATGGCCACCACTTTAAGAGAGTAATCCGAAAACTTACACTTGAGCTTAGCAAAGTTGTTTAGACTTATACTAAGCTCCCAAAACCTTCAACCTTTGGTTTAAAAGCTGAAAATCCATTTTCACTCACCGATTACCAAACAAGCCTAGCCAACAAGCTTTCCAAGCTTCCGAAACCTTCCGAAAACACCTTCAAAACTCAAGGATCAACCTCCCCTGTTTCAAGCACATAAAAACAGAACTTTAATGCATCCTTATGCATTAAAACACCAGCAACAACAACACAACTCGCTGCTCACCACAAATCTAACAATTTGGCTACCAAACACAACCGAAATCATCTCCAAACACTCCCAAAACTTAACCCAGCCAAGATCCATCACTTCTAACCATTTTTATACATCAACTAACATGCAAAAAGATCACAACCACGTCCTTATACCTCCAGGTATAACAGATCACCAAAAACACTCCAAAAACAACCAAAAACTCAAACCAAACTTAGGAAATTCAACCTATCCGGGATTGCATTGATTAAACCTCAACTTCTAATCATTTTAGCATTCATTTAACATCATTTTAACACTTCAAAACCCTGCTTAAACAGATCACACGAAATTTTCACCAAAATCACCAAATCTTGCATTTTAGCCAAAAATCAAGATCTCAATTGAAAAGCCTTTAATAAAACATGAATCAAGGATTGAGAACTTAGGAATTTCAGTAAAGAACTGATAGTTTAGAGGAGAAGGACGTTCTTACCTCCAAACTTGAATTTCTCCCTTTTAGAGCCAAAATGCTTGATGAAACAATTTGCAAATTGAGAGGTTTTGATGATGAGATGATTAGGAATCCAATGAGAGTTGAAATGAGAGATGTAGATGTCAAAATCAGAGAAAGAAATCTGAGGAAATCTTGTTTGGGTAGAAAGAAAATGAGAGAAAAGAGAATTTGAGAGAAAATAGAGAAATTAGTTAAAAATTGGTTAAAATGATTTCCCTCTCTTTTCTTAATCTTTAAAATCAGATTTTAGACTTAAAATATCTTAGAAAAATCTGGAGAAATCCCTTTTGGAATAATAGCTCCTTAAAGATTCAAAGTTTCAATCCTTTATAAAACTGTCCCGCAACTTTCAAAAATTACATTTTGGTCACCAGCCAAAATGTCAACCTTCCGAACCTCATTTTCCAAAATTGATTTCACAGTTCACTTATATATATTAAAAGATGATTTTAGAATATTTTTCCATATTTTTAATGCAACCCGAACTAGGTTTTCCTAAATTCACTCCTATATATTCGATCAACACTTTGACTAAACCGGTCAACGCCAAAACTTCTGAGCCCAAAACCGGGGCGTTACAATTAAAACAAAAATCCGATGGTCCATCCTCAGCAATATCCTGAACATGTGGCACCAAAGAATCATCCAACAACTGCCTATCCTTTATCAACTGAACCAGAGATGGTTTCACTTACAATTCTGTAACAAGACCTCCATCTCGCAATATGCTCAAGCTAGGAAACATCGCCCTTAACTCCACTGCCACTTTTCTGCTCAAGGCGTCAGCCACAACATTAGCTTTTCCCGGGTGATACTCGATCGTTAGATCATAATCCTTAAGCAACTCCACCCATCGCCGTTGCCTAAGATTCAACTCTCTTTGAGACATCAGATACTTCAAACTCTTTTGATCCGTGTACACAGTACACTTCTCACAATAAAGGTAATGTCTCTAGATTTTCAAAGCGAAACCACCGCAACTAACTCAATATCACGCGTAGGATAATTGTGCTCATGCACCTTCAACTTTCGCGATGCGTAAGCCACCACCTTACCCTCTTGCATTAGCACACACCCCAAACCAACGTAGGATGCGTCACTGTACACCATAAACTCTTTTCTTGATTCAGGTTGAACCAAGATAAAAGCTTGCGTCAAAGCTGCCTTAAGCTTCCCAAAAGCTTGTTGTCTCGTTTCCGTCCACTTATACTTAACATACTTTTGCAACAACTTTGTTAAAGGAGCATCAATCTTTCAAAATCCATCCACAAACCTCCGATAATATCCTGCCAACCCAAGGAAACTACAGACTTCATGAACAGACTTGGGAAGCTTCCAATTCATCACTGCCTCAACTTTCTGAGGATCAACTCGAATCCCTTCAGCCGAAACCACATGACCAAGGAACACAACTTCCTTTAGCCAGAACTCACACTTGCTCAGCTTAGCATAAAGCTAATTTTCCAGAAGCGCTTGCAAAACAGCCCTCAAATGACCTTCATGCTCCTCCTCAGTACGAGAGTGCACAAGGATATCGTCAATGAACACCACAACGAACTTGTCCAAGTATTCAAGGAACACTCTATTCATCATGTCCATGAAAGCAGCAGGAGCATTCGTCAAGGCAAACGACATTACAAGGAACTCATAATGCCCATACCTCGTTCTAAAGGTTGTTTTCGGCACATCCACATCTTTCACCTTAAGCTGATAGTACCCTGACCTCAAGTCAATCTTTCAGAACACAGCCGCTCCCCGAATCTGATAAAAAAGATCATCAATCCTCGGCAAAGGATACCTATTTTTTATGGTAAACTTGTTCAGTTGACGATAATCAATGCACATTCTCATGGTTCCATCCTTATTCTTCACAAACAAGACCGGTGCACCCCAAGGCGACACACTAGGCCAAATGAAACCACGGTCAAGCAACTCCTAAAGTTTCCTCTTTAACTCCTTCAACTCTTTAGGTGCCATGCGATAGGGAGCAATGGACACCGGAGTTGTGTTCTCAAACAACTCAATCCCAAATTCCACCTCTCGACTAGGCGACAATCCAGGTAACTCTTCTGGAAACACTCCAGGGAACTCACGTACAGTTCTTATATCATGAACTCGCAACTCCTTTGAACTAGGATTCATCACAAAGGCTAGGTAAGCCTCGCAACCCTGACGCAGCATTCGACTTGCTTCCAATGTAGACACCACATTGGCAAGAAACTTTACATTCTCGCCCACTACCACCACTTCATAATCATCCGCCAGTTTCAACGAAACTCGCTTGCTTTCGAAATCCACCACGGCTCTATGTTCAACAAGCCAATCCATGCCAAGGATTACATCGAAGCCATAGAATGGCAATTCCATGAGATCAACAAGAAAAACATGATTTTGCACTTTCAAGGGACATCTCCTATACAACTTTCGCGTTACAACCGTCTCACCAAAGGAACTAGTCACACGCATACCAACATCCAAAGACTCAACAGGTAAACCAAGCATTTGAGCATGTTCACGCAATATGTACGAGTGTGTAGATCCAGAATCAATCAAAGAAAGTAATGACAAGGATTGCAAAGTAAAGGTACCTGCCATCACATCCGTATCATTCCTTCACTCATGATGGGCATACACTCGAGCCTGACCGTCACCCTCAGGTTGAACGGCCACAACATGTGCTACGTTCCTGCCACTATCATCCCTACGCTGAAAATTACCACGGTCGTGCCCACGACCCCTCTGTGGCTCAGCTACTCTAACTGGAGCTTGTCCCTCTCTCAGAGGCTGAGGACAATCTTTCTTCAAATACCCTCGGTTACCACAATTCCAGCATGTCCCAAGGTTACCCCAACACTCGCCACCACGTCGTCTACCACAACGGTTACATTCAGGAGTCCTCAGAACAACATTAGGTCCTTGCTGACATCTACCAGGGTTACCACCCCCACACCTAACATCATAATGCGACGTCCTATCCTTATGCCTCTTGTAATGCCCCGGTTTTGGGCTTGGAAGTCTTGGGCGTTGACCGGTTGGTCAAAGTGCTGATCGAATATATATGAGGGAATTTAGGAAAACCTAGTTCGGGTTGCATTAAAAATATGGAAAAATATTCTAAAATCATCTTTTAATATATAAAAGTGAACTGTGAAATCAATTTTGGAAAATGAGGTTCGGAAGGTTGACATTTTGGCTAGTGACCAAAATGTAATTTTTGAAAGTTGCGGGACAGTTTTATAAAGGATTGAAACTTTGAATCTTTAAGGAGCTATTATTCCAAAAAGGATTTCTCCAGATTTTTCTAAGATATTTTAAGTCTAAAATCTGATTTTAAAGATTAAGAAAAGAGAGGGAAATCATTTTAACCAATTCTTAACAAATTTTTCTATTTTCTCTCAAATTCTCTTTTCTCTCATTTTCTCTCTACCCAAACAAGATTTCCTCAGATTTCTTTCTCTGATTTTGACTTCTTAATCTCTCATTTCAACTCTCATTTGATTTCTAATCATCTCATCATCAAAACCTCACAATTTACAAGTTGATTCATCAAGCATTTTGGCTCTAAAATGGAGAAATTCAAGTTTGGAGGTAAGAACGTCCTTCTCCTCTAAACTATCAGTTCTTTACTGAAATTCCTAAGTTCTCAATCCTTGATTCATGTTTTATTAAAGGCTTTTCAATTGAGATCTTGATTTTTGGCTAAAATGCAAGATTTGGTGATTTTGGTGAAAATTTCGTGTGATCTGTTTAAGCAGGGTTTTGAGGTGTTAAATTGATGTTAAATGAATGCTAAAATGATTAGAAGTTGAGGTTTAATCAATGCAATCCCGGATAGGTTGAATTTCCTAAGTTTGGCTTGAGTTTTTGGTTGTTTTTGGAGTGTAATTGGTGATCTGTTATACCTGGAGGTATAAGGACGTGGTTGTGATCTTTTTGCATGTTATGTGATATATAAAAATGGTTAGAAGTGATGGATCTTGGCTGGGTTAAGTTTTGGAAGTGTTTGGAGATGATTTCGGTTGTGTTTGGTAGCCAAATTGTTAGATTTGTGGTGAGCAGCGAGTTGTGTTGATGTTGCTGGTGTTTTAATGCATAAGGATGCATTAATGTTCTGTTTTTATGTGCTTGAAACAGGGGAGGTTGATCCCTGAGCTTTGGAGGTGTTTTCGGAAGGTTTCGGAAGCTTGGAAAGCTTGTTGGCTAGGCTTGTTTGGTAATCGGTGAGTGAAAATGGATTTTCAGCTTTTAAACCAAAGGTTGAAGGTTTTGGGAGCTTAGTTTAAGTCTAAACAACTTTGCTAAGCTCAAGTGTAAGTTTTTGGATTACTCTCTTTAAGTGGTGGCCATGTTTTGATGAAATGTGAAATGATGATTTTGCATGATTTGCTACTGTTTTGGAAAGCATGTTTTAGCATGTTAATTGCTGATGTTTTAGCATGATTTATGCTGATGTTTTAAGCCATGTGTTGAAGGTGTCTCTAGGTAAGAGTACCTTGTTTTATGCATTGTTAAATGATGATTTAATGCTTTGAAATGCATGATGAAATGGCTTGATTTAAATGCTTTAAAACAGTGGATTACATGATGTATAAAGTGTGTATTGGCAAGTGATGGTTTGTAAAAGTGAAGGTCACTAAGGTGGTTAAAAGTCCTTGAGTGAGCCTTGTTATCTAAGATCATCAAGGTGGTTAAAAGTCCTTGGATGAATCTTGTTGCGGACTCTAAGGTGGTTAAAAGTCCTTAGGTGCTCCTTTCCATGGTGGTTAAAAGTCCATGGGGCCAAGGTGTTTAAAAGTCCTTGGGGCCAAGGTGTTTAAAAGTCCTTGGGGTATTTCAAGCTACGGACACAAAGGTGGTTAAAAGTCCTTGTGTGGTCCATTCATGGTGTTTAAAAGTCCATGGCCAAGGTGTTTAAAAGTCCTTGGGGTCCAAGGTGTTTAAAAGTCCTTGGGGAAAGTTGTTGAACTTGATTTCTAAATGAAATGTATCACTTGAGCCAATATGACATGTATTGTACATGAGATGCATGAGATGCATGATTTAATGTTTATGTTGAAGCATGAGATGCTAGTTTAAATGAAATGTGGAAGCATGTTATTGCTTGACTTAAAGTATGCTTTGAGCATGTGTAAAGGTTGTTTACAAGCATGATTTACAAATGGTTTTAAATGCATTATTGAATGGTTTTTAAAGAGCACTCCTCACTAAGCTTTGGCTTACGCTCTCTCGTTTTCTTGATTCAATAATGTAGAGCATTAGAGTGCATTGAGGGCAGCAAGAGGAGGCAAGCACACAAGTTCAAGTAAAGCTCAATGTATGGAAGGTTTTGTTAAACATTTTAGCTTTTGGTTGATTTGGCAATGGGGGACCAATGTGTATGTTTTGGGAGGTGTTTGAGACTCCCTATGGATGTTAATTGTTGTTTGAATTGCTGGTTTTTGGATTGAATTTATATTGCTTGCTTATGAAGGTTTATTGCTTGAATGGTAGCTTAAGTAGGAAGCATGCTATATGAATTGGGGCTTTTCACTTATGATGCTTAAATGTTGAATCGTTGATGCAATTATGGTTCTTGCATGTTGTATGATTAAGTGGTATGGTTTGGTGATGTTAATTTGGAGTTTGAAGTATGATTGTTGTGGTTTTTGAGTTGAAATCAGGCAGGGGTATCGGTACTCGGGCTTGCGTATCGATACGCCTGAGCCAAATATGCTCATTCCTGCCCAGGCGTATCGGTACGGTTGAACAGGTACTGATACCGTATGATGGCCGTATCGATACGGGGTAACTCGTACCGATACCGTTGCTAGAGTTTGGTTACTGCTTTCCCCGAGTATCGATACGACACGTGGCGTATCGATACCCGACCGTTAAAATCAGTTAAAAGTATCTTTGGATGTTTCGTTTTGTTTACGTTTTGGTCCTGAATCTTGTCTGATCAATTGTATGAGTTTGGAATGTCCGTTTGAGCTGAAATTTCACAGAGAAGCATGAAACCTGACTAATTTCAAGATGGTAACTTTAATTTGGGTTAAATCCCTTAATTTATCAGAATTTACAATTTGGTCCTTAAAGTTGTAATTTGTTCAATTGGGTCCCTGTTTGATCTCTGATGTTTGTGATCTTTTGATATGTTGTTTGTATGATCACACTTAAGGTTAATGTGCATCTAGACAAGATTAAAAAAGAAAAAAAAATGGTCGTTAATCAAGGTTGACTTTCGGGTTGACTTTGGTTTTCCCCGTGTAATCTTCGTAGTTCGGGTCAACCGTCTAGACCGGGCTACGGGGGTTACATTTGGTGGTATCAGAGCTGAGTTCTCGAGTAATTGGGAATGTGTGTATGCATGATTGAAGCATGGTTTGGTTGGTATGCTTGTTGAGTGAAAGCATGTTCAGTGATATGATATGATGATGTGTATGTGATGCATGTTGTGATGATGCATGATGAGGGTACTCATTGCCAAACAAAAGCTAAAGGGATGATGTTGTTTTTGAAAGAAATTGAGCTTGAATACTTGGAATTTGCTTACCTTGCTGGTCCTGACTTGTTTTATTTTGTATTGTTATGCATGGTAAAGTATGGCACCACGTAGAGAGTTAAGGAGTAGCGCGAGAGCTACGACCCCGGAAGGGAATGTGAATGATGAGCACACTGGTAGTGCTGTGTTACCTCCTCCTCCACCTGGTGGTGGTGGTGCGGAGAGGGAAAGAGCTGGAGCTGAGGCAGCTGGTGCTGGAGCTGCAGGACCTGAAGCTGGTCAGGGGCAAGCGATACCTGACATGTCTGTGCTTGTACAAGCTATTGCGGGTGCGTTTCGAGCAGCAGTAGCTGGAGCTCAAGGAGCTGGGCATCAGGGAGATGCTGGTGCTAGACTACCCTTGGAACGTTTGCGCAGTCTTGGTGGGACTGAGTTTAGGGGTATGTCAGCTGAGAGGTCTGAAGCATGGTTAGAGAGTACCAAGCGTGTCTTGGGACAGATGAGTTGCACTGATGTGCAGAAGCTGGGATGTGTGGTGTCGCTGCTGCAAGGTGATGCTTATACGTGGTGGACGACCACAATCTCTGGGATGGCTGATGCTGATGTTACTTGGACGTTCTTTCAGCATGCGTTCAAGAGGAGATATCTGGGAGTTAGATATCTGGATGAAAAGAAGCGTGAATTCATGTCTCTGACCCAAGGGAACATGAGTGTGGCTGAGTATGAGGTACAGTTTGTACGTCTTAGCCAGTATGCACCTGAGTTGGTACCTGATGAGCGCGAAAGGTGCGAAAGGTTCCGTTATGGTTTGGTGACGGAGGTTAAGACCTATATGTTAGCTGCTGAGTACAATGATTTCGATGTGTTGGTGAGTCGGTCCAAAGACATTGAGATGAATCTGAGTTTGTCTGCTAAGGGTGCTGGAGCTAGTTCTGGGAAAAGAGCTGCTGAATATAGTTCCGGTGGACGGAACAAGAGAGGGCGTGATCAGAGGTTTCAGTCTTCGTCTAAGAGAGGTGGAGGTGCACCTGCTAGGGGTGGCAATGCTAGAGCTGACCCTAGTGCTTGTTGGATTTGTGGTTCCCGTGGTCACTTGAAGCGTGACTGTCCTCGTGCTGGGAGGGAGGTGCAAGCTCCTGTGATAGCAGCTGGTTATGAGTGCTGGAATTGTGGTTCAGCTGATCATCTGAGACGTGATTGTCCGAGGATGGCTGGTAGTCAAGAGCGTGCTCCTGTTGTTGCAGCACCGCAGAGAGGTCGTGGGCGCGGCCGTGGTAATTTCCAGAGGCGAGAGGAAGGTGGGCGCGGTGTAGCTCATGTTGTGGCTATTCAACCTGAGGGTGGAGGCCAAGCGAGGGTGTATGCTCAGCGCGAAGGAAGGAATGATGCAGATGTGATTGCAGGTACCTTTACTTTGCAATCCTTGTCATTGCTTTCTTTGATTGATTCTGGATCTACGCATTCATACATTCTTCGTGAGCATGCTGAGTTGCTTGGTTTGCCTGTTGAGTCTTTGGATGTTGGTGTTAGAGTCACTAGTTCTTTTGGTGAAACTGTTGTGACTCGTAAGCTTTATAAAAGGTGTCCTTTGGTTGTTCAAGAGCATGTCTTTCTTGTTGATCTTATGGAGTTGCCCTTTTATGGTTTTGATGTGATCCTTGGTATGGATTGGCTTGCTGAGCATCGTGCTGTTGTGGATTGTGAGAATAAGCGGGTTTCGCTTAGGCTTGCGGATGATTATGAAGTGGTGGTGGTTGGTGAGAATGTGAAGTTTCTTGCCAATGTTGTTTCTACCTTGGAGGCGAGCAGGATGCTGAGGCAAAGTTGTGAAGCTTTTCTGGCTTTTGTGATGAATCCTAGTTCGAAGGAGCTGAGGGTGCAGGATATCAGGGTTGTGAAGGAGTTTCCTGATGTTTTTCCTGAGGAGTTGCCTGGTTTACCTCCTAATCGCGAGGTGGAGTTTGGTATTGAGCTGTATGAGAATACCACTCATGTGTCCATTACTCCCTATAGAATGGCACCTAAGGAGCTGAAGGAGCTGAAGACGCAGTTGCAAGAGTTGCTTGATTGTGGTTTCATCCGGCCGAGTGTTTCGCCTTGGGGTGCTCCTGTCTTGTTTGTGAAGAAGAAAGATGGCACGATGAGGATGTGCATTGATTACCGTCAGCTGAACAAGTTGACTATCAAGAATCGGTATCCTTTGCCGAGGATTGATGATCTCTTTGATCAATTTCGGGGAGCTGCTGTGTTCTCTAAGATTGACTTGAGGTCAGGGTATTATCAATTGAAGGTGAAGGATGTGGATGTGCCTAAGACAGCTTTCAGGACAAGGTATGGGCATTATGAGTTCCTTGTGATGCCGTTTGGTTTGACAAATGCTCCTGCTGCTTTCATGGACATGATGAATCGTGTTTTTCATGAATACCTGGACAAGTTCGTTGTGGTGTTCATTGATGATATCCTTGTGTACTCGCGTACTGAGGAAGAGCACGAAGAGCATTTGAGGATTGTGTTGCAAGCTTTGTTGGAGAATCAGCTTTATGCTAAGTTGAGCAAGTGTGAGTTTTGGCTTAGAGAGGTTGTTTTTCTTGGGCATGTGGTCTCAGCTGAGGGGATTCGTGTTGATCCTCAGAAGATTGAAGCGGTGATGAACTGGAAAGTTCCTAAGTCTGTTCAGGTGGTTCGTAGTTTCCTTGGTTTGGCAGGATACTACCGAAGGTTTGTGGATGGTTTTTCCAAGATTGCTGCTCCTTTGACGAAGTTGCTGTAGAAAGATGTTAGGTATGAGTGGACAGAAGCGAGACAGCAAGCTTTTGAGAAGCTGAAGTTGGCTTTGACGCAAGCTCCTATCTTGATTCAGCCTGAATCAGGGAAAGAGTTTGTAGTCTACAGTGATGCATCCTATGTTGGTTTGGGGTGTGTGCTGATGCAAGAGGGTAAGGTTGTGGCTTATGCGTCGCGGCAGTTGAAGGTGCATGAGCGCAATTATCCTACGCATGATATTGAGCTGGCTGCAGTGGTTTTTGCTCTGAAGATCTGGAGGCATTATCTGTATGGTGAGAAGTGTACGGTGTACACGGATCACAAGAGTTTGAGGTATCTGATGTCTCAGAAGGAGTTAAATCTCAGGCAGCGACGTTGGTTGGAGTTGCTCAAGGATTATGATCTGACGATAGAGTATCATCCTGGAAAGGCCAATGTTGTTGCGGATGCCTTGAGTAGAAAGGTAGCTGTTGAGCTGAGAGCTATGTTTGCTAGCTTGAGTATATCGCAGGATGGTGGTCTTATTGCTGAGTTGCAAGTGAAACCTTCGTTGGTTCAGTTGATCAAGGATAAGCAGTTGTTGGATGATTCCTTGGTGTCTCATGTTCAGGATATCGCGGAGGGTAGACCTTCGGATTTCTGTTTTAATGAGGATGGGGTGTTGTGTTTTGGTAATCGGATAGTAGTGCCTGCAGATGCTGAGTTGAGGCATGCTATTCTAGCTGAAGGTCATAGTAGTCCTTTTGCTATGCATCCTGGTAGTACAAAGATGTATCGCGATCTTCGTGATGAGTACTATTGGGTGGGCTTGAAGAAGGATGTGGCAGAGTTCGTGAGCAAGTGTTTGGTATGTCAGCGCGTTAAGGCTGAACATCAAGTTCCTTCTGGTTTGTTGCAACCGTTGAAAATCCCTGAATGGAAGTGGGAGAGGGTTACCATGGATTTTGTATCTGGTTTGCCTTTGTCTCCGTCGAAGAAGAATTCTGTTTGGGTGATTGTGGATCGCCTGACGAAGTGTGCACATTTCTTGCCTGTGCATACTACATTTTCCTTGGATAAGCTGGCAGAGCTGTACGTTGCTGAGGTTGTGAGGTTGCATGGTGTGCCTAAGTCGATCGTGTCGGATAGGGATCCGAGGTTCACGTCGCGTTTTTGGCAGTGTTTGCATCAAGCTCTGGGTACAAGGTTGCATTTCAGTACATCCTATCATCCCCAGTCGGATGGCCAGTCTGAGCGAGTTATTCAGATTTTGGAGGATATGTTGAGATGCTGCGTGATAGAGTTCCAAGGTTCTTGGGAGAAGCATCTGCCTTTGGTTGAGTTCGCTTACAACAACAGTTTTCAGGCAAGTATACAGATGGCACCTTATGAGGCTCTGTATGGGAGGAAGTGTAGGACTCCTCTGTGTTGGGCTGAAACTGGTCAAAAGTTGGTTTCGATGCCTGCTTTGTTGAAAGGTACCACCGAGAAGGTGAAGCTCATTTGTGAGTGGTTGAAGGCTGCTTCTGATCGGCAGAAGTCTTACGCGGATTTGAAGCGTAGGGAGATAGAGTTTGCGGTGGGTGATCGCGTGTTCTTGAAGGTTTCGCCTTGGAAGAAGGTGATGAGGTTTGGGCGGAAGGGTAAGCTGAGCCCTAGATACATTGGACCGTATGAGGTTGTTGAGCGTGTTGGTCCTGTTGCATATCGGTTGAGGTTACCTCAGGAGCTGGAGAAGATTCATGATGTGTTCCATGTTTCTATGCTCCGGAGGTATCGATCTGATCCTTCGCATGTGTTGCTTGTGGAGGAGGTGGAATTGAATCCGGATTTGACCTATGATGAGGAACCGGTGAAGATTCTGGATTCAGATAGCAAGGTTCTTCGTGGCAAGACCATTGAGTTGGTGAAGGTGTTGTGGAAGCATCGCGGTGTTGAGGAAGCCACGTGGGAGCGGAAGGAGGATATGCTGAAGCAGTTTCCTTATCTCTTTCCTTCAGGTAAATTTCGAGGACGAAATTTCTTAAGGGGGGGAGAGTTGTAACGCCCCGGTTTTGGGCTTGGAAGTCTTGGGCGTTGACCGGTTGGTCAAAGTGCTGATCGAATATATATGAGGGAATTTAGGAAAACCTAGTTCGGGTTGCATTAAAAATATGGAAAAATATTCTAAAATCATCTTTTAATATATAAAAGTGAACTGTGAAATCAATTTTGGAAAATGAGGTTCGGAAGGTTGACATTTTGGCTAGTGACCAAAATGTAATTTTTGAAAGTTGCGGGACAGTTTTATAAAGGATTGAAACTTTGAATCTTTAAGGAGCTATTATTCCAAAAAGGATTTCTCCAGATTTTTCTAAGATATTTTAAGTCTAAAATCTGATTTTAAAGATTAAGAAAAGAGAGGGAAATCATTTTAACCAATTCTTAACAAATTTTTCTATTTTCTCTCAAATTCTCTTTTCTCTCATTTTCTCTCTACCCAAACAAGATTTCCTCAGATTTCTTTCTCTGATTTTGACTTCTTAATCTCTCATTTCAACTCTCATTTGATTTCTAATCATCTCATCATCAAAACCTCACAATTTACAAGTTGATTCATCAAGCATTTTGGCTCTAAAATGGAGAAATTCAAGTTTGGAGGTAAGAACGTCCTTCTCCTCTAAACTATCAGTTCTTTACTGAAATTCCTAAGTTCTCAATCCTTGATTCATGTTTTATTAAAGGCTTTTCAATTGAGATCTTGATTTTTGGCTAAAATGCAAGATTTGGTGATTTTGGTGAAAATTTCGTGTGATCTGTTTAAGCAGGGTTTTGAGGTGTTAAATTGATGTTAAATGAATGCTAAAATGATTAGAAGTTGAGGTTTAATCAATGCAATCCCGGATAGGTTGAATTTCCTAAGTTTGGCTTGAGTTTTTGGTTGTTTTTGGAGTGTAATTGGTGATCTGTTATACCTGGAGGTATAAGGACGTGGTTGTGATCTTTTTGCATGTTATGTGATGTATAAAAATGGTTAGAAGTGATGGATCTTGGCTGGGTTAAGTTTTGGAAGTGTTTGGAGATGATTTCGGTTGTGTTTGGTAGCCAAATTGTTAGATTTGTGGTGAGCAGCGAGTTGTGTTGATGTTGCTGGTGTTTTAATCCATAAGGATGCATTAATGTTCTGTTTTTATGTGCTTGAAACAGGGGAGGTTGATCCCTGAGCTTTGGAGGTGTTTTCGGAAGGTTTCGGAAGCTTGGAAAGCTTGTTGGCTAGGCTTGTTTGGTAATCGGTGAGTGAAAATGGATTTTCAGCTTTTAAACCAAAGGTTGAAGGTTTTGGGAGCTTAGTTTAAGTCTAAACAACTTTGCTAAGCTCAAGTGTAAGTTTTCGGATTACTCTCTTTAAGTGGTGGCCATGTTTTGATGAAATGTGAAATGATGATTTTGCATGATTTGCTACTGTTTTGGAAAGCATGTTTTAGCATGTTAATTGCTGATGTTTTAGCATGATTTATGCTGATGTTTTAAGCCATGTGTTGAAGGTGTCTCTAGGTAAGAGTACCTTGTTTTATGCATTGTTAAATGATAATTTAATGCTTTGAAATGCATGATGAAATGGCTTGATTTAAATGCTTTAAAACAGTGGATTACATGATGTATAAAGTGTGTACTGGCAAGTGATGGTTTGTAAAAGTGAAGGTCACTAAGGTGGTTAAAAGTCCTTGAGTGAGCCTTGTTATCTAAGATCATCAAGGTGGTTAAAAGTCCTTGGATGAATCTTGTTGCGGACTCTAAGGTGGTTAAAAGTCCTTAGGTGCTCCTTTCCATGGTGGTTAAAAGTCCATGGGGCCAAGGTGTTTAAAAGTCCTTGGGGCCAAGGTGTTTAAAAGTCCTTGGGGTATTTCAAGCTACGGACACAAAGGTGGTTAAAAGTCCTTGTGTGGTCCATTCATGGTGTTTAAAAGTCCATGGCCAAGGTGTTTAAAAGTCCTTGGGGTCCAAGGTGTTTAAAAGTCCTTGGGGAAAGTTGTTGAACTTGATTTCTAAATGAAATGTATCACTTCAGCCAATATGACATGTATTGTACATGAGATGCATGAGATGCATGATTTAATGTTTATGTTGAAGCATGAGATGCTAGTTTAAATGAAATGTGGAAGCATGTTATTGCTTGACTTAAAGTATGCTTTGAGCATGTGTAAAGGTTGTTTACAAGCATGATTTACAAATGGTTTTAAATGCATTATTGAATGGTTTTTAAAGAGCACTCCTCACTAAGCTTTGGCTTACGCTCTCTCGTTTTCTTGATTCAATAATGCAGAGCATTAGAGTGCATTGAGGGCAGCAAGAGGAGGCAAGCACACAAGTTCAAGTAAAGCTCAATGTATGGAAGGTTTTGTTAAACATTTTAGCTTTTGGTTGATTTGGCAATGGGGGACCAATGTGTATGTTTTGGGAGGTGTTTGAGACTCCCTATGGATGTTAATTGTTGTTTGAATTGCTGGTTTTTGGATTGAATTTATATTGCTTGCTTATGAAGGTTTATTGCTTGAATGGTAGCTTAAGTAGGAAGCATGCTATATGAATTGGGGCTTTTCACTTATGATGCTTAAATGTTGAATCGTTGATGCAATTATGGTTCTTGCATGTTGTATGATTAAGTGGTATGGTTTGGTGATGTTAATTTGGAGTTTGAAGTATGATTGTTGTGGTTTTTGAGTCGAAATCAGGCAGGGGTATCGGTACTCGGGCTTGCGTATCGATACGCCTGAGCCAAATATGCTCATTCCTGCCCAGGCGTATCGGTACGGTTGAACAGGTACCGATACCGTATGATGGCCGTATCGATACGGGGTAACTCGTACCGATACCGTTGCTAGAGTTTGGTTACTGCTTTCCCCGAGTATCGATACGACACGTGGCGTATCGATACCCGACCGTTAAAATCAGTTAAAAGTATCTTTGGATGTTTCGTTTTGTTTACGTTTTGGTCCTGAATCTTGTCTGATCAATTGTATGAGTTTGGAATGTCCGTTTGAGCTGAAATTTCACAGAGAAGCATGAAACCTGACTAATTTCAAGATGGTAACTTTAATTTGGGTTAAATCCCTTAATTTATCAGAATTTACAATTTGGTCCTTAAAGTTGTAATTTGTTCAATTGGGTCCCTGTTTGATCTCTGATGTTTGTGATCTTTTGATATGTTGTTTGTATGATCACACTTAAGGTTAATGTGCATCTAGACAAGATTAAAAAAGAAAAAAAAAAGGGTCGTTAATCAAGGTTGACTTTCGGGTTGACTTTGGTTTTCCCCGTGTAATCTTCGTAGTTCGGGTCAACCGTCTAGACCGGGCTACGGGGGTTACACCTCTTATTGCGATCTCTACCATAATCGCGTTCAGCCGCTCGCTTCCGAGAGCTAGATCCACCTGCTCGACTTGCCAAACCAAGATTCGATTCAATGTCCTTGGCTCTAGTGACCAAGACATTGAAATCCGTATAGTCAACTGCAAGCATATAAGTCTTTACATCCGCTCACTAGGGATTAGCTCAGGCACATACTGACTGAGGCGAACAAACTGAATTTCATATTTAGCTACTGACATCCTGCCTTGCACGAGAGATATAAACTATCTTTTCTTCTCATCGAGGTAACGTACTCCAAGGTACTTCTGCTTGAACGAATTCAAGAAGAACGTCAGAGTCACCTCTTCATCCTTCATCTCGGAGATAGTGGTCGTCCACCGCGTATAAGCATCACCATGCAGCAATGACACAACACAACCCAGCTTCTGCACATTGTTGCAGTTCATCTGACCCAAAATTCTCTTGGTGCTCTCCAACCAAGACTCGAATCTTTCCGGAGATAAGCCTCTAAACTCAGTCCCTCCCAGACTGCGAAGACGTTCTAAAGGCAACCTCACATTAGCATCATCCTGATGCGCAGCTTCATAAGCTCCAGCTACTGCTGCCTGGAAAGCTCCAGCAATAGCCTAAATCAACATGGTCATGTCAGGAGCAGCTTGCCCCTGCACACCCTTGGGTCCAGCAACCCCAGCTCCAGCACAAGCATTACCAACTCCAGCACCACCACAACCGGGTGGCCCACCACCAGGGGGAGGAGGAGGAGGAAAATCTTCAGCATTCTCTACATTCTCATTATCAGCCATCGATCTAGTATTGATTCTCAGCTCTCTACGTGGCCCATTATAAAGAAAACAATGCACTGACAAAAATGCAATAAACACAATTAGGCACAATAAGGTAAGTAATCCAAGTACTCAAGCTCATTTTCGAAAACAATTATTCTCATTAGTTTTGATATGGCAATGGGATCCCCAACCACACTCCAACATAGCATAGCATCACAAAATCACCTCAATTGAAACATACACCACTAACCAAACATCAATCTTTCACCAAAAAGACACATCATGCACAAACTCATACATCACCCACATATCAAACCCCAATTATTCGATAACCTAGCAAAGATACGAACAAATGTAACCCCCTTAGCCCGGCCTAGACGCTTGACCCAAACTACGAAGATTACACGGGAAAACCAAAGTCAACCTGAAAGTCAACCTTGATTAATGACCCTTTTTTCCATTTTTAATCTTGTCTAGATACTTGTTAACCCTAAGTGAGTACTCAAGAATCATGATTGAGAAAGGCATAGCGAACGGATATCAATTAAGGACTCAAAACAATTCAAATCTAGGTCGAACGGTAACCCGTTTCAGAACGCCTACTCACCGTACCGAAACGCTGTATCGGAACAGCGTTGACCGTTTCGGTACGTGGGTATGTTCCGAGACCAGTTTCGAAACATTTCATTCCAGTAGCCAAAATGTATCGAAACAGCTCCATTCGTTTCGAAACGCCAAGGCTATTTCAGGCCTCCGTTCTGAAACACCATAGGGTGTTTCGATACACCCTACACAGAATCAGCAGCAAATGCTGGTTTTTTATCCAATATCACACTCAAACATGCTTCAAAGACTCCCAAACCATACCAGAAATTCATCATACATATAAGGAACATATTTGGGACATCCTAACACAAACATAGCATCAAACACAAAATCTCAATATTCTAAAGGCCTGCTTCCTATCACAAACCCAAAATGAGCAATCCAACCTCGAATCAAACAATTAAGGCCAATTACAACTCAAACAAGTTAAAGCAAACATGCCACAACCTTAGGGAGTTCAACACATCTCCCAAATACAATTCTTGGTTTCCCATTGCCAATATATCAAAACTAAAGTGTGTGAAAACTTCACCATACATGAGCTTGGACTTCCTTGGATGGACTTAGCTTCTTCGATGCCCGAAAAGACCTTAATTATCTGCATTATTGGTAAAAGAGAGAGCGTAAGCACAAATTCTTAGTGAGGCATGCTCTAAAGAAACCAACACAATAATGCACATATTGAAAACACTTTCTCAAAAGCTTTTAAACAACATTCTCATTCTATCTCATGCTTGAAAACCTTTCAAAGCAATTTCTCATTCAAAACACATGTACCGTCATTCTATCTCATGCATTTAAACCAATGCAAAACTCATGGCAAATCCATACTCATGCTTGTACTCTAAAGAATTTCATAAACATATCACATATGCATTTCTCATAGCATAAACCATTTCATCAAAGGTACATGTGAATCAAAAACCATAACATATTTTATATTGGCATTTCACATCTCTTTATTACTCGGATATGTGGACATCTCACTAGATACTTCCGGTGACATCTCTCATCACCGTACTCACTCGTCTAGCTACATAGTTTCCGGTGGAATCTCACATCACCGTACTCACATGGCGGAATCTCTCAACGCCACAATACTTGGGTATTTCACCAAGTCCTACCCGATGGAATGCCCATCATCGGTTCTCTCCCTTTGGCTTAACCAAAGAGCACGTACGAATTTTAGTTTATAGTGCACTCTCATCCTATTGATCGATCAATTATATCCGGTAAGTATCTCAACATCTATGCCAATATATTATGTCAAATCATCATCTCACCTACTGTTTTTCATGCATTAAATCTCAAACATTCTCATCTCATTTCAAAATCATAACATTTGCTATGCTTTAACATAAAAGCTTAAATCTCAACCATGCAACATGTTACTTTATGAAATCATTTCAAGCATCATCTCATGCTATAATTCATGCATAAAAATAGTAGGAATTTATCATTCTAAAACCATGAGCATGTAAAAGCATTTTAGGGGCAATCACCACATTCAAGAGAGCAATCTAGCCAATACTTACTTCCGGACTTAGGAAGGTGTTTCAAACCTTTCCTAAATCCCCAAACCTTGTTTCTTTGTCCCTCAAGGACTTCATAAAAAAGACCGCAAAACAAGTTTTAAACAAAATTTAGGAGTTCATATCATTAGTTGCAAGCTTTTCAACACAATCATATTGCAGAAACTCAATTAATGTATTTTTACTTAGTTAAAAGTCCAAAAGGTTCATTTTACGGCCCATTTAGACCCCCTCGTCCAAAACATCTACAAAAAAGACCGCAAAACAAGTTTAATCAAAATTTAGGAGTTCGTAACATTGATTACAAGCTTTTCAACATGATTATATCGCAGAAACTCAATTTTGAACTTTTTACTCAGTTAAAAGTCCAACGGGTCCATTTTACGGCCCATTTAGACCCGTTCGTCCGAAACCTCTATAAAAAACACTGCAAAACAAGTTTTAAACAAAATTTAGGAGTTCATATCATTAGTTACGACCTTTTCAAGATGATTATATTGCAATAACTCCATTTATGTACTTTTCACTTAGTTAAAAGTCCAAAAGGTTCAATTTAAACCCCATTTAGACCCGCTCTTCCGAAACCTCTACAAAAAAGACCGCAAAACATGTTTTAATCAGAATTTAGGAGTTCATATCATTGTTACATCTATGTAAACATGATTATATTACAAAAACTTAATTATGTACTTTTTACCCTGTTAAAAGTCCAACGGGTCCATTTTATTGCCTATTTAGACTTGCACGTCCAGAACCTCTAAAAAAGACAACAAAACATATTTTAATCAAAATTTAGTAGTTCATGGTGTTGATTACAAGCTTTTCAACCCAATTGTATTGGAAAAACTCAATTTTTGTTCTTTTTACTCAGTTAAAAGTCCAACGGGTCCATTTGAAGGCCCATTTAGACCCGCACGTCCGAAACCTCTACAAAAAAGATCGTAAAACAAGTTTTCATCAAAATTTAGGAGTTCATATCATTTCTGACGAGCTTTTCAACATGATTATATTGCAAAAACTCAATTTCTGTACATTTTACTCAGTTAAAAGTCCAACGGGTTCATTTTACGACCCATTTAGACACGCTCGTTCGAAACCTCTACAAAAAGGACCGCAAAACAAGTTTTCATCAAATTTTTGGAGTTCATTGTTGAGTGTGTAAAAGTTCTATATTTTACCCCATATTTAACCCATATTTCGGCTGCATTCAAGCATAATTCATTGCATTTAGGTTAGATTTCATTTATACATCACAATTATATCAAATGGCACAGTTTCTACTAAAATTGGTTGCTTTTGCAGGTAGCTGCTGTAACAGATGGAGGACATTGAAGAAGAAGATGTTGGGCAGTGAAGAAGCAGAGCTGGAACTGGACTGCATACGAGAAGGATGATGCTGCAATGGCTGTTGCCGTGGCAGCCAAGGACGACAACAATGGTGAAGGGAGGAAGTAAAGTGGACCTCGACAGAAAGAGGAAATTAAGTCGGTCTGTCGTGGAGCACCCTTATATTTTTCTAAGCCCTAGATCAGAATGAAGGCCAAGCCCAAAGTTCAAGGATAAAACTCCAAGCAAGAAGAAAGGACGAATTAAAGACATATGCTCTAAAGATTTAGTCTTTAATAGAGTTGTTCTTTAAATTAAACTTGTATTCTTGCCATAAGAGAAAACTTGAACCCAAGGCCTATATAAAGGTATGTAATTCGACCTACGGAAGGATATCTTACTCTCTAGCCTTCTTCCCAAAACCCTAGTCGTTTTCCCCTTCTCATCATGTTCTAAACTTCCCCTGGGGCTAAGGGTTGATTTTGTAAAGTAGTTGCAAGGATTGCATTTGTTTTAGGAATTTTTTTGTTCAATAAAATAGACTTCAAGTTTTCTTATTTTGGTTTTCAACATCTTGCAAGAGTATCGGGAGAGCATTGTGAGATTACACATTTACTTAATATCGGGAGAGTTAAGTATACGAAAGGAATAAATACGGGTTCTCCAGTTTATGGTTGAATTATCTCGGACCAAGGAATAGGACGGGGTTAAGTGGCTAAGGAAGAATTCAACAACATCGGTGTTCATCCTTCGATTCACGCCGGGAGGTATCATCAAAGACGTGTTCATCGACAGACTTGGACCTAGGGATAGGCCAAGGTACAGAGTTGTGTGATCGCTGCCACGACAAACAACAGACCGCTGCCGCGACAGGTGCTGCCGCGACAGAACATAGATTCCTAGACTTTGAAACACCTACACTACTGAGCAATTCAATTCCGGCCTATTCTCTTTATCCTGTTTTCTTTACTCTTTTATTTTCAGTATTCTTTATTATCTCGTGACAAACATTAAAACTCTTTCTTTTTCTCTCTCGTGTAGTAATTCTAGGTTAAAGTTATTGGCCCAGTCCCTGTGGAGACGATATCCAATACTTACGTATCACTTTACTACTTGCGTCGTGTACACTTGCACTACATTGCGATAGACACTTTTACACGCAACAAGTTTTTGGCGTCGTTCCCGGGGACTGGCAACATATCTTTACCCTATCTTTTACTGCACTTCTTTTATTTTTCTGTTTTTACTTGGATTGTTCAACCCGTACCTTTCACAAGGTCTTTTGTTTGCTTATGCGCAGATCTCAACGAGTAAAAGAACCTGAGCACCAGTTAGATCCTGAAATCGAACGAACGTGCAATCTCGGGAAAAGAGCCCGCCTCCTCGTAGAAAGAAGCGAATAACTGGAGGAACCATTAGAAGCAATGGTGAACGAAAGGCACGAAGAAAGAAGGAACAACCAAGGGAATCCCCAAGGTCTTGAAGATCCTGCCGGAGATGGGAGGAACGAACAACCTGCCGATCCACCTACCGCTGCCGCACGCCGGTCATGCCGAGACTACATGATCAATGATCATGTGGAACTAGAAACCACCCTGCTAGACGTAGAAGCTGAAAATTTGGAGCTGAAACCTGTCATGTTCAGCATGATTAATAACGCTGGCCAATTTAGTGGTGCTGCTACAGAGGATGCTAGGGAGCATCTAAAAACGTTCCAGAAAATTTGTGGTTCGTTTAGACTGCAAGGAGTTAATCTGGAGATACTGAGGCTTCGGTTATTTCCTCATTCACTGAGGGACAGGGCGAAAACTTGGTGGAATAAACTAACGACGGGTTCAATACGAACTTGGGCAAATTTAACTCGTGAATTTTTGTCTCGTTTTAGTCCTTCACATTTATCTGAGCGATTACGTAACGAAATTGCTACTTTTCAACAGGAAGATGACGAGCCAATGCACGAGGCATGGGACAGATTTACCACCCTACTGAGGAACTGCCCAATGCATGGATTCCCCGTTTTGAACCAGGTAATTAAGTTTTATAATGCTGCCAATTTACAAACTCGTATGAGAATTGATTCAACATCAAATGGATTGTTGTTGGACAAAGATCTAGAAGACGCAATGGTAGTATTGAAAAACTTGGCAAAGAATGAGGAACAGTTTCCTACAGCAAGAAGAGGGGGTAAACAAGTACTAGCTGTGAAAGATTATGAGGTCGACAGTTCCCTAAAAACACGGTGGCATATCTCACAAAGGCAGTGAAAAGGCTCTTGAAAGAAGATTCACAGCTTGTCTACTACGCTGAAGAGGTATGTGAAACTTGTGATGGGAATCACAGTTCGGAAGATTGTCCACTACAGTTAGAGGAAGGGATGTACGTTGGGAACTACAACAAACAGAACTACAATTCCAACAATTACAATCCCAATTGAAGAAAGGATCTCAATTTCTCTTGGAGCAACCCTAACAATGCCCTAAATCCTCAAGCATAGAACACTCAGAATCAAGGGGGACCTAGATTACTGACTCGACAGCAACCACAGCAGCAGCCGTAACAACCACCAGCTGCCACGACTAGTACACCAGAGCAGACCTTGGCTACGTTTATGTCTCAAACAGGAACTTACATTGAGAACATGAATCACTTCGTCAAGAAGACTGAGTCATTCATGGATAAAACAAAGATGCGGATGACTAACCATGAAGCTACTCTGAAATCACTGGAGACACAGATGGGTCAAGTTTCCCAGCATATTAAACCGAGGTAGAATGGAGGATTTCCTAGTGATACTGAAAACACTAGACAACCCACACATGAGCAGTGTAAAGCCATGACGACAAGGAGTGGGAAGAAATTACCAGGGCCAGAGAAGGAAGCTGAAACAGTTAAGGAATCAGTCTCGGAGTCGACTGTTGAGAACGCTGCCCCGACAGACGACAAACAACCTACTGCCGATGAACCTGTCACGACATCCGAAGGAACAGAGGAGAAAGATGAAGAACCTAAGCCTCCTCAAATTCGAATGCAGTGGGAATGACGTATTGCTGATTATCGTCCTCTACCTCCTTTTCCTCAGCGGTTACAGAAATTGAAACATGAGTCCCAGCTTAAGAAGATCTATGATATTTTTAAGCAGGTCCACATCAACATTCCGTTGTTAGATGCTACCAAGGAGATGCCTGGTTATTCCAAATTTCTCAAGTATGCCATGTCAAAGAAATCCAGACTTGGGGAATTTGAAACGGTTAAAATGACAGAGGGATGCATGAGTATTCTGCACAAGCATCCACCCAGAAGAAGAAGGATCCTGGGAGCTTCATCATACCGTGCATAATCGGAGATAAATTTGTTGGCAAGGCACTTTGTGATCTTGGTGCTAGTATAAATTTAATGCCCAAATCTGTTTTTCAGAAATTAGGTATTGGAAAAGCTCAGCCCACAACAGTCGTACTGCAGTTGGCAGACCGCTCTTACGTTCATCTAGAAGGGAAAATTGAAGATATTCTGGTAAGAGTGGATAAATTTATTTTTCCTGCTCACTTTCTTATTTTAGATTGTGAAGCAGATGAGAATGCACCAATCATCCTGGGGTGACCCTTCTTAGCCACATGAAGATCACTAATTGATGTGGAAAAAGGAGAACTCACTATGAGAGTGAACGATCAAGAGATCAAGTTGAATGTTCTTCAGGCAATAAAACATGCTGATGCAGAAGAAGAATGCAAGGCTATCACTGAAGTTATCCTTGACCAACCCTGCATCAGGTCGGACTGCCATGACATCAAAATTGGCCACTGCCCCAGCAGCCATTTAGAAGACTGTCACGGCAGCGACGACGACAACAGCTCCTCAGAATTTGATATATCTGCTACTGAAGAACAAGAGGAGGTAAACTGGATAGGAAATCGTCTAGGTAAGTTATTCAAGCCCTTAAATTACACCTCGAATGAACATATAGTCCAAAAGCCATCAATTGTAGAGCCACCTGTTCAAGATCTTAAGCCCCTGCAAGGGTAGCTCAAATATGTTTTCCTTAGATTAAATGATATGTTGCCCGTAATCATCTCCTCCAAGTTGATGCAGGAACAGGAACAACAGCTGATAGGGATGCTGCAGCAGCACAAAAAGGTGATTGGATGGACGATAGCTGATATCCAAGGCATCAGCCCGGCACTATGCATGCATGAAATCCTCCTAGACGATGATCACAAGCCGACCATTGATGCCTAGAGACGTTTGAACGATGCTATGCGAGAGGTGGTTCGTAAGGAGATCATCAAATGGCTAGATGCTGGAATAATTTATGCCATCTCGGATAGCAAGTGGGTGAGCCCGGTGCAATGTGTTCCTAAGAAAGGAGGAATAACCGTGGTAACCAACGAAGAAAATGAGTTGATCCCAACCAGGACTGTGACCGGTTGGAGGGTTTATATGGACTACAGGAGGCTTAACAAAGCTACTCGGAAGGACCACTTTCCCCTGCCTTTTATTGATCAATTGCTTGATAGATTAGCGAGAAAGCCTTACTACTGTTTTCTTGATGGATACTCAGGTTATAACCAAATAGCCATCGCACCGGAGGATCAAGAGAAGACAATGTTCACTTGCCCATACGGTACTTACGCTTTTCGGAGGATGCCATTTGGACTTTGTAATGTACCAGCAACCTTTCAAAGGTGTATGATGGCAATATTTTCTGACATGGTGGAGGATTTCCTGGACATATTCATGGATGATTTCTCCGTCTTTGGAGATAACTTTGAGAGCTGCCTAAGCAACTTGCAGAAAGTGCTCGAGAGATGCGAGAAAGCAAACTTGGTATTAAACTGGGAGAAATATCACTTCATGGTGGATGAAGGGATAGTCCTAGGCCATAAAATAAGTTGTCGTGGCATAGAAGTCGACAGAGCTAAAATTGAGGTAATCGAAAAGCTGCCGCCACCCACCACAGTCAAGGGAATCAGGAGTTTCTTAGAGCATGCTGGTTTTTATCGGAGGTTTATCGTAAACTTTTCGAAGATCACCAAACCCTTGTGCCATCTTCTGGAGCAGAACCTTCCCTTCGACTTCAACACCGAATGTACTGAGGCATTCAAGGTTTCAAAAGAAAAGCTGGTAACAACCCCAATAGTACAACCACCAGATTGGAAACTACCATTTGAGATAATGTGCGATGCTAGTGACTATGCTATCGGGGCAGCACTTGGGCAGAGGAAAGACAAGATCTTTCATGTTATATACTATGCCAACAAAACACTGAACGATGCCCAAGTAAACTACACCACAACGGAGAAGGAACTGTTAGTTGTGGTGTTCTCGATTGACAAGTTTCGTTCATATATACATGGAACGAAAGTCATAGTCCACACAGACCACTTTGTATAAAAGTATTTGTTCGCCAAAAAGGATTCAAAGCCTAGACTGATACGTTGGATTCTGCTACTGCAAGAGTTCGACCTTGAGATCAAGGACAAAAAGAGGACAGAGAACCAAGTTGCAGATCACTTGTCAAGGTTAGAGAAGGGAAAGAGTCTCCGAACAGATGAGACACACATACTGGAGACCTTCCCTGACGAGTAGTTGTTCGCTGCCACAAGCACTGCCGCGACAGCCATGGCAGCAGGTAAGTTTTCTGAACTCCACTGGTATGCTGATTTCGTTAATTATTTAGTTAGCGGAATAACTCCTCCTGACCTTAACTATCAAGCTAGGAAGAGGTTCCAAAATGATGTTAAGCATTATTATTGGGACGAACCTCTTCTTTTCAAATATTGTGCAGATCAGGTTATCAGGAGATGTGTACCACAGGATGAACATGAAGTTGTTCTTCATCACTGCCATGCTTCACAATATGGAGGACACTTAGGTGGTAACAAAACTGCTGCCAAAGTTCTGCAGTCTAGATTCTATTGGCCGTCACTATTCAAGGATGCCCAGCCATTCTACAAAAACTGTGACTAATGTCAATGGACTGGAAATATCTCAAGAAAACATGAGATGTCGCTGCAAAACATTCTTGAAATCGAGATCTTCAATGTTTGGGGGATTGATTTTATGGGACTATTCCCAACTTCATGTGGGAACTTATATATCCTCTTGGCAGTGTGTCCAAATGGGTTGAAGCCATCGCTACTCAGAAAAACAATGCCAAGACGGTTCAGAGGTTTTTGTATAAAAACATATTTTCCAGATTTGGCATCCCCAGAGCGATCATCGGTGATGAATGTAGGCATTTCGACAATAGGGTTATAGCTGCTGCCTTAAAAAAGTATGGTGTCAAACATCGGATCGCAACAACATACCACCATCAGACCAATGGACTGGCTGAAATATCCAACAGAGAGGTTAAGAACATTCTTGAAAAGATGGTTAAGCCAACAACATACCACCCTCAGACCAATGGTCTCTACACCTCAACGATGCATTATGGGCCTACAGAATAGCATTCAAAACTCCATTGGGAATGTCACCCTACCGTCTGATTTATGGGAAAACATGCCATCTACTTGTTGAGATTGAGCACAGAGCATATTGGACCATCAAGGCAGTGAATATGGACTTGGAGAAGGCAGGACAGAAAAGGCTACTTGATTTGAATGAGATAGAAGAAATTCGAGCAATGGCCATGACAATGCAAGGATTTACAAAGACAAGACAAAGAAGTGGCATGATATGAAGTTGCTGCCATGACAGTTCTGCCCAGGGCAGCTTGGGTTGTTGTTCAACTCTAGGTTGAAACTCTTCCTAGGAAAGTTGAAATCTAGGTGGTTCGGCCCATTCCAAGTGGTGCAAGTTTTTCCCCACGGTGCCATCACAATCAGATCTTTAAAAGACGGGCACCAATTTAAAGTCAACGGACAAAGATTGAAGCATTATCAGGGGATTGAAGCCCCAAGAATGCAGGAAGAGGTTACTTTAGGAGATGCCCCTCCTGGCATCCCTAATTTAACCTAATTTTATTTTTATTATTATTTATTATTTATTTATATATATTAGGTAATCAGAATTATTTTATTTTTAGGAACTAAGTTTTTTTTTATTATTTTTAGGAAATAAAGGAGACAAGGAGAAGAGGAGAAGTGATTCAGCCCACCATCTTTCCATCAGCCCAAAAAGCCCATCTTAGGAGCCTTCCGTTACAGTTGTCGCGACAGACGCGGAAAATCCAGCCTGTCAACACGCTGTCGCGGCAGACATGCAAACACGTAACAGACACGCAGCAGACACAGAAACACGTGACAGACGCGTCAGAAACTGCGTAACAGCTTGCCCGGTTATTCGCGCCTGCCGTTACAGCTCCAACGGGCAGAAAACTCCCCCTCTATATAAACCCCGTTTTACTATTCATTTTTCACTCAGTTTTACTCTCTCTACTTGTTTCCTCCAGAATTTCATTTGCTTCACTTTCTTTTCCACAGTCCTTGCAACATGAGTACGAGAAATACCCGCCGTAGTGCCGCCTCAGGATCTGCCCCAGCAGTATCCACTCCCAGCTCCTTCCAGATTAGAGACATGTGGGAGGAGAAAGGTTTCATTTACACCACCAGAACGGAGAACCTTGGACTACAACCGTTCATAGCCCGCAAAATCAGAGCTTTGCATTGGCAGATGTTTGCCGAGCAGCCAGAGGAAATGAACGTAACTCTCGTCCGAGAATTTTTTGCTGCCATCGACAGCAGGGAAGCGACAACAGTAACGGTCCGAGGAAAAGAGGTACCTTTTGAGCCCGAATACATCAACACACTCTATGGGTTCTATGTTGGGAGAAAGGAAGACGACCACAAGAGATTTGTGGAGAGCTTGGAACCGGCAGATTACGACGCTGTTATGGCAGAACTCATAGACGAAGGAACCAAGTGGAATATTGATCCTAAACATCCAAGGACGGTTAAAAGAGTTAAACTCACTCCGGAAGCCAAGCTTTGGAACGCTTTCATCAAGAAGAGGATTATGCCCTCCTCGCACAACACAACGGTAGGCCAACCAAGGTTAGCCCTCATCCATTCTATTTTAAATGAGAGTCCAATTAACGTTGGCAGATACGTTCGGGAGGGAATATTGGATTGTGCGTACCGGGCGTCAGGACCACTTTTCATCCCATACTTCATAACTGCCCTCTGCTGCGGCCACAACGTACCTGGAGCTGAAAGCTTCCATGCCCCTATCATCCTTCGACCCCACTACCGCAGCAGGTGAGCCAACAAAGCCCACCCAAACCGAACCTGCCGCCACAAAACCTAGGCAGCCCACTGCAGCAGCTCCTCCAGCAGACACATCAACTCAATTCCTTGCTGCCCTGCAAAAAATGGAAGAACGGCAACTGGGCCTGATGAGTTTCATCCAAGACTTCACCACACCAAAGGTACACTTCATTAAAACTACTCTTAATTTTCCTGATGTATTGTTCCCTGCCTTCCCCGACCATTATTTTGCTGCCCCCGCCGCTGCCCATAACCCTACCCCTGCTGCCACACCAAGAACGCTATCTGCCGCGTCTACTCCGACCCTAGCCACAACAGCTGCAGGCGGCAGCCGCACGGCCAAAACATCTGCCAGGAGAGCCAAGAGAAAAGAACCCATGTCAGACCTCGACATGTATATAGTTGGATTCTCCTCCTCTGAAATTTGGGCGGCATCCGATGACGAGCCCTCTGTCAAGAGGAATCTGTCCAAGGAGTTCACCCCGGTCAAACGGCAAAAACTAGGCTCTGGAGTCGATCCAACCAACAAAGAAAAATCTGACGGTAGCAGCAGCAGTAGCAGCAGCGGTAGTAGTAGCAGCAGCAGCTCCGAGGAGGTTCAAGTATTGGAGAAACAACCCCATATCTCCCCTACCCGCATCCAACCTCCACGGGAAGCCAAGACCAAGACCACCTCTGCCTCTCCCATCCATCTGCCGGCACCGACAAGGAAAGTTACTGCCCGCCGGCAGATTCGTATCAGCAGCAGCAGTAGCGGCGACGACAACACTTAAAAATTTAAGTTTCTTTTCTTATTTCTGCTGTCTGCCATTTTGTTATATTTTGTGATGTTGTTTTTATTTTTCTTTTTCATTTATGTCATTTGCATTGAAGGCAATGCAACCCTTGAGTTTGGGGGTGGCATCCCTCCATTAATGAAGTGTCTTTAAGTTTAAAAATTGTGTCTTTTACTTAGTTTATTTTTGCTTAAAAATGAAAATTTGGCTTAAGTCTTTGAACTAAACTTACCTATCGTGACAGCCTCTGTCGTGGCAGTGCCTTTAGGATAGTTTTAGGAACAGTTTAGAGCCTTACTATAGTTCTAAATCTTAAACACCCCTTGTGACTTTTATACTGTCTAGAACTCTGCTAGTGAACAAGAATAGAAAAGCTTAACACTTGAGTTGCCCCTAGAGGTGCCTAACACTAGCTCTAGGAAAAGAAGTTAAGAAAAATAGACTCAATACACCTAGAGGTGCCCGAAACCGGCTCTAGGAAGTTAGCTAGAGGTGCCCGAAACTGGCTCTAGTCAAACCTAAGCTTGAGAAAAATAGAATCGAGTCTAAATAAAAACTAAAAGAGCCTAAGAATTGCCTCCAAAAAGATGAAAATTGGCATAAAAATTCAAGTTAGAAGCTTAGCTATTCTAGTAAACTATGGGAGTCTTGGCATATAATTTGTTCACAAGCATGCACACACTTCACGAGAATTATAGCAAGGTTTCGGATGAATCCTGAATTATCCAACAAGGTGTTGCTCACAATAGGGAATGAATGGGAGGTAAGGAAAAGTTCACTGATTTAAAAGTTCTATATTTTACCCCTTATTTAACCCATATTTCTGCTGCATTCAAGCATAATTCATTGCATTTAGGTTAGATTTCATTTATACATCACAATTATATCAAATGGCACAGTTTCTACTGAAATTGGTTGCTTTTGCAGGTAGATGCTGTAACAGATGGAGGACATTGAAGAAGAAGATGCTGGGCAGTGAAGAAGTAGAGCTGGAACTGGACTGCATACGAGAAGGACGACGCTGCCATGGCCGCTGCCGTGGCAGCCAATGACGACATCAATGGTGAAGAGAGGAAGTAAAGTGGGCCTTGACAGAAAGAGGAAATTAAGTCGGTCCGTCGTGGAGCACCCTTATATTTTTCTAAGCCCTAGATCAGAATGAAGGCCAAGCCTAAAGTTCAAAGAAGAAACTCCAAGCAAGAAGGAAGGACGAATAAAGACATATGCTCTGAAGATTTAGTCTTTAATAGAGATGTACTTTAAATTAAACTTGTATTCTTGCCATAAGAGAAAACTTCAACCCAAGGCCTATATAAAGGCATGTAATTTGACCTAGGAAAGGATATCTTACTCTCTAGCCTTCTTCCCAAAACCCCAGTCGTTTTCCCCTTCTTATCATGTTCTAAACTTCCCCTAGGGCTAAGGGTTGATTTTGTAAAGTAGTTGCAAGGATTGCATTTGTTTTAGGAATTTCTCTGTTCAATAAAATAGACTTCAAGTTTGCTTATTATGGTTTTCAACATCTTGCAAGAGTATCGGGAGAGCATTGTGAGATTACACATTTACTTAATATCGAGAGAGTTAAGTATACGAAAGGAATAAGTACGTGTTCTCCAGTTTATGGTTGAACTATCTCGGACCTAGGGATAAGACGAGGTTAAGTGGCTAAGGAAGAATTCCACAACATCGGTGTTCATCCTTCGATTCACGTCGGGAGGTATCATCAAAGACATGTTCATCGACAGACTTGGACCTAGGGATAGGCCAAGGCACAACAGGGATTCTTGCCAAGCTTGAAGTACATAGTTGTGTGATCGCTGACGCGACATGTGTTGCCGTGACAGGCACAACGACAGAATAGAGATTCCTAGACTTTGTAACACCTACACTACTGAGCAATTTAATAGCGACCTATTCTCTCTATCCTGATTTCTTTACTCTTTTATTTTCAGTATTCTTTATTATCTCGTGACAAACATTTAAACTCTTTCTTTTTCTCTCTCGTGCAGTAATTCCAGGTTAAAGCTATTGGCCCAGTCCCTGTGGAGACGATATCTGATACTTACGTATCACTTTACTACTTGTGTTGTGTACACTTGCACTACATTGTGATAGAAACTTTTACACGCAACATTCATATCATTGATTACCAGCTTTTCAACACGATTATATTGCAGAAACACAATATCTATACTTTTTACTCAGTTAAAAGTCCAACGGGTCCATTTTACGGCCAATTTAGTCCCACTCCGCCGAAACCTCTACAAAAAGGAATGCAAAATAAGTTTTAATCCAAAGTTAGTAGTTAAAAGCCAAAAGGTTCATTTTATGGCCCATTTAGACCCGCTTATCCGAAACCTCTGCAAAAAAGACCGCAAAACAAGTTTTAATCAAAATGTAGGAGTTTATATCATTGCTTACGAGCTTTTCAATACGATTATATTACAAGAACTCAATTTCTATACATTTTACTCAGTTAAAAGTCAAACGGGTCCATTTTACGGCCCATTTAGACCCGCTCGTCCGAAACCTCTAATAAAAGGACCGCAAAACAAGTTTTCATCAAATTTTAGGAGTTCATATCATTGATTACCAGCTTTTCAACACGATTATATTGCAGAAACACAATTTCTATACTTTTTACTAAGTTAAAAGTCCAACATGTCCATTTTACGGCTCATTTTGACCTGCTCGTCCGAAACCTCTAAAAAAAGGACCGCAAAACAAGTTTTCATCAAATATTTGGAGTTCATATCATTGATTACCAGCTGTTCAACATGATTATATAGCAGAAACACAATATATGTACTTTTACTCAATTAAAAGTCCAACAGGTCCATTTTACGGCCATTTAGTCCCACTCATTCGAGACGTCGACAAAAAGGACCGCAGAACAAGTTTTATTCCAAAATTAGTAGTTCATATAATTGGTTACAATCTTTTCAAAATGATTATATTGCAGAAACTCAATTTTGTACTTTTTACTCAGTTAAAAGTCCAACGGATCCATTTTACGGCACATTTAGACCTGCTCGTCCGAAACCTCAACATAAAAGACCGCGAAACAAGTTTTAAACAAAATTTAGGAGTTCATATCATTATTTACGAGCATTTCAAAACGATTATATTGCAACAACTCAATTTATGTACTATTTACTTACTTAAAAGTCCAAAATGTTCATTTTACGGCCCATTTAGACCCGCTCGTCTAGAACCTCTACAAAAAGACCGCAAAACAAGTTTTAATCAAAACTTAGGAGTTCATATCATTGATTACAAGCTTTTCAAAACGATTATATTGCAAAAACTCAATTTTGTACTTTTTACTCAGTTAAAAGTTCAACGGGTCCATTTTACGACCCATTTAGACTCGTTCGTCCGAAACTTCTATAAAAAACACCACAAAACAAGTTTTAAAAAAAAATTAGGAATTCATATCATTAGTTACGAGCTTTTCAACATGATTATATTGCAATAACTCAATTTATGTAAAAATTTACGAGTTCATATCATTGCTTCAAGCTTTTCAACACGATTATATTGCAGAAACTCAATTTTGTACTTTTTACTCAGTTAAAAGTCCAACGGGTCCATTTTACGGCCCATTTAGACTCGCTCGTCCAAAATCTCTATAAAAAAAAGAGCGTAAAACAAGTTTTAATCAAAATTTAGGAGTTCATATCATTTCTTACGAGCTTTTCAACACGATTATATTACAAGAACTCAATTTCAATGCATTTTACTCATTTAAAAGTCAAACGAGACCATTTTACGGCCAATTAGACACGCTCATCTGAAACCTCTACAAAAAGGACCGCAAAACAAGTTTTCATCAAATGTTAGGAGTTCATATCATTGATATCCAGCTTTTCAACACGATTATATTGTAGAAACACAATTTCTTTACTTTTTACTAATTTAAAAGTCCAATGAGTCCTATTCACGACCCATTTAGACCTTCTCGTATGATAACTCTACAAAAGGACAGCAAAATAACTTTTCATCAAATTTTTGGAGTTCATATCATTGATTTCCATCTTTTCAACATGATTATATTGCAGAAACACAATATCTGTACTTTTTACTCAGTTAAAAGTCGAACGAGTCCATTTTACGACCCATTTAGACCCACTCCTATGAAACCTCTACAAAAAGGACTGCGAAACAAGTTTTAATCCTAAAATAGTAATTCATATCTTTGATTACAAGCTTTTCAAAATGATTCTATTGCAAAAACTTAATTTTGTACTATTTACTCAGTTAAAAGTCCAACGGGTCCATTTTACGGCTCATTTAGATCCACTCGTCCGAAACCTCTACAAAAAGACCACAAAACAAGTTTTAAACAAAATTTAGGAGATCATATTGCAACAACTCAATTTATGTACTTTTTACTTAGTTAAAAGTCCAAAAGTTTCATTTTACGGCCCATTTGGACCCGCTCCTCTGAAACTTCTACAAAAAGACCGCAAAACAAGTTTTAATAAAAAATTACTAGTTCATATCATTGATTATGAGCTTTTCAACATGATTATATTGCGGAGACTCAATTTTTCACTTTTTACTCAATTAAAAGTCAAACGGGTCCATTTTACGTTCCATTTAGACTCGTTTGTCCGAAACTTCTATAAAAAAACACCACAAAACAAGTTTAAACAAAATTTAGGAGTTCATATCATTAGTTACGAGCTTTTCAATAGGATTATATTGCAATAACTCATTTTATGTACTTTTTACCCAGTTAAAAGTCCAAAAGGTTCATTTTATGGCCCATTTAGACCCGCTCGTCCGAAACTTGTACAAAAAAGACCGCAAAACAAGTTTTAATAAAAATTTAGGAGTTCATATCATTGTTACAAGCTTTTCAAGACGATTATATTGCAGAAACTCAATTTTATACTTTTTACTCAATTAAAAGTCCAATTGGTCCATTTTACGTCCCACTTAGACCCGCTCGTCCGAAACCTATACAAAAAAGACTGCAAAACAAGTTTTAATCATAATTTAGGAGTACATATCATTTCCTATGAGCTTTTCAACACCATTATATAAGAAGAACTCAATTTCTATATATTTTACACAGTTAAAAGTCTAACGGGTCCATTTTACGGCCCATTTAGACTCGCTCGTCCGAAACCAATACAAAAAGGACCGGAAAACAAGTTTTCAAAAAATTTTAGGAGTTCATATCATTGATATCCAGCTTTTCAACAAGATTATATTGTAGAAAAACAATTTATTTACTTTTTACTCAGTTAAAAGTCCAACGGGTTCATTTTACAACCAATTTAGACCCGCTCGTCCGAAACCTTTACAAAAAGGACTGCAAAACAAGTTTTCATCAAATTTTTGGAATTCATATCATTGATTACCAACTTTTCAACACGATTATATTGTAGAAACACAATATCTTTTTTTACTTAGTTAAAAGTCCAACGGGTCCATTTTACGGCCCATTTAGTCCCACTCCTCCGAAAAATCTACAAAAGGACCGCAAAACAAGTTTTAATCAAAAATTACTAGTTCATATCATTGATTACAAGCTTTTCAAAATGATTATATTGCAACAACTCAATTTATGTACTTTTTACATAGTTAAAAGTCCAAAAGGTTCATTTTACGGCCCATTTAGACCCGCTCGTCCGAAACCTGTACAAAAAAGACCGCAAAACAAGTTTTAATAAAAATTTAGGAGTTCATATCATTGTTACAGGCTTTTCAAGACGATTATATTGCAGAAACTCAATTTTATACTTTTTACACAATTAAAAGTCCAATTGGTCCATTTTACGGCCCATTTAGACCCGCTCGTCCGAAACCTATACAAAAAAGACTGCAAAACAAGTTTTAATCATAATTTAGGAGTACATATCATTTCCTATGAGATTTTCAACACGATTATATAAGAAGAACTCAATTTCTATATATTTTACACAGTTAAAAGTCTAACTGGTCCATTTTAAGGCCCATTTAGACCCGCTCGTCTGAAACTAATACAAAAAGGACCGCAAAACAAGTTTTCACCAAATTTTAGGAGTTCATATCATTGATATCCAGCTTTTCAACAAGATTATATTGTAGAAAAACAATTTATTTACTTTTTACTCAATTAAAAGTCCAACGGGTTCATTTTACGACCAATTTAGACTCGCTCGTCCAAAACCTCTACAAAAAGGACCGCAAAACAAGTTTTCATCAAATTTTTGGAATTCATATCATTGATTACCAGCTTTTCAACACGATTATATTGTAGAAACACAATATCTGTTTTTTTTACTCAGTTAAAAGTCCAACAGGTCTATTTTACAGCCCATTTAGTCCCACTCCTCCGAAACCTCTACAAAAGGACCGTAAAACAAGTTTTAATAAAAAATTAGTAGTTCATATCATTGATTACAAGCTTTTCAAAATGATTATATTGCAACAACTCAATTTATGTACTTCTTACTTAGTTAAATGTCCAAAAGGTACATTTTACGGCCCATTTAGACCCGCTCGTCTTAAACCTCTACAAAAAACACCACAAAACATGTTTTAATCAAAATTTAGGAATTCATATCATTGATTACAAGCTTTTCAACATGATTATATTGTACAAACTCAATTTTGTACTTTTTACTCAGTTAAAAGTCCAACGGGTCCATTTTACTGCCCATTTAGACTCGTTCTTCCGAATCCTCTATAAAAAAAACACCGCAAAACATGTTTGAAACAAATTTAGAGTTCATATCATTAGTTACAAGCTTTTCAACATGATTATATTGCAATAACTCAATTTATGTACTTTTACTAAGTTAAAAGTCCAAAAGGTTCATTTTACGACCCATTTAGACCCACTCGTTCGAAACCTCTACAAAAGACCGCAAAACATATTTTAATTAGAATTTATGAGTTCATATCATTGTTACATGCATTTCAACACGATTATATTGCAGAAACTCAATTGTGTACTTTTTACTCAGTTAAAAGTCCAACGGGTCCATTTTACGGCCCACTTAGACTCGCACATCCGTAACCTCTACAGAAAAGACCGCAAAACATGTTTTATCAAAATTTAGGAGTTCATGTCATGGATTACGAGCTTTTCAACATGATTATATTGCAAAAACTCAATTTTTGTACTTTTTACTCAGTTAAAAGTCCAACATGTGTGGGATGGCTCTCAATTTTCTCTCAATTTTTCCGGGTTCCATTTTTGGTTTTTGGTTTGTCTCTTCGCTTCCCCTTTTCTCAGTTCACCGTTTCACCCATCTACCTCATACATTTCCCCTCCCCTACACGACACTCTCTTCCCCTCCACCGCATTCATTTGTTCTTCCTCGAGACGACCATCACCAAATGGACTTTATGCTTAACGGTAAGAGATATTTGAGGGTTATCCCACCCCGTGGAAATTTTTTCTTTGTATTTTTTCTTATATTTATTTGCATTAAGCATTTCCGGCCACTCACTTTTAACCCTTTCTATGTTCGCGAGGTTTGCCCATCCACACATCGGTCTCAACAAACGATCCAAATCCCCCTCACCAGATCTGACACAAACGATGCTTGGGTTTCTCCGATCTGGACCCATCTCCTTCAGTATACCGTTTCTCGATAGACGATTCTTTTGACCATAGGGTTTTTTGGAAACCTTCTTCTACGCTCCGCTTTGGGTCCTCCTTTCTCTTATCTGGGTCCTTATTACCCAGATTTGTTTCTTTTCCATTTTTTATTTAATGTTTTTTTAACATAGTTTTCTCTAACTCTGTTTTCCAATTTTTTGTTGCGAGATGAAAATCATCATAATCTCCACTTTCGAATGGTTGATGTCCTTCTGTGGGTTTTCTTAATGGAACATGAACAACCCTTTTCGGAGTGACCAGAGGAATATCCCTTCACTGATGTGGCTTCCGTCGGTGGTGGACTTCGTTCAACTCCACTGTTGCTCTCCACTGTTCCTTAATCGTTCAATTTTAATCTGGGGTTTTAATTTTTACTTTTATATAAATTTTATCTATTTTTTGATATTGTTCCACTGTCTTTTTCAGATTCGATTAGTGGATGACTCTCCCGATCGAAGCCCTCGTATTTTTTCAGATTTCTGGATGTCTCCGCTCCGTGACGGTAATCCCTCAATTCTTTGCTCTTTTTTATCTTCTGATTCCGATCATACATCTTTTGTCCCTACGTTTTTTATTCCTACCTACACTCTTGCTTATCTTTTATGCTATTCCTGATTTGGTTTAATGTTCTCCCCTTCTCCCTGGCTCTTTACTTTATTATTACTCATCCTTTCTCTGCATCTTTTACTAATCTTGCATTCTCTGTTTGTGTATTTCGATTTTCCTAACTTCTGGCATTTATTCTTAACATGCTCATTTTCCATTTTATCCATCTAACCTCTCATACTATGCTCCCTTTCTACTGGTTGTTCTTTCTATATACTTGCATTATTATCTGCCCCTTGTTCATCATGTCTGCTTCAAGTTGTTCTGATTTTCTTAGAATTTTTGTTCTTTATTTTCCTCTTTGTTTCCCCCTTTCTAATAGGTTTTTTGCTTGGTCTCTATCTATAATCTCTACTAACTCTTTCAATCAATCCCTTCTAGGGAACATTATATCGACCCACCTAGTGGGATTTCATTATAATCGACATCATCTTTCTCAATTTGTAGGTTTAATTCTTTGTGGCCTGTGGTCTTATCTTCTCCATGACAAATGGTCTTTTATTACATGCCTGGTTTCATTTGTCTCTCGTGTTATTCTATGCCTGCTTATTGGCCTCTCTTTCAAACACAATAGATCTGATAATGTGAATTCTTCTTTGTTTTTTGTACCTCGAACCTTGCCTAGCTTCTTTTCTTGTAATACCTTATATGATTCTTTATGCCTCTACCACATTCTTTCTATGATTATCACCTTTGAACACATAGCTTCCTCTGTGTTTTACAGCACCTCTTTAATATTTTCTGTCTTTATTTGGTTTCTTACGCCTTCTAATTGTCCTTTTGTGCATTGTTACAAGTACACCAACATTCACCTAGAGCATCTCCCACTGTGTGAAGTCTCACCAGACCAAAAGAAGCTCTACCATTTCCATTCGATCTGTTTTGTTAGGTATTATTCTGCTCAAAGCCCCTACACAAATCCAGGTTTCTACGTTCCTTTGTTCTTCTACGGTACTCTCTTATCTGTTTGCTTTGTTTTGTCCCATGTGTTCTACCACATTTCTATTATCTTTATGCTATCCTATCTCTATTTGGCCTTTTATTCCTCTACTATACTACTCTTGTTTTGGATTCTTGTGCTCTCCTATTCTTTGATCCTCTATTTTACTGATGCCCTTCCCTTCTCTGCGGTCCTCCTTAATTATGCATTCCTCGCTTGTAATGCTTGCTTTACCTTTCCTCCTTTTGCACTTATTTTCAATATGTTCTTGTCTGATATTGTCCACCTTATCTTTTGTATTCTGCTCCTTTCATCCTGGTTGTCCCTACTGTTTACTTGCATCATAAACTATTCTCTGCTTCTCATGTCTACATTATGCTCCTCTGAATTTCTTAATGTGATTGAATCTTTATTTCTTCCGACATATACTAATACTTATGGCGTTCTCTATCTCTATCGATCCCTTCGAGGGAACTTTCTATCGACCCACCTAGTGGGATCTCTCTATACTCAACATTATCAATATCATTTTGCAGGCCTAGACTCATGTGGTCCATGGTATTATTTTCTTTATGACAACTCTCTGTATTTCTGCCTACACCACATTTTTTACAGGCCTCTTCATCAATCACATAGGGATATAACTTTTTGCTCACCTTTTTATTTTGTTTCCTCCCTCGATACTGACCTCTTGTCTCTACCTCCCTATGCCATGTTCAAAAATAAATCTCATACTCTCCTTGCACCTTATCTATCTTCCATCCCTCTCATCCCATACACATTAAACCTACCCATTGCACCTAACCTTCACCAATCTGAGGAACATATCATGCTATTCTTAGTCTCCATTTTTAGATCAACCATATATACTAGGTCTGACTATGGGTATTCTCCCTTGACTTTTGCACCTCGACCTTTGCCTAGATTCTATTCTGGTAGCTATGCATATGCTTCATTTTGTTACAGCTATCATATTTCTATGTTTCTCTCCCTTATTTTTATCTCCCTTTTTGGCCTTTGCAATTTTACTTCTATAATATCCTTTTATGCTTTACTTTATGATTTCAACTAGCTAATTACTCCTTCTTTTTGTCCTTGCTTGCATCATTATGTGAATAACTACACTCTCCTGGGCATCCTCGCCAGCACCCTGTTTCACAATGTGAGGGACCATCAGTCCGAAGCAATTATTGTTTTTATTTATTTATTTATTTGTTCTGTAATTATTTATTTATTGCTTTTATGTTATTTATTCCCCCTTTTCTTTGCCCATTTGGTCTGTACAAAATTTCTTATCCCCGCTTCTGCTATCCCCATGGGTTGTAATTTTTAATTTTATTTTTTCCTGCTTTTCTTTTCTGTGTTTTTCTCTTTTTGCTTTTCATTTCAGCTTATCTGTATTAACTATGCGCCATACCCACCGTTATTCATTTCTTCACTACACCTATATTTTTTACTTACACAAAGTTTTTAAAGCCCAACTCGTTCTTTTAACAAATACTAATTTTCTTCACTACACCTTCTCAGGTGCCTATCTACAAGCCTTTTCAGGGATCCTCATTCGACCACTTCAACAGTGGAACAACCTCCCTCCCTACCCTCTTTATGTTATTACTTAGGACTTTTTATAATGTACAAAAAGGTTATAATTATCAACTCTATCTATTCCCAAATTTCAGTCCCCATTATAATATGATAAACAACTCTACTTTAATATACAGTTTTCTTTTTTCAATCGCGATGGAAGTATTATTCCGTTTGACTTTCTCCTTCAAACGTCCTTTCCCATTTTTCAAGACTTTCCCCTTAACAGCTTTGTCGAACTGTCACAAACTCCTACCTTATTACTTTTCTCTCTCTCCTTTAATCTTTCCTTCCAAATCTGATCATTATTCACTTTCCCCAAATTTATTTAGTCTCCAATACTCCATTATTAATTTTATTACTCTCCATTCTCAAATTCTGGGTTGTAACTTTCCCAATCTTCCCATTACTATTCCTTTACCATATTGCTTTCATGATCTAATAAATACCCTTAATACCCATTCAAATAGCTTCCCAATTTATTCCTTCCAATATAATTTAATTTCCTTTACTTTTTTAAAACATTCTTTCACTCATTGGTCTTTTTCCAACCATGTCTACCTCCATTTACCTCTGACCGCGTTGACTCTCTCATTAAATCACACATCTGCTATTTTAATATGGTCTCTTTCCTTATACCTTTTTGCCCCTAACTTTTAGGGATTTGTCTTTGACTACAATATCATATTATCAAATATTTTTTCCTTCTTTCACTTCTTTCCATCCTCTAGCCTTAATCACCTTTTTCACCTTCACCCTCGCTATTCATAGTCGTCCTTCCCAACCTCGTTCCAACACCGTCCCCTTGCTCTTTCTTATTCTCCTTCCTCACGATATACTACCCTACTCTATGGCATCTTCCTCTTTCCTTCTACTTAACTCTCTTGCCCTAACCAATGAAGAAGCTAAACTTCTGTACACCCCTGACTTTAATTGGGATTTTGTAGAGGAGGATCCCAAACTTTTTCTAATTGGATGTTTTATTTCATCTAAACCAATTGATAGCTATGTTGTCCTCAACGCGTTTGAAGGAATATGGAAACCCAGTAACCTAGTCTCTATCTCGATCATCAAGGAAAATTTTTTCAAAATCAAATTCTACGAGACTAAAGATTGCTATGAGGTTCTCAATCAAGGGCCTTGGTTATACAAGGACGAATGTCTTACCTTGACTGGGTACAACCATTCCAAGAACATTGATGATTACTCCTTCACCCTTATACGTATTTGGATTCGAATCTTTGGGTTACCTACTTCCCTCTATGAAGATATCGATCGTACCCACCACGTTGGACATGCACTTGGCTCTATGGTTGGTAATGTCCTTCGCACGGACACACGCGAACTAGAAGGTAATATGAAAGAATTTCTACGAGTTGAAATTATGCTCGATGTCACCCGGCCTGTTACAAGCTTCCTTTTCATCGGGAATGGCATCAACAAGACAATGTGCCGTTTGCAATATGTACTCTGTGCCATGGCTGTGGGATTATCAGCCATACTCTTGACAACTGTCCGATTTGTCCCTCTCTTGATCTAACTAAACTGCAATACGGGGATTGGCTTCGCTACCTTCCTCCTCGACGTCGTCCACTTGGCCCGCGAGGCAGAATCCGCATCGTTGGTGCTGAATGAAACCAAGCAAACCCAATCCCCTCTGGTAGGATACCTTCATCATTCTCATCTTGTATAAATATTTTCCCCTCTATATTATTTTAATTTCTCTTTATTGTTTTCTGATTTTTCGACTAACTTTCGTACTCTTTCCTACAGCTCCAACTGCCAATGTATCTGAACCTGTCGACCAGAATAATATAGGTCTTTTCCATTGTCAATTTCTGTCCTTAATGTCTAGTTCCTATCGTTTGTTTTGCCTAAATCTAATAATATACTTCATTGCTTTCATAGGCAATCTCAATGAGGGTGATGCTGCATCCTTCTCTGAACAACCTTTAGAGGAGGCACCTAATAACAACGCGAATATGGGCAACGCCTCCCCTCTGCCGGAGGAAAACTATGCCTATGGTTCTAAGCTGAAAAATCCCTCTCCTCGCTCCAATCCGCAAGTCACATTACCTCCAAGGGTCCTGGAGCCACAACCTTTGAACACAATCTTCCCGATCCCGGAGGACGCTACTAACGATGATTGGGATGCTTAGGACAATAGTATTCCAAGTCCAACTGCACAACAAATCAAGAAATTTGATGCTGAACTAAGAAAGCCTCTCGTTACAACCGATTCCCCCACTTTTCATGAATTTAACCTTTGACTATTAAAGACTTACCCAAATGATGCAGCTAATGCTCCTGCTCTTCCCCCCGCAAACCGTGGCATTAAATGTTGATCCCCTATTCAAGTATTCCTCCAACCTAATAAAGCAAAGCCCTCCGATTCTACTCCTAAGGCTGGGATGAGCAACTCAAAAAACTGTTCGACGGCGGTTGACTCTCAACCCCGCCGAGGGAAATGATAGTTCTATGTTGGAACTGCCAGGGTCTAGGTCAGGTCCAGGCAGTTCGAAATCTACAGCGATATGTTCAACGTTACTCCCCAGATATTTTATTTCTTTGCGAAACTAAATTAAATAATGAGGCATGTAGCTGTCTTAGTCTTTCCCTAGGTATGATTGAAGTTATTTCTATTCCTCCAAATGACAATTGTTTTGGTATTGCGTTATTTAAATCCAATAATATAAATGTCAATTTGCTTTCGTATTCGGACCACTTTATTCATACCTTCATTCAACTTGAATCGTATTCAATGAACTTTATTGGTATGCATGGATATTCTGAAACTAGCCATAAATATAAAACTTGAGATATTATAGACTCTCTAAATAATGATAATGGTATCCCTTGGCTCCTTGGTGGAGTCTTTAATGAAATTCTTTCGAACAATGAGAAACAAGGTGGTATTCTTCGTGCTAGATCTCAAATAAACAACTTTCGTCATAGCCTTTCACGAAATAACCTTTATGATTGCAAGCCAACCTCCAGATGCTTCACTTGGACAAAGATTGGGCCACAAACTCCAACAATTCATGAGCGTTTAGACCGGTTCATCGGTAACTCGGCTTGGAAAGCCTTACATCCTTCCCATCGGATATATTCAGATTTTGTCGCTGAATCCGATCATTGCTTTTTGTTACTTGATACCTCCCCTAATTTACACACACCCAATCGAAATTCCCCCCCACAAATTTCGCTTTGAAAATTGTTGGGCAACTTACGAAGATAACATTTCTCTTATTCAATGTACTTGGACTAGTACCAACGGTAACGCTCTAGACAAAATCCAAGTAATTGGCTCTTGTTTGGATGTGTGGCAATCACAACAACGATCCAAAACTTCAGGGCGAATTACCTTGCTCACCAACAAAATCAATAAATACCTTCGCAGACCATTAACGTCTTCAACTAAAGAAGCTTATCTAAAGGCTAGATCTGAACTTAATAAACTACTTATTGAACATGAAACCTATTGGGCTCAAAGATCCCGAAATCTATGGCTTTCTCAAGGAGACAAAAATATCCTCTTTTACCATGCCCGTGCAAATAACAGACGGAAAAAGAATACAATCATCGGTCTATTTGACTCTAACCTTAATCGGTGCACAAAAGAAAATGACATTATGAATGTCGCCTCCGACTCTTTCCAAAACCTATTCACATCCTCTAATCCTCAACTTTCGAAACAAATCTTGTCCAAAATTCCATCCATCGTTACTCCAGCTATGAATGAGTCGATTTCAAGGGCCTTCATGGCTGATGAGATCCTTCATGCTTTCCGTGACATAGATCCCTGGAAGGCTCCTGGTATAGATGGTCTCCCTATCAGGTTCTTTCGACAACATTGGGACACTTTGGGTGCTGATATTACCTCGCTCTGCCTCAACCTCCTTAATGGTGATGCATATATGGCTTTGGTCAATAAAACTATCTTGGTCCTTATTCCCAAAATTAAAGACTCGACTACCATGCGGCACCTTCGACCCATTAGTCTTTGCACTATGATCTATAAAATTGTCGCCAAAGTCTTGGTTAATAGGATGAAACAAACAATTCCCTTTTGCATTAGCTCTAACCAGGTTGCCTTTGTTCAGGGACGTAATATCTCGGACAACATACTCATAGCTCATGAAATTATATATAACATAAACTCTGGGAACACAAAATCCTCCCAAGGCGCAACTCTTAAATTGGATATGGAAAAAAGCTTTTGATAGAGTTGAATGGTCCTTTCTTGCGAATGTAATGTACCGAATGGGTTTTACAGCCACCTGGGTCTCTCTTATTATGCGTTGCATTTCTTCGGTTTCCTTTTATGTTAAGGTTAATAATTCCTTCTCACCTTTCTTTCGGCCACAACGTGGTCTTCGGCAAGGAGATCCCCTATCACCTTCCTTTTCCTCTTTTGTACCCAAGGTCTCTCTGCATACCTTTCTGACGCACAACAACTTAACTCCCTGCCTGGCCTTGTTGCTGGTAGATTGGGTCCAAAAGTCAACCATCTCCTTTTTTGCGAATGATTGTATGGTTTTCCTCAACACTAACCCTGAGGAAGCGGTACATCTCAAAACGGCCCTACAAACTTATGCTTCTGCGTCAGGACAAGCTGTCAACCTTGAGAAATCAACTATTTTCTATAATTCGTGCACCCCTCGCTCGACCCGTGATGCAATCAATGGTACTCTGCAAGTACGCGAGGTTATTAATCCTAGTGTCTATCTAGGTGTTCCGCTACTCATCGGTAAAAATAAATATGCATCCTTAGGCTTCGTTCGTGACAAGGTTCATGATCGCTTATCTACTTGGGACAAACAACTTCTTTCATTTAGTGGCCGAGAAATTTTTATCAAAGCGGTTCTACAATCTCTACATCAATATGTTATGCTATGCTATCTATTGCCTCAAAATATTGTGGACGACATGACCTCAGCTATTCGTCAATACTAGTGGTCTAGGAAGTCCAATAAAAAAGGCTAGCACATGCTCCCTAGGGATCGAGTTTGTTTACCAAAATCGGCTTGGGGGATGGGCTTCCGGGATCTCAATGATTTTAACATTGCTCTCCTTGGAAAAAAGCTTTGGCGGCTAATTTGTGAGCCGGAATCATTGTTGGGTCAAATTTACCGTGCGAAGTATTTCCCTTCAGGCAACATCTTAGATGCTACTCGTCCGCAACGGGGACCGTTTGCCTGGCAAGGCCTTTACAATGCCTTGCAGCACCTCTTTGGTGGGTTTTTGTACTGACCTGGTATCAATAGCAATATACGTGTCCATAAAGATAATTGGGGAGGCTCCTCTCCTATCATCCTCTTCGGGGAATATAAGACCTCTGATGAGGTATACGTTCGTTGTCAGGACTTTATGATCCGGAATCAGGCTGCTTAAGATCCTATCAAGGTTCAACGCTTATTCAGCACTGCTGAGGCAGTTACTATCCTTCGTATTCTTATAATCAATGATTCTCGTGATTATATTCTTTTTTAACACCCCAATTTTGGGCTTGGAAGTTTAGGGTCTAAACCGGACCGGTTTAAATTTTGGTTCGAATATAAAAGGTGGTTTTTAGGGAAAGCCTAGTTCGGGATGCATTAAAAATATGGAAAAATATCTAAAAATCCTCTTTTATTATATATAAGAGAGTGGTGAAATCAATTTTACAAAATGAGGTTTGGAAATATGACATTTCAAGTTAGTGACTAAAATGTAATTTTTAAAAAGTTTGTGACTGTTTTTAAAGGATTGAAACTTTGAATCTTTAAGGAGCTAATTTACCCAAGGGAGGGTTTCTCCAGATTTTTCTTAAATTTTAAAGACTCATTTAATGTTAATTAATAAAAAGAAAAGAGGGAAAAGTCACATTTTGGTTTCATAACTAACTTTTGCCAAAATTTTCTCATTTCATTTTCTCTCAAATTTCCCTCAGCCAAACACATTTCCACAACAACTTTTTCTTTGATTTTCACATCTAAAGTTGAGATTTTAATCCCTAAATGATTCCTAATCATTTCTACACCAAATCCTCATCATTTGCTTATTGAATTTTCAAGGATTTTGGCTCTAAATAAGGAGAAATCCACATTTATAGGTATAGACGTCCTTCTCCTCTAAATACTCAGTTCTTTACTGAAATTCCCAAGTTCTCAATCCTTAAATTGAGTTTTATTAAAGGTTTTAATGTTGTGATCTTGATTTTGGCTTAAAATGCAAGATTTGGATTTAATTTTGAAGAAATTCGTAATAGATGATTGGGCTCTGTTTTGAGATGTCTTTTTGATGTATTTTGGATGTGTAATTGAGGTTTAATCAATGCAATCCCAAATAGGTTGATTTTCCTAAGTTTTTACTTGAGAAAATGGTGGTTTTTGGGTGATTTTTGATGTTCTACTATGGCTGGAGGTATAAGGACGTGATTAGGCTCTTTTTGGATGTTAATTGATGTCTAAGAATGATTAGAAGTGATGGATCTTTGCTGGGTAATGTTGTAGAGGTGTTTGTATGTGATTTCGGTTGTGTTTGGTAGCCGAAATGTGAGTTTTGATGAGAGCAGCGAGTTTAGATGTTTTGGTTGATGATTTTAATGCATGATGATGCATTAATCCTCTGCTTTGATGTGTTTAAAACAGGGGGGACAATTTTGGATCCTTGTGGTGTTGATCCGGGGGCTTGATCGGCATTTTGGCAATCTTGCGAAACGGAATTGGTGAGTGAAGTTTGGTTTTCAGCTTTGAAACCAATCTTTGAAGGTTATGGGAGCTTAGTTTAAGTCTAAACAACTTAGCTAAGCTCAAGAGTAAGTTTTTCGGAGAAACTCTCTTTTTGATGAACCATGAGATGGTTGGATGCAATGTGTTTAATTTGCATGTTTAAATTCTGTTTTGAAAGCATATTTTAGCATGTTTAATGCTGGTTTTGTAAGCCATGTGTTGAAGGATGCTCAAGGTAAGAGATCCTTGTTTTCGACATTGATAAATGAGGTTTGATGCATAGTGATGCATGATTATTTAGTGGCATTGTTTGATGCTTAAAAACAATGGATTGATGATGGTAAATGTTGTATATTGGCAAGTGATGTGTTGGTTTTAAAGTACTTGAATCGGATATAGTTAGCCGGCTATAGGATTGGGGGCACCGTGAATAAAGTCGCCATGGATGTTAAGGGGTTGTAATGGTACCGTAAACTCCATCCAAGTACACTAACGAGATGTCTAAGATCATAATGGTGGTTAAAATGCCATGTGAGGATCTTGTGTTGTGTGTCCCGTGTTCTCGTTAGTGATGTTATACAACTACCAATGAGTGATGTGGAGGGGTTGTAATTGTACCGTAGACTCCATCACGGGTGTTGAGGGGTTATGATTGTATCGGTAAACTCCACCTTGAGTGTTTGGTAGTGCGTTTGAAGCGTATGGGACAACGCTTGTAATCCGCGTATCCGATTGTGTTTTGAGTTGAAAAATGGTTATGGATTATCACTTGAAAGCCAATATGACATGTTGATGTATTGAAGCATGAGATGTTTGGTTTGTATGCATAGATGCATGATAAATGATGTTTTGAAATTAAAGGCCTTGGAAAGGTGTTTTTACAAAGTGCATTATTGTGTTGTTTCATTAGAGCATTTCTCACTAAGCATGTGTGCTTACGCTCTCTCTTTCTTGAACCAATAATGCAGAGAATTGAAGTGCTTTAAGGGCAGCAAGGAGGTCAAGGATCCAAGTGAAAGTCTAAGCTCACGTATGTTGACTATTTTCACAACACTATTAGCTTTTGGTATTTGGCAATGGGAACCTATATTGTGTTTTTGGGAGATGTTTTGGACTCCCTAAGTTTGGTTTAATGCCTATGATGTTTGGAACATGTAAATGGCCATTTGGTATTTGTTTTGGAGATTTGATGATTGCTTGCTTTTCAATATAAGATGCATGCCTTTAGACTCGTGGTTTTTCCTAATTGATGCCATGATTGAGCTTTAATGATGCAAATATGTTCCTTTAATGTTTCATGACTTGTTGGCATGATATGGAGGTCATATGAATGTGTTTGTTGGGTCGAAAGTGTGTAAAAACAGGCTTTTCTGCTGTTTCTGGGCAGGGTGTATCGAAACACCCTTGCCTGTTTCGAAACATGTGTATGTTTTAGCCTGGGCGTTTCGAAACGGGCAGAGGTGTTTCGAAAAACTTTGGCTACTGCCAAGCCGTGTTTCTGAACGGTCAATTCCCGTTTCGAAACACTTGACCGTTGGGCACTGATTTGAATGGTTTTGAGGTTTGCAAGCTTTACGTTTTAGTCCTGATTTTTGTATGTGCAATTGTTTGAGTTTGGGATGTCCGTTTAAGATGAAATTTGGCAGAGAAGCATGAAAAATGACTAATTTTATAATGGTAATTGAAAAATTGGTAAAGTTTCTTAATTTCCAGAATTTACAACTTGGTCCCTAAATTCGTATGTTTTGCAATTGAGTCCCATATTATTTTCAGATTGCTGTGATTTTTGAATATGCTTATCTCAAGAGTATGCCTAGGGTTAATATGCTTTTAGACAAGGTTAAAAAGAAAAAAAAGGGTCGTTAATCAAGGTTGATTTTCGAGTTGACTTTGGTTTTCCCCGTGTAATCTTCGTAGTTCGGGTCAACCATCTAGGCCGGGCTAAGGGGGTTACAATTGTTGGTATCAGAGCTGAGTTCTCGATTATTTGGGAATGGTTATGTGGGTGATATGTGTATGATTTCTTGTATACTTGTTGAGTGAAAGTATGATGTATGAATTGTAAGAATGTTGCAATTGTGGTATATGCTGTGGTGAAGCATGTTAGAGGGACCCATTGCCATATCAAAGCTAATGAAATGATTTGTTTTAATTGGAAACGAGCTTGAGTACTTGGATTGCTTACCTTGCTGAGCCTGACTATGTTTATTGCATTTGTGATTGCATTGTATAGTGAATGGGACCTCGTAGAGAGACGAGGATTAATACGCGAGCTATGGCTCAAAATGAGAACGAAGAGAATGCTGAAAATGTAGTGGATTTACCTCCTCCACCCGGTGGTGGTGGTGCTGGGGGTGAGGGTGCTGGTGCTGGTGCTGGTGTTGGGGTCGCTGGACCTGAAGTACCAAGAGAATTTTGGGACAAATGAACTGCAATGAAGTGCAGAAGCGGGGTTGTGTAACATCGTTGTTGCATGACGATGTGTATACCTGGTGGACAACCACTATCTCCGGAATGGAGGATGCTGATGTGACTTGGACGTTCTGTCTGAACGCGTTCAAGAGAAGGTATCTGGGTGTGCAGTACCTGGATGAAAAGAAAAGGGAATCCATGTCTGTTACTCAAGGGAGCATGTCAGTGGCTGAGTACGAGGTTCAGTTTGTCCGACTCAGTCAGTACGCACCTGAGCTTATCCCTGATGAGCGGGAGATGTGTGAACGTTTCCGTTATGGTTTGGTGACGGAAGTGAAGACCTATATGTTGGCTGCTGAGTACAATGACTTTGATGTGCTGGTTGGTAGAGCGAAAGATATTGAGTTGAATTTGAGTTTATCTTCTAGAGGTGCTGGTCCTAGTGCGGGCAAGCGGGCTGCTGAGTATAGTTCCGGTGGCAGACGGAACAAGAGAGGACGTGATCGGAGGTATCAGTCTTCAGCTAGGCGTGGTGGTGGAGGGCAAGGTGCGCCTGTTCAGGGAGACAGGGCCAGAGCTGATCAGAACAAATGTTGGGTATGTGGATCGCGTGGTCATCTGAGGCGTGATTGTCCTCGAGCAGCGAGGGAGGTACTGGCTCCTATTGTGGTGACCGGTAATTCGTGCTGGAACTATGGTTCGGCGGATCATATGAGGAGGGAGTGTCCTCTGTTTGCCGGTGGTGGTCAGGGACGTGCTCCTGGAGTTGTTGCACCACAGAGAGGTCGTGGGCGCGGCCGTGGTAATTTCCAGCGCAGAGAGGATGGTGGAAGGAATGTGGCTCATGTGGTAGCTGTTCAGCCTGAGGGTGGTGGCCAGGCTAGAGTGTATGCTCAGAGGGAGGGGAGGAATGACACGGATGTGATCGCAGGTACTTTCACTTTGCAATCCTTGTCATTACTTTCCTTGATTGATTCTGGATCTACACACTCATACATATTGCGTGAACATGCTCAAATGCTTGGTTTGCCTGTTGAGTCTTTGGATGTTGGTATGCGTGTAACTAGTTATTTTGGTGAGACTGTTGTGACACGAAAGCTTTATAGAAGATTTCCCTTGGTTGTACAAGACCATGTTTTTCATGTTGATCTTATGGAATTGCCTTTCTATGGTTTTGATATAATCCTTGGTATGGATTGGCTTGTTGAGCATCGGGCTGCAGTGGATTTTGAGAATAAGCGAGTTTCGTTGAAGCTTGCGGACGATTATGAGGTAGTGGTGGTTGGTGAGAATGTGAAGTTTCTTGCCAATGTGGTGTCTACTTTGGAAGCGAGCCGGATGCTGAGGCGAGGTTGTGAAGCCTACCTAGCCTTTGTGATGAATCCTAGCTCAAAGGAGTTACGAATGCAAGATATCAGGACTGTGCGAGAGTTTCCTGGTGTGTTTCTGGAGGAGTTGCCTGGATTGCCTCCTAATCTCGAAGTGGAGTTTGGGATTGAGCTGTATGAAAACACAACTCCAGTGTCCATTACTCATTATCGAATGGCACCTAAAGAGTTGAAATAGCTGAAGACGCAACTTCAGGAGTTGCTTGATCGTGGGTTCATTCGGCCGAGTTAGTCACCTTGGGGTACACCGGTTTTGTTTGTGAAGAAAAAGGATGGCACTATGAGAATGTGCATCGATTACCGTCAGCTTAACAAGTTGACTATCATGAATAGGTATCCATTGCCGAGAATTGATGAACTTTTTGATCAATTTCGGGGAGCGGTTGTGTTCTCTAAAATTGACTTAAGATCAGGGTATTATCAGCTGAAGGTGAAGGATGTGGATGTGCCAAAGACAACCTTCAGAACGAGGTATGGGCATTATGAGTTTCTTGTGATGCCGTTTGGTTTGACGAATGCTCCTGCAGCTTTCATGGACATGATGAATAGAGTGTTCCATGAATACTTGGATAAATTTGTTGTGGTGTTCATTGATGATATTCTCGTGTACTCTCGTACTGAGGAGGAGCATGAGGGGAATTTGAGAATTGTGTTGCCGGCTTTGTTGGAGAATCAACTTTATGCCAAGCTGAGCAAGTTTGAGTTCTGGCTTAGACAAGTTGTGTTTCTTGGTCATGTGGTCTCTGCTGAAGGAATTCGTGTTGATCCTCAGAAGATTGAGGCAGTGATGAATTGGAAGCCTCCTAAGTCTGTTCATGAAGTCCGTAGTTTCCTTGGTTTGGCGGGATACTATCGGAGGTTCGTGGATGGATTTTCAAAGATTGCTGCACCTTTGACAAAGTTGTTGCAGAAGGATGTTAAGTATGAGTGGACGGAGGCGAGACAACAGGCTTTTGAGAAGCTTAAGGCAGCTTTGACGCAAGCTCCTATCTTTGTTCAACCTGAATTAGGGAAAGAGTTTGTGGTGTATAGTGACGCGTCCTACGTTGGTTTGGGATGTGTGTTGATGCAAGAGGGTAAGGTGGTGGATTATGCATCGCGTCAGTTAAAGGTGCATGAACGCAATTATCCTACGCATGACATTGAGTTAGCTGCGGTGGTTTTTGCTTTGAAAATCTGGAGACATTACCTGTATGGTGAGAAGTGTAATGTGTACACGGACCACAAGAGTTTGAAGTATCTTATGTCTCAGAAAGAGTTGAATCTTAGGCAACGACGTTGGGTGGAGTTGCTTAAGGATTACGATTTGATGATCGAGTACCATCCGAGTAAAGCTAATGTTGTAGCGGATGCCTTGAGTAGGAAGATAGCTGTGGAGTTGAGGGCTATGTTTGCCCGTTTGAGCATTTCGCGTGATGGTGGTCTTGTGGCTGAGTTGCAAGTGAAACCATCCTTGGTTCAGTTGATTAAGGAAAAGTAGTTGTTGGATGATTCCTTGGTGCCACATGTTCAGCATATTGCAGAGGATATTCCATCGGAATTATGCTTTAATGATGATGGAGTTTTATGCTTTGGGAGTCGGATAGTAGTGCCTAATGATGCTAATTCGAGGCGTGCTATTCTGACTGAAGCTCATAGTAGTCCTTTTGCTATGCACCCTGGTAGTACTAAGATGTACCGTGATCTTCGTGATGAGTACTATTGGGTGGGTTTAAAGAAAGATGTTGCTGAGTTTGTAAGCAAGTGCATGGTATGTCAGCGAGTTAAGGCTGAGCATCAGTTTCCTTCAGGGTTGTTGCAACCGTTGAGGATTCCTGAGTGGAAGTGGGAAAGGATTACCATGGACTTCGTGTCTGGTTTGCCTTTGTCGCCATCGAAGAAGAATTCGGTGTGGGTGATTGTGGATCGCCTGACGAAGTGTGCGCATTTCTTGCCTGTGCATACTACATACACTTTGGATAAGCTTGCGGAGCTGTACATTGCTAAGATTGTGCGGCTGCATGCTGTGCCAAAGTCGATTGTGTCGGATAGAGATCTGAGGTTTACATCGCGTTTTTGGCAGTGTTTTCATCAGGCTTTGGGTACACGATTTAATTTCAGTACATCCTATCATCCGCAGTCGGATGGACAGTCTGAGCGTGTTATCCAGGTGTTGGAGGATATGTTGAGATGTTGTGTGATTGAGTTTCAGGGTTCTTGGGAGAAACATTTGATTTTGGTGGAGTTTGCCTATAATAATAGTTTTCAGGCAAGTATTCAAATGGCACCTTATGAAACTTTGTACGAGAGGAATTGTCGGACTCCTCTTTGTTGGGCTGAAACAGGTTAGAAGTTGGTTTTGATGCCAGCTTTGTTGAAAGGAACCACCGAGAAGGTGAAGCTCATTTGTGAGCGATTGAAGGCAGCTTCTGATCGGCAAAAGTCTTATGCGGATTTGAAGCGTAAGGAGATTGAGTATGCGGATGGTGACCGTGTATTTTTGAAAGTTTCGCCTTGGAAAAAGGTGATGAGGTTTGGCCGAAAGGGTAAGTTGAGCCCTAGGTACATTGGACCATACGAGGTGATTGAGCGTGTGGGTCCTGTTGCGTACGAGTTGAGGTTACCGCAAGAGTTAGAAAAGATTCATGATGTGTTTCATGTTTCTATGCTTCGGAAGTATAGATCGGATCATTCTTATGTGATGCGTGTGGAGAAAGTGGAGTTGAATCCAGATTTGACCTATGATGAGGAACCGATGGAGATTCTGGATTTGGACAGTAAAGTTCTTCGAGGCAAGACAATTGAGTTGGTAAAGGTGTTGTGGAAGCATTGTGGTGCTGAGGAAGCCATGTGGGAACGAAATGATTGAAACTTTGAATCTTTAAGGAGGTAATTTGCCCAAGGGAGGGTTTCTCCAGATTTTTCTTAAATTTTAAAGACTCATTTAATGTTAATTAATAAAAAGAAAAGAGGGAAAAGTCACATTTTGGTTTCATAACTAACTTTTGCCAAAAATTTCCCATTTCATTTTCTCTCAAATTTCCCTCAGCCAAACACATTTCCACATCAACTTTTTCTTTGATTTTCACATCTAAAGTTGAGATTTCAATCCCAAAATGATTCCTAATCATTTCTACACCAAATCCTCCTCATTTGCTTATTGAATTTTCAAGGATTTTTGCTCTAAACAAGGAGAAATCTACATTTAGAGGTATGAACGTCCTTCTCCTCTAAATACTCAGTTCTTTACTGAAATTCTCAAGTTCTCAATCCTTAAATTGAGTTTTATTAAAGGTTTTAATGTTGTGATCTTGATTTTGGCTTAAAATGCAAGATTTGGATTTAGTTTTGAAGAAATTCGTAATAGATGATAGGTCTCTGTTTTGAGATGTCTTTTTGATGTATTTTAGATGTCTAAATGATGCGTAATTGAGGTTTAATCAATGCAATCCCGAATAGGTTGATTTTCCTAAGTTTTCACTTGAGAAAATGGTGGTTTTTGGGGTGATTTTGATGTTTTGCTATAGCTGGAGGTATAAGGACGTGATTAGGCTCTTTTTGGATGTTAATTCAAGTCTAAGAATGATTGGAAGTGATGGATCTTTGCTGGGTAATGTTGTAGAGGTGTTTGGATGTGATTTTGGTTGTGTTTGGTAGCCGAAATGTGAGTTTTGATGAGAGCAGCGAGTTTAGGTATTTTGGTTGAAGATTTTAATGCATGATGATGCTTTAATCCTCTTATTTGATGTGTTTAAAACATGGGAGACAACTTTGGATCCTTGTGGTGTTGATCCGGGGGCTTGATCGGCGTTTTGGGAATCTTGCAAAACGGAATTGGTGAGTGAAGTTTGGTTTTCAGCTTTGAAACCAATCTTTGAAGGTTATGGGAGCTTAGTTTAAGTCTAAACAACTTAGCTAAGCTCAAGAGTAAGTTTTTCGGAGAAACTCTCTTTTTGATGAACCATGAGATGGTTGGATGCAATGTGTTTAATTTGCATGTTTAAATTCTGTTTTGAAAGCATATTTTAGCATGTTTAATGCAAGTTTTGTAAGCCATGTGTTGAAGGATGCTCAAGGTAAGAGATCCTTGTTTTGGACATTGATAAATGAGGTTTGATGCATAGTGATCCATGATTATTTAGTGGCTTTGTTTGATGCTTAAAAAACAGTGGATTGATGATGGTAAATGTTCTATATTGGCAAGTGATGTGTTGGTTTTAAAGTACTTGAATCAGATATAGTTAGCCGTCTGTAGGATTGGGTGGACGGTGAATAAAGTCGCCTTGGATGTTGAGGGCTTGTAATGGTACCGTAAACTCCATCCAAGTACACTAAGGAGATGTCTAAGATCATAATGGTGGTTAAAATGCCATGTGAGGATCTTGTGTTGTGTGTCCCGTGTTCTCGTTAGTGATGTTATACAACTACCAATGAGTGATGTGGAGGGGTTGTAATTGTACCGTAGACTCCATCACGAGTGTTGAGGGGTTGTGATTGTACCTGTAAACTACACCTTGAGTGTTTGGTAGTGTGTATGAAGCGTATGGGACAACGCTTGTAATCCGCGTATCCGATTGTGTTTTGAGTCGAAAAATGGTTATGGATTATCACTTGAAAGCCAATATGACATGTTGATGTATTGAAGCATGAGATGCTTGCTTTGTATGCATAGATGCATGATAAATGATGTTTTGAAATTAAAGGCCTTGGAAAGGTGTTTTTACAAAGTGCATTATTGTGTTGTTCCATTAGAGCATTTCTCACTAAGCATGTGTGCTTACGCTCTCTCTTTCTTGAACCAATAATGCAGAGAATTGAAGTGCTTTAAGGGCAGCAAGGAGGTCAAGGATCCAAGTGAAAGTCTAAGCTCACGTATGGTGACTATTTTCACAACACTATTAGCTTTTGGTATTTGGCAATGGGAACCTAGATTGTGTTTTTGGGAGATGTTTTGGACTCCCTAAGTTTCGTTTAATGCCTATGATGTTTGGAACATGTAAATGGCCATTTGGTATTTGTTTTGGAGATTTGATGATTGCTTGCTTTTCAATATAGGATGCATGCCTTTATACTCGTGGTTTTTCCTAATTGATGCCATGATTGAGCTTTGATGATGCAAATATGTTCCTTCAATGTTTCATGACTTGTTGGCATGATATGGAGGTCATATGAATGTGTTTGTTGGGTCGAAAGTGTGTAAAAACAGGCTTTTCTGCTGTTTCTGGGCAGGGTGTATCGAAACACCCTTGCCTGTTTCGAAACAGGTGCAAGTTTTGGCCTGGGCGTTTCGAAACGGGCAGAGGTGTTTCGAAACACTTTGGCTACTGCCCAGCCGTGTTTCTGAACAGTCAATTCTCGTTTCGAAATACTTGACCGTTGGGCACTGATTTGAATGGTTTTGAGGTTTGCAAGCTTTACGTTTTAGTCCTGATTTTTGTATGTGTAATTGTTTGAGTTTGGGATGTTCGTTTAAGATGAAATTTGGCAGAGAAGCATGAAACATGACTAATTTCATAATGGTAATTGAAAATTGGTAAAGTCCTCTTAATTTCCAGAATTTATAAATTGGTCCCTGAATTCGTATGTTTTGCAATTGAGTCCCTTATTGTTTTCCGATTGCTGTGATTTTTGAATATGCTTATCTCAAGAGTACGCCTAGGGTTAATATGCTTTTAGACAAGGTTAAAAAGAAAAAAAGGGTCGTTAATCAAGGTTGACTTTCGGGTTGACTTTGGTTTTCCCCGTGTAATCTTCGTAGTTCGGGTCAACCGTCTAGGCCGAGCTAAGGGGGTTACATCTTTGGTCTCCCAATGATTCTGGGATCTATTCGGTTTGCACTAGTTACCAATATCTCCAGCGGCCTACGGAACCTCGAGACCGCCCAACTCGAGACTTCAAGCTTTTGCACCTAATTCTGGCCCCTGCCCTATTTATGGATTCTCTTCGGAATCCATTTTGCATGCTCTTTGCGACTGTTCTGGGGCCTTTGAGGCCCTGCGCTTAACCGGCATCCCCAACATCCTCTCCAACAATTTGGCTTCCTCTGGCATCCAATGGTTGGAGGAGAGTGCCCGCCTTTTATCTCCTGACTAATTTGGTCTTTTTCTCACTACTATTTGGAATATATGGAACAAGCGTAATGACTAGGTCCACAATCACCATTTACAACCCCCTTGGCTTACTACCATCAACTCTATTAGCCTTTATAATGATTACTGCAATTCTATCTCTTCACCCCACTCTCCATCGAATTCCTCTGTGCCATCATCTCCACGTTGGAGGCCTCCCCCCATGGTTACATTAAGATTAATGTTGATGGGGCTTTTGATCCAGCCACTCGTGCATCGGCTGTTGGTGTTGTGGTGCGTGTTGATTCAGGAACGGTTGTTGGGGGACTTGCATACCCCTTGGACAGTTGTTTGGATGCTGCTACTTTAGAAGGTTTAGGCCTTCTTGCTGGTATTACCTTTGCTCAATCCCAGGGATGGCGGAGACTGATGTTTGAGACAGACTGTGCCTCCCTCGCGAACAGGCTCAACAATCTGGGGCCAGATCTCTCTACCTTAGGTCTGCTACTTCTGCAAGCTCGTGATTCTCTTTTTCTTTTCCTTTGGCCCATGTTTCTTATGTAAGCCGTGAGGCAAATTTTTTGGCCTACACTTTGGCCACCCATGCTCTCCGAACCATGACTTCCATGTCCTTTGGTTCTGACTTTCCTTCTTGTATCAGTCACTTTGTACTTGGCGAGCTTTCCTCTCGTCCTTCAATTTAATAATATTTGGGCACTCTTTTCCCCTTTTTAGGATTCTCCGGGACCTACGCCTGGGATATTAGTACCGTTTTTAATGAGGCCTTTTTCACAAAAAAAGTCCAACAAGTCCATTTTACAGCCCATTTAAACACGCACGTTCGATAACTGTACAAAAGGACCGCAAAACAACTTTTAATCCAAATTTAGGAGTTCATATCATTGCTTATAAGCATTTCAAAATGATTATATTACAAAAACTCAGTTTCTGTAATTTTTACTCAGTTAAAAGCACAATGGGTTCATTTTACGACCCATTTAAACTCGCTCGTTCGAAACTTCTACAAAAAGGACCACAAAACAAGTTTTCATCAAATTTTTGGAGTTCATATCAATAATTACCACCTTTTCAACACGATTATATTGTAGAAACACAATATGTGTACTTTTTACTCAATTTTGTACCTTTTACTCAGTTAAAAGTCCAACGGGTCCATTTTACGGCCCATTTAGACCTGCTCATCTGAAACCTCTACAAAAAAGACTGCAAAACAAGTTTTAAACAAAATTTAGAATGTCAAATCATTAGTTACGAGCTTTTCAACACGATTATATTGCAGAAACTCAATTTTGTACTTTTTACTCAGTTAAAAGTCCAAAAGGTTCATTTTACGGCCCATTTAGACCCGCTCGTCCGAAACATCTACAAAAAAGATCGCAGAACAAGTTTTAATAAAAATTTATGTAACACCCCAATTTTGGGCTTAGAAGTTTTGGGTTTGGATCAGGCCGGTCAGAGTGCGGTTCCAATATAAAAGCTGATTTTTAGGAAAGCCTAGTTCGGGTTGCATTAAAAATATGGAAAAATGTCTTAAAATCCTCTTTTATTATATATAAGAGAAAGGTGAAATCAATTTTACAAAATGAGGTTTGGAAGAGTGACATTTTGGGTTAGGGACCAAAATGTAAATTTTGAAAACTGGGTGACTGTTTCAAAAAGGATTGAAACTTTGAATCTTTAAGGAGCTATTTACCCAAAAGAGTTTCTCCAGATTTTTCTGAATATTAATCAATTTAATTAATGGTTTTAATTAAGTGTAAAAAGGAGGGAAAAGATATTTTGGCATTTTAACTAACTTTTCTCTAAATTTCCATTTTCTTTTCTCTCAACTTTTCTCTCAACCCAAACACATTTCTCTAGCAAAATTTCCTCTGATTTTGATAACTAAAGATGATATTTCAATCCTCATTTGATCTCTAATCAATTCTACAACAAAACCTTGGCATTTGCTTATTGGATTTTCAAGAATCTTGGTTCCAAAAAGGGAGAAACTCAAGTTTAGAGGTATGAACGTCCTTCTCCTCTAAATTATCAGTTCTTTACTGAAATTCCCAAGTTCTCAATCCTTGATTTGTGTTTTATTAAAGGTTTTACAATTGTGTTCTTGATCTTGGCTTTAAAATGCAAGATTTGGTTAATTTTGATGAATTTCGTGTGATCTGATTGGGCATTGTTTTGAGATGTCATTTTGATGTAAAATGAATGTATAATTGATGAGAAATTGAGGTTTAATTAATGCAATCCCGGATAGGTTGATTTTCCTAAGTTTTTACTTTTGAAAATGGTGGTTTTTGGGGTGATCTTGGTGTTTTGTTAATGCTGGAGGTATAAGGACGTGGTTGGGATCATTTTGGATGTTAATTGATGTTTAAAAATGGTTAGAAGTGATGGATCTTGGCTGGGTTAAGTCTTGGAAGTGTTTGGAGGTGATTTCGGTTGTGTTTGGTAGCCGAAATGTTGGATTTGCTAAGAGCAACGAGTTTAGGTGTGTTGCTGGTGTTTTTAATGCATTATGATGCATTAATCCTCTGTTGTTATGTGCTTGAAACAGGGGAGAATGATCCGTGAGCAATAGAGGTGGCGTTGAAGGTTTCGGATGCTTGGAAGGCTTGTTGGCTAGCCTTGTTTTGTGTATCGGTGAGTGAAGTTGGGTTTTCGGCTTTAAAACCAAGGTTTGAAGGTTTTGGGAGCTTAGTTTAAGTCTAAACAATTTAGCTAAGCTCAAGAGTAAGTAAATGGAACTTCTCTCTTGGTTTGTGTATGATTTGGTTTTTAAAGCACTTGTGATTGTTGGATGCAATGCATGTGATTTGCATGTTTTAAATTCTGTTTTGAAAGCATATTGTAACATGGTTTAATGCTGGTTTTGAAAGCCATGTGTGAAGGATGCTCAAGGTAAGAGATCCTTGGTTTTGTACATTGGAATTGTGGAATTGTTGCATAGTGTTGCATGTTGTTAAATGGCTTTGTGTAATGCTTCAAAAACAGTGGATTGATGATGGTAATTGGTGGTTTTGACATTTTGGTTATGCTTGTAAAACAATGGATTAATGTGGTAAAATGGTTATATTGGCAAGTGATGTAAGTGGTTCTTGGTTACTTGAATCGGATATAGTTAGCCGGCTATAGGATTGGGTGCACCGTGAATAAAGTCTCCTTGGATGTGGAGTGGTTGTGATTGTACCGGTAACTCCATCCAAGTACACTAACGAGATGGTTAAGAACACCATGGTGGTTAAAATTCCATGGGTGGGTCTTGTGTTAAGGTCATAATGGTGGTTAAAATTCCATTTGAGGACCTTGTGTATGTTAAGGTCATAATGGTGGTTAAAATTCCATTTGAGGACCTTGTGTTTGTTAAGATCACAATGGTGGTGTAAAGTCCATGTGTGGATCTTGTGTTGTATGTCTCGTGATCTCGTTAGTGATGTTATACAACTACCAATGGGTGATGGTAAGGTCGTAATGGTGGTTAAAATTCCATTTGAGGACCTTGTGAATGTTAAGGTCATATGGTGGTTAAAAGTCCATATGAGGACCTTGTGTATGGTAAGGTCGTAATGGTGGTTAAAATTCCATTTGGGGACCTTGAGATTGGTAGTGTGTATGAAGCGTGGGGACAACGCTTGTAATCCGCGTATCCGATTGTGTCTTGCGTTATGATGGTTTGTGAATTATCACTTGGATGCCAATATAATGTTCTTGTATAAAATGAAGCATGAGATGCTTGAAATGATGCATGGTTGCATGGAAAGTGTGTAATGTACCAAGAATGCATGTATTACTTGTTAGCTTGAACAAGTGTTTATTTTCTATTGAGAATGGTGCATGTGTGCATGGAATCTCTTTAGTGCATTGAAGTCTTGCGAAGACTTGTTTTTAAAGGCATGTGATGCAAATATTGAGTTTGTGGTTCATATGTTGCAATTGTTTATTGCACGTGTTAGATTGAATGAGTAAGTGGTTTTTAAAGGTTTCTTGTTTTGAAATGATTTTCAATGTATGAGAAAAGTATGATGTGAAGTGGAAGTGTTTTCCAAGGATCTTGTATTTAACTTTGCATATGATGTTCATGCATGGAATGATTAAATTGATGGTTTTGCAAGGTTGTGCTTTGAAGTGAATTACTTAGCTTTTCTAAGTTAAGGGTTGGTTTTCATGTTTGAGCAATGCATGATTTAAAGCATGTTGTTAAAAAGGGTTTTCAAACATTGCTTTGGTTTATCGAATTATGTTGCTTTTAAAAGAGGTTTTATGGCTCGCTGCATTGATGGTGTTTTGGTTTTGAGCATTCCTCACTAAGCATTATGTGCTTACGCTCCTTTTTTTCCATCAATGCAGATATTTGAAGTTGGAACAGCGGGAAGCAAGGGATTCAAGGAGAACTCCACTTGAGATGTATGTCTCGGTTAATAGCTATAGATAATAAAGGCAATGGGGGGAGAATCTCTTATGTTGATGTTTAATGAGATTGTGTATGTTGGATAAGTTTGGTTTATGTTCTTGAACTATGTGGTTTAACGCTTGCAACGTTTGAATCTTCTTATTCTTAAGTCGTTATGCTATGCTTCTTGTTTTAAAAGCATGATTAAGTGTTAAATGTGTTGGATGAGTTGGTGCACCTAGGGGTGGTTTTGTATCTAGATTTTGATGCAATTTTGTAGGTATGATGTTTGGCATGTTGTTGATTTAGGGTGGAATGGTTTGGAGCATGTTTGATGGGGTTTAAAGGTGTTAAAGCAGGCCAATCTACTGTTTCTGGGCAGAGTGTTTCGAAACACCCTTGCCTATTTCGAAACATGCCCTTGTTTTGGCTTGGGTGTTCCTGAACGGCCTAGCCCATTTCTGAACACTTTGGCTACTGCCAAGGGGTGTTCCTGAACGGCCTAGACCCGTTTCGGAACACCTGACCGTTGGGCATAAAATTTGAATTGTTTTGAGGTTTGCAAGCTTTACGTTTTAGTCCTGATTTTTGTATGTGCAATTTCTTGAGTTTGAGATGTCCGTTTGAGATGAAATTTGGCAGAGAGGCATGAAATATGACTAATTTCATAATGGTAACTTAAAAATTGGAAAAGTCCTTTTAATTTTCAGAATTTACAAATTGGTCCCTAAATTCGTATTTTGTGCAATTGGGTCCCTTATTGTTTCCCGATTGCTGTGATTTTTGAGTATGCTTATCTCAAGAGCATGCCTAGGTTTAATGTGCATTTAGACAAGTTTAAAAAGAAAAAAAAGGGTCCTTAATCAAGGTTGACTTTCGGGTTGACTTTGGTTTTCCCCGTGTAATCTTCGTAGTTCGGGTCAACCGTCTAGGCCGGGCTAAGGGGGTTACATTTGGTGGTATCAGAGCTGAGTTGCGAATGCTTGGGGAAATGGTAAATTGTTGTAATATGTGTTTAATGCTTATTCTGATGTGTGGTTGAAAGCTGGTTGAAATGTGTGTCTGTGAGCGAATTGTTGATGTTTTTGTCGTGCTTTTTGATTGTGAATCTTCATTGAGCTAATGTGGATTTGTGTTGATGTTATGCTGGTGTTGTGAGCTTATTTTATGAATGATGAAAGTGTGATGGGTATGATATGTTGATATTATGCTGTTACGAGTGAATGTTGTTTGATGAGAGCATGATCGAAGTATGTTGATTGATATGCTTGATGTTGTGATATCCATGTTTTTATTGACTGTTATGTCGTGTAAAAGGGGAGAATTTGGGATACCCATTGCCTTATTATTATAGCTATTGTGTTATTTTGGAGTTGGAGTTTTGAATCCTTGCTTAAAGCTGGTATGATCGATTTGTTTGTTTTGTTATGATTGTTTGCTGTTAAAAGCATGGTGAAATCGATGAGAGAATGGCAGTTGGGTGAGATGGTTGCTGCTTTAGAGCAGGTTGTTAAGGCGTGGAATTCACCTTTTAATGGAGGTGTTTCGTCTCAGTCCTCAGTGCTTGGAGTTGAGGTAGTGAGGTAGGAGGAAGAAGCTGGTTCTGTGATGAAGAGTTCATCACCTATTGTTCAAAAGGTGTTGGGAACATCTCAGGTTGTGGCAAAAGTAAGGTCTGTAGACGTGCCGGCTGTGGGATGTGCGGGTTTGTCGAAACAGCGTTTACATGATTTGGGAGCTGTGGAGTATCATGGTTCGACACCTGAGACGTTCGAGGCCTGGTTGGCAAGTGTAATTCTGATTTTGGATCAGGAAGGTTGTGACTACACTTGTAAGCTGGGAAGTGTTGTCTCATTGATGTTGGAGGACGCTTGTGTCTGGTGGACATCTGTGGCGGTGGCATCGCATATCCACGATATAGATTGGGACTACTTTGTGTCTGCCTTTTATGAAAGGTACCTTGGAGAGAAATTCCCCAGGGTTAAGCAACATGAGGGTGTGGTTTCTGTTTATGAAGGTGAGAAAAGTTTAAGCAAGAGAGCTGTGGATACTGACCTCGGGAGCGGTCAGCGTGAGAGGCTACGTGATGGAAGGTTTTGCTTGAATCGAAGTCTGAGTGGTAGTGCAAATCTGGGGCAAGTGCTGCATGATCAAGGAGTGGAAGCTCGGTTACCGGTGTGTGACCGTTGTGGAAGGCGCCATGTTAGAGGTTGTTGGGGCGCAGGAGTTTGTTGGAACTGTGGTTCTAAGAGCATGTGAAGCGAAATTGTCCTCAAGTGTTGAGATCAGCTTCAGTGGTAGCAAAAGGGTCTCAGAAGGGTCGTGGGCACGGCCAAGACAAAGTTCGAAGGTGGCAGGAAGGGCAGAAAGGTGTGAGTAGCTTGGAGAATGAAATCTGTTGGAATTGTGGGTCTGTTGGACATTTGAGACGTAATTGTTTGAAGTTGGCTCGGGGAAGTCTGGGTTCTTTACCGCAGGGAGATGGTGATGACCTTAGTGTGTTAGCTGATGCTGCAGCGGTGCGGCTGGAGAATGATGGTTCTGCGAAGAAGAGAGCTTGTCTGTTGAAGCTCCGGGGCAGTGAGGTGTTTTCAGGTAACCATGTTAAGTAACCTTTGCCCTAGTTATCTTAGTTTGGTTTCGGTTTGGTTTTTCCTTGCGTTGTGGGTATGGTCTCGTTGCTAGCATGTTTGGGGTAGTAGTTGGTGTTGTTTTGGAAACAACTTTAGTGTGAAGAGGGCATTAGTGAGTATCTTGTGGTTAATGGGTTGTTAGAATGATGGAGTTGGTCAAGTTGGAAGTGAGATAGGAGGTTGTTTTTAGGCGGATTCTGAGGATGTTATTGGTGGGTGTGAACCGATATACATGAACAGTTAAAACCATTGTTATATGATATATTATATATGTGATGGTCCATGCATACATGTGACATGACATTAGAGGTTTTGCATGCATGTACATCAGGCATTGATAGGGCATATAAGTGACCATGCATACGAACGTTCACACTCGCTAATAACTAATCGGGTCTGTTAGTGTTGTGATAGGGTTAGGTTGGATGATGGGTTTTAGAAGTTGTTTTGGTGCTAGGAGAATGTTAGAAGTAATGGAGGGTATTAAGCGAGCTGTTAGTAATAGTGAGTGCGATATAGCATGTTGGAAGAAGGAAAGTGTTTTGGTGCATAAAGAGTTTAGTGGTGTGGTGGTGAGGAGATTACCGGTTGAAGTTAGAACCGGTCAGGTGGTTTTGAATAGCTAGTAGAAGTGGTAGTTCCTTGGTGTTAAGTAATGTTGCAGGTTAGTGGATGTGTTTCCAAAGTGCTGAGGTAACTTGGCATTGATGTTGTAGTAGAAGGGTTGTTTATGTAGGTGAGGGTTCGTAGCAACCTTTGAGGAGTTGAGAAGAGGTTGTGTTGTAGGTTGTAGAAAAGGGTTAGCCTGGGAGAATAGAAGTTTTGTAATCTTAATATGTTGTATAGAATGGGCGGTGTCCTGGTAAGGCTAGTGTTGTAGTTAAAACTTGAAGTGGAAAGGCAATGTAAGATCGAAGGCCATTGTTGGTTGGACGGGTTCTTGTGAGAAGTGGTTGGCTGGTTGTGAATAAGTAAATTCCGTCTGAAGACAGCTGGTGGTGTATGGAACGCCTGGCGGAGTCAAGGTTGGGGTTTTGTGATGTGATTTTCGGATGTTAGGTGAGTTGTCCTGGTGAGTCGTTACAGTGATGATAGCGGCGGATGTGAAGGAATGTCAACAATACGTTGAGAAGTTTGGGTAAGCAGTTGATGCTTAAAAGTTTTTGCTGGTTGTGGTAGTCTTTGAAAGAGGTTGAGTAGTTTTGCAAGGAGTTTTAGAAGCAGTGAAGGTTGTGGGTCACATGGTGCTGAATTGGATTGGTTGGTGTCACCGTGTGTACGAGTCTTGGGAGTTATGAGTTAAGGTGGTGTATGCTGTAAAAGTTTGGAGGTTCTTCATGTTGTTGTTGGGGCTATGTGCAGTCCGGAAGTGTGAAAGGTTAAGATGTGGTTAACATCTGAGTGTTCTGGAAATTGTGAACAGTAGGTGGTGGTGTTGGGTTTGGTGGAGTTTTGTGAGGAGAGTGTTCAGTGGTGGTTAAGTCTCCTGTGTTGCCTTGTGGGTTGCTTTGAGAAGTTTGGTTGTGCTCTTTTCGCCGGTTGAAATTTCGAGGACGAAATTTCCTAAGAGGGGGAGAGTTGTAACACCCCAATTTTGGGCTTAGAAGTTTTGGGTTTGGACCGGGCCGGTCAGAGTGCGGTTCGAATATAAAAGGTGATTTTTAGGAAAGCCTATTTCGGGTTGCATTAAAAATATGGAAAAATGTCTTAAAATCCTCTTTTATTATATATAAGAGAAAGGTGAAATCAATTTTACAAAAATGAGGTTTGGAAGAGTGACATTTTGGGTTAGTGACCAAAAAGTAATTTTTGAAAACTGGTGACTGTTTTAAAAAGGATTGAAACTTTAAATCTTTAAGGAGCTATTTACCCAAAAGAGTTTATCTAGATTTTTCTGAATATTAATCAATTTAATTAATGGTTTTAATTAAGTGTAAAAAGGAGGGAAAAGATATTTTGGCATTTTAACTAACTTTTCTCTAAATTTCCATTTTCTTTTCTCTCAACTTTTCTCTCAACCCAAACACATTTCTCCAGCAAAATTTCCTCTGATTTTGATAACTAAAGATAAGATTTCAATCCTCATTTGATCTCTAATCAATTCTACAACAAAACCTTGGCATTTGCTTATTGGATTTTCAAGAATCTTGGTTCCAAAAAGGGAGAAACTCAAGTTTAGAGGTATGAACGTCCTTCTCCTCTAAATTCTCAGTTCTTTACTGAAATTCCCAAGTTCTCAATCCTTGATTTGTGTTTTATTAAAGGTTTTACAATTGTGTTCTTGATCTTGGCTTTAAAATGCAAGATTTGGTTAATTTTGATGAATTTCGTGTGATCTGATTGGGCATTGTTTTGAGATGTCATTTTGATGTAAAATGAATGTATAATTGATGAGAAATTGAGGTTTAATCAATGCAATCCCGGATAGGTTGATTTTCCTAAGTTTTTACTTGTGAAAATGGTGGTTTTTGGGGTGATCTTGGTGTTTTGTTAATGCTGGAGGTATAAGGACGTGGTTGGGATCATTTTGGATGTTAATTGATGTTTAAAAATGGTTAGAAGTGATGGATCTTGGCTGGGTTAAGTCTTGGAAGTGTTTGGAGGTGATTTCGGTTGTGTTTGGTAGCCGAAATGTTGGATTTGCAAAGAGCAGCGAGTTTAGGTGTGTTGCTGGTGTTTTTAATGCATTATGATGCATTAATCCTCTGTTGTTATGTGCTTGAAACGGGGGAGAATGATCCGTGAGCAATAGAGGTGGCGTTGAAGGTTTCGGATGCTTGGAAGGCTTGTTGGCTAGCCTTGTTTTGTGTATCGGTGAGTGAAGTTGGGTTTTCGGCTTTAAAACCAAGGTTTGAAGGTTTTTGGAGCTTAGTTTAAGTCTAAACAACTTAGCTAAGCTCAAGAGTAAGTAAATGGAACTTCTCTCTTGGTTTGTGTATGAATTGGTTTTTAAAGCACTTGTGATTGTTGGATGCAATGCATGTGATTTGCATGTTTTAAATTCTGTTTTGAAAGCATATTCTAACATGGTTTAATACTGGTTTTGAAAGCCATGTGTGAAGGATGCTCAAGGTAAGAGATCCTTGGTTTTGTACATTGGAATTGTGGAATTGTTGCATAGTGTTGCGTGTTGTTAAATGGCTTTGTGTAATGCTTCAAAAACAGTGGATTGATGATGGTAATTAGTGGTTTTGACATTTTGGTTATGCTTGTAAAACAATGGATTAATGTGGTAAAATGGTTATATTGGCAAGTGATGTAAGTGGTTCTTGGTTACTTGAATCGAATATAGTTAGCCGGCTATAGGATTGGGTGCACCGTGAATAAAGTCGCCTTGGATGTGGAGTGGTTGTGATTGTACCGGTAACTCCATCCAAGTACACTAACGAGATGGTTAAGAACACCATGGTTGTTGAAATTCCATGGGTGGGTCTTGTGTTAAGGTCATAATGGTGGTTAAAATTCCATTTGAGGACCTTGTGTATGTTAAGGTCATAATGGTGGTTAAAATTCCATTTGAGGACCTTGTGTTTGTTAAGATCACAATGGTGGTGTAAAGTCCATGTGTGGATCTTGTGTTGTATGTCCCGTGATCTCTTTAGTGATGTTATACAACTACCAATGGGTGATGGTAAGGTCGTAATGGTGGTTAAAATTCTATTTGAGGACCTTGTGAATGTTAAGGTCATATGGTGGTTAAATGTCCATATGAGGACCTTGTGTATGGTAAGGTCGTAATGGTGGTTAAAATTCCATTTGGGGACCTTGAGATTGGTAGTGTATATGAAGCGTGGGGACAACGCTTGTAATCCGCGTATCCGATTGTGTCTTGCGTTATGATGGTTTGTGAATTATCACTTGGATGCCAATATAATTTTCTTGTATATAATGAAGCATGAGATGCTTGAAATGATGCATGGTTGCATGGAAAGTGTGTAATGTACCAAGAATGCATGTATTACTTGTTAGCTTGAACAAGTGTTTATTTTCTATTGAGAATGGTGCATGTGTGCATGGAATCTCTTTAGTGCATTGAAGTCTTGCGAAGACTTGTTTTTAAAGGCATGTGATGCAAATATTGAGTTTGTGGTTCATATGTTGCAATTGTTTATTGCACGTGTTAGATTGAATGAGTAAGTGGTTTTTAAAGGTTTCTTGCTTTGAAATGATTTTCAATGTATGAGAAAAGTATGATGTGAAGTGGAAGTGTTTTCCAAGGATCTTGTATTTAACTTTGCATATGATGTTCATGCATGGAATGGTTAAATTGATGGTTTTGCAAGGTTGTGCTTTGAAGTGAATTACTTAGCTTTTCTAAGTTAAGGGTTGGTTTTCATGTTTGAGCAATGCATGATTTAAAGCATGTTGTTAAAAAGGGTTTTCAAACATTGCTTTGGTTTATCGAATTATGTTGCTTTTAAAAGAGGTTTTATGACTCGCTGCATTGATGGTGTTTTGGTTTTGAGCATTCCTCACTAAGCATTATGTGCTTACGCTCCTTTTTGTCCATCAATGCAGATATTTGAAGTTGGAACAGCGGGAAGCAAGGGATTCAAGGTGTAACCCCCTTAACCAGGTCTAGACGGATGACCCGAATTAAGAAAGTCACACGGGGAAAACCAAAGTCAACCCGAAAGTCAACCTTGATTAACGACCCTTTTTTTCTTTTTAATCTTGTCTAGATGCACATTAACCTTAATTGTGATCACACAAACAACATACCAAAAGATCACAAACATCAGAGATCAAACTGGGACCCAATTGAACAAATTACAACTTTAGGGACCAAATTGTAAAATCTGATAAATTAAGGGACTTAACCCAAATTAAAGTTACCATCTTGAGATTAGTCAGGTTCCATGCTTCACTGTGAAATTTCAGCTCAAACGGACATCCCAAACTCATACAATTGAACAAACATGATTCAGGACCAAAACGTAAATCAAACAAAACATATAAAGATACTTTTAACTGATTTTAACGGTCGGGTATCGATACGCCACGTGTCGTATCGATACTCGGGGAAGGCAGTAACCAAACTCTAGCAACGGTATCGATACCTTTCCCCCAGTATCGATACTTCACTCATAAGGTATCGATACCTGTTCAATGGTATCGATACGCCTGGGCTGAAAAGTGCATATTTGGCTCAGGCGTACCGATACGCAAGCCCGAGTACCGATACCCCTGCCTGGAAACGACTAGAAAACAGCAACAAACATGCTTTAAACCTCAAATTAACAACACCAAACCATATCATTTAGCCATACAACATACAAGGACCCTAATTGCAACATCAATTCAGCATATAAACAACACATACGAAAAACCCCAATTTGTAAAGCATGCTTCCTATTTAAGCTACCATTCAAGCAATAAACCTTCATAAGCAAGCAATAGGAATCCAAACCAAAACCAGCAATTCAAACAACATTTAACATCCATAGGGAGTCTCAAACACCTCCCAAACATACACATTGGTTCCCCATTGCCAAATCAACCAAAAGCTAAAATGTTTAACAAAACCTTCCATACATTGAGCTTTACTTGAACTTGTTTGCTTGCCTTCTCTTGCTGCCCTCAATGTACTCTAATGCTCTGCATTATTGAATCAAGAAAACGAGAGAGCGTAAGCCAAAGCTTAGTGAGGAGTGCTCTTTAAAAACCATTCAATAATGCAATTAAAACCATTTGTAAAAACATGCTTATAAACAACCTTTACACATGCTCAAAGCATACTTTAAATCAAGCAATTCCCATGCTTCCACATTTCATTTAAACAAGCATCTCATGCTTCAACATAAACATTAAATCATGCATCCCATGCATCTCAATGTACTATACATGTCATATTGGCTCAAGTGATACATTTCATTTATGAAATCAAGTTCAACAACTTTTCCCAAGGACTTTTAAACACCTTGGCCCCAAGGACTTTTAAACACCTTGGCCATGGACTTTTAAACACCATGAATGAGGACCACACAAGGACTTTTAACCACCTTTGTGTCCGTAGCTTGAATCACCCCAAGGACTTTTAAACACCTTGGCCCCAAGGACTTTTAAACACCTTGGCCCCATGGACTTTTAAACACCATGGAAAGGAGCACCTAAGGACTTTTAACCACCTTAGTGTCCGCAACAAGATTCATCCAAGGACTTTTAAACACCTTGATGATCTTAGGTAACAAGGCTCACTCAAGGACTTTTAACCACCTTAGTGACCTTCACTTTTGCAAACCATCACTTGCCAATATACACTTTATACATCATATAATCCACTGTTTTAAAGCATTAAACCAAGCCATTTCATCATGCATTTCAAAGCATTAAATTCACATTTAAACAATGCATAAAAACAAGGTACTCTTACCTAGAGTTACCCTCAACACATGGCTTTAAACATCAGCATATATCATGCTAAAACATCAGCAATTATCATGCTAAAACATGCTTTCAAAACAGTAAACAAAACATGCAAGTCATCATTTGCATCACACCAAAACATGGCCACCACTTAGAGAGTAATCCGAAAACTTACACTTGAGCTTAGCAAAGTTGTTTAGACTTAAACTAAGCCCCCAAAACCTTGGTTTCAAAGCCGAAAACCATTTTCACAAATCCACTCACCGATTCCACTTTGCTTCAAGCCAAAGCACCAAATCAAGCCTCCGGATCAACAATTCTTGGATCCAAGGATGCCTCCCCTGTTTCAACACATTAAAGCAGAGGATTAATGCATCATCATGCATTAATTGCTTCAATGAAAGCATCTAAACTCGCTGCTCTCACAAAACCACCATTTTCGGCCACCAAACACAACCGAAAATGCATCCGAAACACTTCTAAACAAAGCCCAGCCATAAACCAGCAAAACCTCACTTCCATTAACATCCTTTAACATCTAAAACAACCTACAACCATCCTTATACCTCCAGCAACACCAGATCCACAAGATCACCACAAAAGCTACCTTAAAACACAAGCTAAACTTAGGAAACTCAACCTATCCGGGATTGCATCAATCAAGACTCATTTCCACATCAATTTAATGATCATTTAACATCAAAAACACTTCTCAAAACACAGATTTAACAGATCAAACGAAAATCATGTGAAATCATCAAAATCTTGCATAATTAGCCAAGATCCATAAATCAACTTAAAAGCCTTTAATTAAACATCAAATTAGGATTGAAAACTTAGGAATTTCATTAAAGAACTTGAAGTTCAGAGGAGAAGGACGTTCTTACCTCCAAACTTGAGTTTCTCCTCTTTTTGGAATAGAAAACCTTGATGAAACTTGAAGCAATTGAAGAGGTTTTGAAGATACAATGATTTGCAATCAATTGAGAGTTGAAAGGAGGATTTTAGGTGAGAAAATCAGAATTGAAACTCTGGAAATGAAGTTTTTGGGTTGAGGGAAAAAGAGAGAAAGAAAATGGAAAGTTAGATGAGAAAATGCTTAAAATGAGCTTTCCCTCCTTTTTGTTTTCTTTAAAATCAGAATTATGAGTCAAAATATCTTAGAAAAATCTGGAGAAACTCCCTTTGGGTAAATAGCTCCTTAAAGATTCAAAGTTTCAACCCTTTATAAAATAGCCACCAAACTTTCAAAAATTACATTTTGGTCACTAGCCAAAATGTCACATTTCCGAAACTCATTTTCCAAAATTGATTTCACAGTTCACTTAATTATATTAAAAGATGATTTTAGAACATTTTTCCATATTTTTAACGCAACCCGAACTAGGCTTTCCTAATTTAACCTCTTACGATTCGAACAGCACTTTGACCAACCGGTCAACTCCCAAGACTTCCAAGCCCAAAACCGGGGCGTTACAACTCTCCTCCCCTTAAGAAATTTCGTCCTCGAAATTTACCTGAAGGAAAGAGATAAGGAAACTGCTTCAGCATATCTTCCTTCCGCTCCCACGTGGCTTCCTCAACACCGCGATGCTTCCACAGCACCTTCACCAACTCAACGGTCTTGCCACGAAGAACTTTGCTATCCGAATCCAGAACCTTCACCGGTTCCTCATCATAGGTCAAATCCGGATTCAATTCCACTTCCTCCACAGGCATCACATGCGAAGGATCAGATCTATACTTCCGGAGCATAGAAACATGGAACACATCATGGATCTTCTCCAGCTCCTGAGGTAACCTCAACCGATACGCAACAGGACCCACACGCTCAACAACCTCATACGGTCCAATGTATCTAGGGCTCAGCTTACCCTTCCGACCAAACCTCATCACCTTCTTCCAAGGCGAAACCTTCAAGAACACGCGATCACCCACCACAAACTCTATCTCCTTACGCTTCAAATCCGCGTAAGATTTCTGCCGATCAGAAGCAGCCTTCAACCGCTCACAAATGAGCTTCACCTTCTCGGTGGTTCCTTTCAACAAAGCAGGCATCGAAACCAACTTTTGACCAGTTTCAGCCCAACACAGAGGAGTCCTACACTTCCTCCCATACAGAGCCTCATAAGGTGCCATCTGTATACTCGCCTGATAACTGTTGTTATAAGCGAACTCAACCAAAGGCAGATGCTTCTCCCAAGAACCTTGGAACTATATCACGCAGCATCTCAACATATCCTCCAAAATCTGAATAACTCGCTCAGACTGACCATCCGACTGAGGATGATAGGATGTACTGAAATGCAACCTTATACCCAGAGCTTGATGCAAACACTGCCAAAAACGCGATGTGAACCTCGGATCCCTATCCGACACAATCGACTTAGGCACACCATGCAACCTCACAACCTCAGCAATGTACAGCTCTGCCAGCTTATCCAAAGAGAACGTAGTATGCACAGGCAAGAAATGCGCACACTTCGTCAGGCGATCCACAATCACCCAAACAGAATTCTTCTTTGATGGAGACAAAGGCAAACCAGATACAAAATCCATGGTAACCCTCTCCCACTTCCATTCAGGGATTTTCAGCGGTTGCAACAAACCAGAAGGAACCTGATGTTCAGCCTTAACTCGCTGACACACCAAACACTTGCTCACGAACTCTGCCACATCCTTCTTCAAACCTACCCAATAGTACTCATCACGCAGATCGCGATACATCTTTGTACTACCAGGATGCATAGCAAAAGGACTACTATGACCTTCAGCCAGAATAGCACGCCTCAACTCAGCATCTGCAGGCACTACTATTCGACTACCAAAACACAACACCCCATCCTCATTAAAGCAGAAATCCGAAGGTCTACCCTCCGCGATATCCTGAACATGAGACACCAAGGAATCATCCAACAACTGCTTATCCTTGATCAACTGAACCAACGATGGTTTCACTTGCAACTCAGCAACAAGACCACCATCCTGCGATATGCTCAGGCTAGCAAACATAGCTCTCAGCTCAACAGCTACCTTCCTACTCAAGGCATCCGCAACAACATTGGCCTTTCCCAGATGATACTCTATCGTCAGATCATAATCCTTGAGCAACTCCAACCAACGTCGCTGCCTAAGATTCAACTCCTTCTGAGACATCAGATACCTCAAACTCTTGTGATCCGTGTACACCGTACACTTCTCACCATACAGATAATGCCTCCAGATCTTCAGAGCAAAAACCACTGCAGCCAGCTCAATATCATGCGTAGGATAATTGCGCTCATGCACCTTCAACTGCCGTGACGCATAAGCCACAACCTTACCCTCTTGCATCAGCACACACCCCAAACCAACATAGGATGCATCACTGTAAACTACAAACTCTTTCCCTGATTCAGGCTGAATCAAGATAGGAGCTTGAGTCAAAGCCATCTTCAGCTTCTCAAAAGCTTGCTGTCTCGCTTCTGTCCACTCATACTTAACATCTTTCTGCAGCAACTTCGTCAAAGGAGCACCAATCTTGGAAAAACCATCCACAAACCTTCGGTAGTATCCTGCCAAACCAAGGAAACTACGAACCTCCTGAACAGACTTAGGAACTTTCCAATTCATCATTGCTTCAATCTTCTGAGGATCAACACGAATCCCCTCAGCTGAGACCACATGCCCAAGAAAAACCACCTCTCTAAGCCAGAACTCACACTTGCTCAACTTAGCATAAAGCTGATTCTCCAACAAAGCTTGCAACACAACCCTCAAATGCTCTTCGTGCTCTTCCTCAGTACGCGAGTACACAAGGATATCATCAATGAACACCACAACGAACTTGTCCAGGTATTCATGAAAAACACGATTCATCATGTCCATGAAAGCAGCAGGAGCATTTGTCAAACCAAACGACATCACAAGGAACTCATAATGCCCATACCTTGTCCTGAAAGCTGTCTTAGGCACATCCACATCCTTCACCTTCAACTGATAATACCCTGACCTCAAGTCAATCTTAGAGAACACAACAGCTCCCCGAAATTGATCAAAGAGATCATCAATACTCGGCAAAGGATACCGATTCTTGATAGTCAACTTGTTCAGCTGACGGTAATCAATGCACATCCTCATCGTGCCATCTTTCTTCTTCACAAACAAGACAGGAGCACCCCAGGGCGAAACACTCGGCCGGATGAAACCACGATCAAGCAGCTCTTGCAACTGCGTCTTCAGCTCCTTCAGCTCCTTAGGTGCCATTCTATAGGGAGTAATGGACACAGGAGTGGTATTCTCATACAGCTCAATACCAAACTCCACCTCGCGATTAGGAGGTAAACCAGGCAACTCCTTAGGAAAAACATCAGGAAACTCCTTCACAACCCTGATATCTTGCACCCTCAACTCCTTAGAACAAGGATTCATCACAAAAGCCAGAAAAGCTTCACAGCCTTGCCTCAACATCCTGCTCGCCTCCAAGGTAGAAACAACATTGGCAAGAAACTTCACATTCTCACCAACCACCACCACTTCATAATCATCCGCAAGCTTAAGCGAAACCCGCTTATTCTCACAATCCACAAAAGCACGATGCTCAGCAAGCCAATCCATACCAAGGATCACATCAAAACCATAAAAGGGCAACTCCATAAGATCAACATGAAAGACATGCTCTTGAACAACCAAAGGACACCTTCTATAAAGCTTACGAGTCACAACAGTTTCACCAAAAGAACTAGTGACTTTAACACCAACATCCAAAGACTCAACAGGCAAACCAAGCAACTCAGCATGCTCACGCAAAATGTATGAATGCGTAGATCCAGAATCAATCAAAGAAAGCAATGACAAGGATTGCAAAGTAAAGGTACCTGCAATCACATCAGCATCATTCCTTCCCTCGCGCTGAGCATACACCCTCGCTTGGCCTCCACCCTCAGGTTGAATAGCCACAACATGAGCTACTCCGCGACCACCTTCCTCTCGCCTCTGAAAATTACCACGGCCGCGCCCACGACCTCTCTGTGGTGCTGCAACAACAGGAGCACGCTCTTGACCACCAGCCATCCTCGGACAATCACGCCTCAAATGATCAGCAGAACCACAGTTCCAGCACTCATAACCAGCTGCCACAACAGGAGCTTGCACCTCCCTCCCAGCACGAGGACAGTCATACTTCAAGTGACCACGGGAACCACAAATCCAACAAGCACTAGGGTCAGCTCTAGCATTGCCACCCCTAGCAGGTGCACCTCCACCTCTCTTAGATGAGGACTGAAACCTCTGATCACGTCCCCTCTTGTTCCGTCCACCTCCGGAACTATACTCAGCAGTTCTCTTCCCAGAACTAGCTCCAGCACCCTTCGCAGACAAACTCAGATTCATCTCAATGTCCTTGGATCGACTAACCAAAACATCAAAATCATTGTACTCAGCAGCCAACATGTAGGTCTTAACTTCCGTCACCAAGCCATAACGGAACCTTTCGCACCTCTCGCGCTCATCAGGCATCAGCTCTGGTGCATACTGGCTAAGACGTACGAACTGTACCTCATACTCAGCCACACTCATGCTCCCTTGGGTCAGAGACATGAATTCACGCTTCTTCTCGTCCAGATATCTAACTCCCAGATATCTCCTCTTGAACGCATGCTGAAAGAACGTCCAAGTAACATCAGCATCAGCCATTCCAGAGATTGTTGTCGTCCACCACGTATAAGCATCACCTTGCAGCAGAGACACCACACATCCCAGCTTTTGCACATCAGTGCAACTCATCTGTCCCAAGACACGCTTGGTACTCTCCAGCCATGCTTCTGACCTCTCAGCTGACATACCCCTAAACTCAGTCCCACCAAGACTGCGCAGACGCTCTAAGGGTAATCTAGCTCCAGCATCTCCATGATGCCCAGCTCCTTGAGCTCCAGCTACTGCTGCTCGAAAAGCACCCGCAATAGCTTGTACCAGCACAGACATGTCAGGCATCGCTTGCCCCTGACCAACCTCGGGTCCAGCAGCTCTAGCACCAGCTGCCTCAGCTCCAGCTCTTTCCCTCTCCGCACCACCACCACCAGGTGGAGGAGGAGGTAACACAGCACTACCCGTATTCTCTTCATTCACATTCCCCTCCGGGGTCGTAGCTCTCACGCTACTCCTTAACTCTCTACGTGGTGCCATACTTTACCATGCATAACAATACAAAATAAAACAAGTCAGGACCAGCAAGGTAAGCAAATTCCAAGTATTCAAGCTCAATTTCTTTCAAAAACAACATCATCTCTTTAGCTTTTGTTTGGCAATGGGTACCCTCATCATGCATCATCACAACATGCATCACATACACATCATCATCTCAAATCACTGAACATGCTTTCATACAACAAGCATACATACCAAACCATGCTTCAATCATGCATAACAACATTCCCAATTACTCGAGAACTCAGCTCTGATACCACCAAATGTAACCCCCTTAACCCGGTCTAGACGGATGACCCAAATTAAGAAAGTCACACGGGGAAAACCAAAGTCAACCCGAGAGTCAACCTTGATTAACGACCCTTTTTTTCTTTTTAATCTTGTCTAGATGCACATTAACCTTAATTGTGATCACACAAACAACATACCAAAAGATTACAAACATCAGAGATCAAACTGGGACCCAATTGAACAAATTACAACTTTAGGGACCAAATTGTAAAATCTGATAAATTAAGGGACTTAACCCAAATTAAAGTTACCATCTTGAGATTAGTCAGGTTCCATGCTTCACTGTGAAATTTCAGCTCAAACGGACATCCCAAACTCATACAATTGAACAAACATGATTCAGGACCAAAACGTAAATCAAACAAAACATATAAAGATACTTTTAACTGATTTTAACGGTCGGGTATCGATACGCCACGTGTCGTATCGATACTCGGGGAAGGCAGTAACCAAACTCTAGCAACGGTATCGATACCTTTCCCCCAGTATCGATACTTCACTCATAAGGTATCAATACCTGTTCAATGGTATCGATACGCCTGGGCTGAAAAGTGCATATTTGGCTCAGGCGTACCGATACGCAAGCCCGAGTACCGATACCCCTGCCTGGAAACGACTAGAAAACAGCAACAAACATGCTTTAAACCTCAAATTAACAACACCAAACCATATCATTTAGCCATACAACATACAAGGACCCTAATTGCAACATCAATTCAGCATATAAACAACACATACGAAAAACCCCAATTTGTAAAGCATGCTTCCTATTTAAGCTACCATTCAAGCAATAAACCTTCATAAGCAAGCAATAGGAATCCAAACCAAAACCAGCAATTCAAACAACATTTAACATCCATAGGGAGTCTCAAACACCTCCCAAACATACACATTGGTTCCCCATTGCCAAATCAACCAAAAGCTAAAATGTTTAACAAAACCTTCCATACATTGAGCTTTACTTGAACTTGTTTGCTTGCCTTCTCTTGCTGCCCTCAATGTACTCTAATGCTCTGCATTATTGAATCAAGAAAACGAGAGAGCGTAAGCCAAAGCTTAGTGAGGAGTGCTCTTTAAAAACCATTCAATAATGCAATTAAAACCATTTGTAAAAACATGCTTATAAACAACCTTTACACATGCTCAAAGCATACTTTAAATCAAGCAATTCCCATGCTTCCACATTTCATTTAAACAAGCATCTCATGCTTCAACATAAACATTAAATCATGCATCACATGCATCTCAATGTACTATACATGTCATATTGGCTCAAGTGATACATTTCATTTATGAAATCAAGTTCAACAACTTTTCCCAAGGACTTTTAAACACCTTGGCTCCAAGGACTTTTAAACACCTTGGCCATGGACTTTTAAACACCATGAATGAGGACCACACAAGGACTTTTAACCACCTTTGTGTCCGTAGCTTGAATCACCCCAAGGACTTTTAAACACCTTGGCCCCAAGGACTTTTAAACACCTTGGCCCCATGGACTTTTAAACACCATGGAAAGGAGCACCTAAGGACTTTTAACCACCTTAGTGTCCGCAACAAGATTCATCCAAGGACTTTTAAACACCTTGATGATCTTAGGTAACAAGGCTCACTCAAGGACTTTTAACCACCTTAGTGACCTTCACTTTTGCAAACCATCACTTGCCAATATACACTTTATACATCATATAATCCACTGTTTTAAAGCATTAAACCAAGCCATTTCATCATGCATTTCAAAGCATTAAATTCACATTTAAACAATGCATAAAAACAAGGTACTCTTACCTAGAGTTACCCTCAACACATGGCTTTAAACATCAGCATATATCATGCTAAAACATCAGCAATTATCATGCTAAAACATGCTTTCAAAACAGTAAACAAAACATGCAAGTCATCATTTGCATCACACCAAAACATGGCCACCACTTAGAGAGTAATCCGAAAACTTACACTTGAGCTTAGCAAAGTTGTTTAGACTTAAACTAAGCCCCCAAAACCTTGGTTTCAAAGCCGAAAACCATTTTCACAAATCCACTCACCGATTCCACTTTGCTTCAAGCCAAAGCACCAAATCAAGCCTCCGGATCAACAATTCTTGGATCCAAGGATGCCTCCCCTGTTTCAACACATTAAAGCAGAGGATTAATGCATCATCATGCATTAATTGCTTCAATGAAAGCATCTAAACTCGCTGCTCTCACAAAACCTCCATTTTCGGCCACCAAACACAACCGAAAATGCATCCGAAACACTTCTAAACAAAGCCCAGCCATAAACCAGCAAAACCTCACTTCCATTAACATCCTTTAACATCTAAAAACAACCTACAACCATCCTTATACCTCCAGCAACACCAGATCCACAAGATCACCACAAAAGCTACCTTAAAACACAAGCTAAACTTAGGAAACTCAACCTATCCGGGATTGCATCAATCAAGACTCATTTCCACATCAATTTAATGATCATTTAACATCAAAAACACTTCTCAAAACACAGATTTAACAGATCAAACGAAAATCATGTGAAATCATCAAAATCTTGCATAATTAGCCAAGATCCATAAATCAACTTAAAAGCCTTTAATTAAACATCAAATTAGGATTGAAAACTTAGGAATTTCATTAAAGAACTTGAAGTTCAGAGGAGAAGGACGTTCTTACCTCCAAACTTGAGTTTCTCCTCTTTTTGGAATAGAAAACCTTGATGAAACTTGAAGCAATTGAAGAGGTTTTGAAGATACAATGATTTGCAATCAATTGAGAGTTGAAAGGAGGATTTTAGGTGAGAAAATCAGAATTGAAACTCTGGAAATGAAGTGTTTGGGTTGAGGGAAAAAGAGAGAAAGAAAATGGGAAGTTAGATGAGAAAATGCTTAAAATGAGCTTTCCCTCCTTTTTGTTTTCTTTAAAATCAGAATTATGAGTCAAAATATCTTAGAAAAATCTGGAGAAACTCCCTTTGGGTAAATAGCTCCTTAAAGATTCAAAGTTTCAACCCTTTATAAAATAGCCACCAAACTTTCAAAAATTACATTTTGGTCACTAGCCAAAATGTCACATTTCCGAAACTCATTTTCCAAAATTGATTTCACAGTTCACTTAATTATATTAAAAGATGATTTTAGAACATTTTTCCATATTTTTAACGCAACCCGAACTAGGCTTTCCTAATTTAACCTCTTACGATTCGAACAGCACTTTGACCAACCGGTCAACGCCCAAGACTTCCAAGCCCAAAACCGGGGCGTTACACAAGGAGAGCTCCACTTGATATGTATGTCTCGGTTAATAGCTATAGATAATAAAGGCAATGGGCGAAGAATCTCTTATGTTGATGTTTAATGAGATTGTGTATGTTGGACAAGTTTGGTTTATGTTCTTGAACTATGTGGTTTAACGCTTGCAACGTTTGAATCTTCTTATTCTTAAGTCGTTATGCTATGCTTCTTGTTTTAAAAGCATGATTAAGTGTTAAATGTGTTGGATGAGTTGGTGCACCTAGGGGCGGTTTTGTATCTAGATTTTGATGCAATTTGGTAGGTATGATGTTTGGCATGTTGTTGATTTAGGGTGGACTGGTTTGGAGCATGTTTGATGGGGTTTAAAGGTGTTAAAGCAGGCCAATCTGCTGTTTCTGGGCAGGGTGTTTCGAAACACCCTTGCATGTTTCGAAACAGGCCCTTGTTTTGGCTTGGGTGTTCCTGAACGGCCAAGCCCGTTTCTGAACACTTTGGCTACTGCCAAGGGGTGTTCCTGAACGGCCTAGACCCGTTTCAGAACACCTGACCGTTGGGCATAAAATTTGAATTGTTTTGAGGTTTGCAAGCTTTACGTTTTAGTCCTGATTTTTGTATGTGCAATTGCTTGAGTTTGAGATGTCCGTTTGAGATGAAATTTGGCAGAGAGGCATGAAACATGACTAATTTCATAATGGTAACTTAAAAATTGGTAAAGTCCTTTTAATTTTCAGAATTTACAAATTGGTCTCTAAATTCGTATTTTGTGCAAATGGGTCCCTTATTGTTTTCCGATTGCTGTGATTTTTGAGTATGCTTATCTCAAGAGTATGCCTAGGTTTAATGTGCATCTAGACAAGTTTAAAAAGAAAAAAAAGGTCGTTAATCAAGGTTGACTTTCGGGTTGACTTTGGTTTTCCCCGTGTAATCTTCGTAGTTCGGGTCAACCGTCTAGGCCGGGCTAAGGGGGTTACAATTTAGGATTTCATATCATTTCTTACGTGCTTTTCAACACGATTATATTGCAAAAACTCATTTTCTATACATTTTACTCAGTTAAAAATCCCACCGGTCCATTTTACGGCCCATTCAGACTCGCTCGTCCGAAACCTCTACACAAAGGACCTCAAAACAAGTTTTCATCAAATTTTTGGAGTTCATATCAATGATTACCAGCTTTTCCACACGGTTATTTTGGAGAAATACAATATATGTACTTTTTTACTCACTTAAAAGTCCAACGAGTCCATTTTACGGCCCAATTAGACCTAATCCTCTGAAACCTCTACAAAAAGGACTACAAAACAAGTTTTAATCCAAAATTAGTAGTTTATATCATTGATTACAAGCTTTTCAAAATGATTATATTGCAGAAACTCGAATTTGTACTTTTTACTCAATTTAAAGTCCAACAGGTCCATTTTACGGCCCATTTAGACTCGCTCGTCCGAAACCTCTACAAAAAAGAGCGCAAAACAAGTTTTAAACAAAATTTAGCATTTCATATCATTAGTTACAAGCTTTTCAATATGATTATATTGCAACAACTCAATTTATGTACTTTTTACATAGTTAAAAGTCCAAAAGGTTCATTTTACGGCCCATTTAGACCCGCTCGTCCAAAACCTCTACAAAAAGACTGTAAAACAACTTTTAATCAAAATTTAAGAGTTCATATCATTATTACGAGCTTTTCAATGCGATTATATTGCAGAAACTCAATTTTTTACTTTTTACTCAGTTAAAAGTCCAACGGGTCCATTTTACGGCCCATTTAGACTCGTTCGTCCGAAACCTCTAAAAAAACCGCAAAACAAGTTTTAAACAAAATTTAGGAGTTCATATCATTAGTTACGAGCTTTTCAACATGATTACATTGCAATAACTCAATTTATGTACTTTTTACTTAGTTAAAAGTCCAAAAGGTTCATTTTACGTCCCTTTTAGACTCGCTCGTCCGAAACTTCTACAAAAAAGACCGCAAAACAAGTTCTAAACAAAATTTAGAAGTTCATATCATTGTTACAAGACTTTCAACACGTTTATATTGCAGAAACTCAATTTTGTACTTTTTACTTAGTTAAAAGTCCAACCTCTCCATTTTAGGACCCATTTAGAACCGCTCGTCCGAAACCTCTACAAAAAAGAACGCAAAACAAGTTTTAATAAAAATGTAGGATTTCATATCATTTCGTACGAGCTTTTCAAAACGATTATATTACAAGAACTCAATTTCTATACATTTTACTCAGTTAAAAGTCAAACGAGTACATTAACGGCCCATTTAGACCCGCTCGTCCGAAACCACTACAAAAAGGACCGCAAAACAAGTTTAAATCAAAATTTAGGAGTTCATGTCATTGATTACGAGCCCTTCAACAAGATTATATTTCAAAAACACAATTTTGTACTTTTTACTCAGTTAAAAGTCCAATGGGTCCATTTTACGACCCATTTAAACCCACTCCCCCGAAACCTCTACAAAAACGACCGCAATACAAGTTTTAATCAAAAATTAGTAGTTCATATCATTGATTACAAGCTTTTCAACACGATTATATTGCAGAAACTCAGTTTTGTACTTTTTATTGAATTAAAAGTCCAACAGGTTCATTTTACGGTCCATTTAGACCCGCTCGTTTGAAACCTTTGCAAAAAAGACCGCAAAACAAGTTTTAATAAAATTTAGGAGTTTATATCATTGATTACAAGCTTTTCAACTAGATTATATTGCAGAAACTCAAATTTTTACTTTTTACTCAGTTAAAATTCCAATGGGTCAATTTTATGGCCCATTTAGACCCGCTCGTCTGAAACCTCTACAAAAAAGACCGCAAAACAAGTTTTAAACAAAATTTAGTTGTTCATATCATTAGTTACGAGCTTTTTAGCATGATTATATTGCATTAACTTAATTTATGTACTTTTTACTCAATTAAATGTCCAAAAGGTCCATTCTACGACCCATTTACACTCGTACGTTCGAAAACTCTACAAAAAGGACCACAAAACAAGTTTTAATCAAAATTTAGGAGTTCATATCATTGCTTACGAGCTTTTCAACACGATTATATTACAAAAACTCAATTTCTGTACTTTTTACTCTATTAAAAGGCCAACGGGTCCATTTTACGGCCCATTTAGACCCGCTCGTCCAAACCTCTACAAAAAGGACCGCAAAACTAGTTTTCATCCAAATTTAGGAGTTCATATCATTGTTTACAAGCTTTTCAACACGATTATATTACAAAAACTCAATTTATGTACTTTTTACTCAGTTAAAAGGCCAACAGGTTCATTTTAGGGCACATTTAGACCCGCTCGTCCGAAACCTCTACAAAAAGGACCGCAAAACAAGTTTTCATCAAACTTTAGGAGTTCATGTCATTGATTACTAGCTTTTCAACACGATTATATTGCAAAGACACAATTTATGTACTTTTTACAGTAAAAAGTACAACTGGTCCATTTTACGGCCCATTTAGACTCACTCCTCTAAAACCTCTACAAAAGGATCGAAAAACAAGTTTTAATAAAAAATTAGTAGTTCATATCATTGATTACAAGGTTTGCAACATGATTATATTGCAATAACTCAAATTAGCTACTTTTTACGCAATTAAAAGTCCAAAAGGTCTATTTTATGATCCATTTAGACCCTCTCGTCTGAAACCTCCACAAAAAGGACCGCAAAACAATTTTCATCAAATTTAAGGAGTTCATATCCTTGATATCCAACTTTAACACACGATTATAATGCAAAAGCACAATTTCTTTATTTTTACTCAGTTAAAAGTCCAACGAGTCCATTTTACGGCCCATTTAGACCCACTCCTCTGAAACCTCTACAAAAAGGACCGCAAAACACGTTTTCATCGAATTTTTGGAGTTCATATCATTGATTACTAGCTTTTCAACACGAATATATTGTAGAAACAAAATTTATGTACTTTTTACACAGTTAAAAGTCCAACGGGTCCATTTTACGGCCCATTTAGACTCACTCATCCGTAATCTCGACAAAAGGACTGCAAAACAAGTTTTAATAAAAAAATTAGTAGTTCATATCATTGATTACAAGCTTTTCAACATGATTATATTGCAGAAACTCAATTTTTTTTTTACTTTTTACTCAATTAAAAGTCTAACGGGTTCATTTTACGACCCATTTAAATCTTCTTGTCTAAAACCTCTACAAAAAAGATCGCAAAACAAGTTTTAATCAAAATTTAGGAGTTCATGTCACTAGTTACGAGCTTTTAAACATGATTATATTGTAATAACTCAATTTATGTACTTTTTACTCAGTTAAAAGTTCAAAAGGTTCATTTTACGACCCATTTAGATCCGCTTGTCCGAAACCTCTACAAAAAAGACCGCAAAACAAGTTTTAATCAAAATTTAGGAGTTCATATCATTGGTACAAGCTTTTCAACACGATTATATTGCAGAAACTCAATTTTGTACTTTCTACTCAGTTAAATGTCCAACTGGTCCATTTTACGGCCCATTTAGACCCGCTCGTCCGAACCCTCTACAAAAAAGACCGCAAAACAAGTTTGAATCAAAATTTAGGAGTTCATGTCATGGATTATGAGCTTTTCAACATGATTATATTGCAAAAACTCAATTTTCTGTACTTTTTACTCAGTTAAAAAACTAACGGTTCCATTTTACAGCCCATTTAAACTCGCACGTTCGATAACTCTACAAAAAGGACCGCAAAACAAGTTTAATCAAAATTTAGGAGTTCATATCTTTTCTTACGAGTTTTTCAACACGATTATATTACAAAAACTTAGTTTCTGTACTTCTAACTCGGTTAAAAGTCTAACGGGTCCATTTTACGACCCATTAAGACATGCTCGTTCGAAACATCTACAAAAAGGACCATAAAACAAATTTTCATCAAATTTTTGGAGTTCATGTCATTGATTACCAGTTTTCCACACGATTATATTGCAGAAACATAATATATGTACTTTTTACTCAGTTGAAAGTCCAACGGGTCCATTTTACAGCCTATTTAGACCCACTCCTCCGAAACATCTACAAAAAGACTGCAAAACTAGTTTTAAACCAAAATTAGTAGTTCATATCATTGATTACAAGCTTTTCAAAATGATTATATTGAATAAACTAAATTTTTTACTTTTTACTCAGTTAAAAGTCCATCGGGTCCCTTTGACGGACCATTTAGACTCGCTCGTCTGAAACCTCTACAAAAAGGACGCAAAACAAGTTTTAAACAAAATTTAGTAGTTCATATCATTAGTTACGAGCTTTTCAACACGATTATATTGTAATAAATCAATTTATGTACTATTTACTCAATTAAAAGTAAAAAAAGGTTCATTTTACATCCCAGTTAGAACCGCACGTTCGAAACCATTACAAAAAGGACCACAAAAGAAGTTTTAATCAAAATTTAGGAGTTCATATAATTGTTTACGAGCTTTTCAACATGATTATATTGCAAAAACTGAATTTTTGTACATTTTTCTCAGTTAAAAACGATCGGGTCAATTTTACGGCCCATTTAGACCCGCTCGTCCGGAACCTCTACAAAAAAGATCGCAAAACAAGTTTTAATCAAATTTTAGGTGTTCATGTTATTGATTATGAGCTTTTCAATACGATTATATTGCAAAAACTCAATTTATGTACTTTTTACTCAATTAAAAGTCTAACAGGTTTATTTTACGACCCTTTTAGACCCGCTCGTCTGAAACCTCAATAAAAAAGACTGAAAATAAGTTTTAATCAAAATTTAGGAGTTCATATCATTGATTACAAGCTTTTCAATATGATTATATTGCAGAAACTCAATTTTGTACTTTTTACTCAATAAAAAGTCCAACGGGTCCATTTTACGGCCCATTTAGACTCGCTCGTCCGAAACCTCTACAAAAAAGGCCGCAAAACAAGTTTTAAACAAAATTTAGGAGTTCATATCATTAGTTACGAGCTTTTCAACACGATTATATTTCAATAACTCAATTTATGTACTATTTACTTAATTAAAAGTCCAAAAGGTCCATTTTACAGCCCATTGAGAACTGCACGTTCAAAACCTTTACAAAAAGAACTCCAAAACAAGTTTTAATCAAAATTTAGGAGTTCATATCATTTCTTACGAGCTTTTCAACATAATTATATTGCAAAAACTGAATTTCTGTACTTTTTACACAGTTAAAAGTCGAACGAGTCAATTTTACAACTCATTTAGACCCCATCGTCCGAAACCTCTACAAAAAGGACTGCAAAACAAGTTTTCATCTAATTTTAGGAGTTCATATCATTGATTACCAGCTTTTCAACACGATTATATTGCAAAAAAACAATTTCTTTACTTTTCACCCAGTTAAAAGTCCAATGGGTCTATTTGATGGCCTATTTAAACTCACTCGTCTGAAACCTCTACAAAAAGGACTACAAAACAAATTTTCATAAAAATTTAGGAGTTCATATCAATGATTGAAAGCTTATAGACACGATTATATTGCAAAAATTCAATTTATGTACCTTTTACTAAGTTAAAAGTCCAATGGGTCCATTTTACGGACCATGTAGACTCGCTCGTCTTAAACCTCTACAAAAAGGACCGCAAAACAAGTTTTCATCAAAAATTTAGGAGTTCATATCATTGATAACCAGCTTTTCCACAAGATTATATTGCAGAAACAAAATTTCTGTAGTTTTTACGCAGTTAAAAGTCCAACGGGTCCATTTATATTCGCTCCTCTAAAAACCACTACAAAAGGACAACAAAAAAAGTATTAATCAAAATTTAGGAGTTCAAATCATTGATTGCAAGCTTTTTAACAAGATTATATAGTAGAAACTCAATTTCATACTTTTTACTAAGTTAAAAGTTCAATGGGTCCATTTTACGGTCTATTTAGACCTGCTCGTCCGAAACCTCTACAAAAAGACCGCAAAACAAGTTTTATTTAAAATTTAGGAGTTCATATCAATGATTACAAGATTTTCAACCCGATTACACTCCAGAAACTCAATTTTGTACTTTTTACTCAGTTAAAAGTCCAACTAGTCCATTTTACGGCCCATTTAGTCCCTCTCGTCCGAAACCTCTACAAAAAAGACAACAAAACAAGTTTTAAACAAAATTTAGGAGTTCATATCATTAGTTGCGAGCTTTTCAACACGATTATATTGCAATAACTGAATTTATGTACTTTTTACTCAATTAAAAGTCCAAAAGGTCCATTTTACGGCCCATTTAGACTCGCACATTCTAAAACTCTACAAAAATGACCGCAAAAAAAGTTTTAATCAAAATGTAAGAGTTCATATCATTGCTTACGAGCTTTTCAACATGATTATATTAAAAAAACTAAAATGTTGTACTTTTTACTCAGTTAAAAGTCAAACGGGTCCATTTTACGGCCCATTTAGACACGCTCGTCCGAAACCTCTACAAAAAGAAGCATAAAAGAAGTTTTAATCAAAATTTAGGAGTTCATATCATTGCTTTCGAGCTTTTCAACATGATTATATTTGAAAAACTCAATTTCTATACTTTTAACATAGTTAAAAGTCCAACGAGTCCATTTCACGGGCCATTTAGACCCGCTCGATCGAAACCTCTATAAAAAGGATCGCAAAACAAGTTTTCATCAAATTTTAGGAGTTCATATCGTAGATTACTAACTTTTCAACATGATTATATTGCAAAAACACAATTTATGTACTTTTTACTGAGTTAAAAGTCCAACGAGTCTATTTTACGGCCAATTTAGACCCGCTCGTCCGAAACCTCTGCAAGAAAGCCCGCAAAACAAGTTTTAAACAAAATTTAGGAGTTCATATAATTAGTTATGAGCTTTTCAACACGATTATATTGTAGTAACTCAATTTATGTACTTTTTACTCAATTAAAAGTTCAAAAGGTCCATTTTACGGCCCATTTAGACCCGTACATTCAAAACCTCTACAAAAAGGACCACAAAACAAGTTTTAACCAAAATTTAGGAATTCATATCATTGCATACGAGCTTTTCAACATGACTATTTTACAAAAACTGATTTCTATACTTTTTACTCAGTTAAAAGTCCAACGGGTCCATTTTACGGCCCATTTACACCCGCGCATCCAAAACCTCTAAAAAATATTGACCGTAAAACAAGTTTTAATCAAAATTTAGGAGTTCATAGCATTGATTACAAGCTTTTCATCACGATTATATTGCAGAAACACAATTTGTGTACATTTTACTCAATTAAAAGTCCAAAAGGTCCATTTTACAACCCATTTAGACCCACACGTTCAAACCTCTGCAAAATGGACCGCAAAACAAGTTTTAATTAAAATTTAGGAGTTCATATCATTGCATACGAGCTTTTCAACATGACTATATTGCAAAAACTGATTACTGTACTTTTTACGTAGTTAAAAGTCCAACATGTCCATTTTACGACCCATTTAGACCCGCTTGTCCGAAACCTCTATGAAAAGGACCGAAAAATAAGTTTTCATCAAATTTTAGGAGTTTATATCATTGGTTACCTACTTTTCAACACGATTATATTGCTGAAATACAATTTATGTACTTTTTACTAAGTTAAAAGTCCAAGGGGTCCATTTTACGTCCTATTTGGACCCGCTCATCCGAAACCTCTACAAAAAAGACCGCAAAATAAGTTTTGAAACAAAATTTTGGAGTTCTTATCTGTAGCACCCCAAAAATCCGATCTAACAGGAATTTAGTTCCGGTGATCAGTAATTCTACATTGATAAAGTCTAAATATTGTATCGACCAGTTAATTATTGATATCGAACCCTTATTGAGGTAAAAATAACGTCATCGAACTCTTTTGAATAATATTGAACCTATTTAGTGACTAAATTAAAGAAAATGCGAGTTAGGGAGCAAAGTTAAATTATGAAGAGAATTGCGATTAGTCCCTCCTTAATTCATTTTAACTCACGTGGGATAGCCAGGAGCTTTCCTTCAATGGGAGGAAAGCTAAATAACAATAAATGTTATAAAACAAAAAGGGAAAAGGGGATTAGGAAACTTATCGCAAATCCTTGAAGCATACACCTCTCCCAAACCCTTCATCTTCCCTATCTTCTTCAACTAAGCAATCACCTCCATTGAGATAATCTTTAGCTGGGTTTTTCTTTGTTCCATAGATGTCTAATCATTCGAGTAAGCAATAATCCTCAAACAATCGTTGGATTCCATGGATATATCGAGCTTAAACTTAAACCAGGGTTTTAGCCATCCATGGATATTTCATTATTAATGTTTATATTGAAGTCAAAAATCGATTTTTATATCATGTTATTGATTTTGATATCGAAATGTCGATCCTAATAGTTTTTTATTGATTTTCTAGCTCAAGAAGTGGAGAAAGAGGTTTCACCGTCCCCATCTCAAGCTAAGAACAAGGGGATTGTTATTTGAGAGCCTTGAAAGCTTCAGATTGCTAAGGTGAGTGTAGTCGGAGTCTCGAGTTTAGGCGAAAGGCCTTCCCATTTCATTATTTGATAATTTAGATCTTATCGCTAACGTTGTTGTTGAAGAAATCACATAGGATGGTTAATCAGACACTTTGGTAAGTGTCGGTAAGTTTGTTATTGAACATCGGATATCGTCATTGTGCATCGTCATTGATATAGTAATTGTCATCAGATTATTGTATAGAAATCATTGGACATTGATATTGACATCGGATTATGGTATAATGATGATGAGATATATATATACTTATCATTGGTAATGTTGAAATCATCGGACATTGAAATACTATTGATTATTGAAATGGATATGAACATTGGAACCTTGGATTTGAATAAACATTGGATACAATTGGCATGCCATAGAATTCATGAACTCAGTGTACGAGTGGACTACGGTCCTAAGGCTACGACCTATATTGATTTGGCGAGGCGGAGGGATGTGTATTGATATTGGTCATATTGGCAAGGCTGAGGGATCAGACCATTCATTGACTTGACGAGGCATAAGAATTTGTGTATCCATTATCTTGATTCAATCCAAGGATTAATGATGAAATGGAAAAGATAAACATTGCATATTGATGTATAACCTTGTCATTGTTAAGCATGAGATTATGCATAATAATATTTGTTGTATTGTTGTTCATATTGTTTATGACTACCTCACCAGACAATGTATGCCTAACGTGTCTTATCTCATGCATTTTAAGGTTAAAAGGATCGTGTGTCAGAAGATCGGATTGGCAAGCAAGACAAGTCACTACGAGCTTCAAGTAATGTGTTTTTGACCTATAAACTCCCATTTTACGGCCATTTAGACCCGCTCGTCTGAAACCTCCACAAAAAGGACCGCAAAACAAGTTTTCATCTAACATTAGGAGTCCATATCATTAGTTAAGACCTTTTCAACATGATTATATTGCAATAACTCAATTTATGTACTTTTCACTCAATTAAAAGTCGAAAGGTCCATTTTACGGCCCATTTAGACCCACGCGTTCGAAACCTTTACAAAAAGGACCACAAAACAAGTTTTAATCAAAATTTAGGAGTTTATATCATTGCATACGAGCTTTTCAACATGACTATATTGCAAAAACTGATTTTCTGTACTTTTTACTTAGATAAATGTTTAACGGGCCCATTTTACGGCCTATTTAGATCTGCTCGTCCGAAACTTCTACGAAAAGGACCACAAAACAAGTTTTCATCAAATTTTAGGAGTTCATATCATCGATTAACAACTTTTCAACACAATTCTATTGCAAAAACACAATTTTTGTACTTTTTAATAAGTTAAAAGTCCAACGGGTCCATTTTACGGTCCATTTAGACCTGCTCGTCCGAAATATCTACAAAAAAGACCACAAAACAAGTTTTAAACAAAATTTAGGAGTTCATATCTTTAGTTATGAGCTTTTCAACACGATTATATTGCAATAACTCAATTTATGTACTTTTTATTCAATTAAAAGTCCAAAAGGTCCATTTTACGGCCCATTTAGACCCGCACGTTTGAAACTTCAACAAAAAGGACCGCAAAACAAGTTTTAATCAAAATTTAGGAATTCATATCATTGCGTACGAGCTTTTCAACATGACAATATTCAAAAACTCAATTTTTGTACTTTTTACTGAGTTAAAAGTCCAATGCCTCCATTTTACGACACATTTAGACCTGCACGTCCGAAACCTCTAAAAAATGGACCGCAAAACAAGTTTTAATCAAAATTTAGGAGTTCATAACATTGATTACCAACTTTTCGACACGATTATAATGCAGAATCTCAATTATGTAATTTTTACTCAGTTAAAACTCCAACAAGTCCTTTTTACGGCCCATTTAGACCCACTCGTCCGAAACCTCTACAAAAAGACCGCAAAACAAGTTTTAATCAAAATTTAGGAGTTCATATCATTAATTACGAGCTTTTCAACACAATTATATTGCAAAAACTCACTTTAAGTACTATTTACTAAGTTAAAAGTCTAACGAGTCCATTTTTCGGCCATTTAGACCCGCTCGTCCAAAACCTTGACAAAAAGGACCGCAAAACAAGTTTTCATCAAACTTTAGAAGTTCATATCATTAGTTATGAGCTTTTCAACATGATTATATTGCAATAACTCAATTTATATACTTTTTACTCAATTAAAAGTCCAAAAGGTCCATTTTACGGATCATTTAGACCCACACGTTCGAAACCTCTGCAAAAAGGACTGTAAAACAAGTTTTAATCAATATTTAGGAGTTTATCTCATTGCATGCGAGCTTTTCAACATGACTATACTGCAAAAACTGATTTTTTGTACTTTTTACTCAATTAAAAGTCCAATGGGTCCATTTTACAGCCCATTTAGACCTGCTTGTTCAAAACCTCTACGAAAAAGACTGCAAAATAGGTTTTCATCAAATTTTAGGAGTTCATATCATTGATTACCAGATTTTCAACACGATTATATTGCAGAAACAAAATTTCTATACTTTTTACTAAGTTAAAAGTCCAACATGTCCATTTTACGGCTCATGTTGACCCGCTCGTCCGAAACCTCTACAAAAAAGACAGTAAAACAAGTTTTTAAAATTTTTTAGGAGTTCATATCTTTAGTTATAATCTTTTCAACACTATTATAATACAATAACACGATTAAAAGTCCAAAAGGTCCATTTTACGGCCCATTTAGACCCGCAAGTTCGAAATCTATACAAAAAGGACCACAAAACAAGTTTTAATAAAAAATGGTCAAAATTTAGGAGTTAATAAACAAGTTTTAATCATCTAAAAAGGGATAAATGACGTAACTTTCATTCTCTCATTTTTCCAAATAACCAAACGCTCTATTTTCTCTCTAAAGTTTCAGAGATCTTCATCTTTTAACTTCTCTTTGTTTCACAAATGATTTCCTAGACTTTTCCATCATTAATCCCAAAGCAATCTTGAAGGATTTCTACAAAATCTTGTCATTTGAGGGAAAAGGAAAATGTTAGAGGTAAATTTCATTCAACTCCTCTAATGAAGGTTCTTTGTAACCCCCTTAACCCGGCCCAGACGGTTGACCCGAATTAAGAAAGTCACACGGGGAAAACCAAAGTCAACCCGAAAGTCAACCTTGATTAACGACCCTTTTTTTTTCTTTTTAAAACTTGTCTAGATGCACATTAGCCCTAATTGTGATCACACAACATCATACTCAAAGATCACAAACATCAGAGATCAAACAGGGACCCAATTGAACAAATTACAACTTTAGGGACCAAATTGTAAATTCTGAAAACTTTAAGGACTTAACCAGATTTTAAGTTACCAACTTAAAATGAATCATGTTTCATGCTTCTCTGCCAAATTTCAGCTCAAACGGACATCCCAAACTCATACAATTGCACAAACAAGATTCAGGACCAAAACGCAAACAATTCAAAACATTTAACCGCCAATGTCAGCCCCCCAACGGTCACCCGTTCCGAAACTGGCAGAGCCCGTTTCGAAACACGGGGCCGTTCCGCAACGCGTACCGCAACGGGGGGTCTGGCAGTAGCCATTCCGTTCCGGAACGGTGTCACCCGTTTCGGACGCCTGGGTTGGTTCAAGGCACCCGTTCCGAAACGGTGTCAACTGTTCCGAAACACCCTGCACAGATTGCAGCATAAAGCATACTTAAACATGCAATTGATCAACCAAAAATGCTCCAAAAGCCACCAAACTTTACCAACATGCAATTCAACATAAATGAGACATTCTTGCATCAGCAATTCAGCAAAATACCAACAAATACGAAAAGCCCCAAATCTATAGGCATGCTTCCTACACAAGCAACCATTCAAGCATAAACTTCCAAATCAATTTATATAAGCCAAGTACATGTTCCAACAACATTAACAACATATAGCCACTCTTGTTCGAACATATTCGAACACATAAACACATCCCATGAGATTCTACCCCCATTGCCTTTATTAACTATAGCTATTCACCGAGACGTACATCTCAAATGGAGTCCTCCTTGAACCCCTTGCTTCTCGCTGTCCAAACCTCAAGAATCTGCATTGATGGACAAAAAGGAGCGTAAGCACATAATGCTTAGTGAGGAATGCTCAAAACCAAAACACCATCAATGCAGCGGGTCATAAAAACACATTTAAAACAAACCCGATTTGTTAACCAAGCAAAGCTTGAAAACCCTTTTTCAACATCATGCTTAAAACCATGCATTGCACATACATGAAAACCAACCCTTAGCTTAGCAAGCTAAGAAAACCTTTTCAAAGCACAACTTGCAAAATCATCCATTTAACCATTCCATGCATAAACACCGTATGCAAAGTTAAATTCAAAACCTTGGAAAACACTTCCATTTCACATCATACCTTTCATATACTTGAACATCATTTCAAGCAAGAAACCTTTTAAATCCATTACTCAAACAATCCAACACATGCATTAAACCAAGGCAATATATGAACCACAACATTATCATCACATGCCTTTTAAAACAAGTCTTAACAAGACTCCAATGCATTTAAGAGATTCCATGCACGCATGCATCATTTACCAAATAATAATCAACACTTGTTCAACTTAAAAAGTAAACATGCATTCACAAGCATTAAACACTTTTCATGCAACCATGCATCTTTTCAAGCATCTCATGCTTCTTTATAATCAAGAACATTACATTGGCTTCCAAGTGATCATCCACATCCACTTTTCAACTCAACACCCGATCGGATACGCGGATCACAAGCGTTGTCCCCCACGCTTCATACACACTACCAATCCAAGGTCTCCAAATGGACTTTTAAACACCATTTGACCTCCACATCCTAAGGTTCCCATGTATGGACTTTTAAACACCATACAACCTTAGCTTTTCCCGAGGTTCCCATGTATGGACTTTTAAACACCATACAACCTCAACTTTTCCCGAGGTTCCCATGTATGGACTTTCAAACACCATACAACCTCAACTTTTCCCAAGGTTCCCATGTATGGACTTTTAAACACCATACAACCTTGACATGCACAAGGTTCCCATGTATGGACTTTCAAACACCATACAACCTTTGCATCACCGATTGGTAGTTGTATAACATCACTAACGAGATCCGGGACACCCTACACAAGATCCACACATGGACTTACACCTCCATTGTGATCTTAACAAGCACAAGGTTCCCATATATGGACTTTAACCACCATATAACCTTTGCTTAACCAAGGTCCTCGAATGGGCATTCCACCTCCATTATGACCTTAACCATCTCGTTAGGATACTTGAAGGGAGTTTACCGGTTCACACTTAACCACTCCACCTCCAAGGCGACTTTATTCACAGTGCACCCAATCCTATAGCCGGCTAACTATATCCGATCAAAGAAACCAAGAACCACTTACATCACTTACCAATATAACCAACTTACCATCATTAGTCCAATGATTCACATGCATAACCACAATGCAAAAACCATCAATTACCATCATCAATCCACTGTTTTAAAGCATTACACAAAGCCATTAAACATCATGCAACATCATGCATCAAAACCACAATTTCCATGTACAAAACCAAGGATCTCTTACCTTGAGCATCCTTCACATATGGCTTTCAAAACCAGCATTAAACCATGCTTACAATATGCTTTCAAAACAGAATTTAAATCATGCAAAACACATGCATATCAATCATCAACCACAATTGCTTTTAAAGCCAAATCACAACACCATTCAAGAGCGAAAACCATTTACTTACTCTTGAGCTTAGCAAAGTTGTTTAGACTTAAACTAAGCTCCCAAAACCTTCAAACCTTGGTTTAAAAGCTGAAAACCCAACTTCACTCACCGATACACAAAACAAGGCTAACCAACAAGCCTTCCAAGCATCCGAAACCTTCCGCAACACCTCCAAAGCTCACGGATCAAACTCCCCTGTTTCAAGCACACAAAAACAGAGCATTAATGCATCTTTAAGCATTAAAAACACCAGCAACAACAACACAACTCGCTGCTCATCCCAAATCCAACATTTCGGCTACCAAACACAACCGAAATCACCTCCAAACACTTCCAAAACTTAACCCAGCCAAGATCCATCACTTCTAACCATTTTTAAACATCAATTAACATCTAAAATGATCACAAACACGTCCTTATACCTCCAGGTATAACAGATCACCAAAAACACTCCAAAAACAACCAAAAACTCAAGCCAAACTTAGGAAATTCAACCTATCCGGGATTGCATTAATTAAACCTCAACTTCTAATCAATTTAGCATTCATTTAACATCAATTTGACACCTCAAAACCCTGCTTAAATAGATCACACGAAAATTTCACCAAAATCACCAAATCTTGCATTTTAAGCCAAAAATCAAGATCTCAATTGAAAAGCCTTTAACAAATCACAAATCAAGGATTGAGAACTTAGGAATTTCAGTAAAGAACTGATAGTTTAGAGGAGAAGGACGTTCTTACCTCCAAACCTTGAGTTTCTCCTTTTTAGAGCCAAAAAGCTTGATGAAACAACTTGCAAATTGAGAGGTTTTGTTGATGAGATGATTAGGAATCAAAAGAGAGTTGAAAAGGAAGATTTGAGTGACAAAATCAGAGAAGAAAATATGGAGAAATGTGTTTGGGTTGAGAGAAAATGAGAGAAAAGGAAAATTGAGAGAAAATAGAAAAGTTAGTTATGAAATGGTAAAAATGATTTCCCTCCACATTTCATAAACTTTAAAATCGGAAGCTTCAAAAGCTTGATTTCGCTTCGGTAAAGCAAGCGAGGCGTGATCGGTGAGTGGAAATAGTTTTAAAAGTCTTTCAAAGACTTGAAAGCAAGGTTTGTGGGTTTAGATTAAGTTTGAAACACTAATCAAAGCCCGAAAGTAAGTTTGAGATATTTCGCTCTCGTTTCTCGGTTATTGTCCTATTGCTTTTATGAACATGCTCTTGTTTTTGAAGATGGATTTATACCTACTGTTTTATGCATGTTTTGAGAAATTAAATTATGATTTTAATGATCCCGTGAGATAGAATTGATATTCAAATGAGATAGAACTATTGTGAAAATGCTCTACATTGTACATGCTTTTGAAATCGGATGAGAATGTTTTAGATTGATGCAATGAAAAATAGTAGGTAATGATGTTTAAAATGAATATATTGGCATGAGATGAGATTATTGTTACCATATATAATTGGTCGACCAATAGGATGAGAAGTGCACTATAAAATACAAAATTCATACGTGCTCTTTGGTTCATGCAATGAGGGTAGTGCCATCCCGTTCCAAAGTGAGAGTCCGATGATGTGAGATTCCATCGGGGTAGGTATTTGTGAAACACCCAAGCTTTGTAGCGATGAGAGATGTGGCCATGAGAGTCCGATGATGTGAGATTCCACTGGGTAGGACTTGACATTTAGTCACGGTATCTGCATATCTCAGTAATGCTGCTAAAATGCCAATATATGAGATTGATTATGAGACTCACATGTACCTTTTTTCATAACTGATTTTATGCATTGTGTTTTGCATATGAGAATAAGATTTGAGAAATGGTTTACGAGATTTAAGCAAGTAAGGCCATGCCTTGAGACTTTGCATTTGTTGAATGCATTAGATAGATGGTACATGTAACATAAATGATGTGGTTTTGCTATGAAAATGATTTAATGCATGAGATAGAAAGAGCATGATGAGATAGATATTTCTAAATGAGATATGGTTTTAAAATGCATTGTTTTGTTGGTTTGTTTTGGAGCATCCCTCACTAAGCAATCCTGCTTAGGCTCTCTTTTTCCAACAATGCAGAGAATTAGCTTGAGTGGGTGTTGAGTGTGTAAAAGTTCTATTATTTACACCCTTTTTAACCCATATTTCTGCTGCATTCAAGCATCATTTCATTGCATTTAGGTTAGTTTACAGCAAAACATCACAAATATATTAAAGGCACAGATTCTACTAAAGAATGGTGGTTTTTGCAGGTAGCTGCCATAGAAGACGGTGAAGGCAGGCGCTGGGCGGAGAAGCAGAAGAGCTGAACTGGACAAGCAGACAAAGAGGACGATGCTGTCATGGTGCTGCAGTGACAGCAGAGGACGACAACAATTTTGTGGAGGAAAAGCAAAGTGGACCTCGACAGATAGAGAAAATTCAGCCCGTCTGTCGTGTGAAAACCATATATTTTTCCAAGCCCCGGATCAAAAGATATGTCAAGCCCAAAGTTCAAGGAGAGAAAATCCCAAGAAACAAGGAAGACGGCTGGAAAGTAGATTCCTTGAAGATTAAGTCTTTATTAGAATCATACTTTTAATTAAAGTTGTAATCCTTGTTAACTTAGATAACTTGAGCCCAAAGCTTATATAAGGGCATGTATTTTAACCTAGGAAAAGCATCATATCGAAAACCCCATAACCGACAACCAAAAACCCCTAGCCGTTTACCCGCCGCCGACATGTTCTAAATTCCCCTTAGGGCCGCGGGTTGATTTGTAAAGTAGTTGCAAAGGGTTGTTTTGTTTTAGGAATTTTCAGTTCAATAAAATAAACTTCAAGTTCTCTTATTTTGGTTATTAATATCTTGCAAGAGCATCGGGAGAGCATTATGAGGTTATCTATTTACTTAGCATCGGGAGAGTTAAGTATACGAAAGAAATAAGAGCAAGTTATATAGTTTATAGTTGAACTATCTCGTGCCTAGGGATAGGGCGAGGTTAAGTGGCTAAAGAAGAATTCATACACATCGGTGTTCATCCTTCGATTCACGTCGGGAGGTATCATCAAAGACGTGATCATCGACAGACTTGGACCTAGGGATAGGCCAAGGCAGATCTGTGATTCTTGCCAAACTTGAAAGTACTGAGTTGAGAGGTTGCTGCCGTGACGATCAACGGACTGCTTCCGCGACAGGTGCTGCCGCGACGGGTGCGACGACAGAACTGGATTTCCTAAACTCTACAATACCTGCACTACTGAGCAATTCAATACCAGCCCATTCTCTCTATCTTGATATCTTTACTCGTTTATTTCCGTTTACTTCATTATTTTCATGACAACTCTCAAATATTTCCTTTACTTTCGTGCAGTGAATTAAGGTGAAGCTATTAGCCCAATCCCTGTGGAGACGATATCCGATACTTCGTATCACTTTACTACTTGCGTCGTGTACACTTGCACTACCATTGCGATAGACTATTTTACACGCAACAATTTTTTGGTGTCGTTGCCGGGGATTGGCAACATAACTCTACCTTTTCTTTTACTGCACTTTTCGTTTTTGTTTTTGTTTTTATTTTTATTTTTCTGTTTTTCTTTGGTGCATTCAACTCTTGCTTTTCACAAGGTTTCTTGTTTATGCGCAGATCGAATCGGGGTAAAGATCCTGAGTATCCATTAGATCCGGAAATCGAACGTTCATTCAATCTCAAGAAACAACTTCGACACTTACTAGCCAAGAACGAGTACCTTGAGGAACAACTAGAGAAGATGACCCACAGCGGAGACGATCCGCCTGTCGGCGACCCGTCTGTCGCTGCTGGACGACGGTCCTGTCGTGACTACATGTTGAACGATCATGTAGAACTGGAGATCACGTTGCCGGATATTGATGTTGACAACTTCGAGCGGAAATCTGTCATGTTTAGTATGATCAACAATGCCGGTCAATTCAGTGGTGCTGTGACAGAGGATGCTAGGGAGCATCTCAAAACGTTCCAGGAGATCTGTGGTTCGTTTAGACTGCCAAGAGTTAATCCGGAGATACTGAGGCTTCGGTTATTTCCCCATTCATTGAGGGACAGAGCAAAAACTTGGTGGAATAAACTTACGCCGGGTTCAATTAGAACTTGGGCAGACTTGTCTCGTGAATTTTTATCTCATTTTAATCCTTCGCATTTATCTGAGCGATTACGTAATGAAATTGCTACTTTTCAACAGGAAGATGATGAGCCGATGCACGAGGCCTGGGACAGATTTACTACTCTTCTACGGAACTGCCCAATACATGGATTCCCCGTCTGGAATCAGGTAACAAAGTTTTATAATGCTGCCAAATTACAAACTCGTATTCGAATTGATTCAGCAGCAAATGGACTATTATTGGACAAAGATCCGGACAAGGCAATGCAAGTATTGAAAAATCTGGCCAAGAATGAGGAGCAGTTTCCGATAGCAAGAAGAGGGGGTAAACGGGTACTAGCTGTCAAGGATTATGAAGCTGACAGCACAATGAAATCACAGGTAGCATTCCTTACTAAAGCAATGAAAAAGCTATTGAATGATGATGCACAACATGGATTTGCTGTTGACGAGGTATGTGAAATCTATGAGGGAAATCATAGTTCGGATGAATACCCGATACAGTTAGAAGAGGGAAAATATGTTGGAAACTACAAGCCGAATTACAATTCCAACAACTATAATCCCAATTGGAGGAAGGATCTCAAGTTTTCTTGGAGCAACCCTAATAACGCCCTGAATCCTCAAGCACACAATCAGAATCAGGGAGGACCTAGATTGCTGACGCGACAGCAACTGCCGCCACAGCTGCTGCCGCAGCAGCAACAACAGCCACCAGCTGCCACGAGCAGTATAGTGGAACAGACTCTGGCCACTTTTATGTCTCAGACAGGTACTTATATTGAGAATATGAATCAGTTTGTCAAGAAGACAGAGACATTCATGGATAAAACGGAGATGCGGATGACGAATCATGAAGCTACTCTGAAATCTTTGGAGACATAAATGGGTCAGGTTTCCCAACATATTAAGCCAAGGCAGACTGGAGGATTTCCTAGTAGTACTGAAAATGCTAGGCAGCCCACACATGAGCAGTGTAAAGATATTACTACTAGGAGTGGGAAGAAATTACCAGGGCCAGAAACGGAAGCTGAAACAGTAAAGGAACCAGCCTTGGACATACCTACCGAGGAAGCTGCCCCGACAGGTAATAACCAGACTGCTGCCGATGAGCCTGTCACGACAGCAGAAGTGACAGAGGAGAAAAACGATGAACCCAAACCTCCTCAGATTCGTATGCAGTGGGAAGGACGTATTGCTGATTATCGTCCCCCACCTCCTTTTCCTCAACGATTATAGCAAGCTAAGCAAGAATCTCAGCTCAAAAAGATTTATGATATTTTTAAGCAGGTTCATATTAATATTCCGATGTTAGATGCCGTTAGGGAGATGCCCGGTTACGCCAAATTTCTCAAGAATGTAATGTCAAGGAAATCTAAACTTGGGGAATTTGAAACGGTAAAGATGACAGAAGGTTGCATGAGTATTCTTCATCGGCAGCCATCCCAGAAAAAGAAGGATCCGGGGAGCTTCATCATAACTTGTGTAATCGGAAATAAATATGTGGGTAAGGCACTTTGTGATCTTGGTGCTAGTGTTAATTTAATGCCAAAATATGTTTTTCAGAAATTAGGTATTGGAAAGGCGCGGCCCACGACAGTAACTCTGCAGCTGGCAGACCGCTCTTATGTTCATCCGGAAGGAAAAATTGAAGATATTCTGGTAATAGTGGATAAATTTATTTTTCCTGCTGACTTTCTTGTTTTAGATTGTGAGGCAGACGAAAACGCACCAATCATCCTTGGGCGACCCTTCTTAGCCACGGGAAGATCACTGATTGATGTGGAGAAAGGAGAACTCACCATGAGAGTGAATGATCAAGAGATAAAGTTGAATGTTCTCCAAGCTATGAAGCATACTGATGCAGACGAGGAATGGAAGGCTATCACTGACATTAACCTTGATCAACCCTGCATCAGGTCGGGTTGTCACGACATCAAATTTGGGCACTGCCGCGGCAGCCACCTACAGGACTGTCACGACAACACTGACGATAGCACCGACGACAGCAACTACTTTGAATCCAATACATCTGAATCCGATACATCTGATACTGAAGATCAGAAGGAGGTAAACTGGATAGGCAATCGTCCAGGTAAGTTATTCGAACCTTTGAATTATACTTCGGATAACCATGCAATCCAAAAGCCATCTACTGTTGAACCACCTGCCTTAGAACTGAAGCCCCTGCCAGGGCAGCTAAAATATGCTCTTCTTGGTTCAAATGATACGTTGTCTGTAATCATCTCCTCTAAGCTGCCACAGGAATAGGAACGTCAGCTAATAGGCATGCTGCGACAGCACAAAAAGGCGATTGGATGGACAATAGCTGACATTCAAGGCATTAGTCCGGCATTATGCATGCACAAAATCCTTTTAGAAGAAGATCATAAGCCGACTATAGAAATAATCAAATGGTTAGATGCTGGTATTATTTATGCCATCTCCGACAGCAAATGGGTGAGCCCGGTGCAATGCGTTCCAAAGAAATGAGGAATGACCGTGGTGACCAACGAAAACAATGAGTTAATCCCAACCAGGACTGTGACCGGTTGGAGGGTTTGTATGGACTATCGGAAGCTTAACAAAGCTACCCGAAAGGACCACTTTCCCTTACCCTTTATTGATCAAATGCTTGATAGACTAGCGGGTAAACCTTACTATTGTTTTCTTGATGGTTATTCAGGTTATAATCAAATTGCTATCGCACCGGAGGATCAAGAGAAGACGACTTTCACATGCCCCTACGGAACATATGCTTTTAGGAGGATGCTGTTTGGATTATGTAATGCACCCGCCACCTTCCAAAGGTGCATGATGGCCATATTCTCCGATATGGTGGAGGACTTCCTTGAAATATTTATGGATGATTTTTCAGTCTTTGGAGACAATTTTGAGAGCTGCCTCGGCAATCTACAAAAGGTACTTGAAAGATGAGAAAAAGCAAACCTAGTTTTAAATTGGGGAAAATGCCACTTTATGGTGGATGAAGGGATAGTCCTTGGCCATAAGATTAGCTGCCGTGGGATAGAAGTCGACAGGGCCAAAATAGAAGTGATCGAGAAGCTGCCGCCGCCGACCACAATCAAGGGTATTAGAAGTTTCTTAGGGCATGCTGGTTTTTATCGGAGATTCATTGCAAATTTCTCAAAAATCACCAAACCCCTATGTCATCTTTTGGAGCAGAACCGACCCTTTGAATTTAATGAAGAATGTACTGAAGCATTCAAGGTTCTGAAGGAGAAACTGGTAAAAGCCCCAATAGTACAGCCACCAGACTGGAAACAGCCATTTGAGATTATGTGTGATGCTAGTGACTATGCTGTCGGGGCAGCACTTGGGCAGCGGAGAGACAAGCTATTTCATGTCATATATTATGCCAACAAGACACTGAACGACGCCCAAGTGAACTACACCACCACAGAAAAGGAGTTATTAGCTGTGGTGTTCTCCATTGACAAGTTTGGTTTTTACATACTTGGAACGAAGGTAATAGTGCACACAGACCATTATGCCCTGAAGTATTTGTTCGCGAAAAAGGATGCAAAGCCTCGATTGATACGGTGGATCCTGCTGCTACAAGAATTTGATCTTGAAATCAAGGACAAAAAGGGGACAGAAAATTAGGTGGCAGATCACTTGTCAAGGTTGGAGAAGGGACAGAGTCTACCAACAGATGAGACAGATATACTGGAGACCTTCCCAGACGAGCAGCTCTTTGCTGCCGCAATCGTTGCCGCGACAGCCATGGCGGCAGGTAAGTCTTCTGAACTCCCCTGGTATGCTTATTTCGTTAATTTTATAGTTAGCGGAATAATTCCTTTTGATCTTAATTATCAAGCCAGGAAGAGGTTCCAAAATGATGTTAAGCATTATTATTGGGACGAACCTCTTCTTTTCAAAATTTGTGCAGATCAGGTTATAAGGAGGTGTGTACCACAAGAAGAGCAAGAAGATATACTTCATCACTGTCATGCTTCACAGTATGGAGGTCACTTAGGAGGCAACAAAACTGCTGCCAAGGTGCTGTAGTCAGGGTTTTATTGGCCGTCACTGTATAAAGATGCACAAATCTTCTACAAGAACTGTGACAGGTGCCAGAGGACAGGTAACATCTCACGGAGAAACGAGATGCAGCTGCAAAACATTCTAGAAGTCGAGATCTTCGACGTTTGGGGGATTGATTTTATGGGACCGTTTCCATCTTCATGTGGAAATCTATACATCCTCTTGGCAGTAGATTATGTCTCTAAGTGGGTTGAAGCTATCACCACTCAAAAGAATGATGCCAAGACAGTCCAAAAGTTTTTACACAAAAACATCTTTTCTAGGTTTGGCATCCCTCAGGCGATTATCAGTGATGAAGGGAGACATTTTGACAATAGGGTTATTGCTGCTGCCTTAAAGAAATATGGTGTCAAGCATCGGATCGCGACAGCATATCACCCACAGACCAATGGACAAGCTGAAATATCTAATAAGGAAGTTAAGAACATTCTTGAGAAGATGGTTAAGCCAACTAGGAAGGATTGGTCTTTACTCCTCAATGATGCATTATGGGCATATATGACAGCTTTTAAAACTCCATTGGGCATGTCTCTGTACCGATTGATATATGGAAAAACCTGTCATCTGCCTGTCGAGATAGAACACAGAGCATACTGGGCGATCAAGGCAGTGAATATGGACTCGGACAAGGTAGGCCATAAAAGGCTATTAAATCTGAACGAGATTGAAGAAATACGGACAATGGCCTACGACAATGCAAGAATCTACAAGGAGAAAACTAAGAAGTGGCATGACAGGAAATTGCTACCACGACAGTTCTGCCCAGGGCAGCTTGTATTGTTGTTCAATTCTAGACTGAAACTCTTCCCAGGGAAACTGAAATTTAGATGGTCTGGCCCATTCCAAGTTGTTCAAGTTTTTCCCCATGGTGCCATCACAATCCGATCATTAAAAGACGGGCACCAATTCAAAGTCAACGGACAGCGCCTCAAGCATTATCAGGGGACTGAAGCCCCAGGAATGCAGGAAGTGGTTACTTTAGGAGATGCCCCACATGGCATCCCTAACTTAACCTAAATTTTATTTTTATTTGTTTTTATTTATTATTAGGAAATAAGGTTTATTTTATTCGAATAATGTTTTTATATTTATTGTTTTTAGGAAATAAAGGAGGCAAGAAGAATAAGAGAAGTGACCCAAGCCCATCAGCCCAACAAAGCCCAATATTGAAGCCTGTCGTTCCAGCTGCCGCGGCGGACACAGAAAAGACAGGCTGTCACCAGACTGTCACGACAGACGCAGAAACGCATGTCAGACGCGTCAGACACGCTAAATCTCAACAGAAGCCAAACTGTGGAACGCCTTTATTAAGAAGAGGATCCTGCCGTCATCACATCACACCACCGTTGACCAGTAGAGGTTAGCCCTAATACACTCCATTCTAAATAAACGACCCATTAATGTGGGGAGTTATATACGGGAGAGTATTTTGGACTGCGCCCATAGATTGACAGCCCTCCTTTGCCTCCCCTACCTCATCACGTCCCTCTGCCGCTGCTATGACGTGCCGAAAGCCGACACCGATCGCATAGTGAAAGGACGAGGCTAGACAGACAAAAATATCATCAGCCTCATGGAGCTGACAGTGGCAACCCCTATCACATCTGTCAACCCCGCTGCCGCCCCGGCTGAATCATCAGAGCAGCCAACTATTGAACCTGCCACCGCAGACGCTCCGGCAGACCCATCCAGTCAAATCCTTGCTGCTATTCAGAGGATGGAGGACAGACAACTGGGTCTAATGACATTCATCAAGGATTTTGCCGCATCCACGGTAAATTTCATTCACCATACTTTAAATTTTCCTGATGTTGTCTTTCCCACCTTCCATGCCCAGTACTTCACCGTCCCCACCCCTGCCCACACACCTACACCTGCTGCCACACCACATACACAATCTGCGGCCTCCATTCCATCACCTGCCCCGACGGCAGCCGGCAGCCCTCAAGACGAAACATCTGCCCAAGGAACAAAGCGACCGACACCCTCGGATGACATTGCTGCCTTTATAGCTGGGTTCTCTTCTTCCTCCGTTTGGGTAGAAAGCGACGCTGAACCCTCTATTCGGAGGAACTTGGCGAAAGAATTTACACCGGTCAAGAGGCAGAAAAGAATGGCCAACAAGAAAACTCAGCCCCAGGCCAGCAGCAGCAGCAGCTGGGACAGCGGCAGCAGCTCTGACATTCAGGTTGTACAGCAACCAACCCAGCCTGCCCCACAGCCCAGAATCTGCCGCCAAATCCGCCTCAGCAGCAGTAGTGAACACAGTGCTTAAAAATTTAAGTTTCTTATTTTCTTATTGATGCCTGCTATTTATATATTTTGTGATGTACTGCCTTCATTTTTCATTTTGTCATTTGCATTGAGGGCAATGCAACCCTCGAGTTTTGGGGTGGCAACCCTCTACATTAATGGAGTCCTAGTACATCTTAGTTAATTGTTGCTGTCTTTACTTAGTTTATTTTTCTCAAAAAAATGAAAATTTTGGAAATTTTGGCTGAAAACTGTGAATTGAACTGACCTGTCGTGACAGCTCTGTCGTGGCAGCAACTTTAGGATAGTTTAAGGAGAAGTTTAGAGCCTTCCTATAGTTCTGAAAACTTAAACACCTTTGTGACTGTTATACTGCTTAGACTTCTTTTAGCCAAACTAGAATAGAAAACTTAGCACTTAGAGTAGAAAAGAGACTAGAATCTCAGGAAACCTAGAGGTGCCCACCACTGGCTCTAGGCAGATAACCAAAGAAAAACTTCTAGAGGTGCCTATCACCGGCTCTAGACAGTTAACTACAGGTGCCTGAAATACTGGCTCTAGTAGAAAAGAGAAGAAATTAGAAAAAAAGGAAATAACTAGAGGTGCCCGATTCTGGCTCTAGTAAGAAAAAGAAAGAAATCAGTCTCGTAAGAAAAACTCTAAACAAGCTAAAGTATAATATTCTAGTGAAACTAAGAGAGTCTTGGCATATAACTGTTCACAAGCATGCACACACTGCACGAGGACTATAGTAAGAATCCATACAGATCCTAAACTCTCCGACAGGTTGCTGCCGTCACAGGGAATGAACGACGGGTAAGGGAAAGTTCACTGTTTGAAAGCCAAAACAAAAATATTTCATTTTTCTTTTAGATTTTAGTTGCTTGAGGGCAAGAAAAAACTTGAGTTTGGGGGTGTGTTGAGTGTGTAAAAGTTCTATTATTTACACCCTTTTTAACCCATATTTCTGCTGCATTCAAGCATCATTTCATTGCATTTAGGTTAGTTTACAGCAAAACATCACAAATATATTAAAGGCACAGATTCTACTAAAGAATGGTGGTTTTTGCAGGTAGCTGCCATAGAAGACGATGAAGGCAGGCGCTGGGCGGAGAAGCAGAAGAGCTGAACTGGACAAGCAGACAAAGAGGACGATGCTGCCATGGTGCTGCCGTGACAGCAGAGGACGACAGCAATTTTGTGGAGGAAAAGCAAAGTGGACCTCGACAGATAGAGAAAATTCAGCCCGTCTGTCGTGTGAAAACCATATATTTTTCCAAGCCCCGGATAGAAAGATATGTCAAGCCCAAAGTTCAAGGAGAGAAAATCCCAAGAAACAAGGAAGACGGCTGGAAAGTAGATTCCTTGAAGATTAAGTCTTTATTAGAATCATACTTTTAATTAAAGTTGTAATCCTTGTTAACTTAGATAACTTGAGCCCAAAGCTTATATAAGGGCATGTATTTTAACCTAGGAAAAGCATCATATCGAAAAACCCCATAACCGACAACCAAAAACCCCTAGCCGTTTACCCGCCGCCGACATGTTCTAAATTCCCCTTAGGGCCACGGGTTGATTTGTAAAGTAGTTGCAAAGGGTTGTTTTGTTTTAGGAATTTTCAGTTCAATAAAATAAACTTCAAGTTCTCTTATTTTGGTTATTAATATCTTGCAAGAGCATTGGGAGAGCATTGTGAGGTTATCTATTTACTTAGCATCGGGAGAGTTAAGTATACGAAAGAAATAAGAGCAAGTTCTCTAGTTTATAGTTGAACTATCTCATGCCTAGGGATAGGGCGAGGTTAACTGGCTAAAGAAGAATTCATACACATCGGTGTTCATCCTTCGATTCACGCCGGGAGGTATCATCAAAGACGTGATCATCGACAGACTTGGACCTAGGGATAGGCCAAGGCAGATCTGGGATTCTTGCCAAACTTGAAAGTACTGAGTTTAGAGGTTGCTGCCGCGACGATCAACGGACTGCTGCCGCAACAGGTGATGCCGCGACGGGCGCGACGACAGAACTGGATTTCCTAAACTCTGCAATACCTGCACTACTGAGCATTTCAATACCAGCCCATTTTCTCTATCTTGATATCTTTACTCGTTTATTTCCGTTTACTTCATTATTTTCGTGACAACTCTCAAATATTTCCTATACTTTCGTGCAATGAATTAAGGTGAAGCTATTATCCCAATCCCTATGGAGACGATATCCGATACTTCGTATCACTTTACTACTTGCGTCGTGTACACTTGCACTACCATTGCGATAGACTATTTTACAAGCAACAGTGGGCAGAAAAGAGTGTAAAGTGTCCAAAAGTCCTACATTTCATGCATTGTCCAACTCCTATTATTATTGTTTTAAGCACATTTTAGGCATAATTAGGTTCATCTATAACATTTTACAGTATTTCATTATTTTGCCTTACTTTTATAGCTTATCATTCATTAGGTGAACAAAAGGTACTGTCCTAGTGTATTCTTGCTTGTAGGTACTAACTGCTGAACAAGGGAACCAAGGAACGGAGGAAACAACGTTGAGAAGCAAACCCAGGAGTTGTACTGAAGCAGTTCCAACTGAAGATAAGTTGCTACCGAGAACCTGCCGAGTAAAGCTGCTGCCAACCTTGCTGCCCTCGGCAGCTGACAATGGAAGTTTGGAGAACCGGAGCACAATTTGTAGAGCTAAAACTCCTGATTCTATCGCAGGCGTTCACGTGATTTTCCAACGTCTATAGCAGCGGCTAGGGCTGTCGAAGTAAAATTCTCAAGCTTACTTGTGGGCTAAGGAAAACGAGGAAGAGTTCATATTCCAAGCAAAGAAATCAACATTTAAAGCTTCATTAAAGAAGAAAAGCTACTTTAGGGGATTCCTACTCCAAGGAGGACTTGACCTAGTTTTAAGTCTATAAATACCCATTGTACCTCTAGTTTAAATCATCATAGGTTTTCTATAGACTTTACTTGTGCTCTTCTCTGCCGCCATGTTCTAATTCTCCACTAGGTTAGGGTTATGTTGTAACTAGAGTGAAACAGTTGTTTTAGGTTTTTGAGTTATTTCTTCAATAAAATATTTCAAGTTTACTTAATCCATTGTTCTTCATTCTTCCAATCTTTCCACACCAGTCGTTTGAGAGAATCTATTTGTCGGGCACGAAAGTGCAAGGGTCACGAAAGGATTAAGTACGGTCACCATGGGAGGCATGACTAACTTGGTTCCACACTAGTACACAAGTTTCAGCGGCTAAAAGGGATCTCTAACCGAGTTGATTGATTTGGTTCCACACTAGTCCTCAAGTTATCAATCTCGAGCATCCTAACTTAGAAATAGAAGGGATCATTGTCGACTATCCTGCCATAATTGAAGTATCTGCCAGACTTGCCGTCAGGACGTCTTTCCATTCCACCTGTCGCGACAGTACATACCCCTGTAGTTGCAGTGACCTGCTACGGCCGCGTGATAGGGTCGTAGTTTGCCGCCCATCTACCCGCCGAGGCACATATCGTGGCATCAAAGGATAACTCATACCTAATTCATCGCAGTTTTCACTCTAAGTGGCAGCATAACCCTGCCTACTCTATCACCGTGATTCATCTTCTATTTTACTTGTGTTTTATTTACTTTCCAATCTTAACAAATCTATTCACTTGTGTTTTACTTTACCATTGTGCAGGAACTAAAGAACGAGACAAGTTGTCCAATCCTCGTAGGATTCGACATCTTTTATACTATAACTTGACATGAGTGTGCACTTGCGCTCCCACAAAAAGAGAACACCTACACGCCCTACAAGTTTTTGGCACCGTTGTTGGGGATTGGTAACATCAAATTTCGTTTTTAATTTCTGCACCCTTTTACCTTTCGTTTATTTCTAGTTTGAATCGAAAAAAAGAGAATTTTCATGTGTCCTTTGCAAGTGTATGACCAGGGCTAACCCTAGCAGAAACTTCATTATTTATGACGATCTTGAGTGTGAAACTAGACTAATCAAGAGGGAGCTAAGGGAAGCCTTAAAGAACAAAGACAAAGGCATAGCAAAGTAAGAGACCATGGTAAACGAAAACCCACTAGTTGATGGCAGGGGTGGGCAACCAGACTTGCCGCCCAGAGGACCACAAGTACAACAGAGGCATGATCCCCCTACTCCACCCCAAGTGTGGACAACTAGAATCTACCTTGAACATGACTTTCAAAGGTTTGAGCCAATAGTAACAGAACCAGAGATAGGGGCAGATCATTTTGAACTGAAACGTGTCATGTTCAACATTCTAAACACACTAGGTCACTTTGGAGGAATTGCCACAGAAGATGCTCAGCAGCATCTACCTGGATTCATGGACATCTGTTGAGCATTCAAAATTAACAGGGTACAGCAGGACGTATTGCGGCTGAGGCTATTTCCCCATACACCGAGGGATAGGGCAAAACAGTGGTTGAATAACCAGCCAGTCAGATCTTTCACTTCATGGGCGGAGCTCTTTAAGGACTTTTTAAACCGATTCAGCCCATCCAACGTCACCTATAGACTGCAGAATGAGATCACAGCTTTTAGGCAAGGGGATGAAGAGCCGATGTATAAGGCATGGGAGCGGTACCAACAAATGTTGAACAATTGTCTGCTTTATGGTTTACTGGCTTGGACTCATGTATCTATATTCTACAATGGGGTTAACTACCCAACTCAGATGTTGATAGATGCCTCGGTTAATGGGATCATCCTAGACAGACCTCAAGAGGAAGCACTATGGCTGCTCAACATAGCAGCTAAAAACGATTACAAATATCTGACAGCCCGCCGAGGTGGAACAAGGCGGCCAGCTACTATAAATGAAGTGGAAGGCTCTGTTCTGTTAACGCCCGCCTTCTTCGGTGAATGTGGAGCCAACCATGATTCCTCTGAATGCACTGCATCTGCAAACTACATGGGAGGATATGAGAGGGATAGCAGGCCGACCCAAAACACATACAATCCTAACTGGAGAAACCATCCCAATTTATCCTGGAGCAACCCAAAGACAGCAGCAAATCCACAACAACTATAGGGAAGCTACCAGCAGAATCAGTCCCGGCAGCAGACTCAGCAACCATAACACAATAATTCACTAGAAGCTACTCTGAATAACTTTATGAAACAAACTGGTGAATTTATTGTTTATACAAATAAGTTTATTGAAAAAACTGAGTCTTTCATGGACATGACAGAAATGAAGATGAACAAACAAGAGGCTGTTATTAAAAATCTGGAGACCCAGTTTGGGAAGTTCATCGAAATCTATCATAGCCGGACCATGGGAGCATCATCCAGCAGCCCGCCAGAAGCATCCAAGCCTACTTTTGAACATTGCAAGGACATAACTACGAGGAGTGGGAAGCATCTGGATGAACCTAGGATGGTAAAGCAGTTAGGAACTCAGCCAGAACATGTGAATAAGCCTGCTCCAGCTGTAACAATATTAGCCGCCCCTGCAGCAACACCTACTCCAGCCGCCCAGCAGCAAAACATGAAAGCGACACTGACAAGGATGATCCTCCTCGAACTAAGCCCCCAATCATGGAGAAAATAGAGGACAACCGTCCGCAAGCTCTATTCCCCTAGAAGCTCAAACAACAACAACATGAGCACCAATTCAGAAAATTTTTGGATATTCAGAAACATGTGCACATTAACATACCTATGATAGAAGCTATACAAAGCATGCCCAACTACACCAAGTATCTCAGAGATATAGTTTCTAAGAAGAGATAGATAGGGGAATTTGAGACGGTGGCCGTCACTGAAGAATGCATGGATATTCTACATAACAAGCTGCCGCCCAAGCAGACAGATCCAGGGAGCTTTGTTATACCATGCAGGTTGGGCAGCAAGCACGAGACTAGGGCCTTGTGTGATTTTGGAGCCAATATAAATTTGATGCCTAAGGCCGTCTTCGACAAACTAGGCATTGGACCTGGAAAATCAACCTTTGTAATGCTTAAACTTGCCCATCACTCATTTGTGCAACCGAAGGGAAAGATTGTGGACATACTGGTCAAAGTGGGCAATCTAATCCTTCCTGCTGATTTCCTCATCTTAGATTGTGAGGCTGATGAGAAAGTCCCCATCATTCTCGGGCGACCCTTCTTGGCCACGGGAAGAACGCTAATAGATGTGGAACTCGAGGAACTTACAATGAGGGTCGAAGATCAAAGCATAAGGATGAATTTGCTACAACCCTCAAAGGAAGGAAAGGAAGGCCTAGATGGAAGAGCTGGCAAGATAAGTGTGGAAACAGGACAGGGTAGCGACTGCCATGACAAACCTCGGGGTAGATTGAAGGACCCCATCAAGCAGAAAATGAAGGAACAATAGGATCCCCCAGGAGGGGAGAAAAAGCTAAACTACCTCAGGAAGTGGATATTTCTAGGAGATGCACACAAAGCACTCCTAACATAACTTAATTTTTATTTATTTCTATTTATTTATTTTTATGCATTAGGAGTAAAGTTTATTTTATTTTAGCAGTAGTTTAATTTTCAGTATTTTAGATTTTATTTAATTATTTTTATTTTTCTTTTAGGATCAAGAATAAAAGAGCAAGATTAAGAGGGAAGACCAGCAAAAGCACGCCAACCATCATGTCGAGTCAGTAGCCAGTGCAGAAAAGTGTAACGACTAGTTGGCCGCCAACGGCTCCGAAAAAAAACGGGCAGAAAAATCTGTAACGTGCACAAGGAAATCGGACCATTGATCATTCAATGCTGCCCCGACACTTCTCGACAGCGCCTATATAAACCACTCACTCATTTCACTTTACTTCACTTCCACCTTTCTGCTACCTCTTATCTTATTCTTTTGTTCTCTCACAATATTTACTTTCTAGTTTTAGTGAAAATACAACCGATCACATGGCTTCAACGTCAACCCAAAATCCCACCTACAGCAGGTTCTGCTTCAAGGTAGACAAAGAGAGATATAGAGCACAATTCTCGAAGCATGCCGTCTGGGAGGAACAAGGCTTCCATTATACGAAGCAAATGGGAGATCGTTGTCTTGATCTCGCCTTGTTCTAAACCATCCACTATAAGGGATGAGAGATGTTCGCTCAACAGCGACATATAGCGAACATCACTATAGTCAGGGAATTTTACTCACATCAGTCCTGCACAGACAAGCCATTCGTCTACGTCCGCAGAGAGGCAGTCAAGCTCAACCCTGCTGTCATCAACAGTTATTATGGCCTTGATATGAATGACAACCCGCATGAGGACTGGAGGCAGTCACTAACGGCTGCCCACTATGAGGAGATCAAGGCCAGAATCCGCAAGCCTAACACACCATGGCTGGGGGCAAACATGTAGGATCTGCCCAGCGCCGCCACCTGCTGCCTGCAGCGATGCTATGGAACACGTTCGTGAATAGGCGCTTGCTGCCCACATCCCACAACTCAATAGTTGATCAGCCGCTCCTCGCCCTAATTTACACATTTTGATGAACCGACCGAACAATATGGGGGAAATCATTTGCACAAAATTATACAACTGCTTCAAGAAGAAGAAGGGCAGGCTGTACTTCCCGTCCCTCATCACAAGCCTCTTCACCAATTTCCGAGTCCCCACAGAGCCCACAGATGAGTTCACAGCCGCAAAGGAGGGCTGGACCAAAAAGGTTCGCATCCAGATGATGCAGGATGCAGAGAAAGAGCCAACAACACCCAGTCAGAGCCTCCACCGCACAGTTTGAAACGCCAGCCGCCCCCGACAGTACTAACGCTGCCCCAGACAAAGAGATCCTCTCGCTGGTCCACACACTCCTCGAACACACAAAACGAATAGAGCAGCAGCAGCTGACCTTCGAGAACTACGTGGGGGAGGCCCAATAGGCCCTTATAACTTATTTCCTATAAAAATTCCCTAGTGATGTGCCCACCATGCTGCCCTTTCCTGATGAGCTTGCAACAGCAACAAGAACACGAAGAACTTCACTTGCCACCACCGCCCGCCAGACAGATAATCAGGTGCCCTCTCCTATGCATTCTCCACAGCACTCAGCTGCCACCCCATCAAAGACTATGGTAGATTCCCCTGAGAGGCACCAGCTGAATCTCTCCCTAGCCTACACAGCAAATACATTAGTAGACTCCTCCTCTTCAGAGGAGATTGAGCAACCGTCGACGGAACTAGAAATAGTAGTAGTTGCAGCAACAACAGCCATCCCTATGGCATTCATCCCTCCGGCAGCACCCACAGAGGAAGGGACAAGGAAGAGGAAGCAACACTAAATAGAAGAAGAACCTGTGGACCTCGAGACAGAATAAGAAGGAAGTGATGCATCTCTCACCGTTCCCCCGGCCGAGTCTCCAGAAGAACCACAGCAGAAACTAAAGAGAGTCCAGCTGCTGCGCAAAGCAAAGACCTCTTCTACTCGAACCGCCGCCAAGGCATCTGCCAAAAGCCGTTTCAACGTCCGAACATCCTCCTCCTCCTCAACTAGCTAGAATCCAACCTCCTCCTAACCCTGGCAAACTTTTATTTTTCTTTATTTTATTTTTGCTAATATTAACATGTATAATTATGATCTTCTTATTTTATGTTTTGTGCATTGAGGGCAACGCCCATCTCGAGTTTGGGGGGGATAACTCTTGCATCATTTTAGGCATTCTTAGTTGCATTTAGATTACATTGTACTTGTCTTAGTAATAATCAGAAAAGAAAAGTTCGTTATGACTTGTGGCTATGATAGGATAGTCGATTACTTTATTTTTGTACCTAACTAAAATTAAACTTAATCTTGGGAAAGAGCATGAAATATAACATAGATCTTTTTCTTTTTACTTGTAAAAGTTGAATATCTTTGTTACTTGTTGAAAGTGTAGAATATTTGATGAACACTGCGTGTAACTCCCCAGGTTTAGGGGTCGGATGTTACTCTGGTAAATCGGGTTCGAGTCGTGGGCTCGTTTTAAAATTTAATTAAGCTTGGGTTTTATTTTAAAAGGATTTAAAATTCATTAATGGCAAAACTATAAATTTAAAAAGTAAGAAAAAAGATGAGTAAAGGGCCTTTTGAAACAAAAAGAAAATAATAAGCTCATCTTCTTCCTTGGCTCTCCTTTTTCATGACTTAAACCCCTCTAAACCCCAAACCATATTCCATTCATTTCCTTCATCAATTCAAGTGTTTTCAACAAGGTAAGACCATTTTTGACTTGTCCTCTCAATTCCTAACACTTTGATGATTTTAGTTTTTGTAAAATGCCATCGTAGATATTTTTCAAGATTTCAAAGTTTGAAGAAAAGTAAGAAACTTTAATGGCTTCTTGGGTTGTTTTTGATTTATAGAGTTAAGTTTTGAACTAACCTTTCCCTAGGGTACATTATATCTCAATTTGGTTGGGTTTTATTAAGAACTCAGAAATTGGGTTTTGAGGTATTTTAAAAGTGTCAAAACTTGGGTTTTTAGCGTTGTTTTATGTTGGAGAGTGGGACTGATGTTATAACAATGTTAGGGAGATATTTTGAGGATGATTGGAGGTGTTTTTGGTATTGGAATTAGTAGTTTTCTGCTGGGTTATTAGGGAGTACGAAAATGAAGAAGTTTAGTTAGCTCACGGGTTGGAAATGTGGTAAATGGGTATTGAAATTGTATCTTGATTGTGACAGTGGTTTTGGGGCTGAATGATTGAGTAAATTGTTGATTTTGATTGACTAGAATCAAGGGAAACCATCAGAGAAGCTTCAGCCACTATTATGGGGAATTTGGAGACTTGAGATTAATGTTTCGGCTTCCGATTGGGTTTCATCGGTGAGTGAAAATGGTTTGAACTTGTTTTGCTTTCGGAATGGGTTCTTGGGGTTTTGGGTTTAGCCTTATGGGATAACCTAAACCCAAGTGTAAGTTTACTAATCCTACATTGATGGTTAAGTGATGATGTATGATTAATTGTTGTGATATTATATGCATTGTGAATTGCTTTTACATCCGTTGTCGTTGTGTAGTCGTTGTTGGTGTCGAGCCTCACAGGATGGTTGTGTAAATAAGGTGTTGTGTAGTCCCACCGGTAGTGACTAGTAGAAGAGTATGTTGATGTGTAGTCCAAACGAAAAACTAATAGTTGAAACAGTGATGTGTAGTCCCACCGTGTTTTGGGTTGTGCTTGTACAAACCTTATAATTGTGTATTTTTGCCTCATTTCGTGCATATAAATGGTTTACTTAACTTTTAAAAAATGTGTTTTGAAAACTACATTGTTGATGAGTTTTTAGAGCTTCGCTCACTAAGCTGTAAAGCTTACACTCTCCTTTTTCCAACATGTAGATCGTTAGAGTTAGGAAGGAAAATGGGCAAGGGAGGAGCTTTTTGGAGTTCTCGAGCAGCTCAACTATTATTTAAGTATTTGTAATAATGCCTAGACAATGGAGGTGTAGATGTTGCGTGTAAAATAGTCTATCGCAATTATAGTGCAAGTATACACGACGCAAGTAGTAAAGTGATACGAAGTATCGGATATCGTCTCCACAGGGATTGGGCTAATGACTTCACCTTATTTCACTGCACAAAGTAAAAGAAATAGTTGAGAGTTGTCACAAATAATAATGTAAAAACGTAAATAAAAGGAATTGAGATATCAAGATAGAGAGAATGGGCTGGTATTGAATTGCTCAGTAGTGCAGGTATTGAATTGCTTAGGATCTCCAGTTCTGTCGTCGCACCCGTCGCCGACAGCACCTGTCGCGGCGTCTGTCCGTTAGCTGTCGCGGCAGCGAACACTAACTCCGTACTTCAAGCTTGGCAAGAATCTCAGATCTGCCTTGCCCTATCCCTAGGCGCAAGTCTGTCGGCAATCACGTCTTTGATGATACCTCCCGGCGTGAATCGAAGGATGAACACCGATGTGTATGAATTCTTCTTTAGCCACTTAACCTCGCCCTATCCCTAGGCACGAGATGGTTCAACTATAAACTAGAGAACGCGCTCTTATCTCTTTCGTATACTTAACTCTCCCGATGCTAAGTAAATGGATAACCTCACAATGCTCTCCCGATGCTCTTGCAAGATATTAAAACCAAGATAAAAGAACTTGAAGTTTATTTTATTGAACTTGAAAAATCCTAAAACAAAGCAACCCTTGCAACTACTTTACAAAACAACCCGTAGCCCTAGGGGGAATTTAGAACATATCGGTGACAGGTAAACGGCAGGGTTTAGGTTTCGGTTATGGGGTAATCGGTTATGCCCTAGGTTTAATCTATGCCCATTATATAAGCTTTGGGCTCAAGTTATCTAAGGTAACAAGGATTACAACTTTAATTAAAACTAAGATTCTAATAAAGACTAAATCTCTAAGGATTCCTACTTTTCAGCCGTCTCCTTGTTTCATGGAAATTCTTCTCCTTGAGCTTTGGCTTGACATATCTTTTGATCCGGGGCTTGGAAAAATATTCGGCTTCCACACGACAGATGAGCAGATTTTTCTCTATCTATCGAGGTCCACTTTACTTTTCCTCTTCATAAATCTGTTGTCACCATGCTGTCACGACAGGTCCATGACAGGTTCATCTTCTTCAGCTGCTTGTCTAGTTTAGCTTTCCTGCTTATCTGCCCTGCGCCTGCCTTTGACATCTACTGTGACAGATACCTGCAAAAATAGCCATCTTTCAGTAGAATCCGTGCCTTTTATATAATTGTGATGTTTTATTGAAAACTAACCTAAATGCAATGCAATGATGCTTGAATGCAGCAGAAATATGGGTTAAAAAGGGTGTAAATAATAGAACTTTTACACACTCAACACACCCCCAAACTTAAGTTTTTGCTTGCCCTCAAGCAATGTAGACTTAAAAGAAAACTGAAAATTTTTGTGTTGGCCTTCAAACAGTGAACTGTCCCTTACCTGTCGCTCATTCTCTATGGCGGCAGCAACCTGTCGGAAAGGTTAGGATCTGTCCGGAATCTTCCTATAGCTCTCGTGCAGTGTGTGCATGCTTGTGAACAGTTATATGCTAAGACTCTCTTAGTTTCACTAGAATATTCAACTCCTTAACTCGAATTTTTTGCCAAAGTTTACTTTCTTTTAGAAGGCACATTTTCATGTTTCTTTTTCTTCTATTTTCAAGCTAAGTTTTTCTAGAGCCAGTTTCGGGCACCTCTAGTTAGCTTCCTAGAGCCGGTTTCGGGCACCTCTAGGTTTTTTTTTTGAATTTCTTGTGCTAAACTTCTTTCCTAGAGCCAGTGTTAGGCACCTCTAGGGGCTATCCAAGTTCTAAGCTTCCTATTCTAGTTTGGCTAAAAGAAATCTAAGCAATATAACAGTCACAAAAGTGTTTAAGTTTTTAGAACTATAGAAAGGCTCTAAACTTTTCCTTAACATGTCCTACAGATGCTGCCACGACAGAGCCGTCATGACAAGTAAGTTAACTTCATAGTTTTAAGCCAACAGTTTAAATTTTCTTTTTTTTTGAAAGATAAAAGAAAATAAATAACTAAGAAGACACAACAATTAATTAAAAGATGTGCTAAAGACTCCATTAAATATGGAGGGTTGCCACCCCCAAACTCGAGGGTTGCATTGCCCTCAATGCAAAATGACACAAAAACAAACAAAGAAAAACACGATAAATAAAAGTACATCACAAATATATAAGGGCAGGCAACAATAAGAGGAGAAAAGGAAAGAAAAACTTAAATTTTATTCGTTGTTCTCGCTGCTGATGCTGACGCGGATCTGATGGCGGCGTCTGCGTTGGGTAGGTGGCTGGGCAGGTTCCGGAGCAGGTTGATCAACAGGTTCATCAGCCTGTTGAGGTACAGGTTCTTCCTCCGGTTGGGGGACAGGGTTGTCAGCAGGTTGAAGGGCAGGTGGCTCCACTAGTCGGACATCAGAACTGCTGCTGTTGTCCCAGCTGCTACTCGTGATGGCTTTGGACAGCCTTCTCTTGTTGGCCACATGCTTAATACGTTTTACCCGCGTGAAGGCGCTGTCCAAATTCCTCCGGACAAGAGGGCTGTCATCAGTGGCAGCTCGCTTGGTGCCTCGAGGGGAGGTGTCTGCCGGTGGGCTGCCGGCTGCTGTCGGGGATGGTGTGGAGGAGGCAGATTCTCCGTGGGGAGAGACAGGTGGTGTGGGAGTGGGGGAGGGGATATTGAAATAACGGGCGGGGAAGGTGGGGAAAATGACATCCGGAAAATTCAAAGTATTGGTAATGAAATTTACCGTTGCATTGGAGAAGTCACGGATGAAAGTCATCAAACCCATCTGGCGCTCCTCTATCCTCAAGATGGCAGCAAGGATGTGGGCGTTCTGATCTGCCGGAGCGGTGTTGGTGGCAGCTTCTGGGGCAGGTTCGGTGGCAGGTTCATCATCAGACTCAGCAGGAGGGGCGTTTGGATCGAAGGCGTTGAGGGGCGATACGACGATGATCTCCATAAGGCTGGAGATGTTGCTGTCTGTCCAGCCGCTGCCCTTCTTGATTTTGTCTGAAGGGTCCTCCGGTACGGCAGCGCAGCGGCAGAGGGCAGTGATGGTGAAGGGCAGGCAGAGTCGTGAATCTGATCGGAAGGTACAATCGAGAATGTTGTCCCGCATGTACCTGCCCACATTGATCGGCCTGTCATGCATGATAGAGTGGATGAGGGCCAACCGCTGTCTGTTGACTGTCGTATGGTGGGACGAGGGCAGGATACGCTTTTTGATAAAAGCATTCCATAGTTTTGCCTCGGGGAGTAGTTCTGCCCTATTGACGGAGTTGGGGTTCTTCTTGCTGGTGCTCCAGGTCGTGCCTGCCTCTGTCAACTCCCTCATGATAGCATCATGTCCGGCAGCGTCGAGGGTGTCCCAAAATTGTTGATGAGCATCGTCATTGGGGCCAAAAAAGAGGCCGAATACATGGTTGATGCTGCTGGCGGTGAAAGGAACTGTCACTCCTCGGACGATGACAGATGTCGCAGTCTTACTTTCGATCGCTACATAAAATTCCCTGACCAGAGTGTCGTTAAGCTCTGTCGGCTGCTCGGCAAAGTCCTCCCAAAGTTGTGCTGCTATGGCCTTCATAATGAACGGCCGGAGTCCAAAAAGAGGAGCATCTCTGTTATAGATGAAGCTCCGTTCCTCCCATAGTTCCTTGTTAGCGAACGGAGATGCTGCTGCTGAAGAAGAAGCGGCAGCAGCATTCTGACGGGTTTGTCGTGAAGACATTTTTGGTTGCAAGGGCTGAAAAAGAGAAAGAAAGTAGATAAAACTAGAAGGGAATAACAAGAGAGAAAATCAGAAGTGATGAAAAATGAAAAGGGGAAGGGGTTTATATAGCGGTCGAGTAGCTGCCCATTTAATGCTGCAACGGCAGGCGGGAATAACGGGGCGGCAGATTGGATATTGCGTGTCTGACGCGTCTGACACACATTAATGCGTCTGCTGTGCGTCTGCCGCACGCTTCTTCGTCTGCTGTGCGTCTGTTGACAGCCTGTCAAATCCGTCTGCGCCGGCAGCCGAAACGACATGTTACCATAAATGGGCTTTATTGGGCTGGTGGATGAGCGGTGGGCTTAGGCCACTTCTTCTTTCTCACCTGACTCCTTTATTTCCTAAAAACTGAAATTAAAAACAAAACATTATTAAAATAAATCTAATTCCTAATAAATAATAATAATAAAATAAAATAAATATAAAAACTAGGTTAAATTAGGGATGCCTTGTGGGGCATCACCTAAGGTAACCACTTCCTGTATTCCTGGGGCTTCAGTCCCCTGATAATGCTTGAGGCGTTGTCCATTGACTTTGAATTGGTGCACGTCCTTTAATGATTGAATTGTAATGGCACCATGGGGGAAAACTTGAATCACTTGGAACGGACCGGACCATCTAGATTTAAGCTTCCCTGGGAAGAGTTTCAATCTAGAATTAAACAACAATACAAGCTGCCCTGGGCAGAACTGTCGTGGCAGCAACTTTTTGTCATGCCACTTCTTTGTTTTCTCTTTGTATATTCTTGCGTTGTCGTAGGCCATCGTCTGTATTTCATCGATCTCATTCAAATCTAACAGCCTTTTCTGGCCTGCCTTGTCCAAGTCCATATTTACTGCCTTGATTGCCCAATATGCCTTGTGCTCTATCTCGACAGGCAGGTGGCAGGTTTTCCCATAGATCAATCGGAATGGAGACATGCCCAATGGAGTTTTGAAAGTTGTCCTGTATGCCCATAGTGCATCATTCAGAAGTAGAGACCAATCTTTCCTAGTTGGTTTAACCATCTTTTCAAGAATGTTCTTCACTTCCCTGTTGGAAATTTCAGCCTGTCCATTGGTCTGTGGGTGGTATGCTGTTGCGATCCTGTGCTTGACACCATATTTCTTCAAGGCGGCAGCAATTACCCTGTTATCGAAATGTCTCCCTTCATCACTGATAATCGCTCTAGGGATGCCAAATCTAGAAGAGATGTTTTTGTGAAAAAACTTTTGGACCGTTTTGGCATCATTCTTTTGAGTTGCGATTGCTTCTACCCACTTGGAGACATAATCTACTGCTAGGAGGATGTAAAGATTTCCACACGAAGATGGAAAAGGTCCCATAAAATCAATCCCCCAAACGTCGAAGATTTCGACTTCTAAAATATTCTGCAGTGGCATCTCGTTTCTCCTCGAGATATTACCTGTCCGCTGGCACCTGTCACAATTTTGTAAAATTCCTGTGCGTCCTTATACAGTGTCAGCCAGTAGAACCCTGACTGCAGCACCTTGGCAGCAGTTTTATTGCCTCCTAAGTGTCCTCCATATTGCGAAGCATGACAGTGATGGAGAAGGTCTTCTTGTTCTTCTTGTGGTACACATCTCCTTATAACCTGATCTGCGCACATTTTGAAAAGAAGAGGTTCGTCCCAATAATAATGTTTAACATCATTTTGAAACCTCTTCCTGGCTTGATAAGTAAGATCAGAAGGTAATATTCCGCTAACTATAAAATTAACGAAATCAGCATACCAGGGAAGGTTAGAAGACTTACCTGCCGCCATGGCTGTCGCGACAGCTATTGCGACAGCAAAGAGCTGCTCATCTGGGAAGGTCTCTAGTATGTGTGTCTCATCTACAGGTAGACTCTGTCCCATCTCCAACCTCGACAAGTGATCTGCCACCTGATTTTCTGTCCCCTTTTTGTCTTTGATTTCAAGGTCGAACTCTTGTAATAGCAAGATCCATCGTATCAACCTAGGCTTTGCATCCTTCTTTGCGAACAAGTACTTAAGGGCAGAATGATCGGTGTGCACTATTACCTTCATTCCAAGTATATAAGAACGAAACTTGTCGATGGAGAACACCACAGCTAACAGCTCTTTTTCTGTGGTGGTATAATTCACTTGGGCATCATTCAATGTTTTGCTGGCATAATATATGACATGAAACATCATGTCCTTGCGCTGCCCAAGTGCTGCCCCGACAGCATAGTCACTAGCATCACACATAATTTCAAACGGTTGCGTCCAGTCTGGTGGCTGTACTATGGGGGCTGTCACTAGCTTTTCCTTCAGAACCTTGAATGCTTCAGTACATTCTTCATTAAAGTCAAAGGGTCGGTTCTGCTCTAAGAGGTGACATAGGGGTTTCGTGATTTTTGAGAAATTTGCAATAAATCTCCTATAAAAACCAGCATGCCCTAAAAAACTCCTAATGCCCTTGACTGTGGTTGGCGGCGGCAGCTTCTCTATGACTTCAATCTTTGCCCTGTCGACCTCTATCCCACGGCAGCTAATCTTATGGCCTAAAACTATCCCTTCATCTACCATAAAATGGCATTTTTCCCAATTAAGAACAAGATTAGCTTTTTCACATCTTTCAAGTACCTTTTTAAGGTTGCCGAGGCAGCTCTCAAAATCGTCTCCAAAGACGGAAAAATCATCCATGAAAATTTCGAGGAAGTCCTCTACCATGTCGGAGAATATTGCCATCATGCACCTTTGGAAGGTGGCAGGTGCGTTACATAGGCCGAACGGCATCCTGCTAAATGCGTATGTTCCGTAAGGGCATGTGAAAGTCGTTTTCTCTTGGTCCTCCGGTGCAATAGCAATTTGATTATATCCTGAATAACCATCAAGAAAACAATAGTAAGGTTTACCCGCTAATCTATCAAGCATTTGATCAATAAAGGGTAAAGGAAAGTGGTCTTTTCGGGTAGCTTTGTTAAGCTTCCGATAGTCCATACAAACCCTCCAACCGGTCACAGTCCTGGTTGGGATTAACTCATTGTTTTCGTTGGTTATCACGGTCATGCCTCCTGTAACCCCCGTAGCCCGGTCTAGACGGTTGACCCGAACTACGAAGATTACACGGGGAAAACCAAAGTCAACCCGAAAGTCAACCTTGATTAACGACCCTTTTTTTTCTTTTTAATCCTGTCTAGATGCATATTAACCTTAAGTGTGATCATACAAACAACATATCAAAAGATCACAAACATCAGAGATCAAACAGGGACCCAATTGAACAAATTACAACTTTAGGGACCAAATTGTAAATTCTGATAAATTAAGGGACTTAGCCCAAATTAAAGTTACCATCTTGAAATTAGTCAGGTTCCATGCTTCTCTGTGAAATTTCAGCTTAAAAGGACATCCGCAGCTCATGCAATTGATCACACAAGATTTGGGACCGAAACGCAAACATTTCAAAACATGTAACTACCATGTCAGCCCCCTAACGGTCGACCGTTCCGAAACAGGCTAGCCCTGTTCCGAAACACGGGCCGTTCCGAAACGGGTTCCGGAACATGGCCTCGGCAGAGGCTAAACCGTTTCGAAACGGTGCATACCGTTTCGGACGCCTGGGTTCATGCAAGGCACCCGTTCCGAAACGGTACACCCCAGTTCCGAAACGCCTGCACAAAGACAAGCAACCAAGCATACTAGATCATGCAATTGGACACTCAAACGTGCTCCGAACATCACCAAACTTTACCAGCATGCAATTAAATATATTTAAGACATCCAAGCATCATCAAATCAGCAAGATAACATCTCATGCAAAAAGCCCCAAATTCAAGGTCATGCTTCCTACACAAGCTAACATTCAAGCCTTAAACCTTCAAAAGCAAGCAATAGAAATTCAATCCAAAAGCCAGCAACATCAACCACATGCAACATATTTAGGGAGTCATAAACACCTCCCAAAACAAATACATTGGTCCCCCATTGCCAAAAACGTACAAAAGCTAAAACATTTATAAAACCTTCATACATTGAGCTTTACTTGTACTTGTTTGCTTGCCTCCTCTTGCTGCCCTCAATGCACTCTAATGCTCTGCATTATTGAATCAAGAAAACGAGAGAGCGTAAGCCAAAGCTTAGTGAGGAGTGCTCTTTAAAAACCATTCAATAATGCATTTTAAACCATTTGTAAATCATGCTTGTAAACAACCTTTACACATGCTCAAAGCATACTTTAAATCAAGCAATAACATGCTTCCACATTTCATTTAAACTAGCATCTCATGCTTCAACATAAACATCAAATCATGCATCTCATGCATCTCATGTACAAAACATGTCATATTGGCTCAAGTGATACATTTCATTTAGAAATCAAGTTCAACAACTTTCCCCAAGGACTTTTAAACACCTTGGACCCCAAGGACTTTTAAACACCTTGGCCATGGACTTTTAAACACCATGAATGGACCACACAAGGACTTTTAACCACCTTTGTGTCCGTAGCTTGAAATACCCCAAGTACTTTTAAACACCTTGGCCCCAAGGACTTTTAAACACCTTGGCCCCATGGACTTTTAACCACCATGGAAAGGAGCACCTAAGGACTTTTAACCACCTTAGTGTCCGCAACAAGATTCATCCAAGGACTTTTAACCACCTTGATGATCTTAGATAACAAGGCTCACTCAAGGACTTTTAACCACCTTAGTGACCTTCACTTTTACAAACCATCACTTGCCAACACACACTTTATACATCATGTAACCCACTGTTTTAAAGCATTTAAAACAAGCCATTTCATCATGCATTTCAAAGCATTAAATCATCATTTAACAATGCATAAAACAAGGTACTCTTACCTAGAGACACCTTCAACACATGGCTTAAAACACCAACATAAATCATGCTAAAACATCAGCAATTAACATGCTCAAACATGCTTTCCAAAACAGTAGCAAATCATGCAAAATCATCATTTCACATTTCATCAAAACATGGCCACCACTTTAAGAGAGTAATCCGAAAACTTACACTTGAGCTTAGCAAAGTTGTTTAGACTTAAACTAAGCTCCCAAAACCTTCAACCTTTGGTTTAAAAGCTGAAAATCCATTTTTCACTCACCGATTACCAATCAAGCCTAGCCAACAAGCTTTCCAAGCTTCCGAAACCTTCCGAAAACACCTCCAAAACTCAAGGATCAACCTCCCCTGTTTCAAGCACATAAAAACAGAACATTAATGCATCCTTATGTATTAAAACACCAGCAACAACAACACAACTCGCTGCTCACCACAAATCTAACAATTTGGCTACCAAACACAACCGAAATCATCTCCAAACACTTCCAAAACTTAACCCAGCCAAGATCCATCACTTCTAACCATTTTTATACATCACATAACATGCAAAAAGATCACAACCACGTCCTTATACCTCCAGGTATAACAGATCACCAATAACACTCCAAAAACAACCAAAAACTCAAGCCAACCTTAGGAAATTCAACCTATCCGGGATTGCATTGATTAAACCTCAACTTCTAATCATTTTATCATTCATTTAACATCAATTTAACACCTCAAAACCCTGCTTAAACAGATCACACGAAATTTTCACCAAAATCACCAAATCTTGCATTTTAGCCAAAAATCAAGATCTCAATTGAAAAGCCTTTAATAAAACATGAATCAAGGATTGAGAACTTAGGAATTTCAGTAAAGAACTGATAGTTTAGAGGAGAAGGACGTTCTTACCTCCAAACTTGAATTTCTCCCTTTTAGAGCCAAAATGCTTGATGAATCAACTTGTAAATTGTGAGGTTTTGATGATGAGATGATTAGAAATCAAATGAGAGTTGAAATGAGAGATTAAGAAGTCAAAATCAGAGAAAGAAATCTGAGGAAATCTTGTTTGGGTAGAGAGAAAATGAGAGAAAAGAGAATTTGAGAGAAAATAGAAAAATTAGTTAAGAATTGGTTAAAATGATTTCCCTCTCTTTTCTTAATCTTTAAAAATCAGATTTTAGACTTAAAATATCTTAGAAAAATCTGGAGAAATCCTTTTTGGAATAATAGCTCCTTAAAGATTCAAAGTTTCAATCCTTTGTAAAACTGTCCCGCAACTTTCAAAAATTACATTTTGGTCACTAGCCAAAATGTCAACCTTCCGAACCTCATTTTCCAAAATTGATTTCACAGTTCACTTTTATATATTAAAAGATGATTTTAGAATATTTTTCCATATTTTTAGTGCAACCCGAACTAGGTTTTCCTAACTTCCCTCTTATATATTCGATCAGCACTTTGACCAACCGGTCAACGCCCAAGACTTCCAAGCCCAAAACCGGGGCGTTACAACTCTCCCCCCCTTAAGAAATTTCGTCCTCGAAATTTACCTGAAGGAAAGAGATAAGGAAACTGCTTCAGCATATCCTCCTTCCGCTCCCACGTGGCTTCCTCAACACCGCGATGTTTCCACAGCACCTTCACCAACTCAATGGTCTTGCCACGGAGAACCTTGCTATCTGAACCCAGAATCTTCACCGGTTCCTCATCATAGGTCAAATCTGGATTCAATTCCACCTCCTCCACAGGCAACACATGCGAAGGATCAGATCGATACCTCCGGAGCATAGAAACATGGAACACATCATGAATCTTCTCCAGCTCCTGAGGTAACCTCAACCGATACGCAACAGGACCAACACGCTCAACAACCTCATACGGTCCAATGTATCTAGGGCTCAGCTTACCCTTCCGCCCAAACCTCATCACCTTCTTCCAAGGCGAAACCTTCAAGAACACGCGATCACCTACCGCAAACTCTATCTCCCTACGCTTCAAATCCGCGTAAGACTTCTGCCGATCAGAAGCAGCCTTCAACCTCTCACATATGAGCTTCACCTTCTCGGTGGTACCTTTCAACAAAGCAGGCATCGAAACCAACTTTTGACCAGTTTCAGCCCAACACAGAGGAGTCCTACACTTCCTCCCATACAGAGCCTCATAAGGTGCCATCTGTATACTTGCCTGAAAACTGTTGTTGTAAGCGAACTCAACCAAAGGCAGATGCTTCTCCCAAGAACCTTGAAACTCTATCACGCAGCATCTCAACATATCCTCCAAAATCTGAATAACTCGCTCAGACTGGCCATCCGACTGGGGATGATAGGATGTACTGAAATGCAACCTTGTACCCAAAGCTTGATGCAAACACTGCCAAAAATGCGACGTGAACCTCGGATCCCTATCCGACACGATCGACTTAGGCACACCATGCAACCTCACAACCTCAGCAACGTACAGGTCTGCCAGCTTATCCAAGGAAAACGTAGTATGCACAGGCAAGAAATGTGCACACTTCGTCAGGCGATCCACAATCACCCAAACAGAATTCTTCTTCGACGGAGACAAAGGTAAACCAGATACAAAATCCATGGTAACCCTCTCCCACTTCCATTCAGGGATTTTCAACGGTTGCAACAAACCAGAAGGAACCTGATGTTCAGCCTTAACTCGCTGACACACCAAACACTTGCTCACGAACTCTGCCACATCCTTCTTCAAGCCCACCCAATAGTACTCATCACGAAGATCGCGATACATCTTTGTACTACCAGGATGCATAGCAAAAGGACTACTATGACCTTCAGCTAGAATAGCACGCCTCAACTCAGCATCTGCAGGCACTACTATCCGATTACCAAAACACAACACCCCATCCTCATTAAAACAGAAATCCGAAGGTCTACCCTCCGCGATATCCTGAACATGAGACACCAAGGAATCATCCAACAACTGCTTATCCTTGATCAACTGAACCAACGAAGGTTTCACTTGCAACTCAGCAACAAGACCACCATCCTGCGATATACTCAAGCTAGCAAACATAGCTCTCAGCTCAACAGCTACCTTCCTACTCAAGGCATCCGCAACAACATTGGCCTTTCCAGGATGATACTCTAGCGTCAGATCATAATCTTTGAGCAACTCCAACCAACGTCGCTGCCTGAGATTCAACTCCTTCTGAGACATCAGATACCTCAAACTCTTGTGATCCGTGTACACCGTACACTTCTCACCATACAGATAATGCCTCCAGATCTTCAGAGCAAAAACCACTGCAGCCAACTCAATATCATGCGTAGGATAATTGCGCTCATGCACCTTCAACTGCCGCGACGCATAAGCCACAACCTTACCCTCTTGCATCAGCACACACCCCAAACCAACATAGGATGCATCACTGTAGACTACAAACTCTTTCCCTGATTCAGGCTGAATCAAGATAGGAGCTTGCATCAAAGCCAACTTCAGCTTCTCAAAGGCTTGCTGTCTCGCTTCTGTCCACTCATACCTAACATCTTTCTGCAGCAACTTCGTCAAAGGAGCAGCAATCTTGGAAAAACCATCCACAAACCTTCGGTAGTATCCTGCCAAACCAAGGAAACTACGAACCTCCTGAACAGACTTAGGAACTTTCCAGTTCATCACCGCTTCAATCTTCTGAGGATCAACACGAATCCCCTCAGCTGAGACCACATGCCCAAGAAAAACAACCTCTCTAAGCCAAAACTCACACTTGCTCAATTTAGCATAAAGCTGATTCTCCAACAAAGCTTGCAACACAACCCTCAAATGCTCTTCGTGCTCTTCCTCAGTACGCGAGTACACAAGGATATCATCAATGAACACCACAACAAACTTGTCCAGGTATTCATGAAAAACACGATTCATCATGTCCATGAAAGCAGCAGGAGCATTTGTCAAACCAAACGGCATCACAAGGAACTCATAATGCCCATACCTTGTCCTGAAAGCTGTCTTAGGCACATCCACATCCTTCACCTTCAATTGATAATACCCTGACCTCAAGTCAATCTTAGAGAACACAGCAGCTCCCCGAAATTGATCAAAGAGATCATCAATCCTCGGCAAAGGATACCGATTCTTGATAGTCAACTTGTTCAGCTGACGGTAATCAATGCACATCCTCATCGTGCCATCTTTCTTCTTCACAAACAAGACAGGAGCACCCCAAGGCGAAACACTCGGCCGGATGAAACCACGATCAAGCAACTCTTGCAACTGCGTCTTCAGCTCCTTCAGCTCCTTAGGTGCCATTCTATAGGGAGTAATGGACACAGGAGTGGTATTCTCATACAACTCAATACCAAACTCCACCTCGCGATTAGGAGGTAAACCAGGCAACTCCTCAGGAAAAACATCAGGAAACTCCTTCACAACCCTGATATCCTGCACCCTCAGCTCCTTCGAACTAGGATTCATCACAAAAGCCAGAAAAGCTTCACAACCTTGCCTCAGCATCCTGCTCGCCTCCAAGGTAGAAACAACATTGGCAAGAAACTTCACATTCTCGCCAACCACCACCACTTCATAATCATCCGCAAGCCTAAGCGAAACCCGCTTATTCTCACAATCCACAACAGCACGATGCTCAGCAAGCCAATCCATACCAAGGATCACATCAAAACCATAAAAGGGCAACTCCATAAGATCAACAAGAAAGACATGCTCTTGAACAACCAAAGGACACCTTTTATAAAGCTTACGAGTCACAACAGTTTCACCAAAAGAACTAGTGACTCTAACACCAACATCCAAGGACTCAACAGGCAAACCAAGCAACTCAGCATGCTCACGAAGAATGTATGAATGCGTAGATCCAGAATCAATCAAAGAAAGCAATGACAAGGATTGCAAAGTAAAGGTACCTGCAATCACATCTGCATCATTCCTTCCCTCGCGCTGAGCATACACCCTCGCTTGGCCTCCACCCTCAGGTTGAATAGCCACAACATGAGCTACACCGCGCCCACCTTCCTCTCGCCTCTAAAAATTACCACGGCCGCGGCCACGACCTCTCTGCGATGCTGCAACAACAGGAGCACGCTCTTGACCACCAGCCATCCTCGGACAATCACGTCTCAGATGATCAGCAGAACCACAGTTCCAGCACTCATAACCAACTGCTATCACAGGAGCTTGCACCTCCCTCCCAGCACGAGGACAGTCACGCTTCAAGTGACCACGGGAACCACAAATCCAACAAGCACTAGGGTCAGCTCTAGCATTGCCGCCCCTAGTAGGTGCACCTCCACCTCTCTTAGACGAGGACTGAAACCTCTGATCACACCCTCTCTTGTTCCGTCCACCGGAACTATACTCAGCAGCTCTCTTTCCAGAACTAGCTCCAGCACCCTTAGCAGACAAACTCAGGTTCATCTCAATGTCCTTCGATCGACTAACCAACATATCGAAATCATTGTACTCAGCAGCTAACATATAGGTCTTAACCTCCGTCACCAAACCATAACGGAACCTTTCGCACCTTTCGCGCTCATCAGGTACCAACTCCGGTGCATACTGGCTAAGACGTACGAACTGTACCTCATACTCAGCCACACTCATGTTCCCTTGGGTCAGAGACATGAATTCACGCTTCTTTTCATCCAGATATCTAACTCCCAGATATCTCCTCTTGAACGCATGCTGAAAGAACGTCCATGTAACATCAGCATCAGCCATCCCAGAGATTGTGGTCGTCCACCACGTATAAGCATCACCTTGCAGCAGTGACACCACACATCCCAGCTTCTGCACATCAGTGCAACTCATTTGTCCCAAGACACGCTTGGTACTCTCCAACCACGCTTCAGACCTCTCAGCTGACATACCCCTAAACTCAGTCCCACCAAGACTGCGCAAACGTTCCAAGGGTAGTCTAGCACCAGCATCTCCCTGATGCCCAGCTCCTTGAGCTCCAGCTACTGCTGCTCGAAACGCACCCGCAATAGCTTGTACAAGCACAGACATGTCAGGTATCGCTTGCCCCTGACCAGCTTCAGGTCCTGCAGCTCCAGCACCAACTGCCTCAGCTCCAGCTCCAGCTCTTTCCCTCTCCGCACCACCACCACCAGGTGGAGGAGGAGGTATCACAGCACTACCAGTGTGCTCATCATTCACATTCCCCTCCGGGGTCGTAGCTCTCGCGCTACTCCTTAACTCTCTACGTGGTGCCATACTTTACCATGCATAACAATACAAAATAAACAAGTCAGAACCAGCAAGGTAAGCAAATTCCAAGTATTCAAGCTCAATTTCTTTCAAAAACAACATCATCCCTTTAGCTTTTGTTTGGCAATGGGTACCCTCATCATGCATCATCACAACATGCATCACATACACATCATCATATCATAACACTGAACATGCTTTCACTCAACAAGCATACCAACCAAACCATGCTTCAATCATGCATTCACACATTCCCAATTACTCGAGAACTCAGCTCTGATACCACCAAATGTAACCCCCGTAGCCCGGTCTAGACGGTTGACCCGAACTACGAAGATTACACGGGGAAAACCAAAGTCAACCCGAAAGTCAACCTTGATTAACGACCCTTTTTTTTTCTTTTTAATCCTGTCTAGATGCATATTAACCTTAAGTGTGATCATACAAACAACATATCAAAAGATCACAAACATCAGAGATCAAACAGGGACCCAATTGAACAAATTACAACTTTAGGGACCAAATTGTAAATTCTGATAAATTAAGGGACTTAGCCCAAATTAAAGTTACCATCTTGAAATTAGTCAGGTTCCATGCTTCTCTGTGAAATTTCAGCTTAAAAGGACATCCGCAGCTCATGCAATTGATTACACAAGATTTGGGACCGAAACGCAAACATTTCAAAACATGTAACTACCATGTCAGCCCCCTAACGGTCGACCGTTCCGAAACAGGCTAGCCCTGTTCCGAAACACGGGCCGTTCCGAAACGGGTTCCGGAACATGGCCTCGGCAGAGGCTAAACCGTTTCGAAACGGTGCATACCGTTTCGGACGCCTGGGTTCATGCAAGGCACCCGTTCCGAAACGGTACACCCCAGTTCCGAAACGCCTGCACAAAGACAAGCAACCAAGCATACTAGATCATGCAATTGGACACTCAAACGTGCTCCGAACATCACCAAACTTTACCAGCATGCAATTAAATATATTTAAGACATCCAAGCATCATCAAATCAGCAAGATAACATCTCATGCAAAAAGCCCCAAATTCAAGGTCATGCTTCCTACACAAGCTAACATTCAAGCCTTAAACCTTCAAAAGCAAGCAATAGAAATTCAATCCAAAAGCCAGCAACATCAACCACATGCAACATATTTAGGGAGTCATAAACACCTCCCAAAACAAATACATTGGTCCCCCATTGCCAAAAACGTACAAAAGCTAAAACATTTATAAAACCTTCATACATTGAGCTTTACTTGTACTTGTTTGCTTGCCTCCTCTTGCTGCCCTCAATGCACTCTAATGCTCTGCATTATTGAATCAAGAAAACGAGAGAGCGTAAGCCAAAGCTTAGTGAGGAGTGCTCTTTAAAAACCATTCAATAATGCATTTTAAACCATTTGTAAATCATGCTTGTAAACAACCTTTACACATGCTCAAAGCATACTTTAAATCAAGCAATAACATGCTTCCACATTTCATTTAAACTAGCATCTCATGCTTCAACATAAACATCAAATCATGCATCTCATGCATCTCATGTACAAAACATGTCATATTGGCTCAAGTGATACATTTCATTTAGAAATCAAGTTCAACAACTTTCCCCAAGGACTTTTAAACACCTTGGACCCCAAGGACTTTTAAACACCTTGGCCATGGACTTTTAAACACCATGAATGGACCACACAAGGACTTTTAACCACCTTTGTGTCCGTAGCTTGAAATACCCCAAGGACTTTTAAACACCTTGGCCCCAAGGACTTTTAAACACCTTGGCCCCATGGACTTTTAACCACCATGGAAAGGAGCACCTAAGGACTTTTAACCACCTTAGTGTCCGCAACAAGATTCATCCAAGGACTTTTAACCACCTTGATGATCTTAGATAACAAGGCTCACTCAAGGACTTTTAACCACCTTAGTGACCTTCACTTTTACAAACCATCACTTGCCAACACACACTTTATACATCATGTAACCCACTGTTTTAAAGCATTTAAAACAAGCCATTTCATCATGCATTTCAAAGCATTAAATCATCATTTAACAATGCATAAAACAAGGTACTCTTACCTAGAGACACCTTCAACACATGGCTTAAAACACCAGCATAAATCATGCTAAAACATCAGCAATTAACATGCTCAAACATGCTTTCCAAAACAGTAGCAAATCATGCAAAATCATCATTTCACATTTCATCAAAACATGGCCACCACTTTAAGAGAGTAATCCGAAAACTTACACTTGAGCTTAGCAAAGTTGTTTAGACTTAAACTAAGCTCCCAAAACCTTCAACCTTTGGTTTAAAAGCTGAAAATCCATTTTTCACTCACCGATTACCAATCAAGCCTAGCCAACAAGCTTTCCAAGCTTCCGAAACCTTCCGAAAACACCTCCAAAACTCAAGGATCAACCTCCCCTGTTTCAAGCACATAAAAACAGAACATTAATGCATCCTTATGCATTAAAACACCAGCAACAACAACACAACTCGCTGCTCACCACAAATCTAACAATTTGGCTACCAAACACAACCGAAATCATCTCCAAACACTTCCAAAACTTAACCCAGCCAAGATCCATCACTTCTAACCATTTTTATACATCACATAACATGCAAAAAGATCACAACCACGTCCTTATACCTCCAGGTATAACAGATCACCAATAACACTCCAAAAACAACCAAAAACTCAAGCCAACCTTAGGAAATTCAACCTATCCGGGATTGCATTGATTAAACCTCAACTTCTAATCATTTTAGCATTCATTTAACATCAATTTAACACCTCAAAACCCTGCTTAAACAGATCACACGAAATTTTCACCAAAATCACCAAATCTTGCATTTTAGCCAAAAATCAAGATCTCAATTGAAAAGCCTTTAATAAAACATGAATCAAGGATTGAGAACTTAGGAATTTCAGTAAAGAACTGATAGTTTAGAGGAGAAGGACGTTCTTACCTCCAAACTTGAATTTCTCCCTTTTAGAGCCAAAATGCTTGATGAATCAACTTGTAAATTGTGAGGTTTTGATGATGAGATGATTAGAAATCAAATGAGAGTTGAAATGAGAGATTAAGAAGTCAAAATCAGAGAAAGAAATCTGAGGAAATCTTGTTTGGGTAGAGAGAAAATGAGAGAAAAGAGAATTTGAGAGAAAATAGAAAAATTAGTTAAGAATTGGTTAAAATGATTTCCCTCTCTTTTCTTAATCTTTAAAAATCAGATTTTAGACTTAAAATATCTTAGAAAAATCTGGAGAAATCCTTTTTGGAATAATAGCTCCTTAAAGATTCAAAGTTTCAATCCTTTGTAAAACTGTCCCGCAACTTTCAAAAATTACATTTTGGTCACTAGCCAAAATGTCAACCTTCCGAACCTCATTTTCCAAAATTGATTTCACAGTTCACTTTTATATATTAAAAGATGATTTTAGAATATTTTTCCATATTTTTAGTGCAACCCGAACTAGGTTTTCCTAACTTCCCTCTTATATATTCGATCAGCACTTTGACCAACCGGTCAACGCCCAAGACTTCCAAGCCCAAAACCGGGGCGTTACACCTCCTTTCTTGGGATCACATTGCACCGGGCTTACCCATTTGCTATCGGAGATGGCGTAAATAATACCAGCATCTAACCATTTAATTATTTCTTTACGCACTACCTCCTTCATTGCAAGGTTTAACCGCCTTTGGGCATCAATAGTCGGCTTATGATCTTTCTCCAGGAGGATTTTGTGCATACAGATTGCCGGACTAATGCCCTGAATGTCTGCTATCGTCCATCCTATCGCCCTTTTATGCTGCCTCAACATGTCGATCAGCTGTCGTTCCAGTTCCTGCGGCAGCTTAGCAGAGATGATTACGGGCAGTGTGTTATCACAACCAAGATAAGCATATTTAAGCTGCCCTGGCAGGGGCTTAAGTTCTAAGACAGGTGGTTCAACAGTAGATGGTTTTTGGATTAAATGGTTATCCGAAGTGTAGTTCAAAGGTTCGAATAACTTACCTGGACGATGGTCTAACCAGTCTACCTCCTCATGACCTTCCGTATCAGATGTATCGGAATCAGAGGAGTCGCTGTCGTCGGTGCTGTCGTCGTTGCTGTCGTCATTGCTGTCGTGACAGGTCTGTAGATGGTTGTCGCAGCAGTGACCAAATTTTATATCACGGCAGCCCGACCTGATGCAGGGTTGATCAAAGGTCACCTCAATGATGGCCTTGCATTCCTCATCCACATCAGCATGTTTCATCGCTTGGAGAACATTCAACTTAATTTCTTGATCGTTCACGTGCATGGTGAGTTCTCCTTTCTCCACATCAATCAATGATCTGCCCGTGGCTAAGAAGGGTCGCCCAAGGATGACTGGTGCGTTCTCATCTGCCTAACAATCTAAAATAAGAAAGTCAGCAGGAAAAATAAGTTTATCCACTCTTACCAAGATGTCTTCAATTTTTCCCTCGGGGTGAACGTAAGAGCGGTCGGCTAGCTGTAGGGTAACTGTCGTGGGCCGCGCCTTGCCAATACCTAGTTTCTGAAAAACAGATTTGGGCATTAGATTAACACTAGCACCGAGATCACAAAGTGCCTTACCCACAAATTTATCGCCGATTACGCAAGGTATGAGGAAACTTCCTGGATCCTTCTTTTTCTGGGGTGGTTGCCGATGAAGAATACTCATGCAACCTTCTTGCATCCTTACCGTTTCAAATTCCCCAAGTTTAGATTTTTTAGACATGACATCCTTGAGAAATTTAGCATAACCGGGCATCTCCCTAACAACATCTAACAACGGAATGTTAATATGAACCTGTTTAAAAATATCATAAATTTTTTTGAGTTGAGATTCATGCTTAGCTTGCTGTATCCGTTGAGGGAAGGGTGGTGGGGGTCGATAATCAGCAATGCGTCCTTCCCACTGCATGCGAATGTGAGGACGATAATCTTCCTTTTTCTCCTCTGTCGCTTCTGCTGTCGTGACAGGCTCATCGGCAGCAGTCTGTTTGTCACCTGTCGGGGCAGCTTCCTCGGCAGGTTTATCCAAGGCAGGTTCCTTTTCTGTTTCAGCTTCTTTGTCCGGCCCTGGTAACTTTTTCCCACTCCTAGTAGTAATCGCCTTACATTGCTCGTGTGGGGGCGGTCTAGCATTTTCAGTATTGCTAGGGAAACCTCCATTCTGCCTCGGTTTAATATGCTGCGACACCTGACCCATTTGTGTCTCTAGAGATTTCAAGGTGGCCTCATGGTTTGTCATTCTCATCTTAGTTTCATCCATAAAGTCTTCCGTTTTCTTGACAAACTTATTGATGTTCTCCATATACGTACCAGTCTGAGACATAAAGGTGGCCAGAGTCTGCTCCAATATACTACTTGTGGCAGGTGGTGGCTGCTGTTGTTGCTGAGGTGGCAGGTTCTGCGGCAGGTTTTGTCGCGTCAACAATCTAGGACCCCCCTGATTCTGATTATGTGCTTGTGGATTCAGGGCATTGTTTGGGTTACTCCAGGAGAATTTGGGATCCTTCCTCCAATTAGGGTTGTAATTGTTGGAATTGTAGTTCGGCTTGTAATTTCCAACATATTTTCCCTCTTCTATATTTATGGGGCATTCATCCCTACTATGATTTCCCTCACAAGTAGCACAAACTTCCTCGACAGCGAATCCTTGTAATTCATCATCATTCAATAATTTTTTCATTGCTTTAGTAAGGAATGCTACCTGTGATTTCATAGTGCTGTCGGCCTCATAGTCCTTGACAGCAAGTACTCGTTTACCTCCTCTTCTAGTGGTTGGAAACTGCTCCTCATTCTTAGCCAGATGTTTCAAAACTTGCAGGGCCTCGTCCGGATCTTTATCCAATAATAGTCCATTTGCTGCAGAATCAATTCGAATGCGAGTTTGTAAGTTAGCAGCATTATAGAACTTAGTTACCTGATTCCAGACGGCAAATCCATGCATTGGGCAATTTCGTAGAAGAGTTGTAAATCTGTCCCAGGCCTCGTGCATTGGCTCGTCATCTTCCTGTTGAAAAGTAGCAATTTCATTACGTAATCGCTCAGCTAAATGTGAAGGATTAAAATGAGACAAAAATTCACGAGTTAAATCTGCCCAAGTCATAATAGAACCCGGTGTAAGTTTATTCCACCAAGTTTTAGCTCTGTCCCTCAATGAATGGGGAAATAACCGAAGCCTCATTATCTTCGGACTAACTCCTGGTAGTCTAAACGAACCACAGATCTCTTGGAACGTTTTGAGATGCTCTCTAGCATCTTCTGTTGCAGAACCACTAAACTGCCCGGCGTTGTTGATCATACTAAACATGACAGGTTTAAGCTCGAAGTTGTCAACATCAATATCCGGTAACGTGGTCTCCAGCTCTACATGATCATTCAGCATGTAGTCACGACATGACCGTCGTCCACCTGCCGCGGGCGGGTCACCGACAGGCGGGATTTCTTCACCGATAGGCTGATTACGGGCCATCTGCTCTAGCTCTTTCTCAAGGTATTCTTTTCGGTCTAAGAGGTGGCGAATCTGTTTCTTGAGATTAAAGGAACGTTCGATCTCTGGATCTAATTTATACTCAGGATCTTCACCTCTTTTTGATCTGCGCATAAACAGAAAAACCTTGTGAAAAGCAAGAGTTAAAAACGCAAAAGAAAAATTAAAGAAAAATAAAAAAAAACAAAAACAAGAACGAAAATAAAAACAAAAAGTGCAAGGAAAGGAAGGTGTAGTTATGTTGCCATTCCCCGGCAACGGCGCCAAAAACTTGTTGCGTGTAAAATAGTCTATCGCAATTATAGTGCAAGTATACACGACGCAAGTAGTGAAGTGATACGAAGTATCGGATATCGTCTCCACAGGGATTGGGCTAATGACTTCACCTTATTTCACTGCACAAAGTAAAAGAAATAGTTGAGAGTTGTCACGAATAATAATGTAAAAACGTAAATAAAAGGAATTGAGATATCAAGATAGAGAGAATGGGCTGGTATTGAATTGCTCAGTAGTGCAGGTATTGAATTGCTTAGGATCTCCAGTTCTGTCGTCGCACCCGTCGCCGACAGCACCTGTCGCGGCGTCTGTCCGTTAGCTGTCGCGGCAGCGAACACTAACTCCGTACTTCAAGCTTGGCAAGAATCCCAGATCTGCCTTGCCCTATCCCTAGGCGCAAGTCTGTCGGCAATCACGTCTTTGATGATACCTCCCGGCGTGAATCGAAGGATGAACACCGATGTGTATGAATTCTTCTTTAGCCACTTAACCTCGCCCTATCCCTAGGCACGAGATGGTTCAACTATAAACTAGAGAACGCGCTCTTATCTCTTTCGTATACTTAACTCTCCCGATGCTAAGTAAATGGATAACCTCACAATGCTCTCCCGATGCTCTTGCAAGATATTAAAACCAAGATAAAAGAACTTGAAGTTTATTTTATTGAACTTGAAAAATCCTAAAACAAAGCAACCCTTGCAACTACTTTACAAAACAGCCCGTAGCCCTAGGGGGAATTTAGAACATATCGGTGACAGGTAAACGACAGGGTTTAGGTTTCGGTTATGGGGTAATCGGTTATGCCCTAGGTTTAATCTATGCCCTTTATATAAGCTTTGGGCTCAAGTTATCTAAGGTAACAAGGATTACAACTTTAATTAAAAGTAAGATTCTAATAAAGACTAAATCTCTAAGGATTCCTACTTTTCAGCCGCCTCCTTGTTTCATGGAAATTCTTCTCCTTGAGCTTTGGCTTGACATATCTTTTGATCCGGGGCTTGGAAAAATATTCGGCTTCCACACGACAGATGAGCAGATTTTTCTCTATCTATCGAGGTCCACTTTACTTTTCCTCTTCATAAATCTACTGTCACCATGCTGTCACGACAGGTCCATGACAGGTTCGTCTTCTTCAGCTGCTTGTCTAGTTTAGCTTTCCTGCTTATCTGCCCTGCGCCTGCCTTCGACATCTACTGCGACAGATACCTGCAAAAATAGCCATCTTTCAGTAGAATCCGTGCCTTTTATATAATTGTGATGTTTTATTGAAAACTAACCTAAATGCAATGCAATGATGCTTGAATGCAGCAGAAATATGGGTTAAAAAGGGTGTAAATAATAGAACTTTTACACACTCAACAGTAGACTTGTGTGGAGTTGGTGCCAAACTCCTTAGTTTGATTTTGTTGATGTTCTAGCATGTTGTGTTGTTGATACTATGTTGAGTATGTTATGATTCTATGTTGTGGATTGTAAACCATGTTTGTTTTTGTTGCTTAAATGCCTTGTGTTTGAAGGCTTAGGACTATATCCTATTAATTGCATGTGTGTTTGTTTTAATGCATGTAGACTTGACATGCAATGTATATTGGTGAATGCTTGAATTCCTTTATGAATGGCCTTTTATGTATGTTAAGTGTTCGGACATGTTTATAGTAGGGTGTGTGCCTCTAGAGTATGTATATGCACGTTGCATCTTGATTATTGATGTTTGAGGCATGTTGGGGACGTTTGGAGATGCCTAGAACTGATTTTAGAGACACACATACTGCAGGCGTTTCGGAACGGGTGTGGTTCCAGGGATACCCGTAACGGAACACGTTCCGGTATGTTTTGGCTACTGTGAACCCATGTTCCGATACGTGTACCGAAATAGTTTGGCTACTTTAATGGCCTGTTCCGGAATGTGTTTCAGAATGTCTAGGCGAAAAAAGACCCAATATCGAAATGGGGTGGGCCGTATCGATACGGGTAGTTTGGCTTTTAAAACTGAGGCTCGTGTATCGAAATGGGCAAGCCTGTTTCGAAACACATGCCTGTAATTTGGGCTTTTGACATGTTTAAAGGTCTCCAAGTGTTGAGTATGGGTTTTTCATGTTGTAAGTTTCTCCGTGAGCCCTGTTTGTATCCGTTTATAATTGGCATGATCGCTTGTGCAATAAAACGAACTAACTTGATTACATGGCAAATTTATATCAACTTACGTCTCGTCTGCTTAGTCTCATCTTTGTTTATCCGCTGTCGTTTCACACAAAGGATTTAATGATCCATCTAGACAAGATCATTGAGGAAAATTTTCTAGGGTTGCTAACCGAAGGGGAACCTTAACAGGTTTCACTTCAGTTTTCCCCGTGTGACCTGCTCGGACCGGTCAGTCGTCTAGGCCAGGACGAGGGGGTTACATTTGGTGGTATCAGAGCTTGAGGTTTTCGAGACCTCGGGTAGGTAAGTGAGGTAAGGTTGATATGTTATGTTGTAGATATGTATCGATGGGTGTTTTACCATGTATGCTTGAAGCTTGCTTCCTAGTACGGTGTTTGAAAGCATGTTTTAGTGGCCTTGTTGTTGGTTAAGGGTTAGTCAAATGTCCCCATTGTTAGGTGTTGTTGTAAAAAAATTGTTTTGGTTTAATGAGCTTGAGAAACTAAGTCCTTGCCCTTTTGCTAACCTAACATTTTTTCACGTGTGTTGTGTGTTTGTTGTTTTAGATTCTATCTTGATATGGTGAGACCGAGGGGGCGACCTAGAGCGAGTGATCAGGCACCCGGGGGTGAGCCTCATGTTCCTCCTTCTCCAGGTGGTAATGGAGTGGGTGGCGAAGGTAACGTGCCTCAGGCTGGTGTGCAAGTCGGAGGTGATTGTAATAGGCCTCAGGACAGTGCTAACGTTGGAGGTGTTGGGGCTTAGGCGGGTTAGGGTCCAGTAGGCGCGGACATGACCCATGTGATTCAGACCATAGCCAGAGCTTTTCAGACAGCTTTGGCCGGTATGCAAGCTGCAGCACCACCTTAGGGTGCAGGGACAAGAGTACCCCTAGAGCGGCTCCGTAGTTTGGGTGGAGTTGAGTTCCGTGGGTTGACCCCCGAGGGTTCGAAGGCGTGGCTTGAGAGTACTACACGTATCTTGGGTCAGATGGAGTGCTCAGATGCCCGTAAGTTGGGTTGCATTGTCTTCTTGCTTCATGGGGACACATACACTTGGTAGACCACTGTTACTTTGGGTATGGCCGAAGCGGATATCAGAAGAGATTTCTTCAAAAATTCTTTTAAGAGGAAGTATCTTAGTGTTCGGTATTTGGATGAGAAGAGGAGGGAGTTTATGGCATTGGTTCAGGGTAACAGGATCGTGTGAGAGTACGAGGTTCAGTTTGTGAGATTGAGCCAATATGCACCTGAGTTGGTTCCTAGTGAGAGGGAACGGTGTGAGCGCTTCTAGTATGGGTTGACTAGAGATGTGAAGACCTACATGCTTGCCTCTGACTACACCGAGTTTGATGTCTTGGTCTCTAGGGCCTAGGATATTGAGCAGAACTTAGGCTCTAGTGCTCGTGCTAGTAGGTCCAATCTCGAGAAGAGACATGCAAATTGGGATAGAGACCATGCCAAGAGGCACATGGATAGGAGGTATCACCCCGATTCGAGACATAGGGGTGGTAACTACGAACGGAGCCACTAGGGCCAAGGAGCTGTTGTGCACACTCCGGAGTGCACTAGTTTCGGGAGACGCCACCAGGGCGAGTCTATGGGTATCTACAGGGTGTGTTGGAACTGTAGCTCCCGAGACCATTTGATGCGTGACTGTCCACACCCGGCTAGGGGTGGACCGGCTCCAGCTAGGGGTTTTGAGCATCAAAGAGGCTGTGGGCGCGGTCGTGGTAACTTTCAGCCGAGGAACGAGGGTCCAAGGAACTTGGCTCATATAGTAGCAGTTTAGCTCGAAGGTGGAGGACCGGCTAAGGTGTATGCTCAGAGAGAGTCTGGGAATGACACAGATGTCATTGTAGGTAATTTCTCATTACAGTCTTTGAGTTTGCTTTCTTTGATAGATTCGGGGTTGACACATTCATACATTTTGGGTGAGCACGCAAGGTCATAAGGGTTACCATGTGAGTGGTTAGAGGTAGGTGTGAATGTTACTAGCTCTTTTGGTGATACAGTGGTAGTTAGGAAAATGTATATGAGATGTCCCTTGATGGTTCAGGGCCACGTGTTTTCGGTTGATATGATGGAGTTACCGTTCTATGGCTTTGACGTGATATTGGGCATGGATTGGCTCGTAGAGCATAGAGCTAGGGTTGACTTTGAGACCAAGAGAGTCTCCTTGAGGCTTACAGATGACTTTGAGGTTGTGGTAGTTGGTGAGAACGTTAGGTTCTTGTCCAATGTTGTTTCTGCTTTGGAAGCTCAGAAGTTGTTGAATTCGGGTTGTCGGGCTTATTTGGCTTATGTGATGAATCCGAATGTGAGTGAGGTTAGACCACAAGACATCAGAACAATTAGTGATTTTCCAAGTGTTTTTCTGGAAGAGTTGTCGGGTTTTCCTCCAGATAGAGCAGTTGAGTTTGCTATGGAGACGTATTCCGATTCTGCACCAGTGTCTGTTGCTCCGTATATAATGGCACCGAAAGAGTTAAAAGAGTTGAAGACACAACTTTAGGAGTTGTCCGATAGAGGTTTCATTAGACCTACTATTTCTCCGTGGGGTGCTCCAGTCTTGTTTGTGAAAAAGAAAGACGGTAGCATGAGGATGTGTATAGATTATATGCAGTTGAACAAAGTGACAATGAAGAACAAGTACCCTTTGCGTAGGATAGATGACTTGCTTGATCAGTTGAGAGGTGCTTCAGTGTTTTCGAAGATTGATTTAAGGTTCAGGTACTATCAGTTGAAGGTAAAGGATGTGAACATACCGAAGACAGCCTTCCGTACACGTTATTGGCACTATGAGTTCTTGGTGATGCCTTTCGGGTTGACTAACGCCCCATCAGCTTTCATGGATATGATGAACCGTGTGTTTCACGAGTTTTTGGACAGGTTTGTGGTAGTGTTCATAGATGACATCTTAGTATACTCTAGGACCGAGGAGGAGCATGATGAGCATTTGCGGTTAGTGCTTTAGACCCTTCGTGAGAATCAGTTGTATGCCAAGCTAAGCAAGTGTGAGTTTTGGATTAGGGAGGTTGTCTTCCAAGGTCACGTGATCTCGGCTAATGGGATTAGTATGGATCCCAAGAAGATAGAAGCTATAGTGAATTGGAAACAACTGAAGTCAGTGATAGAGATTCGTAGTTTCCTAGGTTTGGGGGATATTATAGAATATTTGTCGAGGGATTTTCTATGATAGCGGCTCCTTTGACTAAGTTGCTTCAGAAGAATTTCCCATATGAGTGGTCAGATGCAAGACAACAAGCATTTGAGAAGTTGAAGAAAGCTTTGACCGAAGCTCCTATTTTGATTCAGCCTGAATCGGGAAGAGAGTTTGTGGTTTATAGTGATGCATCCTACGTAGGTTTGGGTTGTGTGCTTATGCAAGAAGGTAAGGTGGTAGCTTATGCTTTGAGACAATTGAAAGTTCACGAGAAGAACTATCCCACCCATGACATAGAGTTAGCTGCAGTGGTGCTTGATTTGATGATCCAGAGACACCATCTTTATGGTGAGAAGTGCACCGTATATACCGACCATAAGAGTTTGAAGTACTTTATGTCTCAGAGGGAGTTGAACCTTAGGCAGCGTAGGTGGTTAGAGCTTCTTAAGGATTATGACCTTACAATAGAGTACCATTCGGGTAAGGCAAACGTACTGGCTGATGCATTGAGTAGAAAAGTGGCAGTTGAGTTGCGAGCTATGTTTACGAGATTGAGTGTGTCCAAGGATGGTGGTTTGATAGCCGAACTTTAGGTTAAGCCTTCATTAGTCTAGTTGATTCGAGAGAAGCAGTTGCGAGACGAGTCCTTGGCACCTCACGTGTAAGATATAGCTGAGGATACGCCTACCGATTATTGTTTTGGTGAGGATGGGATCCTATGTTACAAGGATAGGATAGTAGTTCCGGAAGATGGCGAGTTGAGACATACGATCTTGAATGAAGCTCATAAAAGTCCTTTTGTTATGCATCCGGGTATTACGAAGATGTATTGTGGGTTAAAGGAAGAGTACTATTGTGTTGGATTTAAGAAGGATGTGGCCGAGTTTGCGAGTAAGTGTAAGGTTTGTCAGCGAGTTAAGGCTGAGCATTAGTTTCCTTCAGGGTTGCTACAGCCGTTGAAGATTCTGGAATGGATGTGGGAACGTATCACCATGGACTTTGTGTCGGGGCTACCGTTGACTCCATCGAAGAAAAATTCAGCGTGCGTGATAGTTGATAGATTTACTAAGTATGCGCACTTTATACCCGTTCATACTACATACACCTAAGATAAGTTGGTCGATCTGTACATCAGGGAGATAGTGAGGTTGCATGGGTACCAAAATCGATTGTGTCATACCGAGATCAGAGGTTTATAGTCAGATTATGGGAGTGTTTGCATCGTGGCTTGGGTACATGGTTGAACTTCAGTACTTCATATCATCCACAGTCAGATGGTCAGTCGGAGAGGGTGATTCAGGTGTTGGAGGACATGTTGAGGTGTTGTATCATCGATTTTCAGGGGTCTTGGGTGAAACACCTACCGTTAGTAGAGTTGGCATACAACAATAGTTATCAGGCTAGTATTCAGATGGCACCGTATGAAGCTCTGTATGGTAGGAGGTAAAGGACTCCGATTTGTTGGGCCGAAGATAGACAAAAGCTTATACCGATGCCCGATTTGCTTAAGGGCACTACCGAGAAGGTAAAGTTGATTTGTGATCGCTTGAAGGCAGCTTCAGATCGACAGAAGTCGTATGCCGATTTATAGAGAAAAGAGATAGAGTATGTCGTGGGTGAGAAAGTATTCTTGAAAGTCTCACCTTGGAAAAAGGTGATGAGGTTTGGTAGGAAAGGTAAGTTGAGTCCGAGGTTCATTGGACCTTACGAAGTAGTGGAGAGGATTGGTCCCGTTGCATATAGATTAAGGCTCCCGGTCAAGCTAGAGAAGATTCACGATGTGTTTCATGTGTCGATGCTCCGAAAGTATAGATCAGATCTGTCTCACGTAATGCCTGTAGAAGAGATTGAATTGAATCCGGATTTGACATATGATGAGGAACCAGTGGAGATCTTAGCCTCAGACAGCATGGTGTTGCGTGGTAGATCAATTGAGTTGGTCAAGGTGAGGTGGCAATGTCGAGGGGTGGATGAGGCCACTTGGGAGATAAAGGAGGATATGGAAAGGCAGTTTCCTTATCTCTTTCAGTCAGGTAATTTTGGGGATGAAATTCCTTAAGTGGGGGAGAGTTGTAATGTCTCAAGTTTAGGGATCGGATGTTACTCGAGTAAATCGGGTTCGAGTGGTGGGCTCGTTTTAAAATTTAATTAAGTTTGAGTTTTATATAAAAGGATTTGAAATTCATTAATGACAAAACTGAAAATTTTAAAAGTAAGAAAAAATATGAGTAAAGGGCCTTTTGAAACAAAAAAGAAAATAATAAGCTCATCTTCTTCCTTGGCTCTCCTTTTTTCACAACATAAACTCCTCTAAAGCCCCAAACACTATACCATTCATTTCCTTCATCATTTCAAGTGTTTTCAACAAGGTAAGACCATTTTTGACTTGTCCTCTCAATTCCTAACACTTCTATGGTTTTAGTTTTTGTAAAATGCCATTGTTGAGATTTTTCAAGATTTCAAAGTTTGAAGAAAAGTAAGAAACTTTAATGGCTTCTTGGGTTGTTTTTGATTTATAGAGTTAAGTTTTGAACTAACCTTGCCCTAGGGTACATTATATCTCAATTTGGTCAGGTTTTATTAAGAATCCCGAAATTGGGTTTTGGGGTATTTTAAAAGGGTCAAAACTTGGGTTTTTAGTGCGGTTTTATGTTGGAGAGTGGGGCTGATGTTATAACAATGTTAGGGAGATGTTTTTAAGGTGTTTGAAGGTGTTTTGGGTATTGGAATTAGTAGTTTTCTGCTGGGTTATTATGGAGTACGAAAATGAAGAAGTTTAGTTAGCTCATGGGCTGGAAATGTGGTAAATAGGTCTTGAAATTGTATCTTGATTGTGACAGTGGTTTTGGGCCTGAATGATTGAGTAAATTGTTGTTTTTGATTGACTAGAATCAAGGGAAACCATTGGAGAAACTTCAGGCACTATTCCGGGGAATTCGGAGACTTGAGATTGGTGTTTCGACTTTCGGTTGAGTTTCGTCGGTGAGTGAAAATGGTTTGAACTTGTTTTGCTTTCGGAATTGGTTCTTGGGGGTTTGGGTGGAGCCTTGTGGGCTAACCTAAACCCAAGTGTAAGTTTACTAATCCTACCTTGATGGTTAAGTGATGATGTATGATTAATTGTTGTGATATCATATGCATTGTGAATTACTTTTACATCCGTTGTCGTTGTGTAGTCGTTGTTGGTGTAGAGCCTCACGCCATGGTTGTGTAACTATGGTGATGTGTAGTCCCACCGATAGTGAATAGTAGAAGAGTACGTTGATGTGTAGTCCCAATGGAAAACTACTAGTCGAAACGGGGATGTGTAGTCCCACTATGTTTTGGGTTGTGCTTGTGCAAACCTTATAATTGTGTTGTTGTGCCTCATTCCGTGCATATAAATGGTTTACTTAACTTTTAAGAAATTTGTTTTGAAAACTACATTTTTGATGAGTTTTTAGAGCTTTTCTCACTAAGTTGTCAAGCTTACGCTCTCCTTTTTCCAACATGCAGACCGTTAGAGTTCGGAAGGCAAGTGGGCAAGGGAGAAGCTTTTTGGAGTTCTCGAGTAGCTCAAGTATGATTTAAGTGTTTGTAATAATGCCTAGACAATGGGGGTATAGAGTTGTATGGAGTTGGTGCCAAACTCCTTAGTTTGATTTTTTTTATGTTCTAACATGTTGAGTTGTTGATACTATGTTGAGTATGTTATGCTTCTATGTTATGGATTGTAAACCATGTTTGTTTTTGTTGCTTAATGCCTTGTGTTTGAAGGTTTAGGACTATATCCTATTAATGTCATGTCTGTTTGTTTTAAGGCGTGTAGACTTGATATGCAATGTATATTGGTGAATGCTTGAATTCCTTTATGACTGGAATTTTATGTATGTTAAGTGTTCGGACATGTTTATAGTAGGGTGTATGCCTCTAGAGTATGTATATGCACGTTGCATCTTGATTCTTGATGTTTGAGGCATGTTGGGGACGTTTGGAGATGCCTACAACTAATTTTAGAGCCACACAGACTGCAGACGTTTCGGAACAGGTAAGGTTGTTTCAGAACGGGTGGTTCCAAGGATACCCGTATCGGAACGCGTTCCGGTACAGTTTGGTTACTGTGAACCCATGTTCCAATACGTGTACCGAAATAGTTTGGCTACTGTGAACCCATGTTTCGATACGTGTACCGAAACAGTTTGGCTACTGTAATGGCTTGTTCCGGAACGTATTTCAGAACGTCTAGGCGAAAAATGACCTTGTACCGAAATAGGGTGGGCCGTATCAGTACGAGTAGTCTGGCTTTTAAAACTGAGGCCCGTGTATCGAAATGGGCAAGCCTGTTTTGAAACACAGGCCTGTAATTTGGGCTTTTGGCATCTTTATAGGTCTCCAAGTGTTGAGTATGGGTTTTGCATGTTGTAAGTTTCTCTGTGAGCCATGTTTGTATCCGTTTATACTTGGCCCGATCGTTTGTGCAATAAATCGAACTAACTTGATTACATGGTAAATTTATATCAACTTACGTCTCGTCTGCTTAGTCTCATCTTTGTTTATCTGCTGTCGTTTCACACATAGGATTTAATGATTCATCTAGACAAGATAATTGAGGAAATTTTCTTGGGTTGCTAACCGAAGGGGAGCCTTAACGGGTTTCACTTCGGTTTTCCCCGTGTGACCTGCTTGGACCGGTCAGTCGTCCGACTGGGATGAGGGGGTTACACTGCATGTTTGTCTTTATTGTAAAATTCTAACAATAATTGCAGGTAGCCGCCGAGGCAGGCAAAAGAAACCGAAAAATGCAGAACTGCCAAAGGCAGCAAAAAGCAATAACAAAAAAAATTTGTCATACCCTAGAAGTGCCCGCTACAGGCTCTAGGAAGAATCATGAGCGAGGACCCTCCGTTGCTATCAAATTCCATGAATCTGAAAGCCTAAAAGTGACAGACAAATTAGCATGAGTGAATGAAAACCTTCACGGGATGACCCTAGTCCAAGGGTTCGGGGTTCTGTATTTTGATCCTATTTAAATACAGACCTGGAAGAGTAGTTGTGATAAGCTGAAGCCCTCACTACCTTGATTAAAAATAATGTGCTTAACTGTGCTGCCTCGGCAGCAACCTTTTAAATTACAAAAGTATCTTTGTTTAATCTTCTATTCTGCATATTCATCTTGTTTACATATTTGCAAACATTACACAAGCATTAGGAATTTAATTTTGAGTTATTTTCTTGTTTATTTCCCATCATTAAGTTATATTGGGACCAGGAATAGATGCCACGGCCTTGAGGCAGAAAATCAGGTTAAAAACAACTTTTTCTTTCTGACTATTATTAGAGCAAGTACTTTAGGTTCATTTGGTAAACAACAGGTATTGTCCTAGTGTATTATTGCTTGTAGGTACTAACTGCTGAATGGGGGAACCGAGGAACGGAGGACACAACACCGAGAAGCAAACCCAGAAGTTGTATTGAAGTAGTTCCAATTGAAGATAAGTTGTTGCCGAGCACCTGCCGAGTAAAGCTGCTGCCAACCTTACGGCCCTCGGCAGCTGACTATCTTGTTTATTTCCCATCATTAAGTTACATATTTTCTTGGTTATTTTCTTGTATATAGGTGCCACGGCCTTGAGTCAGAAAATCATGTTAAAAACAAGTTTTTCTTTCCGACTATTATTAGAGAAAGTACTTTAGGTTGCATTGCTTGAGGGCAAGCAATAGTTCGAGTTTAGGGTGTGTAAAGTGTCCAAAAGTCCTACATTTCATGCACTGTCCAACTCCTAATATTATTGTTTTTAAGCCCATTTTAGGCATAATTAGGTTCATGCATAGCATTTTACAGTATTTCATTGTTCTGCCTTACTTTTATAGATCATCATTCATTTGGTAAACAACAGGTATTGTCCTAGTGTATTATTGCTTGTAGGTACTAACTGCTGAATGAGGGAACCGAGGAACGGAGGACACAACACCGAGAAGCAAACCCAGAAGTTGTACTAAAGTAGTTCCAACTAAAGATAAGTTGTTGCCGAGCACCTGCCGAGTAAAGCTGCTGCCAACCTTGCTGCCCTCGGCAGCTGACTATGGATGTTTGGAGAACCGGAGCGCGATTTGTAGAGTTAAAACTCCTAATTCTATCGCCGACGTTCACATAATTTTTCGACGTCTGTAGCAGCGGATATGGCTGCCAAAGCGAAATTCCCAAGCATACTTGCAGGCTAAGGAAAACGAGGAAGAGTCCATATTCCAATCAAAGGATAACTCCCTAATCTTAACCTAGAAATAGGAGGGATCATTGTCGACTATCCTGCCAAACTTGAAGTATCTGCCAGACTTGCCGCCAGGACGTCTTTCCATTCCACCTGCCGAGACAGTATACACCCCTGCAGTGGCAGTGACCTATTGCGGCCGCGTGACAGGGTCGTAGTTTGCTGCCCATCTACCCGCCGAGGCAGTATATCGTGGCATCAAAGGTTAACTCATACCTAATTCAATGCAGTTTTCACTCTAAGTGGCAGCATAACCCTACCTACTCTATCACCCCGATTCATCTTCTATTTTACTTGTGTTTTATTTACTTTCAAATCTCAACCAATCTATTCACTTGTGTTTTACTTTACCATTGTGCATGAACTAAAGAACGAGACAAGTTGTCCAATCCTCATGGGATTTGACATCTTTTATACTATAACTTTACATGAGTGTACACTTGCGCTCCCACAAAAAGGGAACACCTACACACCCTACAAAGAGGCAAGAAGGTTTCAAAGGTTTTGGATTAAGCTCAAGTATGGTTTTATATTTGCTTATTAGTAATAATAGTTGGCAATGGGAAGATGCTTTGTGTTTGGGAGATTGTGTTTTGGACTTCCCTGTTTTAAGGCATGTTTGTAATCCCATTAATGACTTGTAAATGGCCATTAATGTTTGGTTTATGCCTTGTGTTGTGTTTTGACTTCCACGTGGCTATTTTTGCATAGGTTGCACGCATATAGATTCCCTTGATGCGTATGGACTTGCTATGATGTTGTTTTTGCCATGCATGTTATGGTTTGAAGTTATACATATGTTGTATGTATGTCGGAAGCATGTTGGAATGGTTTAGTATGGATTAAAGTGTGAAAAACCAGCAAAAAATTTCATTACCGGCCCAAGTGTTTTGGTACACTCGAGCCTGTACCAAAACAATGAGCTTGAAATGGCTTAAGGGTTTCAAAACAGGGGGGGACTGTTCCGGTACAATTTGTCACTAGAAGCTTCTGTTTCGAAACACCTCAAAGGGTGTTTCAATATGGGCCCGTGTTCAGATTCAAGTGAACCTATTTCGGTATGCATGTTTCGCTACAAGGTTAGCCTATACCGAGAAAGCAAGTTGTTATGTTAGTTGTAGGAATATTCTGAAATTCTGATTTCTTACGTTTTAGTCCTTGAATGTTGTGTATACAATTAAATGAGCATGAATGATTATTTTGAGCTGAGTTTTGGCAGAGAAGCATGAAATATGTTTAATTAAAGGTTGGTAACTATAAAATTTGATAAGTCCCTATACTATATTAAAATTACAAAATGGTCCCTAATTTGTAATTGAATGCAATCGAGCCTCAAATTGATGTTTGTTCGAGTTATGAGTGTTCCGCTGCGATGTTAATCTCTTATGATCATAATGAGCATCTAGACAAGATAAATAAAAAATATGGTTGTTTATTGAGGCAAACCTCCCGGCTTACTTCAATATTCCACGTTAGACCCATTCGGTTCGGTCTATCACCCACACGAGGTCGTGGGGGTCACATCAGCGAAGTGATCCAAAAGAAGGATGAAGATAACTTTGCTTCAACATATTTTTTGTAACACCCCAATTTTGGGCTTAGAAGTTTTGGGTTGAACCGGACCGGTCAGATTTTCGGTTCGAATATAAAAGGTGGCTTTAAGGAAAGCCTAGTTCGGGATGCATTAAAAATATGGAAAAATATCTAAAAAACCTCTTTTAATATATATAAGATAGTGGTGAAATCAATTTTAAAAAATGAGGTTTGGAAATATGACATTTCGAGTTAGTGACTAAAATGTAATTTTTGAAAAGTTCGTGACTGTTTTAAAAGGAATGAAACTTTAAATCTTTAAGGAGCTAATTTACCCAAGGTAGGATTTCTCCAGATTTTTCTTAAATTTTAAAGACTCATTTAATGTTAATTAATAAAAAGAATAGAGGGAAAAGTGATATTTTAGTTTCATAACTAACTTTTACTAAAATTTTCCTATTTCATTTTCTCTCAAAATTCCCTCAGCCAAACACATTTCCACAGAATCTTTTCCTTTGATTTTCACACCTAAAGTTGAGATTTCAATCCCTAAATGATTCCTAATCATTTCTACACCAAATCCTCATCATTTGCTTAATGAATTTTCAAGGATTTTGGCTCTAAACAAGGAGAAATCCACATTTAGAGGTATGAACGTCCTTCTCCTCTAAATACTTAGGTTTTTACTGAAATTCCCAAGTTCTCAATCCTTAAATTGAGTTTTATTAAAGGTTTTAATGTTGTGATCTTGATTTTGGCTTAAAATGCAAGATTTGGATTTAATTTTGAAGAAATTCGTAATAGATGATTGGGCTCTGTTTTGAGATGTCTTTTTGATGTATTTTGTATGTTTAAAAGATGTGAAATGGAGGTTTAATCAATGCAATCCCGTATAGGTTGATTTTCCTAAGTTTTTACTTGTGAAAATGGTGGTTTTTGGGGTGATCTTGGTGTTTTGTTAATGTTGGAGGTATAAGGACGAGTTTGGGTTCATTTTGGATGTTAATTGATGTTTAAAAATGGTTAGAAGTGATGGATCTTGGCTGGGTTAAGTTTTGGAAGAGTTTGGATGTGATTTCGGTTGTGTTTTGTAGCCGAAATGTTGGATTTTTGTAGAGCAGCGAGTTTAGGTGTGTTTCTGGTGGTTTTAATGCATGATGATGCATTAATCCTCTGTTGTTATGTGTTTAAAACATGGGAGAATGGTCTGGAGGCAATAGAGGTGGCGTTAGAGGCTTCGGATGCTTGGAAGGCTTGTTGGCTAGCATAGTTTTGTGTATCGGTGAGTGGTAAAGAGTTTTCCAGTTTTGAAACATTTTGGATGAGGCTTTGGGAGCTTAGTTTAAGTCTAAACAACTTAGCTAAGCTCAAGAGTAAGTAAATGTAATTTCTCTCTTGGTTTGTGTTATGAATTGGTTTTTAATGCACTTGAGATGGTTGGATGCAATGTATGTGATTTGCATGTTTAAATTCTATTTTGAAAGCATGTTTTAGCATGCTTAATGCTGGTTTTGTAAGCCATGTGTTAAAGGATGCTCAAGGTAAGAGATCCTAGAATTTGATGTTGATAATTGTGGTTTGATGCATTGTGATGCATGTTGGTTTAATGGCTTTGTTTAATGCTTTAAAACAATGGATTATTGATGGAAATTGATGTGTATTGGCAAGTGATGTAAGTGGTTTTTGGTTACTTTAATCGGATATAGTTAGCGGGCTATATGATTGGGTGCACCATGAATTGAGTCTCCTTGGATGTTGAGGGGTTGTGATTGTACTGTATACTCCATCCAAGTACCCTAGCGGTCGAGGAAATTAGTGTCACCGCGATGGAGGATGGCTCTCGTGGGTGGACTTGTTAAGCGTCACCACGATGGAGGATGGCTCTCGTGGGTGGGCTTGTTAAGCGTCACGACGATGGAGGATGGCTCTCGTGGGTGGGCTTGTTAAGCGTCACCACGATGGATGATGGCTCTCGTGGGTGGACCTTGTTAAGCGTCACAACGGTGGAGGGTTGCTCCCGTGTGTGAGCTTGGTTAAGGTGATACAATGGTTGAGGTAGCTCCCATGTGTATGCCTTGTGGTGTGTTCCGGCTCTCGCTAGTGAGTTATACAACTTCCGATGAGTGATGTTGAGGGGTTGTGATTGTACCGTTAAACTCCATCACGGGTGTTGAGGGGTTGAGATTGTTCCGGTAAACTCCACCTTGTGTTGTTTGGTGGTGTGTATTAAGCGTGTGGGACAACGCTTGTAATCCACGTATCCGATTGTGTCTTGTTTTGTGATGGGTTGTGAATTATCACTTGAAAGTTAACATAATGTGTTTGAATGTAATGAAGCCAGAGTTGCTTGGAAATGATGCAAGGTGCATGGGTAATTTGTAAATGACGCAAGAATGCATGTGACACTTGTTAAGGCTTGACCATAAGTGTGTTTGTTATTGTGAATGGTGCATATGTGCATAGATTTTCATAAATGCATTGAAGTCTTGTGAAGGCTTGTTTTAAAAGGCATGTAATGCAAATGTTGCTTTTGTGGTTCATGTGTTGCATTTGTTTAATGCATGAGATAGATTGAAGGAGTAAGTGATTTTCAAAAGGTTTCTTGCTTTGAGATGATTTTCAAGAATGAGAAAAGTATTTTGTGAAGTGGAAGTGTTTTCCAAGGAATTTGTGTTTAACATGGCATATGATGTTCATGCATGGAAAGGTTAAATTGATGGTTTTGCAAGAATGTGCTTTGAAGTGAGTTATTTAGCTTTTCTAAGCTAAGGGTTGGTTTTCATGATTGAGCAATGCATGATTTAAAGCATGTTGTTTAAAAAGGGGTTTTCAAACAATGCTTTGGTTTATCGAAATGTATTTACTTTTTAAAGAGGTTTTATGTTTTGCTGCATTGATGGTGTTTTGGGTTTTGAGCATCCCTCACTAAGCATTATGTGCTTACGCTCCTTTGTGTCCATCAATGCAGATAATTGAAGTTGGGGCAGCAAGAAGCAAGGGATTCAAGGAGAGCTCCACTTGAGAAGTATGTCTCAGTTAATAGCTATAGATAATAAAGGCAATGGGGGGAGTGTCTTTTATATTGATGTGAATGAGTTTGAGCATGTTGAACATATTGATTCGTGGTTTGAATCTTGTTGTTATCGCTTTGTAACATTTGAATCTTCGTTTTCATCAGTTATTACTTTATGCTTCTTATTTTAAAAGCATGAACAAGTGTTGGATGTGTTGAAAGAGTCGGTGCACCTAAGGTTGTTTTGTATCTAGATTTTGATGCAATCTGATAGTCTCGTTGCTTGGCATGTTGTTGATTTGTTGTTGAATGGTTTAAAGTAAAGTTGTTGGTGTTCAGATGTGTAAAAACAGGCTTTTCTGCTGTTTCTGGGCAGGGTGTTTCGAAACACCCTTGCCTGTTTCGAAACAGGGGCATGTTTTGGCCTGGGCGTTTCGAAACGGGTAGAGGTGTTTCGAAACACTTTGGCTACTGCCAAGCCCCGTTTCTGAACGGTCTATTCCCGTTTCGAAACACTTGACCGTTGGGCACTGATTTGAATGGTTTTGAGGTTTGCAAGCTTTACGTTTTAGTCCTGATTTTTGTATGTGCAATTGCTTGAGTTCGGAGTGGCCGTTTGAGGTGAAATTTGGCAGAGATGCATGAAACATGACTAATTTCATAATGGTAACTTAAAAATTGGTAAAGTCCTCTTAATTTCCATAATTTACAATTTGGTCTCTAAATTCGTATGTTGTGCAATTGGGTCCCTTATTGTTTTCCGATTGCTGTGATTTTTGAGTATGCTTATCTCAAGAGTACACCTAGGGTTAATGTGCATCTAGAAAAGTTTAAAAAGAAAAAAAAGGTCGTTAATCAAGGTTGACTTTCGGGTTGACTTTGGTTTCCCCTTGTAATCTTCGTAGTTCGGGTCAACCGTCTAGGTCATTTTTGCTTCGAGAGAAACTTCAGTTTCGAGCCCGAGAAGGATCAGGCCTTTCCTCCTGAAGTCATGGAAATCATCGCCAAACACAAGTGGAAGACGTTTTACCAACAAAAGGGGAGATCTTTCCAAATTTTGTTCGTAAATTTTACGCACATTTAACCATTAAAGATAACCCATTCTTGATGATTCGAGAAAAATGTGTCAGTTTTGTTGAAGGGGCTATCAATGCAATGCTGAAGTTGGATGGGGGAATGAGCGTCTCGAGTTTGCCGCCAACATGACCGCTACTAAGAGGAAGAGTATCTTGGGAGATTTGTCTGAACCGGACACAGAGTGGACTGTATCCTCCAAAGGGCACCGTATGGTCAAAAGAGTAGCCCTTAAACCACAAGAAAAGGGCTGGAACTATTTTCTCAAGGCAAGTCTGATGCCAACTGGTTTTGCTACATTCATTTCTTACGGGCCGAAAGATTAATGTTGGCCGGATTATCATTGATGGGATTTACAAGTGTGCCCTAAAGCCAACGAGAGGGTTGTTCTTTACTCTTCTTATTTGCAATATTTGTCAGCGACACGATGTGCCCACGATAGAGGAAGGTGTTGCCCTCGAAGTGAAGGGTTACACAATTACGCCGACCTGCTGGAAGAACCTCACGGGCATTATTGTGAAGGATATGAACAAGGGTAAGGGTAAAGCTGCTACGCCAACACCCAAGGCCAAGGAACCAAAGGCAAAGCCAACAACCTCAATGCCAGTGGAGACAACGTATGTAATGCCCCGATTTTGGGCCTAGGTGTTTTGTGCGTCGGGTCAGGCTAATGAAACAGGAGGTCAGTGGTTCCAGATGTTAAAGGTAGTTTAGGTAGATCAAGGCTCAGGGTAGGATAAAAATGTTGTAAAAATTTCTAAAATCCTATAAAATTATATTTATGAGGTTGGTTATATCAATTTTGCAAAACATGTTTTGGGAAGTTTACATTTTGGACAATGAACAAAATGTAAACTTTTAAAACTGTGGAAAAAGGGTGTTTTTCGAAGAAGAGTCAAATTCTTAGAATCTTTAGGGAGCATAATGACAATTAAGCCTTCTCTTTAATTTGACATGTGATTTAAATGGTTAATTAAATATTAAAAGTGGTTTTTGTTAATTTAATAAAAGGTAGTTATTTTTGTTAAGCAAATTTGACGTTCATTTTAATTTTCTCCATTTCACATCAGCCAAACACTCTCTCATTTCTCTCATTTTCCAGAATTCTTTCACTTACATTTTCTTTCTTGATTTTCAACTTCTCTCTTGTTATTTCTTTCAAATTTCTTCAAGATTCTTGAAAGCAAAACTTGTCAAATTAAAGGAGAAGCAAGGATTGGAGGTAATTTTCGTGCTAACACTCTAATTAAGGTTCTTTAATGAAATTCGAAAGATATTTGACTCCTGATTTATGTTTTTGATTGAAGTTTTATTGTGGTTTTGATAAAATGGTGAAATCTTGATAAAAGAGATGATTTAATGTGATTTTCGGAGTTTTTTTAATTATATTTATTTGAGATGGTTTCTAATCAAGTTTTGGAAGGTTTAAGATGTTGAAAAAGAGTCTTGATCATATTAATCCTGAAATCCTTGAGATCTTTGATTTTAATTGTGTTTTTGGTTTGGTTTTGGGGTATTATGTGAGATCTTAGTTAGAAGTGTTGGTTGATGGCTGGGATGAATCTAGGGATCAATGGAATGAGATTTCGTTTACTTTGGATGTGAATTTTGATGCTTTAGAGCAGGGCAGTGAATTCCAATTAAGTCCTGGTGTTTGGATGAATTATGGTGCATTGAGTCTCTATTTTTAATGTGTTGAAAACAAGGGACAGTGTTCTGGAATCGATCGAAGTGGCTTTGGAGGCTTCAGATGGTTGATTATCGCGACGGCTAGTGAGGTTTCACGAGTCGGTGAGTAGAAATGGGATTTCCAGCTTTGAAACATCTTAAAAGAGGTTATGGGAACTTAGTGTAAGCTTGAAACACTTTACTAAGTTCGAAAGGAAGTAAAGTGATTTTCTTCCTCGAATTCTGCTGTTATGAGATTTTTGATGCACTTGTTTCTAAAATACATATTGTCACTGTTAAAGCATGATTTGAGGTAAATGTGTTGCAGTTTTTGATGATAAAATGATGAAGGATTCACATGGTAAGTGATCCTTGTAAGTATACGAATATGCTTGTAATTTTAAGAATGATTTGATGCTTGAGAATGAGGTTGGTAATTGATGCTTGAAAACAATGAAATATATGAAGAAATGTGGTTCACACTGGCAAGTGATGTTATGAAAATACTTTTAAAAATGAAATCAGATATAATTAGTCGGCTATAGTATTGAGTGCACTATAAACAAGTCGCCTTGGATGTCGAGGCGTTGTAATCGTATCGAATACTCCATCCAAGTACCCTAACAATCGAGGAATGTTTAAGGTGTCACAACGGTGGAGGGTAGCTCCCGTGTGTGAACCTTGTATTGTATCTCATCTCTCGTTAGTGGGTTATACATCTACCGATGAGTGGTGTTGAGGGGATGTGATTGTACCGAATACTCCACCACGAGTGTCACAATGGTGGAGGTTGCTCTCGTGTGTGAGCCTTGAGGTGCCGGTAGAGTGTACGAAGTGTTTGGGACAACACTTCGTAATCTGTGTATCCGATGTGGTTTTTGGGAAATGACCTTGATGTTAATCACTTTTGAGCCAACATGAGTAATGATGTAATTGGAAATGTGTTATGTTGCATAATTTTGAAAGTGCATATTTTCTCTCTTGAAGCTTAGCATGTGTGGAAAATGCTTGGGGAGGCTTAAATTTAATTTAGCAAATGGGATTTGATGTTGGTTGTTAACGCATGTTGCATGAGGTTTTCATGCTGTGTTTTTTTTTTGAAGAAAGCGGGCCTCAATAAAAACCCCTTACTAACATCCCCAGGCACAAGTCCCGGAGATCCCTAAAAAGGGAAAAGAGCAACCTAGATTTATTTACATAAATCGAGATGAAATCTCATCAAGTACAAAGTTGTGGATACAATCCGAGTAAAGGGAACCAAAAGACATAGAAGTCATGGTTCAAAGAGCATGGGTAGCTAGAGTATGAGCAACTAAATTAGCCTCGTAGCTTACATAATGAACATGTGCAAAAGAAAAAGAAGAAAGTGCATCTTGAGCTTGTAGAAGCGTTAGCCCCAAGGTGGAGAGGTCAGGCCCCATATGGTTAAGCCTGTTCGCAAGGGAAGCACAGTCTGTCTCAAAGAGCAAGCGGCTCCATCCTTGAGACCGAGCAAAGGTGATGCCAGCAAGAAGACCCACACCTTCAGAAGAAGCAGCATATGAACAACTGCCCAAATGGTAAGCCAAGCCCCCAATTACCGCGCCTGAATCATCACGGGCCACAACTCCAACCGCTGTTGCACGAGTGACTAGGTCAAAAGCCCCCTCCACATTAATTTTAATGTACCCAGGAGGGGGATGCCTCCAGCGAGGAGGAGACAGTGGTGGATAACCCGGTGGGGAGGAAGGAAGAAGAGATAACGTTGGAGTAATCGTGATGTAGACTGAGCGAGTTGATGGCGATTATGGACCCAGTAGTTGCGCCGGTTCCAAATGTTCCATAGAGTGGTAAGAAAAAGCTCAAAGAGATCAGGAGACAATAGGCGAGCACCCTCCTCTAGCCATTGGAGACCAGTGGAGGCCATACTATTAAACAAAGAACTTGGGATGCCCACCAAGCGGAGTGCCTCCGAGGCACCAGGGCAGTCGCGAAGAGCATGAAGGATAGATTCCGAGTTGTAATGACAAATGGGGCAAGGACCCGAGTCCTGCGCAAAAGCTTGCAAACGGGATCCAACAGGTAGAGCCTCGGAACCCATGCACCAACCAAAGGTTTTAACCTTGGGTAGAGCCTTTAGTTTAGCCAGAACTTTCCAGATCCGAGCAGGTCGATTCCGAGGTTCCGGTGGCCGTTGTAGATATTGGTAACCGGATTGGACCGAGTAAATTCCATAATCATTGGGGTTCCAAATGATGGAATCGCGAGCATCATTGATGATGGGAATATTCAAGTTGGCATTGGCATCTTCCATAGTGAAATAGTTGTGAACCATAATAGGATCCCAAGCTGATTGGTTCCGTATTCATGCTGGTTTTAAATAATGAAAAGTGCATGGTTTTTGGATGGCATGATGGGATTTTAAATGACACTTTGGTTAATTGAAATGAGATTTCAATGTAGTTTGGAATCTGGTTTAAATACATTGATGATGTATGTAACGCCCCGGTTTTGGGCTCAGAAGTTTTGGGCGTTGACCGGTTCGGTCAAAGTGCTGATCGAATATATATAAGAGTGAATTTAGGAAAGCCTAGTTCGGGTTGCATTAAAAATATGGAAAAATGTTCTAAAATCATCTTTTAATATATATAAGTGAACTGTGAAATCAGTTTTGGAAAATGAGGTTCGGAAGGTTGACATTTTGGCTAGTGACCAAAATGTAATTTTTGAAAGTTGCGGGACAGTTTTATAAAGGATTGAAACTTTGAATCTTTAAGGAGCTATTATTCCAAAAAGAATTTCTCCAGATTTTTCTAAGATATTTTAAGTCTTTATTCTGATTTTTAAAGATTATGAAAGGGAGGGAAATCATTTTAACCAATTTCTTAACTAACTTTCCATTTTCTCTCAATTTCCCTTTTCTCTCATTTTCTCTCAACCCAAACACAATTCTCCAGATTTCTTTCTCTGATTTTGGCATCTAAATCTCTCATTTCAACTCTCATTTGATTCCTAATCATCTCATCAACAAAACCTCTCAATTTGCAAGTTGTTTCATCAAGCTTTTTGGCTCTAAAATGGAGAAATTCAAGTTTGGAGGTAAGAACGTCCTTCTCCTCTAAACTATCAGTTCTTTACTGAAATTCCTAAGTTCTCAATCCTTGATTTATGTTTTGTAAATGGCTTTTCAATTGGAATCTTGATTTTTGGCTTAAAATGCAAGATTTGGTGATTTTGGTGAAATTTTCGTGTGATCTGTTTGGGCAGTGTTTTGGAGTGTCAAAATGGTGTTAAATGAATGCTAAATTGATTAGAAGTTGAGGTTTAATCAATGCAATCCCGGATAGGTTGAATTTCCTAAGTTTGGCTTGAGTTTTTGGTTGTTTTTGGAGTGTTTTTGGTGATCTGTTATACCTGGAGGTATAAGGATGTGTTTGTGATCATTTTGGATGTTAATTGATGTATAAAAATGGTTAGAAGTGATGGATCTTGACTGGGTTAAGTTTTGGAAATGTTTGGAGGTGATTTCGGTTGTGTTTGGTAGCCAAATTGTTAGATTTGTGATGAGCAGCGAGTTGTGTTGTTGTTGCTGGTGTTTTAATGCATAAGGATGCATTAATGTTCTGTTTTTGTGTGCTTGAAACATGGGAGTTTGATCCGTGAGCTTTAGAGGTGTTGCGGGAGGTTTCGGAAGCTTGGAAGGCTTGTTGGCTAGTCTTGTTTTGGTTATCGGTGAGTGGAGTTGGGATTTCAACTTTTAAACCAAGGTTTGAAGGTTTTTGGGAGCTTAGTGTAAGTCTAAACAACTTTGCTAAGCTCAAGAGTAAGTGAATGGATTTTTGCTCTTGAATTGTGTTGTGATTTGGTTTTAAAAGCAAATGTGGTTGATGGTTGAAATGCATGTGTTTTGCATGGTTTAATTCTGTTTTGTAAGCATGTTTTAGCATGGTTTAATGCTGGTTTTGAAAGCCATTTGAGAAGGATGCTCAAGGTAAGGGATCCTTGGTTTTGTATATGGTAATTGTGGTTTTGATGCATGGTGTTGCATGTTGATCAATGGCTTTGTATGATGCTTTAAAACAGTGAATTGATGATGGTAAATGTTACCTTTTGCATATTGGTTATGCATGTGAATCATTGGATTAATGAGGTAATGGTTTTACATATTGGTTATGCATGTGAATCATTGGGCTAGTGTTGTGATGGTTTTGCATTATGTTTATGCATGTGGAACATTGGATTAATATGGTAAGATGGTTATATTGGCAAGTGATTTAAATGGTTCTTGGTTTGTTGATCGGATATAGTTAGCCGGCTATAGGATTGGGTGCACCGTGAATTAAGTCGCCTTGGAGGTGGAGTGGTCAAGAGTGGACCGGATAAGCTCCCTTCAAGTATCCTAACGAGATGAGGTCATAATGGAGGTTGTTGCCCATTTGAGGACCTTGGTTAAGCAAAGGTTATATGGTGGTTAAAAGTCCATATGTGAGAACCTTGTGCTTGTTAAGATCACAATGGCAGTGTTAAGTCCATGTGTGGATCTTGTGTGGGGTGTCCCGGATCTCGTTAGTAATTTATACAACTACCAATCGATTATGCAAAGGTTGTATGGTGGTTAAAAGTCCATACGTGGAAACCTTGTGCATGTTGAGGTTGTATGGTGTTTTAAAGTCCATGCATGGGAACCTCGGTAAAAGCTAAGGTTGTATGGTGTTTAAAAGTCCATACATGGGAACCTTAGGCTTGTAAAGTCAAATGGTGTTTAAAAGTCCATTTGGGAGACCTTGGATTGGTAGGGTGTATGGAGCGTAGGGACAACGCTCGGAATCCGCGTATCCGATCGGGTTGTTGAGTTGAAAAGTGAATGTGGTTGATCACTTGGAAGCCAATGTAATGTTCTTGATCATAGAGAAGCATGAGATGCTTGAAATGATGCATGGTTGCATGTGAAGCATGAGATGCTTGAAATGATGCATGGTTGCATGTGAAGCATGAGATGCTTGAAATGATGTATGATCGCATGTGAAGCATGGGATGCTTGAAATGATGCATGATTGCGTGTGAAGCATGAGATGCTTGAAAAGATGCATTGTTGCATGAAAAGTGTATGATGCTAGTGAATGCATGTTTACTTGTTAAGTTGAACAAGTGTTGGTTATCATATGGTAAATGATGCATGTGAGCATGAAATATCTATATTGCATTGGAGTCTTGTAAGACTTGTTTTTAAAGGCATGTGAAGATGATGTTATGTTTTTTTTATGTTGCCTTGGTTGAATGCATGTGATAGAATATTTGAGCTATGGTTTTAAAAGGTTTCTTGCTTGAAATGGCTTTCAAGTTTAAGAAAGGTATGTTGTGAAATGGGAGTGTTTTCCATGGTTTTGTTTAAGCTTGGCATATGGTGTTTATGCATGATTTGAGCTTGATGTTGAAAAGGGTTTTCAAACATGGCTTTGGTAAACAAATCAGGTTTGTTTTATAAGTGTTTTAATGACCCGCTGCATTGATGGTGTTTTAGTTTTGAGCATTCCTCACTAAGCATTATGTGCTTACGCTCCTTTTTGTCCATCAATGCAGATTCTTGAAGTTTGGACAGCAAGGAGCAAGGGATTCAAGGTGGACTCCAATGGAGATGTATGTCTCGGTGAATAGCTATAGTTAATAAGGGCAATGGGGTAGAATCTCTCGGGTTGATGTGTATGTGATCGTATATGTTTGATCAAGAATGTTTTAATGTTGTTGCTAATGTTGTTGGAACATGAATTGGCTTAAATGAAATTGATTTGGATGGTTTGTGCCTAAATGGTTGCTTGTGTAGGAAGCATGCCTATAGATTTGGGGCTTTTCTTATATGTTGTGTTTCTGTTGAATTGTTGATGCAAGTATGTCTCATTTATGTTGAATTGCATGTTGGTAAAGTTTGGTGGCTTTTGGAGCATGTTTGATTGATCAATTGTGTGTTTGAGTGAGCAAAATGCAGCATTCTGGGCTAGGCGTTTCGGAACAGATGATACTGTTCCGGAACGGGTGCCCTGCATGAACCCAGGCGTCCGAAACGGGTGCCACCGTTCCGAAACGGAAAGCATTCTGCCAGACCCCCGTTGCAGAACGCGTTGCGGAACGGCCCCGTGTTTCGAAACGGGCTTTGCCTGTTTCGGAACGGGTGACCGTTGGGGGCTGACATGGGCGGTTAAATGTTTCAAAATATTTGCATTTTGGTCCTGAAACTTGTTTGTGCAATTGTATGAGTTCGGGATGTCCGTTTGAGCTGAAATTTGGCAGGGAAGTATGAAACCTGATTAATTTTAAGTTGGTAACTTAAAATCTGGTTAAGTCCTTAAAGTTTTCAGAAATTACAATTTGGTCCCTAAAGTTGTAATTTGTTCAATTGGGTCCCTGTTTGATCTCTGATGCTTGTGATCTTTGAGCATGATGTTGTGTGATCACATCTAAGGTTAATGTGCATCTAGAAAAGTTTAAAAAGAAAAAAAAGGGTCGTTAATCAAGGTTGACTTTCGGGTTAACTTTGGTTTTCCCCGTGTAATCTTCGTAGTTCGGGTCAACCGTCTAGGCCGGGCTACGGGGGTTACATTTGGTGGTATCAGAGCTGAGTTGCGAAGGTTGGGGAAAACGGTAAGTTGATGTGATGTGTGTTTGATGTTTACCTTGTTGGTGGTATCGGATCTTTGTTACATGTTTACCCTGTAACACCCCTTTCCCGGTCTGGTCGAGAACCGGGTCAGAAGGTGATACCGATGATCAAAATAGATATTGGTGCAAAAAATTTAATTTTGTTATTAACATTTTCAACAATAAAATACAATGAATCATTACCACAATGTAACTTAGTCTAGTTGATCCATACGAAGCAATAACTAATCATTTTGGGCTAATTCCCAACTATTACAAGTTTTAGGGACCAAAATGTAAATTTGAAAAATTAGGGGTCCTTCGATGCAACTGATTATGCTACGCTAAAATTCACCACAATATTAACAAAACTGTAAAATTTCATACAATTTGGAGTCCATTAGCTCATTCAATTTAATCTTTCACAACTTAGTGACTAAATTGTGAATATTGCAATCTGTCTAATATGCCTTTAACTAACTTAACTAACCCTGTATCGAAACATCTTAGAGCTGTTTCAAAACGGGTGAACGATGGTCAAGACATGTTGACTTTTCCCTTCAGACCGTTTCGATACGGCAGCCCCTGTATCAGAACGAATTAACTTCTTTTGACTTTGACTTTGACATGTTTCGATACGCTATGAACCCGCATCGAAACGATGGATTCCAGTAGAAAAATGTTCTGATACGGCTATAGGCCGTTCCAAAACGTCATGTTCTTTAGGTTCATTTATGCTTACACGTATCGAAACGCCATCACCCGTTTCGATACGACCTGACTTGTAATGGCAGATTTTTGCTGGTTTTTATTCGATTTAACTGACCGAAAGATGTCCAAATGCAGTGAAACTTGACACACCACATTTCAATGGTATAAACTACTAGCATGCCAAATTTCATGACCATACGAATATGTTTACTATGTTTTACCTTTTTTAGCTAAGTTTGTACTTTTAAACTAGTTTAAGCCAAAACAAAAGGGCCATTTAGGGCCATCAAGCACATTATAACATAGTCGTCTCACAAAAATATCAAAATGGGCATAAACGACTAGTTTGACTACTTTGTCACCTTCCTAGAAGTTCATAAGGTCACAATACATTACTTTAAGGGAAGTAGTGACTTGTCTTGCCTTGACTATCCAACCCTCCAACACACGATCTTTCAACCTGAAATGTATGAGAAGAGACATGTTAGGCATACATTGCCTAGTGAGGTAGTCATAAACAATATGAATCATGATGTAACAAGTATTTATATATATATATATATATATATATATATGTGTGTGTGTGTGTGTGTGTGTGTGTGTGTGTGTGATCTCATGCTCATCAATGACAGTACTATGCATCAATATACAATGTTTAACCTATTCATTTCATCATTAACCTTTGGATTGAATCAAGATAGTGGATACGCGAATTCCTACGCCTCACCAAATCAATGAATGGTCCAATCCCTCCGCCTCTCGAATATGACTAATATCAATTCACGTCCCTCCGCCTCGCCAAATCAATATAGGTCGTAGCCTTAGGATCGTAGTCCATTCAAATCCAAGGTTTCAATTTTTGTATCCATATTCAATGTTCAATGAGAATTCCAATGACCAATGATTTCAATGTTATCAAAGACAAACATGTCTCATTATCAATGTTTCATGGTTCAATGTCAATGGCAATGCTCAATGATGATACCAATAATTATGTCCGATATTCAATAAAAAACTTACCGACACTTACCAAGGTGTCCGTTTAACAATCCGATGTAACTTCCTCAATAGTAATGTTAGCCAAATGTTCGAAAACAACAATAAAAGATTTGGGAAGTCCTTTCGCCTAATCCCGAGACTCCGACTACACTTACCTTACTAATTCGATGCTCCTACGACTCTCGGATGATAACTCCCTTGTTCCTAGCTAGTGTGAGCACGTTTATGCCACCCAACGAATGCAACTTCAAACTTTCAGGGAAGTTTTCTCTTTCACTTGTTACAAACTGATGTGTAACATTTCTTTACTTATATTATGAGTTTTATAAGTGTTTGCATTGTATATACTACGTATTGTGTGTTTTGGGTTTGGTTTGCTAAGTATATGTTGTTTATAAATAAGTTTGCACAATCTTTGTTGCTCGTTTGATATGTTTTCAATAACTTATCTAGTTTATAAATATGTTTACTAAGTTATGTCAGCTTGTTGTGAAATTTAGAATAAGCTTGGATTGTTATTTCAGCTTATTATAAGTTTAAATTAAGTTTGCAAAGCTTTTTATATGTGTTTGAATTGTTTCCTTGTAGGTACATTGAAGTACAACAGCTTAAGGACTTAATCATAGCTCGGTTGCAGCTCAAAGGAGTGTATGCAACTCTTCTCAGCGCATCTCAGCTCACTACATTCTCAGTTAGCTGAATTCAGCTCACTTAAGCTCCGTTCAGCTCCGTTCAGCTCAACTTCAGCTCCACTAGCTCAACTCCAACCGACGAGTCCAGAAGCAGCTGAAACCTGTCAAAGGACTTAATGTTGTGCACATGCATGAGGGAAGGGTAGGACGCCCATAGTAAGGCACATGCCTCTCAGACACTCTCCCACACGTAGGACAAGTTTTAGCTGCTTCTGGACTCGTCAGTTGGAGTTGAGCTAGTGGAGTTAAGCTGAAGTGAGCAGAATTCAACTAACTGAGAGTGTAGTGAGCTGAGTTGAGCTGAGATGAGCTGCATACACTCTTTTGAGCTGCAACCAAGCTAAGATTAAGTCCTTAAGTTGCTTTGATTCAATGTACCTAAAAGGAAACAATTCAAACACATATAAAAAGCTTTGCAAACTTAATGTAAACTTGTAATAAGCTGAAATAACAATTCAAGCTTATTCTAAATTACACAACAAGCTGGCATAACTTAGTAAACATATTTATAAAGTAGATAAGTTATTAAAAACATATCAAACGGGCAACAAAGCTTGTGCAAACTTATTTATAAACAACATATATGTTGGGTTTTTAGGGGCTCGATTCCTTCAACCGTTCTTGCTCGCCTAGTGGTGGAGAAGTGAATTTTTGGGTGAAAGAGGTGTCGAAGCTAAAAAGCTAAAGACAAGATGATTTATAGTGGTTCAACCTTCTAACCAAGGTCTACATCCACTACCTTAGCTTCCTACTAAGGATATCCAATCAATCCACTATTTATTCGTCTCCTTTTATAGGCTTAGGAGGAAACCCTTACAAACCGATCAAGCTTTCTACCCAAAGCCTTGATCAAACCCTCTTTACAAAGAGATAAAGATAAGCAAACTAAAATCCCTCTAATAGGTATTTGTTTGCACAATTAAGCTCTCACCCAATCCTAACACTTGAGCAAATCTAACAATTTTGGCTCACTAGTGTTTGTCTATACAAAGAATTGACACTTAAGCACTAAGACACATTTTGATCATATGTTGTATTACAATTGAAGCATTAACCATTACTAGATGCTTAGAGGTCCCTTTTATACTCCTCTTTGAGTTTGTAGCCGTTACTAGCCGTTGAGGTTGAATTAGAGTCGTTAGAGACTTCATTTCCCACCATAAATGCAGTTTTGCAGCTCCCCGTTTTGAAACACTCGACCCCATTTTGAAACTCTCTTGAAATAGAAAAAGTCGTTGCAGCACCTGTATCGAAACGCCCTTGGCCGTTTCGAAACACTTGTTCTCGTATTGAAACGCTCTGCATTTAAAAGGTAGTTCGGAAATAGTCGTTGGGGGTTTATGACCATTGAGGTCAAGCTTCAAGGTTTTGAGATTCTTGGCTTCAATGATGGCAGTCCTTTTTGAGTCTCATGACTCAGGAAGGGAGTAGATGAGCTTTAGGAGAAGTTTCTCTTCCGAGATGGCTTCTACATAACCTTTAAGTCCATTGGTGATGATGGAGAACCTATCGAACATCTTCTCAATATCCTTTTCCAGATCCATCTTGAAGTTTTCATACGCTAGGTTGAGGAGCCCGATCTTGGTCTCCTTTACTTCATGGGTAATCTTCACTAGTGGTCCCTTTCGTTTAGTGTGTGTTCTATTTTGGTCACCAGAATTCAAAAAAGATTATTCTGGTCACTTATGTTTAGAATCGTTTCTATTTGGTCCTTTCGCCGTTAGTTTTCGTGAATTAAAAAAATTACTTTCTAATTTAACCCCCAAACTTTCAAAATTTTATTTTTTACCATCTTCTCCAAAAATTATAAAACTAAAACTCAAAAAATAAATCAATGTCTATAACCCAACACTACAACCCATTCCCCCAAAACTAAAAGTATCAGCTTCAATTGTAAACGGTGGGTACCGGCAATGAACATTCACTTTGCTATATATCTTTTGTTTTTGTTATCTGTAGAATCTTATTTGATAGAATTTTCTTTTTAAGTAGAAGATTTAAAAAAAAAATCTTGGGTTTGAAAAATTAAGGCAAACCCAACTCTACATACTCACTCATAATTTCAAAATCGATATTTTTCTGATAATTTTTTGAGTGCGTTTCACAACAACTGCCCTTTTTCTTATATAAAATAGAAATACAAATTCTAGAGGAAACCCAAGGAAGAGAGATTAAAATACTGAAACATTCTCTCAAAAAAATTGTTGTACTTCATCAAAGTGTTTGGTTTCCGATAAAATGCGGTTTACTCTTATTTTTTTATTTAAGTTTTTGTTTATGCATGTGTTTTGCTTAATGTTGTATCCGATTTAACAGTGAAGACTGTCGGTTTTGCAGCGGTAAAAAAATAGTTGAATACATGATATGAAACGAGAATGAAATTTATGGCATCGTTCATATATATATATATATATGTTTCATTTGAATGTTTACTATAGCCATTGATAGGTTTTTTATCTTGCAGTTTGTTTCTCCCATGAGTACCAAGCGCGCTTATAAGCTACGTATCGTTTTTTTCTTCTTCTTGAATTGATTTATTTAATCTATGTTCTTTTTGCTATATATCTTTGTTGTTTTATTGTTAGTGTTTTTGTTTTTACATGGGGTATCCTTAACAATTGTAATAAACAAAGGAATTTTCCAAAAGATACATAGCAAAGTGAATGTTCATGGCCGGTACCCACCATTTGCAATGGAAGCTGACGCTTTTGATCGTGGGGAATGGGTTGTAGTGTTGAGTTATAGCCATTGATTTAATTTTCTAGAGTTTTAGTTTTATAATTTTTGGGGAAGATGGTGAAAAATAAAATTTTGAAAGTTTGGGGGTTAAATTATAAACTATTTTTTAATTAACGTAGACTAACGACCAAGACACCAAAATAGAAGCGATTCTAAACGTAAGTGACCAGAATAATCTTTTTTGAATTCTGGTGACCAAAATAGAACACACCCTAAACAAAAGGGACCACTAGTGAAGATTACCCTTACTTCATTTGTCCCCTTGTATGTAACTTCGAGCTTGTCCCAAACTTCCTTGGCACTCTCACAAGAAGACATCTTCACATAGATGTAGGGGCCAAATGCACAAAATAGGATGTGCAAGGCTTTGCAATTAAGCTCCATCTTCTTGCGATCGTCGGCACTCCAATCCGCCTTACTTTGTTGTGCCATGAACGGACCATCTTCTACAATGTCCCAAAGCATGTAGTCCTTTGCCTTTATGAAGAACTTCATCCTTGTCTTCCAATGGGCATAGTGTGTTCCGTCAAAGAAGAGCGGTTTGTCGATAAATTGTGCCATTGAGCCGGTTGTTTGAAATGTTGATCGAGCTTACTGGATCTTCTCAATAGGATGTTAATCCTCTTCAATTGAACCAAGCTCTGGTACCAATTGTTGGGTTTTTAGGGGCTCGATTCCTTCAACCGTTCTTGCTCGCCAAGTGGTGGAGAAGTGAATTTTTGGGTGAAAGAGGTGTGGAAGTTAAAAAGATAAAGACAAGTTGATTTATAGTGGTTCAACCTTCTAACCAAGGTCTACATCTACTACCTTAGCTTCCCACTAAGGATTTCCAATCAACCCACTATTGATTCGTCCCCTTTTCTAGGCTTAGGAGGAAACCCTTACAAACCGGTCAAGCTTTCTACCCAAAGCCTTGATCAAACCCTCTTTATAAAGAGATAAAGATAAGCAAACTCAAATCTCTCTAATAGGTATTTTTTGCACAATTAAGCTCTCACCCAATCCTAAAACACTTGAGCAAATCTAACAATTTTGGCTCATTAGTGTTTGTCTATACAAAGAATTGACACTTAAGCACTAAGACACATTTTGATCATATGTTGTATTACAATTGAAGCATTAACCATTACTAGATGCTTGGGGGTCCCTTTTATACTCCTCTTTGAGTTTGTAATCGTTACTAGCCGTTGGGGTTAAATTGGAGTCGTTGGAGACTTCATTTCCCACCATAAATGCAGTTCTACAGCTTCCCGTTTCGAAACACTCTTGAATAGAAAGAGTTGTTGCAGCACCCGTATCGAAATGCCCTTGGTCGTATCGAAACGGCATATCGAAACACTTTTTCCTGTATTGAAACGCTCTACAGTTAAAATGTAGTTGGGAAATAGTCGTTGGGGGTTTATGATTCTTGAGGTCAATGCCACATATGTGTATTGAAACCGCAGAGGCCATATCGAAATGCTATGCAAAAATCTCACCCAAATTAAAGCCCGTTTCGAAACACGTTTCAAAACTTTTTGCCATTGTAAAGACCCGTATCGAAACACCTATGGGTGTTTCGAAACACCTGGATGGTTTTGTTTAATTTGTCTTTGAAAACACTTAAAACTCTTTTGAAATATCCCATAAACATAGTTTCAAGTTGTTTGGACTTATAAATTGTTTTGAATTCTTTTTAACTTTGTCCAAGAACATTTTTCAATTATTATATCAAAACATTAGGTCTACAATATCCTTAGCAAACAAAACCCAAAACACACAATACGTAGTATATACAATGCAAACACTTATAAAACTCGTAATATAAGTAAAGAAATGTTACACATAAGTATGTAACAAGTGAAAGAGCAAACTTCCCTTAAAGTTTGAAGTTGCATTCGTTGGGTGGCATAAACGTGCTCACATCATCCCCCTACTTTAATGTGATTTTCCCCAAATCGACCCTTATTACAAAAGGGAACAATTTTGACTTTCGCTTGGCAGGGAACTTCCTCAGCCGTCTTGCTCGACACATATGCATTCTCTCGAATCAAGTTCTTTTACAAAGAACACAAATGGAAATGCCTTCATTCTTGTACCTTTCTGAATAATGCACAACATAAAGTCAGATAATGCTCGCTAAACATTCGTAATCCTGCAAACAATGACATATAAAGGCAACTCCAAAAAACAACAAGAATCTCGACGATCAACCAGAATCACAACAAAAGGTTGTTCACAATCCAATGTACAACCAAAGAAATCAACATATAAAAATGAAAAATCAATAATACAATGGAAAGGATCACCAAAACATTGTACAGAAGGTTGTTGAATTTCTGAAAAGGACATAAATGCACTAGACATACCAACGGTAGCAACCTTGAAAACTTCACATGGCATCACCTTATTATCCTGCAAGTTAGAAGACGAAATAGAAGAAAATGTAGAATCAAATAAAACCTTTGAATTAACTTCTTTGTCACAGTCTTTCTTCTATTTGTTGGCTTTCCAAACTTTGATGCTCATTTTCAAACGAATTTGGTCTTCATGTACTTCACTTGGAGTCAATGGTGCCAAAATGACCTTTTTGCCCTCATGATCAAAAGAGTGTCGATTGGTGTAACAATCGTGTGGAACTCTTTTATCATACTGCCACAGTCTCTCTAAAAGAAAATGACAAGCATCCATAGAACAAACATCACAAGTTACCTCATCCTTGTACTTACCAATAGAAATGGTACAACAACTTGTTTGGTAACTTTGATTTCACCACTATTATTCAACCATTGTAACTTGTACGGATTGGGATGCTTTGCCTTCTTCAGTCCTAACTTATCAACCATGAGAGTACTAGCAACGTTAGTACAACTACCATTATAAATAATCACAATACATACCTTATTGTTCACGTGGCATCTCGTATGGAAGATATTGTTTCATTGCGGTTCATCCTGTGCTGGCTGAACATTCAGACTTCTCGTGACAACAAGTGCTTCACTGGTAGCAAATGTCTGCATATTGTCATCAATTATCTCTTCATGGACAGAATGGGAACCACCCCCATCAAGTCTATCCATTCGAGAATGTATAGGCTCCAATGCATTAGCAACAACTCGTTGCATCATGCGCTCCAAAGCTTGCATCTAGAGATTCAATGGTTGTTGTTCACCCAAATTATCATCAGAATCTGCCATTTTAAATAACAAAATCAAAAAACATAAATAACACAATATGTATATATATATATATATATATGTTAGTAAAATAAATAAAAAGGACCTCACAACAACACACTCAACAAAATTCTCACGGATCACTCCAAGGAAAGATCGCTCTATAATTGCACTCAACGCTCGTGCTTCACTCGGGAGAATACTTGAATGGCTCTTTTGTCTCCCCTTCTGTTCTCACACGCTCAATTGCCTTTTCCACTCGATCTCTCGCAAACAATTCTTTAAGGAACTAACTTGATTCTTCAAACATGTTAAATGTGTCAAACTTACCAGATAATATAATAGGTAAAGAAACAAATGGTTAAAGGAAAAAATAGGGATGTTAAATGAAATAAAAGGCTGAAAAAGAAAAACAAAAACAAGGCTGGAAATGGACAATAAAATAAGAAAATAAGGCTGACAAAAATTAAGGAAAAGAAAGACAACAACTTACTGCAAAGAAATGCTTACAACGATCCTATCACCGAACAAACAAGAACAAGTTGTTTCGGGTGATTTCCAAGCATTTCATGGCATAAAAGAGCATTCTTCATTATTTCCAAACATTTCAACAACAATCAGCATTTTGTATTGGTAAATTACACTAAATTTTTTAATCTGAATTTTTTCAAATATTTTTTGCTGACATTGACTTTTCTTGTCAAACTTTTGACTTTGACTTTTTTTTAATTGGATTTTTTTATTTTTCTTTTTTTTTTTGTTTTGTTGTGCAGAATGTGCTAAAATCCGACTAGGCTCTGATTACCATATGATAAAGGGGGTGTGTTGCCTGAGAAACAACGTTCCTTGTCTATTTATGGATCTAGGATAGAAGCAAGCATGTCTCTGCAATAACAACAAAAGATGGAGACGTTTTACGTTCAAAATAACAAAGAAAAAAAACAAACGAATAAAAAAGGTGTACGAATTTCTGGACAGATTTTAACGACGAAGAAGACGAATGCTTCAAGTAGCGTTCATGGATGTTTCAATGTCATAAAAATGGCAGAAATGTTGCTGGAAAATAAGCAGAAGTTTGGTAACGACAAGCTCGAAAGAACCTGCACAATATCCTATGCAAACATGAATCGAAAATGCTCCACGATGAAGGACTTCGACCCTCCAGATAGCAATCTAGGAACCTAAAGTATCAAGTAAAATTTGACACAACAAAACTCGGTTTGAAATGTCAAAAGCTAGTTCTAAAAAGAACCGAACAAGAGAAACTCTCTCAAGTAATTTTTATTCCAAAATGTCTAACCTTTTTACATTGTTGAAAGTACATATATAGAGAGAAATGAAGAGGGATGGGCGCTCAAATGTGTGGCTGAAATTTAAACTTAATATCTATTTAAAATTCAAAACAAATCTGCCAAAAACTACCCCCAAATGGCGCCCAAATGCATGGATGATATGTAACACCCCAAATTTGGGCTTATAAGTTTAGGTTCTAAACCGGATCAGTCTGGAAATCGGTTCGAATCTAAAAGGGAGTTTTAGGGAACACCTAGTTCGGGATGCTTTAAAAATATTGAAAAATATCTAAAAATCATCATTTATTATATAAAAGAGAATGGTGGAATCAATTTTACAAAATGGAGTTTGGAAGTACTACATTTCGGTGTAGTGACCGAATTGCAATTTTTGCAAAAGTGAAATAGTGACTATTTTGTAAAGGATTGAAACTTTGAATCTTTAAGGAGCTAATTTTACCAAAATGTTTTCATCAGATTTTTCCTTAATTTGGGTAATTTTATTAATGTTTTAAATAAAGGAAATGAAGGTTAATTAAATGAGAAACTAACTTTGACTATTCATAACTACTTTTCGCAAATTTTCCCTCTCTTCATTTTCTCTCAAATTCCTTTCAACTAAACACACTTTCTCCAGCAAATTTACTTTGATTTTACACTTCATTTGATGATATTTTAATTCCTCTTTGATTCTTAATCAATTCCTCATCAAATCCACTTGATTTCTACATTGAATTTTCAAGGAAACTTGCCAAATCAAGGAGAAATCATTATTTAGAGGTAAGCTTGTTCTTCTCCTCTAAATACTCAGTTCTTTATTGAAATTCCCAAGTTGTCAATCCTTTATTAAAGTTTTATGAATGGTTTTAGTGTTGGAAACAAGATTTTGGCTTAAAACTCAAGATTTTGGAAGAGATCTTGGAGATTTTCGTGGATCTTGGTTAGGCTCTATTTTGAGGTTGTTTTCTAATGTGTTTTGGATGTTAATTGATGTCACAAATGAGGTTTTATCAATCAAATCCCGAATAGGTTTGTTTTCCTAAGTTTTGCTTGCTAGAATGGTGGTTTTTGGGGTGGTTTTGGTGATCTGATGTTGTTGGAGATATAAGGTCATGTTTATGTTGCTTTTTGATGTTAATTGATGTTTAGAAATGTTTAGAATTGATAGATCTTGGCTGGGATTTTTTTTGTGAGAGTTTGGAGGTGATTTCGGTTGTTTTTGGTAGCCGAAATGGGGTTCTTGAGTAGAGCAGCAAGTTGGGTTGTATTCCTGGTGATTTTAATGCATGGTGATGCATTAATCCTCTGTTGTTGTATGTTTAAAACAGGGGAGAATGATTCGGAAGCAATAGAGGTGGCGTTGGAAGTTTCGGATGCTTGGGAGGCTTGTCGGCTAGCATAGTTTTGTGTATCGGTGAGTGGAGATAGTTTTCCAGCTTTCAAACGATTATTTGGAGGTTTTGGGAGCTTAGTTTAAGTCTAAACAACTTAGCTAAGCTCAAGAGTAAGTTTCCGGAAAAACTCCCTCGGATGTGCTAAGTTATGGTTTGATGCATTAGTTATGAAATGCATATTTAATTACTGTTTTGAAAGCATGTTTTAGCATGATTAATGCTGGTTTTGAAAGCCATGTATTGAAGGATGCTCAAGGTAAGAGATCCTTGGTTTGACATGTTATTCATATGGTTATGACGCATGGAGATGCATGATGATAAGTGGCTTTGATTAATGCTTAGAACAGGGAATTGATGATGGTATTTGATGTATATTGGCAAGTGATGAAATGGTTTTTAAGTACTTGAATCAGATATAGTTAGTCGTCTATAGGATTGGGTGCACCATAAGTAAAGTCGCCTTGGATGTTGAGGGGTTGTGATTGTATCGTAAACTCCATCCAAGTACCCTAACGATTGAGGTAAGATCACAACGGTGGTTGTAAATTTCGTGTGTGGATCTTGTATTATGTGTCACTTACTCTCGTTAGTGGAATTATACAACTACCAATTAGTGGTGTTGAGGGGTTCAGATTGTACCGTTATACTCCACCACGGGTGTCACATCAATGGAGGGATTGCTCTTGAGTGTGAACCTTGTGTAGTCTGGTAGTGTGTATGAAGCGTGTGGGACAACGCTTGTAATCCGCGTATCCGATTGTGTCTTGTGTTGAAATGGTTTGTGAACTATCACTTGAAAGCCAATATAATGTATTTGAATGTAATGGAGCGAGAGATGCTTGAAAATGATGCAAGGTTGCATGGGAAATATGTAAATGATGCAAGATTGCATGTGATACTGGTTAAGCATGAGCAAAAGTATATCTTCTATTGTGAATGGTGCATATGTGCATAGAACTCAAAAGTTCATTGAAGTCTTGTGAAGGCTTGTTTTAAAAAGGCACGTAATGCAAAATGTTGCTTTGTAGATCATGAGTTTTGCATTTATTGAATGCATGAGATAGATAGAAGGAATATATGATTTTCAAAAGGCATTTTGCTTTGAAATGATCATCAAGCATGAGAAAAGTATAGTGTGAAGTGGAAGTGATTTCCAAGGAAATTGGGTTAAACTTTGCATGAAGTGTTCATGCATGGAAAGGTTTAAATGATAGTGTTTGCAAGAATGTTGTTTGGGGTGAGTTGTTTAGCATTTCAAAGTTAAAGGTTGGCTTTCATGTTGAGCAATGCATGATTTAAAGCAATGTTGTTTCAAAGGAGGTTTTCAAACAATACTTTGGTTTATTGAATTGTATCTACATTTAAAGAAGGTTTTATGATTCGATGCATTGATGGTGTTTTGGTTTTTAGCATTCCTCACTAAGCATTATGTGCTTCCTTTCCTTTTTGTCCATCAATGCAGATATTTGAAGGTGGGACAGCAAGAAGCAAGGGATTCAAGAAGTGCTCCACTTGAGAAGTATGTATCGGTTCATAGCTATAGATAATAAAGGCAATGGGGGGGAGAGTCTTTTACGTTGATGTGTAATGAGATTGTTTATATTGACCAAGTTCGGTTTATGGTTTAATACTTGTTGATGATCGCTTTGCAATTTTTGGATCTTCTTCTTCATATGTTGATATGCTATGTTCTTTGATTAATGTGAGATCTTGTGTTGAATGACATTAGGGGGTTGGTGTGCCTAATGCTTGTTATGTATCTAGTCTTTGATGAATTTTGATAATTATAATGTTTAACATGTTGATGATGTCTTATGGAATGGTTCCAATTATGTTTGATGGTGTTTTGAAGTGAAAAACCAGAAGTTTCTGTTGTTTCTGGATAAGGTGTATCGAAACACCCTTAGCTGTTTCGAAACAGGTGCATGAAATGGCCTGGGCGTTTCGGAACGGCTAGAAGTGTTACGAAACACTTTGGCTACTGGAAGTGTCTGTTCCTAAACTGGTTTCGGAACATACCCACGTATCAAAATGGGCAACACCATTTCGAAACGGGCTTTCGACACGGGTGTTTCGATACGGGTGTCAGTGTTTCGAAACGGGTGACCGTTGGACACAGGTTCTGCATGCTTTACATTTTAGTCCTGAAAGTTGTAAATGCAATTGCTTGAGCTTGAGATGTCTTTTTAAGATGAAATTTGGCAGAGAGGCTTGTAATATGATTAATTGAGGTTTGGTAAAACTAAAATCTTGAATGTCCTTTTATTTTCCAAAATTTACATTTTGGTCCCTAAAAGTGTTTTTCTTGCAATCGAGTCCTTAAACGTTTCCAATCGCTGTGTTTTTCTCTTCCAAGGTTCTTGGGCTTTCACATAGGGTTAATGCACATCTAGAGAAGTTTAAAAAGAAAAAAAGGGTCGTTAATCAAAGTTGACTTTCGGGTTGACTTTGGTTTTCCCCGTGTGATCTTCGTAGTTCGGGTCTAGCGTCTAGGTCGGGCTAAGGGGGTTAGATTTGTTGGTATCAGAGCTAAGTTGCGTAAATTTGTAGCGATGGTAAGTTGTTATGGTAAGTGTTGGATGTTTAATCTAATGTGTGGTTGAAAGTTGGTTGAAAAATGTGTCTTTGAGCAAATTGTTAATGTGTTTATCATGCTTTTTGGTTATGAATCTTCTGTGAGCTAGTGTGAACATGTATTGGTGATATGCTGGTGTTGTGAGTTGATTTTCTGAATAATGAAAATGTGATGGGTATGATATGTTGATATTATGCTGATGAGGGTGAATATTGTTTGATGAGAGCATGATTGAAGTTTGCTTATTGATATGCTCAATGTTGTGATATCCATGTTTTTATTGATTTTTATGTCATATAAAAGAGGAGAATTCGGGATTCCCATTGCCTTATTATTATAGCTATTGTGTTATGCTAGAGTTGGAGTCTTGAATCCTTGCTTGAAGCTGGGCTGATCGTTTTGTTTGTTTTGTTATCATTGCTTTGTTAATAGTAGCACAATGAGATCGGTGAGAGAATGGCAGTTAGGTACGATGATTGCTACTTAGAGCAGGTTGTTAAGGGGTGGAATTCACTTTTTGGTGGGAGTGTACCGCTTCGGTCGACAGTGCCTGGAGTTGAGGTAGTAGGGTAGGAGGAGAAAGCTGGTTCTGTGATGAAGGATTCATCACCTGTGGTTCAAGAGGTGTCGGGAACATCTCAAGCCGTGGTGAAAGTGAGGCATGTAGACGTGCCGACTATGGGACATGCGAGTTTGTCAAAACAACGTTTATATGATTTGGGAGCTGTGGAGTATCATGGTTCGACACCTGAGGCGTTCGAGGCTTGGTTAGCCAGTATAATTCCGATTTTGGATTAGGAAGGTTGTGACAACGCCTGTAAGTTGAGAATTGTTGTCTCGTTAATGTTGGAGGATGCTTGTGCTTGGTGGACATCTGTGGCGGTGGCAACGAATATCCATGATATAGATTGGGAGTTCTTTGTGTCTGTCTTTAATGGAAGATACCTTGGAGAGAAGTTCTCAGGGGTTAAGCAACGTGGGGGTGTGGCTCTAGATTATGATGGTGAGAAAAGTATAAGCGAAAGAGCTGTGAGTACCGACCTCGAGAGTGGTCAGCGTAAGAGGTTACGCGACGGAAGGGTTCGCCTGAATCAAGGTTTTGGTGGTGGTGCTGATATGGGTCAAGTACAGTATGACCAAGGAGTGGTAGCTCGGTTGCCGATGTGTGACTGTAGTAGAAGGTTGTCCTCAAGTGGTGAGATCAGCTTCAGTGGGTGCAAAAGGGTCTCAGAAGAGGCGTGAGCGCGTCCGAGACAGAGTTCGGAGGTGGCAAGAAAGGCAGAAAGGTGTGAAGTGTTTGGAGGATGGATCTTGTTGGAATTGTGGGTCTGTTGGACATTTGAGACGAAATTGTTTGGAGTTAGCTCGGGGTAGTCAGGTTTCTTTACCGCAGGCAGACGGTTATGATCTTAAAGTGTTGGTTAATGTTGCGGCGGTGCGGTTAGAGAATAATGGTTCTGCGAGGAAGAGAGTTTGTCTGTTGGAGCTCTGGGGCAGTGGGATGATTACAAGTAACTTTGTTAAGTAATCTTTTCCCTATTTATCTTTGTTTGGTTCTGGGTTGGATTTCCTTGTGTAGTGGGTAAGTTTTATGGCTAGCAGGGTTGTGTAGTAGCCGGTGTTGTGTTGGGAAGACAATTTTAGTGTGGAGAGTGTAATAGGGGAGTAATGTGTGGTTAGCGGATTGTTAGAATGGTAGAGCTGGAAAAGTTAGAAGTGAGGTAAGAGGTTGTTCTTAGGCGGATTTTGAAGATGTTATTGGTAAGTGTGAACCGGCATACATGCACAGTTAAAACCATTTGTTATATTATATATATATATATATATATATATATATATATATATATATGTTGGTACATGCATACATGCGACATGACAATAGAGGTTTTGCATACATGTACACAGGCATTGATAGGGCATGTTAGTGATCATGCATACGAACGTTCACACTTCCTAATAGCTAGTTGGGTTTGTTAGTGTTGTTGTAGGATTAGGTTGTATGGTGGGTTTTAAGTGTTGTTTTAGTGCTGGGTGAATGCTGGAAGTAGTAGAAGGTAGTGAACAAGTTGTCAGTAATAGTGAGTGCGATCTAGCATGTTGGCAGAAAGGGAGGTGTTTTGGTGCTTAAAGAGTTTAGCGGTGTGGTGGTAAGGAGGTTACCGGTTGAAGTTAGAATCGGTCGAGGTGGTTGTGAATAGTTAATAGGTGTGGTAGTTTCTTTGTGTTAAATGATGTTGTGGGCTAGCGGATGTGTTTCCGGAGTGTTGAGGCGTCTTGGCATTGATGCTTGCAATAGGAGGGTTGTTTATGTAGGTGATGGTTCGTAGCAACCTTAGAGGAGTTGGGAGGAGGTTGTGTTGAGAGCTGTAGATAAGGTTTGGCTTGGTATGAGTAGAGGTTTCGTAATCTTAATATGTTTGTATGGAATGGGTGGTATCCAGGTAAGGCTAGTGTTATGATCAAAGCTTGAAATGGAAAGACAATGTAAGTTCAAGGGCCATTGTTGGTTGGTCGGGTTCTTGAGAGAAGTGGTTTGTTAGTTGAGTATAAGTAAATCTTTCCTAAGTCAGTTGGGGGTGAGTGGAACAACTGTCGGAATTAAGGTTAGAGTCTTGTGATATGGATTTCGGATGTTGTGTGAGTAGTTTTGATGAGTTGTTATGGTAGTGATAGTGGCGGATGTGAAGGAATGTTATCAATACCTTGAGAAGTTTGAGTAAGCAGTTGTTGCTTAAGAAATTTTTGCTTGTTGTGGTAATCTTTGAAAGGAGTTGAGCGGTTTTGCAAGGGGTTTTAGAAGAAGTGAAGGTTGTGGGTCACATGGTGGTTGAAATTGGATGGGTTGGTGTCACCGTGTGTGCGAGTTTTGTTGAGGGAATTATGAGATAAGGCAGAGTATGTTGTAAAGATTTGAGAGTTCTTCGAGTTGTTGGGGCTATGCACAGTTCGAAAGTGTGAAAAGTTAAGCTGAGGCTAATAACCGGGCGATCTGGAAGTCTTGAACCGTAAGTAGTGGTGTTGGGTTTGGGTATAGTGTAAGTTTGATTTGAGGATGAGTTGATTTTGTGGTGTTTTGGGTGGAGGATGTTTCAGTGGTGGTTAAGTCTCCTGTGTTACATTGTGTGTTGCTTTGGGAAGTTTGGTATCGTGCTCTTTTCGCAGGTTGAAATTTTGAGGATGAAATTTCCTAAGAGGGGGAGAGTTTTAACACCCCAAATCTGGGCTTAGAAGTTTAGGGTCTGAACCGGATCGGTCTGGAACTCGGTTCGAATCTAAAAGGGAGTTTTAGGGAACACCTAGTTCGGGATGCTTTAAAAATATAGAAAATATCTAAAAATCATCATTTATTATATAAAAGATAATGGTGGAATCAATTTTACAAAATGGAGTTTGGAAGTACTACATTTCGGTGTAGTGACCGAATCTCAGTTTTTGCAAAAGTGAAATAGTGACTGTTTTGTAAAGGGTTGAAACTTTGAATCTTTAAGGAGCTAATTTTACCAAAATGTTTTCATCAGAGTTTTCCTTAATTTGGGTAATTTTATTAATGTTTTAATTAAAGGAAATGAAGGTTAATTAAATGAGAAACTAACTTTAACTATTCATAACTACTTTTCACAAATTTTCCCTCTCTTCATTTTCTCTCAAATTCCTTTCAACCAAACACACTTTCTCCAGCAAATTTACTTTGATTTTACACTTCATTTGATGAGATTTCAATTCCTCTTTGATTCTTAATCAATACCTCATCAAATCCACTTGATTTCTACATTGAATTTTCAAGGAAACTTGCCCAAATCAAGGAGAAATCATCATTTAAAGGTAAGCTTGTTCTTCTCCTCTAAATACTCAGTTCTTTACTGAAATTCCCAAGTTGTCAATCCTTTATTAAAGTTTTATGAATGGTTTTAGTGTTGGAAACAAGATTTTGGCTTAAAACTCAAGATTTTGGAAGAGATCTTGGAGATTTTCATGGATCTTGGTTAGGCGCTGTTTTGAGGTTGTTTTCTAATGTATTTTGGATGTTCGTTGATGTTACAAATGAGGTTTTATCAATCAAATCTCGAATAGGTTTGTTTTCCTGAGTTTTGCTTGCTAGAATGGTGGTTTTTGGGGTGGTTTTGGTGATCTGCTGTTGCTGGAGGTATAAGGTCATGTTTATGTTGCTTTTTGATGTTAATTGATGTTTAGAAATGTTTAGAATTGATAGATCTTGGCTGGGATTTTTTTTGTGAGAGTTTGGAGGTGATTTCAGTTGTTTTTGGTAGCCGAAATGGGGTTCTTGAGTAGAGCAGCAAGTTGGGTTGTATTCCTGGTGATTTTAATGCATGGTGATGCACTAATCCTCTGTTGTTGTATGTTTAAAACAGGGGAGAATGATTCGGAAGCAATAGAGGTGGCGTTTGAAGTTTCGGATGCTTGGGAGGCTTGTCGGCTAGCATAGTTTTGTGTATCGGTGAGTGGAGATAGTTTTCCAGCTTTCAAACGATTATTTGGAGGTTTTGGGAGCTTAGTTTAAGTCTAAACAACTTAGCTAAGCTCAAGAGTAAGTTTCCGGAAAAACTCCCTCGGATGTGCTAAGTTATGGTTTGATGCATTAGTTATGAAATGCATATTTAATTACTGTTTTGAAAGCATGTTTTAGCATGATTAATGCTGGTTTTGAAAGCCATGTATTGAAGGATGCTCAAGGTAAGAGATCCTTGGTTTGACATGTTATTCATATGGTTATGACGCATGGAGATGCATGATGATAAGTGGCTTTGATTAATGCTTAGAACAGGGAATTGATGATGGTATTTGATGTATATTGGCAAGTGATGAAATGGTTTTTAAGTACTTGAATCAGATATAGTTAGCCGGCAATAGGATTGGGTGCACCGTAAGTAAAGTCGCCTTGGATGTTGAGGGGTTGTGATTGTACCGTAAACTCCATCCAAGTACCCTAACGATTGAGGTAAGATCACAATGGTGGTTGTAAATTCCGTGTGTGGATCTTGTATTATGTGTCCCTTACTCTCATTAGTGGATTTATATAACTACCGATGAGTGGTGTTGAGGGGTTCAGATTGTACCGTTATACTCCACCACGAGTGTCACATCAATGGAGGGATTGCTCTTGAGTGTGAACCTTGTGTAGTCCGGTAGTGTGTATGAAGCGTGTGGGACAACGCTTGTAATCCGCGAATCCGATTGTGTCTTGTGTTGAAATGGTTTGTGAACAATCACTTGAAAGCCAATATAATGTATTTGAATGTAATGGAGCGAGAGATGCTTGAAAATGATGCAAGGTTGCATGGGAAATATGTAAATGATGCAAGATTACATGTCATACTTGTTAAGCATGAGCAAAAGTATATCTTCTATTGTGAATGGTCCATATGTGCATAGAATCTCAAAAGTGCATTGAAGTCTTGTGAAGGCTTGTTTTAAAAAGGCACGTAATGCAAAATGTTGCTTTGTAGATCATGAGTTTTGCATTTATTGAATGCATGAGATGCATAGAAGGAACATATGGTTTTCAAAAGGCATTTTGCTTTGAAATGATCATCAAGCATGAGAAAAGTATAGTGTGAAGTGGAAGTGATTTCCAAGGTAATTGGGTTAAACTTTGCATGAAGTGTTCATGCACGGAAAGGTTTAAATGATAGTATTTGCAAGAATGTTGTTTGGGGTGAGTTGTTTAGCATTTCAAAGTTAAAGGTTGGCTTTCATGTTGAGCAATGCATGATTTAAAGCAATGTTGTTTCAAAGGAGGTTTTCAAACAATACTTTGGTTTATTGAATTGTATCTACATTTAAAGAAGGTTTTATGATTCGCTGTATTGATGGTGTTTTGGTTTTGAGCATTCCTCACTAAGCATTATGTGCTTACGCTCATTTTTGTCCATCAATGTAGATATTTGAAGTTGGGACAGCAAGAAGCAAGGGATTCAAGAAGTGCTCCACTTGAGAAGTATGTATCGGTTGATAGCTATAGATAATAAAGGCAATGGGGGGAGAGTCTTTTACGTTGATGTGTAATGAGATTGTTTATCTTGACAAAGTTCGGTTTATGGTTTAATACTTGTTGATGATCGCTTTGCAATTTTTGGATCTTCTTCTTCATATGTTGATATGCTATGTTCTTTGATTAATGTGAGATCTTGTGTTGAATGACATTAGGGGGTTGGTGTGCCTAATGCTTGTTATGTATCTAGTCTTTGATGAATTTTGATAGTTATAATGTTTATCATGTTGATGATGTGTTATGCAATGGTTCCAATTATGTTTGATGGTGTTTTGAAGTGAAAAACCAGAAGTTTCTGCTTTTTCTGGACAGGGTGTATCGAAACACCCTTAGCTGTTTCGAAACAGGTGCAAGGAATGGCCTGGGCGTTTCGGAACGGCTAGAAGTGTTTCGAAACACTTTGGCTACTAGAAGTGTCTGTTCCTTAACTGGTTTCAGAACATACCCGCGTATCGAAACGGTCAACACCGCTTTGAAATGGGCTTTCGACACGGGTGTTTCGATACGGGTGACAGTGTTTCGAAACGGGTGACCGTTGGACACAGGTTCTGCATGCTTTACATTTTAGTCCTGAAAGTTGTAATTGCAATTGCTTGAGCTTGAGATGTCTTTTTAAGCTGAAATTTGGCAGAGAGGCTTGTAATATGATTAATTGAGGTTTGGTAAAACTAAAATCTTGAAAGTTTTTTTATTTTCCAAAATTTACATTTTTGTCCCTGAAAGTGTTTTTCTTGCAATTGAGTCCTTAAACGTTTCCAATCGTGGTGTTTTTCTCTTCCAAGGTTCTTGGGATTTCACATAGGGTTAATGCACATCTAGAGAAGTTTAAAAAGAAAAAAAAGGTCGTTAATCAAGGTTGACTTTCGGGTTGACTTTGGTTTTCCCCGTGTGATCTTCGTAGTTTGGGTCTAGCGTCTAGGCCGGGCTAAGGAGGTTACATGATATTTGAACGAATCAAACACATGTTTAATGTGTTAATTTCGTTTGAATTTCAAACGAAATCAGCCAAAAACTTCACGCACATGTGCTTTCTGCACACATGCTCAAATCTGCCCTCACTTGCACATGCACATGCTAAGGCTGCCACATGTCGTGCACATGCATGGGGGAAGGGTAGGACGCCCATATGTAAGGAACATGCCTCTCAAACACTCTCCCAAATGTAGGACAAGTTTCAGTTGCTTCTGGACTCGTCAGTTGGAGTTGAGCTAGTGGAGCTAAACGGAGCTGAAGTGAACTGAATTCAGCTAACTGAGAGTGTAGTGAGTTGAGCTGCATAAACTTTTTTTAGCTGCAACCGAGCTAAGATTAAGTCCCTAAGTTGATGTCCTTCAATGTACCTAAAAGGAAACAATTCAAACACATATAAAAAGTTTTGCAAACTTAATGTAAACTTATAATAAGCTGAAATAACAATCCAAGCTTATTCTAAATTATACAACAAGTTGGCATAACTTAGTAAACATATTTATAAACTAGATAAGTTATTGAAAACATATCAAACGGGCAACAAAGGTTGTGCAAACTTATTTATAAACAACATATACTTAGCAAACCAAACCCAAAACACACAATACGTAGTATATACAATGAAAACACTTATAAAACTCGTATTATAAGTAAAGAAATGTTACACATCAGTGTGTAACAAGTGAAAGAGAAAACTTCCATGAAAGTTTGAAGTAGCATTCGTTGGGTGGCATAAACGTGCTCACATCACTAGCCTTCGATGAGTTTTATGGATGCTCCTTTTCGTTGTCTTGAGCTAGGAAATCAATAGGGAGACTATTAAGATCGATAATATGATATCAAAATCAATACAACGATATCAAAATCGATATCTAAATTCAATATAAACACCTACGATGAATTATCCATGGATGGCTAAAACCCTAGCTTGAGATTAAGCTTGACACATCCATGGAATCCAATGATTGTTTGAGGATTATTGCTTACTCGAACGATGGCAACAATTCGATAGAAATAAGGTGAAGAAATTCAAAGCTTGAGGTTTCCTACAATGGTGGTGCTTGCTTGATGGTGGGAGGAAGAAGATGAAGGTGATTAGAGGTGCTTGGTTATTTTTGCAATCGGGTAAGCTTATTCTTTTAACTATTCTATAGCTTTTAATTAGTATAGATTTCCTTCCAATGAAGGAAACTTTCCAAACATTCCCACATATTGGAGTTTTAATGAAAAAGGGGCTAATCACAAGATTAGCCCCTCAATTCTCAATACTTTATATTTTTTCCTCAAAACTCTTAATTTTTTGAAAATTAGCCACTATAATGTTTTCGATACTATTCAATAGGGTCCAATAAAAATGATTTAACTCAATTAGAGTCCAAAATCAATAATTAACTAGTCAATACTCTATTAAGACTTTATCGATGCAAAACTTCCGATCACTGGAACCCAATTTCGACTAGACCGGATTTTGGGGTGTTACAGAGCCAAGTTGAGAATGCCCCATGGAGTGTTCATCATCAATCCCCAAATTTTCAAAACCAAAAACATTGCACAAAACGGTTTGATCCATTCGAAATTTCTTCCCCATGAGATATGATTCAAGAGCAATTACATTTTCCCTTGCTCGATCATTGATGCACCGGGCATTTGCAAAGAAAATCAAAATAATATTTCGATATAAAATTGGGGGTATACTTAGAAAACTCATGAAAAGGGATTAAACACTTGAAACAACTTTCATCCCGGATAGCAAAGGCTTGATATTGTTTGTAATGGGCTAAAGCGGAATGGGATTAAAAACTATGTTGGATAATAAAACCATGGTTCGGTTTAGTAATACCATCATTTTCCAGATTAGGATTTGAAGAACTAGAAGGTAATTCTTTTCTTATTCTCTTTTTAATCCCCATGATAACCTGAAAATATTAAAACAATTCGAAAACGATGTATGCAATTACCATCACCTTCGATCCAATAAAAATTCCAATAATTCAAGGTATTGTGAAAAACACTATATTTTATAGGTTAAAAATATATAAAAACATAAAAATAAATTTTGGTAAAAATAATTTTGAAAAACAATGTACTAAAATATACGGCATATTTTTATATTAGAATAAAAAAATCAAATTTCAAAAAGTTTTTGAAAAATTTTAAAACTCATACTATAAATATACTTTTTGTAAAAAATTAATTGAAAATGGTAACTAATTTAAATGAAAATTAAAAAAAAAGGAAGAAAAGGGGTTTTATACCTTGAGTGGTGGAATAGGATTAATGAAGGATGAGGAATGCACCAAATTGATAGCAAAGCTTAGCATTGATGTGTTGATTAAAAACCCTCAAGAAATTTTGAGTTCGGTGTGAGAAATCAAAGGGTTTAAGGGGTTTTATAGTTAAAATTCGGCCTAGGGTTTGAGAGAAAAGGGATTTGAGTTTTAATTAAAGTGGGATTCTCCTTTTAATGCCCATTTAAAACTCCAGCGACATACAGTATCGATATGTTGATGTGGCATATCGATCCATCGTATCAGTACAGTTTTCGTACCGTATCAATATGAGTGACTGTATCGATACACTTTTAACTATATCGAAGCCCATTTAGCAACTCGTATCGATACGATGTTACCTGTATCGATACCCTTTTGCGAGAAATGCATTTTTGAACTGAAAGGAGTTCAAAAATTAGATTTTAATTGATCCTAAATGCATGAGTATGATGAATGAGCAAAGTTTATGGACTAAAACAGATACATACTCCCCCTAGTAACAAGCATAGATGCATCAAGAAGAAAAATTACATAAACATGATCATCATTCAAATTCAAGCAAATTTTTTACACTTAAGGGCTCTAAAAGGTCAAGATAGGCTAGTTAGACCTAACTCTCTCCTAAGAGTCCAAAAACACTCTTTGTCTAATGGTTTTGTAAAGATATCTGCTAGTTGGTTTGAGGTATCAACATACTCTAGAACAACATCATTTTTTAAGACATGATCCCTAATGAAATGATGTCTTATCTATATGTGCTTGGTTCTAGAGTGTTGGATGAGATTCTTAGTGAGACATATGACATTAGTGTTGTCACACTTAAGGGGTGTGATACCTACATAATTTCATAGTCTAGAAGTTGTTGCTTCATCCAAAAGACTTGAGCACAACAACTTTCGGCCGATATATATTCTGCTTCGGTGGTAGATAGAGATACACTATTTTTTTTCTTAGAGAACCAAGATATGAGCATACTACGTAGGAATTGGCAAGTTCCGGAGGTACTTTTTCTATCTATCTTATAACATCTATAATTCGCATCAGAATAAGCATGTAGGATAAAGGAAGAGTCTCTAGGATACCAAAGACCTAAACAAGTTGTGTCCCTAAGGTACCTAAAAATTCTCTTAATGGCTATAAGGTGTGATTCTCTAGGACTAAATTAGAACCTAGAACACAAGAAAACACTAAGCATAATATCGGGTCTACTTGCGGTATGGTAAAGCAAATAACCAATCATTGAACGATAAAGATTAGAATCAATACTTTTACCTCCTTTATCCTTGTCAAGCTTAATTGATGAGCTCATTGGAGTGTCTTGAGGCTTCACATTCTCCAATCCAAACTTCTTGAGCCTATCCTTGATGTACTTAGCTTGATTGATGAAGATGTCATCATTCCTTTGCTTGATTCGGAGCCCCGAGAAGAATGAGAGCTCCCCATCATACTCATCTCAAACTCACCTTGCGTTAGCTTAGAAAATTCTTGGCAATAAAACTCATTAGTAGAACCAAAGATTATATCATCAACATAAATTTGTACTACTAATATGTCTTTGTCATTTCTTTTAATGAAAAGTGTAGTGTTCACCTTGTCTTTTTCAAAACCTTTTTTTAACCAAAAAATTTGAAAGACTTTCATACCAAGCTCTAGGAGCTTGTTTCAAACCTTATAAAGCTTTAGTTTGTTTAAAAACATAGTTTGGATAAGTTGGATCTTCAAAATCGGGTGGTTGTTCAACATAAACTTCTTCAGTAATAAAACCATTTAAAAATGCACTTTTAACATCCATTTGAAAATGCTTGAATTCATGATAACTTGCAAATTCAAGAAGAATCCTAATTGCTTCTGTTCTATGTAACACCCCGATTTTGTGCCTAGATGTTTTAGACTTCGAATCAGGTTAAGTGAATCGGGCGGAAACGGTTCAAATTGTATTAGGTGGTTCAGGGAAATCAAGGTTCGGGATAGGATAAAAATATGAAAATAATTGCTAAAATCCTTTAAAATTATGTTTAAGAGGTTGGTCAAATCAATTTTACAAAATGAGTTTTGGAAGTGGTACATTTTGGGTAGTGACCAAAATGTAAAGTTTTGAAATTGTGGAAAAATGCAATTTTCAAAAGGAGAGTCAAAATCGTAGAATCTTTAGGGAGATTTTGTGCAATTACACCTTTCCTTAATTTGACATGTGTTTTAAATGAAATTTAAGTAATTTTTTAAAAAGGGATTTTATTTATTTATTAAATAAAATCATTAAATTGGAAGTTTCATTTACGTAACTAACTTTTCCCTTCTAATTTTCAGCAAAACACATTTCTAAAACCTTTTCTCCGGGTTTCTTTTCCCCCAAACACTCTCTCATTGATTTCTTATCCATTTCAAAGAATTCTCTTTAATTTCTTCAAGATTTGTGAAGCAAAAATTTGTCAAACATTAAAGAAAGCAAGGATTAGAGGTAAATCTCGTTCCTAACCTCTAATCAAGGTTCTTTATTGAAATTCCCAAGATTATTGACTCTCAGTTGTTGTTTTTAACTGAGTTTTGATTATAGCTTTTATTTAAGATCAAAATCTTGCAAAACTAAGGTTTAATTCTTAATTTTCGGAGTGTTGTTGATAAGCTCTATCTTGGATGGATTGTAATCGATTCTTGAGATGTTTATGATGTTGAAAAAGAGTTTTAATGATATAAATCCCGAAATCCTTGAGATCCTTGAGTTTTATGATGGTTTTAGTTGAGTTATTGAAGTGTTTGGATGGTTATATGTTTTCTGAAGATATAAAGAAGGGTTTAGGTTGTTTTTTGATGTGATTTGATGAATATTAATGTTTGGAAGTGTTGATTTTTGGCTGGGCTTGGTTTAGGAGGCAATCGAATGAGTTTTCGGTTGTTTCGGATGGGTAAATTGATGTAGTTTTGCTGGGCAACGACTTTGTGTTTAGTTGCTGGAGTTAGAATGTATTTTAATGCATTGGATCTCTATTTTTTTATGCTCTAAAAATAGGGGATATCGATCCGAAAGCTAGCGAAGCGATTTTGGAAGCTTCGGATGAGTGATCTTCGCGTCGGCAAGCGAAGTTTCGCGTATCGATGAGTGGAAAAGAGTTTTCCAGCTTTGAAATGTTTTGAACGTGGTTTTGGGAGCTTAGTGTAAGTTTGAAACACTTAGCTAAGCTCAAGAGTAAGTAAATCGAAAGTCTCTCTCGGATTGTGTTATGTTTTGGGTTTGAAATGCACTTGGATTAAATGTGTTTTGATTACTATTTTAAAGCATGTTCTGAGTAATGATGTTGCTGGTTTTAAATGTCATTTTTGTTAAGGATGCACATGGTAAGTGATCCTTGTGTTTATGTGACTTAATAATTGATTTTAAGCATGTTATAGCTTGTGAAAAATGGCAGTGTGGTTTATGCTTTGATAAAACAGTGAAATGTTGTTGAATAATGATTATATTGACAAGTGATGGAAAATGGTTTTGGTTACTTTAATCGGATATTGTTAGCCGGCTATAGGATTGGGTGCACCGTGAATAAAGTCACCTTGGATGTCGAGGGGTTGTGATTGTACCATAAACTACATCCAAGTACCCTAGCGATTGAGGAATTGGCGTCACCACGATGGAGAATGTCTCTCGTGGGTGGACTTGGTTAAGCATCACAACGGTGGGGGATTGCTCCTATGTGTGAGCTTGGTTAAGGAGATTACAATGGTTGAGGTGGCTCTCATGTGTAAGCCTTGTTTTGTGTCCAGGCTCTCGCTAGTGTGTTATACAACTACCGATGAGTGATGTTGAGGGGTTTTGATTGTACCGTTAAACTCCATCATGGGTGTTGACGGGTTGTGATTGTACTGTTAAACTCCACCATAGGTGTCACAACGGTTGATGGTCTAATCCTGTGTATGAGCCTTGAGTGTCTAATAGGGTGTATGAAGCGTTTGGGACAATGCTTGTAATCTGCGTATCAGATTGTGTTGAATTGTGTTGTGTTATGGAATGGTTTATGTTAAAGACCACTTGCGAGCCAATCTAATGATGATGTTATAATGTATTATTATGAGATGCTTTATTATGAGAAAGCGTGTGATGCTTGAAACTTATGCTATAATGCATGTGATGCTTGGTTTAAGCATGAGCAAAGGTTTTGTTGTTTTGGTTAATGATGCAATGAGCATGTGGATTTGAAAGGGGAAATGTGTTTAAAAAAGTGCATGTTTTAAAGTAAGGCATGTGTTTACAAAGAGTGATGTTTTTGTTTTGGAAATGCATTGGTGAATATTATGGTTTTATATCGGTCCTCACTAAGCTTTGTACTTACGCTCATTTGTTTCATCAATGCATAGATTTGAGCATATTTGGTTGCATGCAAGCAAAGGATATTCAAGTGTTTTGGCTAAGCAAAGTATGTGATTTACTTTTGTAACACCCCAAAAGTTGGCCTAGTCGGAATTCATTTCGGCGATAAGAAATTCTTAGTTTGATAAAGCTTTAGAGGTTCCTCTGGCTAGCTAATTATTGCTATCAAATATAAATTAGGCTTAAAAGCATTCAAATTTAAGTTTTATTAAGCATTATTAAACATCTAGTGAACATATTGTAGGAATTAAGAAGTAAAGGGGCAAGTTCATGAAAGTAAGGAAGGTGAGGGACCAATTAAGTAAATGGACCAATTTAATTTAAGGCACTCCATACGTGGAGTCTTCAGATTGTTTTCCTTCAAATGAAGGAAAGCTCAAAATTAAAATTAGATTGTTAGGCTTTTTGTGAGAACAACCGAAAATTGTCTTAGGCAAGCAATTCACCATCTTCTTCTTCCTCACCTAAGCACACACCTCCATTGGAGGAGTTTCAAGTTTCATAATCTCTTGGCCTTGTCAATATCGAACCCTTGCTATCAACCGGGTAAGCTATATCCTTTAGTTAATTATTGGATTCTATGGTTAAATCAATCTCAATCTTAAGTTAGGGTTTGGTTATTCATAGATATTTCATTAAGATATTCATATTGAATCGGATGTTGGTAGTAAGTTGTTATATAGATTTCGATATCGAAATATCGATTCTAATGATCTTCCATTAATATTTCCTAGCTCAAGGAGAAGAAATAGAAGCTACACCATCTTCATCTCAAGTTAAGAGCAAAGGAATTTCCATCCGAGAGCCTTGAAGCTTGGATTGTCAAGGTGAGTGTAATCGGAGTCTCGCGTTAGGCGAAACACCTTCCCGGATTGTCATTTGGTGTCTATCATCTTTTCGCTAAATATTACTATCAAGGCGAAAGCATTGGATAATAAGTTGGACACTTGGGTAAGTGTCGGTAAGTCAACATTTAAGCATTGGCTATATTAGTATACATTTTCATAGAGGTAAGTATTATTATGAAACTCTATGTCAAGTTATTTGTGCAAGAATTATTGGATATATTGAAATTATGAAACTTCATCATGTCATTGATCTATTAAGAATAATTGGAAAAAAATATAAATATGTTATGCCTTGGATTGGAATGACTCGGGATACAATTGGAATGCCATAGAATTCATGAGCTCAGTGTTTCGGGTGGACTACGGTCCTAAGGCTACGGCCTATGATGATTGGCGAGGCGGAGGGATGTGTTGTTATTGGTCATTTGGTGAGGCGGAGGGAATAAGACCATTTATGTTTTGGCGAGGCAGGGGAATTCGAGTATCCATGAATTTAGTTCCATCCAAGGGAGAATTATGATTGTTTAAGCATTATACTAATCAACCATGTATTTGAATTAAGTATTAAGATGATAGTATGGATTTATAATAAATGTACCTATGTCATTCTTTTACTATTGTCATATGATTACCTCACTAGGCTTGAGTGCCTAATGTGTCTACCTTCATGCATTCTCAGGTTAGGAAGTTGTTCGTGAAGAATCAGATCGGTTGCAAGACAAGTCACTGCTCCATATCAAGTAATGTACTTACAATATAACTCCTAGAAAAGTGGCAAGGTAGCTATCGTAGTCACTATGCTCTTTTTGTTGTGGTAAGGGCTTGTCTTTTTTGTAATATGCTTAAAGGCTTAAATATGACTTTCTAGACTTTTGCTAAACTAGCTTAAATCATGTTTTTGGTATTATGGTAAAAATGGGGTAAACTTATTGGAATGACTATGAAAATTTGCATGCAGGTAAACACTGGTAGGAATAAGTTGGATACAAAGTTTCGGCTTAATCGGACGTGTTTTGGTATGGTGAAAGCCTCAAAAACCAGATAAAAATCTGTTATTACAGGTCACCGTATCGGAACGGGTGATGGCGTTTCGATACGGCTAACCAAAAATAAGCCTGTGAGGCAGAGTGTACCGAAACGAGGTGATGCCGTTTCGGAACACTTTTGCTACTATCGACCCATGTACCGAAACGAAGTGATGCTGTTTCGGAACACTTTTGCCACTGTCGACCCGTGTTTCGAAACTGGTTTCGAAACGGGCCTAAGTCAAGTCAAGGACGGTTAACCCGTACCGATACGGGTCAAGCCGTATCGAAACGGTCAAGAAGGAAAAGTCAAAATATTGACCGTGGTCAAGCCGTACCGAAACGGCTTGGGGCGTTTCGATACGGGCAGCTTCTTTTTGGCTTTTATAAGGTTAAATGGATTAATTTGTAAACCCGGTAAAGATCACAAGTTTGGAGATTAATAAAATTCAGTTACTAAATCAAATAGTTTTAAAAAGGTTCAATAAGTTTTAATAAGTCAAGATGTTAAGAAGTTGTTGAGGAAAAGGATTAAAAGATTTCCGCATCGTTTTCAGTAACGCTCTTCGACCCGGTTTTCGACCAGGCCGGGTAGGGGGTGTTACATTTGTGGTATCAGAGCTAGAGTTTAGTGGGTTATGGACTAAACATATGCGTGCTTGTATTATTTATTGTGTTACCTTGCCACTAGGAGTTTTATTACATGTAAATTGTGACTTGTCGACTAATCCGATTTTTCATATAGATATGTCTGCGACGAACGAAGCTCACGTAGATGAGCAAACTACTGGCTCCTCGCCTCATGGAGAGGAAGTAGGAGGAGGGAATCCTCCGAATCCATTGCAACCGCAGGATCTTCCTGAACAGGTTGCTGAGCTTGTAGCACCTACTGCCCAGGCTGAATGCTATCGAAACATGGCAAACATGTTTAAGCAGTTTATGACTGCAATGCAAGCGACACCACCAGTTCAACCTAATCCCCCTGTTGCTCAGTACGCTAGAGCCCCTGTGGACAAATTGGCTTCATTGCGGGCTTATTCCATTACGGGGCAAGATGATGATAACCCGGAGATAGCTGAATATTGGTTGGATAACACTCTCCGCATCTTGAATAAACAATTGCAGTGTTCTGATGAACACAAGTTGGAGTGTGCCATAGCTTTTTTGACTGATGAAGCTTTAATGTGGTGGGAGACTACTATTCTTACAGTTCCGGAAGAATCAGTCACCTGGGAATTCTTTCTTAAAGAATTCAGAAATAAGTACATTAGCGAGTACTATCTCGCTGAAAGACGGAGCATCTTCCTCCATTTGAAGCAAGGAGGGAAACCAATCGAGCAGTACATCCATGATTTCTGTAAGTACTGCCGATATGAAGCTGAATTCTTAAAGAAAGAAGAGGACAAGTGTCGAATGTTCATTGCTGGACTGAGTGACGAGTTGCGGCCTATGTTTACTGCTTTGGGAATTACAAATTTCCAGGATTTGGTGAATCGTGTGAAGGCGACCGAGGCTGCACAGAAAATCCAGAGGGGAAACATGTCTAGCAGATCCGAGAAGAGGCCGTGGGGTGATTCCCGACCTCCCAAATGGAGCAAGAAGGGTAAATATCAGGGCTCAAAGCAGACTTCGTACTTGCAGCCTTCCCGTACAGGGAATATTGAGAGGCCACAGACTATTACTCAGTCTTGGTCCAAAGCGGCTTCTGTGGAAAGTACTGGAGGTTCTAACTGTGGTGTTCAGCATCCAGTTTGTAACTTTTGTCAAAAGCGGCATGTAGCAGGGCAATGTCGCAGACAGACGGGAGCATGCTTTTTCTGTGGAGAGCAGGGACATTTCATTAGGGACTGTCCCCAGAACCCATCAAAGACAGTTGTTGTGCTAGGGGATACTTCATCGCCTACTCAGTCCTTTCGGGGAAAAGGGGCGAGGCAAGTACAGTCAGGAACTTCAGGAAGGCCAAGTGGATCTGGGAAGCAGAACAACAAACAAGAGTCAAAAGCTTCTGCACAAATGTATCATGTAAGGAGTCGTGAGGAGGATGATGAGCTCGATGTCATAGCAGGTACCGTTATGTTATATTCATGTTCTTTGTATGTATTAATTGATCCTGGATCTACACACTCTTTCATAAGTCCGGAGTTGGTGAGGAAGCATAAGATGTCTAGTGAACCTTTAGTAACAAAGATGTCTGTAACAAATCCCTTGGGCGACTGTGTTGTTTTAAACCTAGTATGTAAGAATTGCCCAATCATGATTCAAGGGATTCCGTTCCCTGCGGATTTCTTCGTCTTGCCAATCCACGAGTTTGATGCAATTGTAGGTATGGATTGGCTTGGTAAACATCAATCATGGGTAGATTGTGGTAAGCGGAAGTTGTATCTTCGAGGACTGGGTAAGGAAAGAATAACCTTGATGGAATCTCGGAATTCTATGTTGTGCACATTGACCATTGAGCCTAAGAATGAACCTCAGATTAATGATATTGATACGGTGAATGAATTTCTGGATGTCTTTCCGGATGAGCTTCCGGGATTGCCCCCAACCCGTGAAGTTGAATTTGGTATTGAAGTGCAACCTGGGACTGCACCAGTCTCTATCGCACCTTATAGAATGGCAGCTGTTGAATTAAAGGAGTTAAAAACTCAAATCCAAGACCTTATGAATAAGGGCTTTGTAAGACCCAGCTCTTCACCCTGGGGAGCTCCGGTCCTCTTTGTTAAGAAAAAGGATGGTTCGATGCGTTTATGCATTGACTACAGGCAACTAAATAAAGTTACCATCAAGAATAAGTGTCCTCTGTCGAGGATCGATGATTTGTTTGATCAGTTAAAGGATGCTTCTGTGTTCTCTAAGATTGATTTAAGGTCGGGGTACTATCAGATGAAAGTCAAGGAGTGTGACGTGCCCAAAACAGCATTTCGTACAAGATATGGACATTACGAATTCTTAGTGATGCCTTTCGGACTGACGAATGCACCTGCAGCTTTCATGGATCTAATGAATCGTGTGTTCAGGCCCTATCTTGATAAGTTTGTTGTTGTCTTCATAGATGACATTTTGATTTATTTAAAGAATGAAGCGGAACATCGAGATCATCTTCGATTTGTACTCCAAACTCTAAGAGAGAAGCGGTTGTACGCAAAATTTTCTAAGTGTGAGTTCTGGCTCACCGAAGTATCCTTTTTGGGACATATTGTATCAGCTTCGGGCATTCAGGTGGACCCGAAAAAAATACAAGTTGTGGTAGATTGGCATCCGCCTAGGAATGTGGGGGAGGTTAGAAGCTTTCTTGGACTTGCGGGATATTACCGTAGGTTCATGAAAGGATTCTCTATGTTAGCTGCTCCTTTGACAAAATTGTTGTGGAAGGAGACACCTTTTGTATGGACTGAAGATCAGCAGCGAAGTTTTGATCAACTGAAACAAGTTCTAACCCATGCACCTGTCCTGACTCAGCCTGAGTCTGGAAAAGATTATACCGTGTATAGTGACGCTTCGCACCTTGGGTTAGGGTGTGTATTGATGCAAGAAGGTAAGGTTATTGCTTACGCTTCGAGACAACTTAAGCCCCACGAAATGAATTATCCCACTCACGATCTGGAATTGGCTGCGGTTGTTTTTGCGTTGAAAATTTGGAGGCATTACCTCTACGGAGAGAAATGCTATCTTTTCACTGATCACAAAAGCCTCAAGTATCTGTTATCGCAGAAGGAGCTCAATTTGCGACAGCGAAGATGGATGGAACTTCTTAAGGACTATGATTTAGTCATTGATTACCATCCGGGAAAGGCCAATGTTGTAGCTGATGCACTCAGCCGCAAACCTTTGCCTGGTAAGTTTGTTCATGAAGTTAAGGTTATAAGTGTATCAAGGGGGTAATGATTCATTGTTACCTTTTTCCTTCTTGTAGCTCCTCGAGCAGTTAATGCTCATTTCAGGCTTCGAAAACATCAATGTCTTGTAGTTGAACTTCAAGTTCAGTCTACTGTTATTTCTCGAATCAAAGATTTGCAAGAACAAGATTCCGAGCTTCAAACCATCGTTTCTAAATTATCTGATAACCCGGATTTCAGAATTAATGCTGAAGGACTCTTATGTTTTCGTGATCGGGTTTGTGTACCAAATGATGAAACTCTCCGTAAAGATATTCTTGTTGAAGCACATTCAAGTTCTTTCTCTGTTCACTCGGGGTCTGTGAAAATGTACAAGGATTTACGTGAGCTTTTCTGGTGGCCAGGCATGAAGCAAGCCATTGTTGATCATATCTCGAAGTGCCTCACTTGTCAACGAGTTAAGGCAGAACATTGTGCTCCTACTGGGCTTTTACAACCCATTGATCCACCAAAGTGGAAATGGGAAAAGATCACCATGGACTTTATTAGTGGTCTACCATTAACCCCTGCCAAGCACGATGCTATTTGGGTTATCGTAGATCGATTTACAAAGTTAGCTCATTTCATACCTATCAGAATGGACTACAGTCTTTCTAAGCTAGCTGACTTGTACATTAAGGAAGTGATCCGACTTCATAGTGTGCCTGAATCTATCATTTCGGATCGAGATCCTCGGTTTGCATCTCGATTTTGGAGGACCTTACAAGGAGCCCTAGGCACAAGAGTTAATCTTAGTACAGCCTTCCACCCTCAGACTGATGGTCAGTCAGAAAGAGTTATTCAGATTTCGGAAGATATGCTTCGTGCTTGCATTATTGACTTCGGCGGAACGAGGGAGAAGTCCTTATCTCTTGTTGAATTTGCTTATAATAACAGCTACCAGGCGTCCATTCAAATGGCACCGTATGAAGCATTATATGGTAGACGTTGTAGAACACCCTTGTATTGGTCTGAACTGGGTGAGGGAAAGGTGTTAGGTCCTGAGATGCTTCGTGAGACTGAGGAACGAGTCGCTATTATTCACGATCGCCTCAAAGCTACCTTTGATCGGCAAAAAGCTTATGTTGATCTTAAACGAAGAGACATTCAATACGAAGTTGGTGAAAAAGCCTTTCTTAAAGTATCATCGTGGAAGAAAGTTTTGAGGTTTGGCAACAAGGGAAAACTGAGCCCTCGTTTCATTGGACCCTTTGAAATTGTTGAAAAGGTCGGCCCGGTGGCATATCGGCTCCTTTTGCCTTCAGAGTTGAATAAAATCCATGATGTCTTCCATGTATCAATGCTTCGGAAGTACCGGTCTGACCCTTCGCACGTTGTGGAACCTGAATCTGTGGAACTTAGGTCAGACTTGTCCTATGAAGAAGAACCGGTGCGAATTCTTGCTAAGGAGACAAAACGGCTTCGTAACAAAATTGTACCTTTGGTTAAGGTACTTTGGAGAAGTCACAAAATTGAAGAAGCCACCTGGGAGCCCGAAGAAGTTATGAGACAACAATATCCGCATCTCTTTGGTTCAGGTAAAATTCGAGGACGAATTTTTCTTAAGGGGGAAGAGTTGTAACACCCCAAAAGTTGGCCTAGTCGGAATTCATTTCGGCGATAGGAAATTCTTAGTTTGATAAAGCTTTAGAGGTTCCTCTGGCTAGCTAATTATTGCTATCAAATATTAATTAGGCTTAAAAGCATTCGAATTTAAGTTTTATTAAGCATTATTAAACATCTAGTGACCATATTGTAGGAATTAAGAAGTAAAGGGGCAAGTTCATGAAAGTAAGGAAGGTGAGGGACCAATTAAGTAAATGGACCAATTTAATTTAAGGCACTCCATACGTGGAGTCTTCAGATTGTTTTCCTTCAAATGAAGGAAAGTTCACAAATTAAAATTAGATTGTTAGGCTTTTTGTGAGAACAACCGAAAATTGTCTTAGGCAAGCAATTCACCATCTTCTTCTTCCTCACCTAAGCACACACCTCCATTGGAGGAGTTTCAAGTTTCATAATCTCTTGGCCTTGTCAATATCGAACCCTTGCTAGCAATCGGGTAAGCTATATCCTTTAGTTAATTATTAGATTCTATGGTTAAATCAATCTCAATCTTAAGTTAGGGTTTGGTTATTCATAGATATTTCATTAAGATATTCATATTGAATCGGATGTTGGTAGTAAGTTGTTATATAGATTTCGATATCGAAATATCGATTATAATGATCTTCCATTAATATTTCCTAGCTCAAGGAGAAGAAATAGAAGCTACACCATCTACATCTCAAGTTAAGAGCAAAGGAATTTCCATCCGAGAGCCTTGAAGCTCGGATTGTCAAGGTGAGTGTAATCGGAGTCTCGGGTTAGGCGAAACGCCTTCTCGGATTGTCATTTGGTGTCTATCATCTTTTCACTAAATATTACTATCAAGGCGAAAGCATTGGATAATAAGTTGGACACTTGGGTAAGTGTCGGTAAGTCAACATTTAAGCATTGGCTATATTAGTATACATTGTCATGGAGGTAAGTATTATTATGAAACTCTATGTCAAGTTGTTTGTGCAAGAATTATTGGATATATTGAAATTATGAAACTTCATCATGTCATTGATCTATTAAGAATAATTGGAAAAAAATATAAATATGTTATGCCTTGGATTGGAATGACTCGGGATACAATTGGCATGCCATAGAATTCATGAGCTCAGTGTTTCGGGTGGACTACGGTCCTAAGGCTACGGCCTATGATGATTGGTGAGGCGGAGGGATGTGTTGTTATTGGTCATTTGGTGAGGCGGAGGGAATAAGACCATTTATGTTTTGGCGAGGCGGGGGAATTCGAGTATCCATGAATTTAGTTCCATCCAAGGGAGAATTATGATTGTTTAAGCATTATACTAATCAACCATGTATTTAAATTAAGTATTAAGATGATACTATGGATTTATAATAAATGTACCTATGTCATTCTTTTACTATTGTCATATGATTACCTCACTAGGCTTGAGTGCCTAATCTGTCTACCTTCATGCATTCTCAGGTTAGGAAGTTGTTCGTGAAGAATCGGATCGATTGCAAGACAAGTCACTGCTCCATATCAAGCAATGTACTTACAATATAACTCCTAGAAAAGTGGCAAGGTAGCTATCGTAGTCACTATGCTCTTTTTGTTGTGGTAAGGGCTTGTCTATTTTGTAATAGGCTTAAAGGATTAAATATGACTTTCTAGACTTTTGCTAAACTAGTTAAATCATGCTTTTGGTATTATGGTAAAAATGGGGTAAACTTATTGGAATGACTATGAAAATTTGCATGCTGGTAAACACTGGTAGGAATAAGTTGGATACAAAGTTTCGGCTTAATCGGACGTGTTTTGGTATGGTAAAAGCCTCAAAAACCAGATAAAAATCTGTTATTACAGGTCACCGTATCGGAACGGGTGATGGTGTTTCGATACGGCTAACCAAAAATAAGCCTGTGAGGCAGAGTGTACCGAAACGAGGTGATGCCATTTCGGAACACTTTTGCTACTGTCGACCCTTGTACCGAAACGAAGTGATGCCTTTTCGGAACACTTTTGCCACTGTCGACCCGTGTTTCGAAACTGGTTTCGAAACGGGTCTAAGTCAAATCAAGGACGGTCAACCTGTACCGATACGGGTCAAGCCGTATCGAAACGGTCAAGAAGGAAAAGTCAAAATATTGACCTTGGTCAAGCCGTACCAAAACGGCTTGGGGCGTTTCGATACGGACATCTTCTTTTTGGCTTTTATAAGGTTAAATGGATTAATTTGTAAACCCGGTAAAGATCACAAGTTTGGAGATTAATAAAATTCAGATACTAAATCAAATAGGTTTAAAAAGGTTCAATAAGTTTTAATAAGTCAAGAAGTTAAGAAGTTGTTGAGGAAAAGGATTAAAAGATTTCCGCATCGTTTTCAGTAACGCTCTCCGACCTGGTTCTCGACCCGGCCGGGTAGGGGTGTTACAACTTTAGTGTAATAAGAGGCAATGGGAGGGATTTCCACTCTTGGATTGTTTGGTGAAGTGAAACACCTTGAGCATGTTTAGTTTGTGTTTTAAGGCTTAATTTTGGCCTATATATGGTTTATGGACTTTTATTTGGTATTTTGGCTATGCTATGGTTAGTGTCTAAAGGCATGCTTATATAGTTTTATACTCTTCATGAATTGCCATGTCTAATGCTTAAAGTATGCTTAGATGTTTATACATATGTGTTAGATATACTTGTCCTAGCATGTATGGATGTTTTGGATGAATTTGCTTGATGTAAAATCTGAATTGAAGGATGTTTAAAGTGCATATATGGTCTGGGTAACGATAATCGGGGTTGAGTATCGATACTCGAAGGAAAGATTTATGCTAAATAACACAGGGGTATCGATACGAGTTGGGAGCGTATCGATACGTATGTGCTAAGTTTGAAGGGCGTATCGATACGCGGGTAAGGGTATCGATACCTTTTTCCCAACTTTTGCTACTACCTTCACGCGTATCGATACAGGCTTGAGGGTATCGGTGCCTGACAGTTACTTTCTGTTAAAAGTATCTTTTGAAGTTTTGAAATGTTACATATTGATCCCTGAATGTTGAGCATGCAATTGGATGATCCGTTTGTGATGAAAGTTAACATGGAAGCATGTTACATGACTATTTAAGGATTGAAAATCTTAAAATTGGAATAAATCATATAATTTTTAGAAATTACAGTCTAGTCCCTAAAAGTTAAATGCATGCAATTGAACCCTTAATCAAACTTTGATCATTGTGTTGTTTTCTTCTAAGCGTTTTGTTAAACACATAGGACTTAAATTGCATCTAGAAAGATAAAAAAGGGTCATTAATCGAAGTCGGCTTTAATGAGTTGACTTCAGTTTTCCCGGTGTAATCTTCTTAGTTCGGGTCGGGCGTCTAGGCTGGGCTAAGGGGGTTACATTCTAGCTACGGGTGCATAGGTTTCATTAAAACAGATTCCCTCTTCTTGAGTATAACCTTGAACAACAAGTCTAGCCTTATTTCTCACTATATTACCATTCTCATCTAGTTTGTTTCTAAAAACCCATTTAGTTCATGTAGTAGACTTATTACTAGGCCTATCAACTAATGTCCACACTTTACTCCTCTCAAATTGATTAAGCTCTTCTTGCATGGCCAATATCCAAAAATCATTTTTTAATGCATCTTTAATAGTTTTAGGCTCATATATATGAGATGTATGTCTTATATTTTGAATTTAATTGTAAGAGATTATTTGAAAGAACTTGATTTGTCAATTATGAAAGTTCGAGCTCTTGTGAGATATGTTATGTAACACCCAAAAAATTATGCCCAAATTGTATGCCCTAGACTCGCAAAATCTCTAATTTAAAACCCTACTTTTGAAATCCCTAATTCTTGAAACCTTAATGATTTGAGAATTTGATTTAGAAACCCTAATTGAGTTTAAGGTTTAAATTGAGAAAATTCATATTTATATGGCTTAATATAGAAATTCAGGGGTCAAGTTGTAAATCATGAAAAGCTTAGGTGCTAGTTTGCAAACCCTTATTAAGTTCAATGACCTTCTTTGTAGATTACCCATTAATTTGGTTATAAAACCCCTTCATCAGCCGTAAAACATGTTCCTTTAGTGAATTCGAGATTCGGCAGTCGCACGTCCCCTCTCCCTCTCTTGCATCTCCCTATTTTGTATGCTTTTAATTTCGATCAAATCTTTGTTTCGATTAAGCTAGATCCGAATGTGAGCCCGACGTTAGAGCTATTGCTACTTAAGGTGTGTTTTCTTCCGGTGCTATAAATAAATTATATATTATTTTTCTATGTTTTGGTGTTTTACCCCTTATGTGATTATTTATATGTATTATGGCTTGTATAGTTGACATTACGTGCATACGATTTTCAAAACATTTTTTAATTATGAGTTATGGAATATTTGATTTATGAAACATTGGATTTACGGATTTATGATTTATGGACTATGGTTTATGAAGTATGCTTATGGAATATCAGATTTATGGAACTGGGTTTATGAAATTTGATTTTTAATCATCATGTATGTATGAGCATGGGTTGGGATTTGTACGGAGGAAGCAGTGGTTTTTACCACACATCGATTGGTGACGTTGTAGTGAGGGGTTCTGGGGAACCTACCTATTTTATGGCGGTTTTTGTTGGGTGCATTGCATTGTGAATGTGATATTTGTGTTCTGGTTTTTAAAGGATTTTAAGAAAGTATTAATGTATTTTATGATTATGGATTTTCTTGCACTTTAGAGACACACTAAGCTATTTAGCTTACTCCCCCATAGTTTCCTCTTACAGATATCTTTGGACTTTAGGCGACGTGGTACTTGGAGGATCTCAATTTTATTCGATTATTTTATTATTCAGTATGAACTAAGTTTAAACTATAAGATTATTATTATTCTATGTTTTGGGATATTTAAGTATTTCAGATCTTGGAACTTTATATTTTGGGATTATGTTTCAGCATATATTTACAGACTTTATTTCAGATATTTTATAAAATGATCAGAAAATTTTTATAATATTTGGGTTTTGAAAACAATTTTAGTATTTTACGATACTTATTGTTACTTAATTAGTTTTTTTATAAATTATTTAAACCTAAAATTTATTACTTGAGGGAAAAGTTTTCAATTGTAATTTCCTAAGTTCGGTCTTTTCTTCTAGGTCAGGTTTAGGGGGTTACATGTTAGGTCTTCTCCCGCAAGACTTTAGATGTTTAAAACTTGCATAGAAGAGGAGAAAGAATATAGCAAAAGTCTTGTTACTTTGGATGTTGAGACAAGATGAAATTCGACATTTTTAATGCTTGAATCTGCTATCAAGTTTAAAAAAGGCATTTGCTAGTTTATACATGAAAGACTCCTCTTGTTTTAAAGAACTTAGAAAACTTGGTGGTGGTCCCAAGGAAGAAGATTGGAATATGGTGGGTAGTTTTCTACCTTTATTGAGTGTTTTCTATATGCAACATTGAGGCTATCCGGTTCTCTTTACGTGACTTGCAACTCTTATGCACATGAGATTTACGGGACTAGGTTAAAGATTTCCAACATGGGTGATGAAGATGAGGGTGTTAGGAATGATGTTAAAACATGACAAATATTATGGGAATGTTAATAATATTAATGTTTTAGTGTTTGTGGTTGTGATCCTGGACCCTAGAGACAAGTTGAATTATGTTGATTAGATTGTGCGAGATCCGTATGATGAAGTAAAAGCTACTCTCTTGTGTCTCAAGATTAAGGTTGTTTTGCAATCTTTATTTGACTCATATGCTTCCTCAATGCCTCAATCAATGACAAATGATACTTCTTCCTCCACTTCTATTTCTTCCTCAACTTTCACTTAAAGTGTGTAACGCCCCGGTTTTGGGCTTAGAAGTCTTGGGCGTTGACCAGTCGGTCAAAGTGCTGTTCGAATCGTAAGAGGTTAAATTAGGAAAGCCTAGTTCGGGTTGCATTAAAAATATGGAAAAATGTTCTAAAATCATCTTTTAATATAATTAAGTGAACTGTGAAATCAATTTTGGAAAATGAGTTTTGGAAGGGTGACATTTTGGCTAGTGACCAAAATGTAATTTTCGCAAGTTTGGTGGCTGTTTTATAAAGGGTTGAAACTTTGAATCTTTAAGGAGCTATTTACCCAAAGGGAGTTTCTCCAGATTTTTCTAAGATATTTTGAGTTATAATTCTGATTTTAAAGGTATCAAAAAGGAGGGAAATCTCATTTTAGCCATTTTCATAACTAACTCTCTATTTTCTTTCTCTCATTTTCTCTCAACCCAAACACTCCATTTCCAGAGATTGGATTCTGATTTTCTCACCTAAATTCCTCCTTCCAACTCTCATTTGATTCCAAATTAACATATCTTCAAAACCTCTTCAATTGCTACAAGTTTCATCAAGGATTTTCATTCCAAAAAGAGGAGAAACTCAAGTTTGGAGGTAAGAACGTCCTTCTCCTCTGAACTTCAAGTTCTTTACTGAAATTCCTAAGTTTTCAATCCTAAATTGATGTTTAATAAAAGGCTTTTAAGTTGATTTATGGATTTTGGCTTATTATGCAAGATCTTGATGATTTTTGATGATTTTCGTTAGATCTGATTAACCTGTGATTTGAGAGGTGTTTTTGATGTTAAATGATCTCTAAATTGATAAGGAAATGAGTTTTGATTGATGCAATCCCGGATAGGTTGAGTTTCCTAAGTTTAGCTTGTGTTTCAAGGTAGTTTTTGTGGTGATCTTGTGGATCTGATGTTGCTGGAGGTATAAGGATGTTGTTAGATTGTTTTTAGATGTTTAATGATGTTTATGGAAGTGAGGTTTTGCTGGTTTATGGCTGGGCTTTGTTTAGAAGTGGTTTGGATGCATTTTCGGTTGTGTTTGGTGGCCGAAAATGGAGGTTGAATGGGAGCAGCGAGTTTAAGTGCTTTCATTGAAGCAATTAATGCATGATGATGCATTAATCCTCTGCTTTAATGTGTTGAAACAGGGGAGGCATCCTTGGATCCAAGAGTTGTTGATCCGGAGGCTTGATTTGGTGCTTTGGCTTGAAGCAAAGTGGAAATCGGTGAGTGCATTTGTGAGTGAAAATGGTTTTCGGCTTTGAAACCAAGGTTTTGGGGGCTTAGTCTAAGTCTAAACAACTTTGCTAAGCTCAAGTGTAAGTTTTCGGATTTACTCTCTAGTGGTGGCCATGGTTTTGTTGTGATGCAAAATGGTGAAATGCATGTTTTAATTACTGTTTTGAAAGCATGTTTTAGCATGGTATTTGCTGATGTTTTAAGCCATATGTTGAAGGTAACTCTAGGTAGGAGTTCCTTGATTTTATACGTTGAAATAATGTGTTTTGATGCTTTGAAATGCATGTTGTAAATGGCTTGGTTTAATGCTTTAAAACAGTGGATTATATGATGTAAAAGATGTATATTGGCAAGTGATGTTTTGAAAAAGTGAAGGTCACTAAGGTGGTTAAAAGTCCTTGAGTGAGCCTTGTTACTTAAGAACATCAAGGTGGTTAAAAGTCCTTGGATGGTTCTTGTTGCGGACACTAAGGTGGTTAAAAGTCCTTAGGTGATCCTTTCCATGGTGTTTAAAAGTCCATGGGGCCAAGGTGTTTAAAAGTCCTTGGGGCCAAGGTGTTTAAAAGTCCTTGGGGTGATTCAAGCATTGGACACAAAGGTGGTTAAAAGTCCTTGTGTGGTCCTTATTCATGGTGTTTAAAAGTCCATGGCCAAGGTGTTTAAAAGTCCTTGGGGCCAAGGTGTTTAAAAGTCCTTGGGAAAGGTGTTGAACTTGTTTTAATAAATGAAATGTATCACTTGAGCCAATATGACATGTTGAGAATATTGTGAAGCATGAGATGCTTGTTTTAATGATATTGTGAAGCATGAGATGCTTGTTTTAATGATATGTTGAAGCATGAGATTGCTTGTTTAAAAGTATGCTTTTGAGCATGTGTAAAGGTTGATTATAAGCATGTTTTGTAAATGTTTTAAATTGCATTATTGAATGGTTTTAAAGAGCACTCCTCACTAAGCTTTTGCTTACGCTCTCTCGTTTTCTTAATTCAATAATGCAGAGCAATAGAGTGTCTTGAAGGGCAGCAAGAAGGGCAAGAGTTCAAGTACAAGTAGAGCTCAATGTATGGAAGGTTTTGTTAAACATTTTAGCTTTTGGATGTTTTGGCAATGGGGGACCAATGTGTATGTTTTGGGAGGTGTTTGGAACTCCCTAAGTATGTTGAATGTTGTTTTGTATGCTGGTTTTTGGATTGGATCCTTATATGCTTGTTTTTGAAGTTAATGCTTGAATAGCTAGCTTGCGTAGGAAGCATGCCTATAGAATTGGGGCTTTTTGCATGTGATGTTGTTTGGATGAATTGATGATGCAAATATGTCCTATATATGTTTAATTGCATGCTGGTAAAGTTTGGTAGCATTTGGAGCATGTTTGGGTGATCAATTGCATGTTTTGGTATGCTAGTTTGCTGAAATCTGAGCAGGCGTTTCGGAACAGTGAGCACCGTTTCGGAACGGGTGCCTGGAATGAACCCAGGGGTCCGAAACGGGGTGCACCGTTTCGAAACGGTTTGGCCTCTGCCAGACCCCCGTTGCGGAATTGGTATCGGAACGGCCCGTGTTTCGGAACAGGGTCAACCTGTTTCGGAACGGTCGACCGTTGGGGGCTGACATGGGCAGTTATATGTTTTGGAATGTTTGCGTTTTGGTCCTGAATCTTGTTTGTTCAATTGTATGAGTTTGAGAAGTCCTTTTGAGCTGAAATTTCACAGAGAAGCATGAAACCTGACTAATTTCAAGTTGGTAAGATTAATTTTGGTTAAGTCCTTTAATTTATCAGAAATTACAATTTAGTCCCTAAAGTTGTAATTTGTTCAATTGGGTCCCTGTTTGATCTCTGATGTTTGTGATCTTTGAGTATGTTGTTTGTGTGATCACAATTAGGGCTAATGTGCATCTAGATAAGATTAAAAAGAAGAAAAAAAGGGTCGTTAATCAAGGTTGACTTTCGGGTTGACTTTGGTTTTCCCCGTGTGACTTTCTTAATTCGGGTCAACCGTCTAGGCCGGGTTAAGGGGGTTACATTAGGTGGTATCAGAGCTGAGTTCTCGAGTAATTGGGAATGTTTGTATGCATGATTGAAGTATGTTTGGTTTGTATGCTTGTTGTATGAAAGCATGTTCAGTGGTCTGAAATGTTGATGCAATTGAGTTGTATGTTGTGTTGTTGCATGCTAAGGGTACCCATTGCCAAACAAAAGCTAATGAAATGAAGTTGATTTTGAATGAAATTGAGCTTGAATACTTGGATTGCTTACCTTGCTGGGCCTGACTTGTTTTATTTGTATTGTTATGCATGGTAAAAGTATGGCACCACGTAGAGAGTTAAGGAGTAGCGTGAGAGCTACGACCCCGGATGGGAATGTGAATGAAGAGAATACGGGTAGTGCTGTGTTAACTCCTCCTCCGCCTGGTGGTGGTGGTGCTGAGGGAGGGAGAGCTGGAGCTGAAGCAGCTGGTGCTAGAGCTGCAGGACCTGAGGTTGGTCAGGGGCAAGCTATGCCTGACATGACGTTGCTGGTACAAGCTATTGCGGGTGCTTTTCGAGCAGCAGTAGCTGGAGCTCAAGGAGCTGGGCATCAGGGAGATGCTGGAGCTAGATTACCTTTAGAGCGTCTGCGCAGTCTTGGTGGGACTGAGTTTAGGGGTATGTCAGCTGAGAGGTCGGAAGCTTGGCTAGAAAGTACCAAGCGAATCTTGGGACAAATGAGCTGCACTGACGTGCAAAAGTTAGGATGTGTTGTGTCTTTGCTGCAGAGTGATGCTTATACGTGGTGGACGACCACAATCTCTGGAATGGCTGAAGCTGACATCACTTGGACATTCTTTCAGAATGCGTTCAAGAGGAGATATCTGGGAGTGAGATATCTGGATGAGAAAAAGCGTGAATTCATGACTCTGACCCAAGGGAGCATGAGTGTGGCTGAGTATGAGGTGCAGTTTGTGCGACTCAGTCAGTATGCACCGGAGCTGATTCCTGATGAGCGGGAAAGGTGCGAGAGGTTTCGTTATGGTCTCATAACGGAGGTAAAGATGTATGTGCTGGCCACTGAGTATGATGATTTTGATGTGTTAGTGGGCCGAGCAAAGGACATTGAGATGAATCTGAGTTTGTCTGCGAAAGGTGCTGGAGCGAGTTCTGGGAAGAGAGCTGCTGAGTATAGTTCCAGAGGTGGACGGAACAAGAGGGGGCGTGATCAGAGGTTTCAGTCCTCAGCCAAGAGAGGTGGAGGTGCACCTGCTAGGGGTGGCAATGCTAGAGCTGACCCTAGTGCTTGTTGGATCTGTGGTTCGCGTGGTCATTTGAAGCGTGACTGTCCTCGTGCTGGGAGGGAGGTGCAACCTCCTGTTGCGGCAGCTGGTTATGAGTGCTGGAATTGTGGTTCTGCTGACCACTTGAGGCGAGATTGTCCGAGGATGGCTGGTGGTCAAGAGCGTGCTCCTGTTGTTGCAGCACCGCAGAGAGGTCGTGGGCGCGGCCGTGGTAATTTTCAGAGACGTGAGGAAGGTGGTCGTGGAGTAGCCCATGTGGTGGCTATTCAGCCGGAGGGTGGAGGCCAGGCGAGGGTGTATGCTCAGCGCGAGGGAAGGAATGATGCTGATGTGATTGCAGGTACCTTTACTTTGCAATCCTTGTCATTGCTTTCTTTGATTGATTCTGGATCTACGCATTCATACATTCTACGTGAGCATGCTGAATTGCTTGGTTTGCCTGTTGAGTCTTTGGATGTTGGTGTTCGAGTCACTAGTTCTTTTGGTGAAACTGTTGTGACTCGTAAGCTTTATAGAAGGTGTCCTTTGGTTGTTCAAGAGCATGTCTTTCATGTTGATCTTATGGAGTTGCCCTTTTATGGTTTTGATGTAATCCTTGGTATGGATTGGCTTGCTGAGCATCGTGTTGTTGTGGATTGTGAGAATAAGCGGGTTTCGCTTAAGCTTGCGGATGATTATGAAGTGGTGGTGGTTGGTGAGAATGTGAAGTTTCTTGCCAATGTTGTCTCTACCTTGGAGGCGAGTAGGACGCTGAGGCAGGGCTGTGAAGCTTATCTGGCTTTTGTGATGAATCCTTGTTCTAAGGAGTTGAGGGTGCAGGATATCAGGGTGGTGAAAGAGTTTCCTGGTGTTTTTCCTGAGGAGTTGCCTGGTTTACCTCCTAATCGCGAGGTGGAGTTTGGAATTGAGCTGTATGAGAATACAACTCCTGTGTCCATTACTCCCTATAGGATGGCACTATGAGGATGTGCATTGATTACCGTCAGCTGAACAAGTTGACTATCAAGAATCGGTATCCTTTGTCGAGGATTGATGATCTCTTTGATCAATTTCGGGGAGCTGTTGTGTTCTCTAAGATTGACTTGAGGTCAGGGTATTATCAGTTGAAGGTGAAGGATGTGGATGTGCCTAAGACAGCTTTCAGGACAAGGTATGGGCATTATGAGTTCCTTGTGATGCCATTTGGTTTGACAAATGCTCCTGCTGCTTTCATGGACATGATGAATCGTGTGTTTCATGAATACCTGGACAAGTTCGTTGTGGTGTTCATTGATGATATCCTTGTGTACTCGCGTACTGAGGAAGAGCACGAAGAGCATTTGAGGATTGTGCTGCAAGCTTTGTTGGAGAATCAGCTTTATGCTAAGCTGAGCAAGTGTGAGTTCTGGCTTAGGGAGGTTGTGTTTCTTGGGCATGTGGTCTCAGCTGAGGGGATTCGTGTTGATCCTCAGAAGATTGAAGCGGTGATGAACTGGAAAGTTCCTAAGTCTGTTCAGGAGGTCCGTAGTTTCCTTGGTTTGGCAGGATACTACCGAAGGTTTGTGGATGGTTTTTCCAAGATTGCTGCTCCTTTGACGAAGTTGTTGCAGAAGGATGTTAAGTATGAGTGGACGGAGGCGAGACAGCAGGCTTTTGAGAAGCTGAAGGTGGCTTTGACGCAAGCTCCTATCTTGATTCAGCCTGAATCAGGGAAAGAGTTTGTGGTCTACAGTGATGCATCCTATGTTGGTTTGGGGTGTGTGCTGATGCAAGAGGGTAAGGTTGTGGCTTATGCGTCGCGGCAGTTGAAGGTGCATGAGCGCAATTATCCTACGCATGATATTGAGCTGGCTGCAGTGGTTTTTGCTCTGAAGATCTGGAGGCATTATCTGTATGGTGAGAAGTGTACTGTGTACACGGATCACAAGAGTTTGAGGTATCTGATGTCTCAGAAGGAGTTGAATCTTAGGCAGCGGCGTTGGTTGGAGTTGCTCAAGGATTATGATCTGACGATAGAGTATCATCCTGGAAAGGCTAATGTTGTTGCGGATGCTTTGAGTAGGAAGGTAGCTGTTGAGCTGAGAGCTATGTTTGCTAGCTTGAGTATATCGCGGGATGGTGGTCTTGTTGCTGAGTTGCAGGTGAAACCATCGTTGGTTCAGTTGATCAAGGATAAGAAGTTGCTGGATGATTCCTTGGTGTCTCATGTTCAGGATATCGCGGAGGGTAGACCTTCGGATTTCTGTTTTAATGAGGATGGAGTGTTGTGTTTTGGGAGTCGAATAGTAGTGCCTGATGATGCTGAGTTGAGGCGTGCTATTCTGACTGAAGGTCATAGTAGTCCTTTTGTTATGCACCCTGGTAGTACTAAGATGTATCGTGATCTTCGTGATGAGTACTATTGGGTGGGTTTGAAGAAGGATGTTGCAGAGTTTGTAAGCAAGTGTTTGGTGTGTCAGCGAGTTAAGGCTGAACATCAGGTTCCTTCTGGTTTGTTGCAACCGTTGAAAATCCCTGAATGGAAGTGGGAGAGGGTTACCATGGATTTCGTATCTGGTTTACCTTTGTCCCCATCGAAGAAGAATTCTGTTTGGGTGATTGTGGATCGCCTGACGAAGTGTGCGCATTTCTTGCCTGTGCATACTACGTTCTCTTTGGACAAGCTGGCAAAGCTGTACATTGCTGAGATTGTGAGGCTGCATGGTGTGCCTAAGTCGATTGTGTCGGATAGGGATCCGAGGTTCACATCGCGTTTCTGGCAGTGTTTGCATCAAGCTCTGGGTACAAGGTTGCATTTCAGTACATCCTATCATCCTCAGTCGGATGGTCTGTCTGAGCGAGTTATTCAGATTTTGGAGGATATGTTGAGATGCTGCGTGATTGAGTTCCAAGGTTCTTGGGAGAAGCATCTGCCTTTGGTTGAGTTCGCTTATAACAATAGTTATCAGGCGAGTATACAGATGGCACCTTATGAGGCTTTGTATGGGAGGAAGTGTAGGACTCCTCTTTGTTGGGCTGAAACTGGTCAAAAGTTGGTTTCGATGCCGGCTTTGTTGAAGGGAACCACCGAGAAGGTGAAGCTCATTTGTGAGCGGTTGAAGGCTGCTTCTGATCGGCAGAAATCTTACGCGGATTTGAAGCGTAAGGAGATAGAGTATGTGGTGGGTGACCGTGTGTTCTTGAAGGTTTCGCCTTGGAAAAAGGTGATGAGGTTTGGTCGGAAGGGTAAGTTGATCCCTAGATACATTGGACCGTATGAGGTTGTTGAGCGAGTGGGTCCTGTTGCGTATCGGTTGAGGTTACCTCAGGAGCTGGAGAAGATTCATGATGTGTTCCATGTTTCTATGCTTCGGAAGTATAGATCTGATCCTTCGCATGTGATGCCTGTGGAGGAAGTGGTTTTGAATCCGGATTTGACCTATGATGAGGAACCGGTGAAGGTTCTGGATTCAGATAGCAAGGTTCTTCGTGGCAAGACCATTGAGTTGGTGAAGGTGTTGTGGAAGCATCGCGGTGTTGAGGAAGCCACGTGGGAGCGGAAGGAAGACATGCTGAAGCAGTTTCCTTATCTCTTTCCTTCAGGTAAATTTCGAGGACGAAATTTCTTAAGGGGGGGAGAGTTGTAACGCCCCGGTTTTGGGCTTAGAAGTCTTGGGCGTTGACCAGTCGGTCAAAGTGCTGTTCGAATCGTAAGAGGTTAAATTAGGAAAGCCTAGTTCGGGTTGCATTAAAAATATGGAAAAATGTTCTAAAATCATCTTTTAATATAATTAAGTGAACTGTGAAATCAATTTAGGAAAATGAGTTTTGGAAGGGTGACATTTTGGCTAGTGACCAAAATGTAATTTTCGCAAGTTTGGTGGCTGTTTTATAAAGGGTTGAAACTTTGAATCTTTAAGGAGCTATTTACCCAAAGGGAGTTTCTCCAGATTTTTCTAAGATATTTTGAGTTATAATTCTGATTTTAAAGGTATCAAAAAGGAGGGAAATCTCATTTTAGCCATTTTCATAACTAACTCTCTATTTTCTTTCTCTCATTTTCTCTCAACCCAAATACTCCATTTCCAGAGATTGGATTCTGATTTTCTCACCTAAATTCCTCCTTCCAACTCTCATTTGATTCCAAATTAACATATCTTCAAAACCTCTTCAATTGCTACAAGTTTCATCAAGGATTTTCATTCCAAAAAGAGGAGAAACTCAAGTTTGGAGGTAAGAACGTCCTTCTCCTCTGAACTTCAAGTTCTTTACTGAAATTCCTAAGTTTTCAATCCTAAATTGATGTTTAATAAAAGGCTTTTAAGTTGATTTATGGATTTTGGCTTATTATGCAAGATCTTGATGATTTTTGATGATTTTCGTTAGATCTGATTAACCTGTGATTTGAGAGGTGTTTTTGATGTTAAATGATCTCTAAATTGATAAGGAAATGAGTTTTGATTGATGCAATCCCGGATAGGTTGAGTTTCCTAAGTTTAGCTTGTGTTTCAAGGTAGTTTTTGTGGTGATCTTGTGGATCTGATGTTGCTGGAGGTATAAGGATGTTGTTAGATTGTTTTTAGATGTTTAATGATGTTTATGGAAGTGAGGTTTTGCTGGTTTATGGCTGGGCTTTGTTTAGAAGTGGTTTGGATGCATTTTCGGTTATGTTTGGTGGCCGAAAATGGAGGTTGAATGGGAGCAGCGAGTTTAAGTGCTTTCATTGAAGCAATTAATGCATGATGATGCATTAATCCTCTGCTTTAATGTGTTGAAACAGGAGAGGCATCCTTGGATCCAAGAGTTGTTGATCCGGAGGCTTGATTTGGTGCTTTGGCTTGAAGCAAAGTGGAAATCGGTGAGTGCATTTGTGAGTGAAAATGGTTTTCGGCTTTGAAACCAAGGTTTTGGGGGCTTAGTCTAAGTCTAAACAACTTTGCTAAGCTCAAGTGTAAGTTTTCGGATTTACTCTCTAGTGGTGGCCATGGTTTTGTTGTGATGCAAAATGGTGAAATGCATGTTTTAATTACTGTTTTGAAAGCATGTTTTAGCATGGTATTTGCTGATGTTTTAAGCCATATGTTGAAGGTAACTCTAGGTAGGAGTTCCTTGATTTTATACGTTGAAATAATGTGTTTTGATGCTTTGAAATGCATGTTGTAAATGGCTTGGTTTAATGCTTTAAAACAGTGGATTATATGATGTAAAAGATGTATATTGGTAAGTGATGTTTTGAAAAAGTGAAGGTCACTAAGGTGGTTAAAAGTCCTTGAGTGAGCCTTGTTACTTAAGAACATCAAGGTGGTTAAAAGTCCTTGGATGGTTCTTGTTGCGGACACTAAGGTGGTTAAAAGTCCTTAGGTGATCCTTTCCATGGTGTTTAAAAGTCCATGGGGCCAAGGTGTTTAAAAGTCCTTGGGGCTAAGGTGTTTAAAAGTCCTTGGGGTGATTCAAGCATTGGACACAAAGGTGGTTAAAAGTCCTTGTGTGGTCCTTATTCATGGTGTTTAAAAGTCCATGGCCAAGGTGTTTAAAAGTCCTTGGGGCCAAGGTGTTTAAAAGTCCTTGGGAAAGGTGTTGAACTTGTTTTAATAAATGAAATGTATCACTTGAGCCAATATGACATGTTGAGAATATTGTGAAGCATGAAATGCTTGTTTTAATGATATTGTGAAGCATGAGATGCTTGTTTTAATGATATGTTGAAGCATGAGATTGCTTGTTTAAAAGTATGCTTTTGAGCATGTGTAAAGGTTGATTATAAGCATGTTTTGTAAATGTTTTAAATTGCATTATTGAATGGTTTTAAAGAGCACTCCTCACTAAGCTTTTGCTTACGCTCTCTCGTTTTCTTAATTCAATAATGCAGAGCAATAGAGTGTCTTGAAGGGCAGCAAGAAGGGCAAGAGTTCAAGTACAAGTAGAGCTCAATGTATGGAAGGTTTTGTTAAACATTTTAGCTTTTGGATGTTTTGGCAATGGGGGACCAATGTGTATGTTTTGGGAGGTGTTTGGAACTCCCTAAGTATGTTGAATGTTGTTTTGTATGCTGGTTTTTGGATTGGATCCTTATATGCTTGTTTTTGAAGTTAATGCTTGAATAGCTAGCTTGCGTAGGAAGCATGCCTATAGAATTGGGGCTTTTTGCATGTGATGTTGTTTGGATGAATTGATGATGCAAATATGTCCTATATATGTTTAATTGCATGCTGGTAAAGTTTGGTAGCATTTGGAGCATGTTTGGGTGATCAATTGCATGTTTTGGTATGCTAGTTTGCTGAAATCTGAGCAGGCGTTTCGGAACAGTGAGCACCGTTTCGGAACGGGTGCCTGGAATGAACCCAGGGGTCCGAAACGGGGTGCACCGTTTCGAAACGGTTTGGCCTCTGCCAGACCCCCGTTGCGGAACTGGTATCGGAACGGCCCGTGTTTCGGAACAGGGTCAACCTGTTTCGGAACGGTCGACCGTTGGGGGCTGACATGGGCAGTTATATGTTTTGGAATGTTTGCGTTTTGGTCCTGAATCTTGTTTGTTCAATTGTATGAGTTTGAGAAGTCCTTTTGAGCTGAAATTTCACAGAGAATCATGAAACCTGACTAATTTCAAGTTGGTAAGATTAATTTTGGTTAAGTCCTTTAATTTATCAGAAATTACAATTTAGTCCCTAAAGTTGTAATTTGTTCAATTGGGTCCCTGTTTGATCTCTGATGTTTGTGATCTTTGAGTATGTTGTTTGTGTGATCACAATTAGGGCTAATGTGCATCTAGATAAGATTAAAAAAAAAGGGGTCGTTAATCAAGGTTGACTTTCGGGTTGACTTTGGTTTTCCCCGTGTGACTTTCTTAATTCGGGTCAACCGTCTAGGCCGGGTTAAGGGGGTTACAAAGTGGGACTAAAGCGGAGGTAAGATTGACCTTCAACAACTCATGACTTCAAAATATGAGAGGGATATTATTTGTTCATTAACTAGTGTCAATAAAAGTGAGTTGGAGGAGTATTTAGAAGATGCTTGTGAACCTAATGTTTCAAAATTTCAAATCCTGCAATGGTGCAAAGATCAAGCTAAAAGATATCATATTCTTCATAAGATGGCTAAAGATGTTCTTGCTATACCAATTTCAATCGTAGCTTTCGAGTCGGCTTTTAGTACAAGGGGTTGTGTTCTTGATTCTTTTTCTACTTCATTGACTCCAAAAATGGTTGAAGCACTAGTTTGCACTCAAGATTGATTATGCACTTCTCGATCACCTCTTATAATAGAGGAAAGATTGCTTGCCTTAGAAGAATTGGAGAAAGGTTAGTTTAATTTTAAATGTTTTATTGTTGTATTGTTGTTTATTCAATATTTAAACATAAATACATGTTTAGTATTATTTTATTTTATTTTATTTTATTTCATGTGTTGTAGGCATGAAGGATCTAACTTTGGAACAACCAGACATCATAATTGATGAAACAATTAATACTTTGGATGACTTTTAAAGCTTGGAGCTTGGGAACTTTAGAGTCTTTATGATCTTAGTATTTTGTAGTATGTTTTTTGTTATGCACCATGTTTTAGTAATTTCAGTTTAGTTGATGTGGCTTTGGAGCATAATACCTTGCTAAATTGTGGTTTTAATCTTTTGCTTTGGTTGTAATCTTGTTTTAATTTGATGATCCCAGTGACCTCTTAAAACTTGAACCTTGTGTGTGTATTTTTTTACAATACTTGAACATTGTGTTTGTCATTTGGTTTGGATACATTCTGTAAGAAAATGCTCTTTTCACTTTGCATTTATTCAGTCAAAGTAGATTAAATGGGGATGTGAATAGCTTAAACATTGTTTAAACAATTATATAATTGATTTAATTTGATGCTACCAACATGCCAGGTAGTGATTTTTTTACTTAAAAATGAATTTTAAATTATTTAAAGCTTGTATTTGGCTTGGAATTGTATACATTCCGTAAAAGAATGATTTTTTTACTTAATAATGATTTTTTACTTTAAATATTATATAATAATTTAAAAAATAAAGGAAAGTACATGCACAGTAGATCTCTACTTCTTTGCGGGTTACTTATCGAATATCTGATTAGATATCCGAAAAATATGATATATGGTTTTTTCGGATCGGATACGGATCGTCATATAGTCAATCCAAAAAACCGGATATCGAAAAAAAACTAGATTGAATCTGATCTGATATCCGACAATGAACAACCCTAGTAGACGTCATGGCTTGATTTGTAGTCGATTGATTGTAACACCCCGGTTTTGGGCTTAGATGTTTTGGCGAGTCGGGTTGTGCCGGTGGAACCGGTGTTGGTTGTTCGAACCGTTAAAAGGTGGTTTAAGATCGAAGTTTGGGATAGGATAAAAATTTCTAAAATCCCCTAAAATGCTGTTTAAGAAGTTGGTCAAATCAATTATACAAAACGGGTTTTCTAAAGTGTACATTTTGGGTAGTGACCAAAATATAAAGATTTAAAAGTTGGAAAAATGTTTTTCAAGAAGAGTCAAAATCTTAGAATCTTTAGGGAGCTACTTGGCAATTATGTCTTTTCCCTAATTTGGCATGTTTTTTAAATGTTATTAAAAATTAAAAGGCTTTTAATTTGGTTTAATTAAAAAGTTAGTTAATCGGTTAAAAAGTTTTCACGATCAATTTCATTTCTCTCTTTCACTTCAGCCAAAAACTTCTCATTTCTCTCAAATCTCCAGATTTTCTTCTCTCCCAAACCCTCTCTTGATTTCTAGCTTTTCTCTATTGATTTATTCCATTTACCTTCTAGTTTCTTCAAGCAAATCTTGTGAAATTAAAGGAGAAGCAAGGATTTGAGGTAATTTTCGTGCTATCACTCTAATCTATGTTCTTTAATGAAATTCCAAAGATATTTGACTCTTTAATACTGATTTTGATTTAGGTTTTGTTGTTAGAATATTAAACTCTTGAAATCTTCATGAAAAAATGGTTTAAAATGTGATTTTCGGACTTTGATTGATTTGGCTGGTTTGAGATTGTTTCTAAATGAGTTTTGAAAGGTTTTTGGTGTTGAAGTGGAGTCTTAATCATATAGATCCTGAAATTCTTGAGAACCTTAGTTTTTGAGGTGTTCTTGAGGATTTCGAGTTGTTGGAGGTATAAGGATGGTTTAGGTTTTTTTTTGGATGTTGATCAATGCTTAGAATGTGTTGGGTGAGTTGGGTAATGGCTGGGCTGAGGTTTGAGGTAAATCGATTGAGTTTTCGGTTGTTTCGGATGGGTGTTTTGGTGCTTTAGAGCAGGGCTACGGGATTTCTTGTGTGTGCTGGAGTTTTGGATGCATTTTAATGCATTGAACCTCTGTTTTGATGTGGTGAAAACAAGGGATAATATTTCGGAAGCAAACAAAGTGTTTTTGGAGGCTTCAGAAGATCGGTAGTTGCGTCGGCAAGCGTGGTTTCGCAAGTCGGTGAGTGGAATTTGGGTTTTCAGCATGGAAACATTTTAGAAAAGGTTTTGGGAACTTAATAAGAGCTTAAAATGCTTTATTAAGTTCGGAAGTAAGTAAATCGAAATTTCTCCCTCGGTTGTGCTAGTTATGAGCCTTTGGTTGCACTTGATTTTAAATGCATTTACCTACTGTTTTAAAACATGTCTTGAGAATATAAATTGTGTATGATGATGCCATGTGGTTTAAGGATGCACTAGGTAAGTGATCCTTGTATGCATGTGTTGATGCATGAGGTTTTAAGCATGGTTTAATGCTTGTTGATGACTTATCATGGATGCTTTATAAAAACAATGAGATATGCATGAGTTATGGGTTATATTGGCAAGGGATGTTGAATAAAATGTTTTATAAGTGAAGTCGAATATAGTTAGCTGGCTATAGGATTGAGTGAACTATAAACAAGACGCATTGGATGTTGAGGGGTTGTGATTGTACCGAATACTCCATCCAAGTACCCTAACAATTGAGGATTGTTTAAGGTTGCAACGGTTGAGGGTAGCTCCCGGGTGCGAACCTTGTGTTTTGTCTCGTCTCTTATTATTGGATTATACATCTACCGATGAGTGGTGTTGAGAGGTTCTGATTGTACCGAATACTCCACCACGTGTGTCATAACAATGGAGGGTCGCTCTCGTGTGTGAGCCTTGTAATGTCGGTAGAGTGTATGAAGGGTGTGGGACAACCCTTGGTAATCCGTGTATCCGATATATGTTTTTGAGATTGTTATTTATCACTTGTGAGCTAATATAATGGATTTGTATAATGTGGAATATGTTGCTAATGCATAGTTTGAAAGATGCATGTTTTGGCTTAAGCTTAGCATAATGGTGTTTATGCTTGAAAGGCTTGGAAAATGAGTAGCAATGGTTTAATTGCTGGTTTTGATCGGATCATGTTGCATGATGTCTAAAACAATGAATTTGATGTTAAAGTGCATGTTTTGTTAAGAAATGCATGATGGTTTTGAAAAGAGTGAAAAAACAGTTTTGTGCATTGATGATGTTTGTGATTTTGAGCAATCCTCACTAAGCTTGCATGCTAACGCTCTCTTTGTTCATCAATGCAGATAATTAAGCTTTTGGGAGGCAGAATCTTCAAGGAATTACACCAAGACATTTTGCTAAAAGTATGTGGTACTATTGAACTAGTGTAATTAGGGCAATAGGGGTGTCTGATGCATGTAATGTTAAAGATTTGTTGATTTCCTGTTTTGAGCAAGTTTGTGATGCATTTTTTGGACTTGTAAATGGCTTTTGAGTTTTGGTATATTCTTGCTTTGGATTTTAGCCTTTTGGTGCTTTAGTCTTTTAGGAAGTATGGCTTTAATGTCGTAGCTTGTGAGAATGATGCTATAATGATACTTGTGCTTCGTATATGTGGTCATTGATGTGTATTTAAGTTGTATGTATGTGAGAGCATGTGTCTGGTTGATTCCAGAGGGTAAAAACTGTTTAAAACCAGCTTTTTGGAAAGTTGCAGGCCCAGGCGTTTCGGAACGCCCTTACCTATTTCGGAACAGTGGCCTGTAATGGCCTTGGTGTTTCGGAACAGTGAGCCTCGTTCCGAAACATTTTGCCTCTGTGAACCATCGTACCGAAACGTATCTCTAGGGGTTTCGAAATGAACCCGCGTATCAAAACGGTCAGCCATGTTTCGAAATGGTCGTTCTGATATGGGGCATTCTATTCTGAAACACATAATCATTAGGGTTTGTATTTGAATTGTCTTAAGTTCTGTTTCTAGCATTTTTGTCCCTGTTTTCCTTGCATTAAATTGAATGAGTTGTAAATGTCTTTTTGAGCTGAAATTTCACCAGAAAGTATGTAATGAAGCTAATTGAAGATTGGTAACTTGAATCTGGTGAAAGCCCTTGTAAATTGACAAGTTTACAAAATGGTCCCTAAACCTAAATTGACTTTAATCAGAAGGTGATTGTGTTGATTTTGAATCCGCTGTTTTTGTACATTCACATAGGAACCTAAGATGCATCTAGACAAGATAAAAAGAGAAAAGGGTCGTTTATTGAGGTAAACTTTCCTGGTTTACTTCAATATTCCTTGTGTGATCCGTTCGGTTCGGTCTAACGGCCAGGCCGGGTTGAGGGGGTTACATTGATCTTCTTCTAAGATCTCCTCTTGTGGATGTGAGTCCCTCGGAGAGTTAGGCTCTTATACCAATTGTTGAGTAGATCAATCGAATCGAAATTTGCCAAGAGGGGGTGAATTGGCTTTTTAAATTTGAAGGGAGCAAATTGAAAATGTGAAAATTGAAGACAAGACAATTTATAGTGGTTCAAGCTTCGAACAAGCTATACATCCACTACCTTAGCTCCTACTAAGATTTTCAACCAATTCCACTAGAAATTCTTCCCCTTTTCTCGAATTAGGAGGAAACATTACAAACCGGTTAATCTTTTTACCCAAAGATTAACCAAGACTCTCTTAATACAAAGAAGAAATGGCAATCTGATAAAGACCTCTCAAAAGGTTGATATATTTCCCAACTACAATTAATCACTCCCCACACTTGAAAGAAAATGATACAATGAAAATTATACAAGTGGGGGGTTACAAAACTTTGACTCTTTAAGCTCAAGGGTTTGGGTGTATGCTTGGATTGCTGCAAATAAGTTCAATAGTTGTTTTTGTAGCTTTGGAGGCCTGTTTCTATACCCTTGCATTGATTTCTAGCCGTTCTGGTGGTTGAGATCATCAATTGAGACGTTGGGCTCAATTTTTCCCGCAATAAATGCACTTCTGCAACCTACTGTATTGGTACACAAACGCCTGTATCGATACATGTCTCAAAATAGAAATAGCCATTGTGTACATTTAAGAGGGGTGTATCGATACGCGTATAGGTGTATCGGTACGGTTATAGTGTAAAACAAGGGGTGTAACGATACTCAAAGTCTGTATCGATATGGGTCTTGCTCACTGGAATCTTGAGAAAAACGTAAACAAAAAGTGTATTGATACGTTATAAGGGCGTATCGATACGGTCTAACGACCGTTTGAAATTTGCTAATTTCATAATTGACAAGCAATAATTATATTATTAAATGCAAAAATTTGTCGAATCAAACCAAACCGTATCAATACAGGGACAATCATATCGGTATGTTATAGAATAAAAGTAAGCACATATTGAATATCGTTTTGATACAGGTATAACCGTATCGGTACGCTTTGTCGATTGAAATTCTAGTAATTTAAAACCGTATCGATACGATTTGAGCATATTGATACGCCTTAGCGTAATTGTTTAGTCTTGGCTTGAAAAACACTTAGAAGATTTTGTTTGGTTTGAATGTTTTAACTTAAAATCAATTTTGGTTCAAATGGCTTGTCAATTTGTGAGACTTTGAAATACTTAAAATTTTATTTATATTTGCAAATAAGTCCTTAGGCAAATTTGCTATATCAAAATCAAATTAGGTTTTACACATATATTTTTGGATATGATGGATTATGAATTCAGAATGAGAAATCATAAGTATGTGTCAGTTAGTTTTGGGTACCTATTGCCAAGATTGAAAATTTCGAGGGCAAAATTTCTTTTATGGGAGGAAGAGTTGTAACACCCCAATTTTTCCCTAAATTTTAAAAACCTAATTTTGAAATTTCCAAATTCAAAACCCTAAGATTTGGGCATTTTGGAATTGAACCCTAATTGTGAATTGAGGACTGTGTTGAGATAAATTAGAATTTTTGTGTCTTAATCATATAAATTGGAAATATGGAGAACTTTTTGTGAAACGGGTAAATCTTTGGACCTTTCTTTTGCGCGTTACCCTTATTTAGGGTATTTGACTTAATTTTTCAGCCCTAAATGACCTTTACAACTTTCTTATCTAATAGTTGTAGCCCTCTCTCTCCCCCTCTCTTTCACGGCATCTCTCCCTTTCGATATTCGTCACTGTCACCCCCCTTTGCATCACCGATCAAGCTCTGACGACCACCCCTTCACCGTCCATTTCGCGTAGCACCACCACCATCTTTTCATGAGCAAAACCACGACCATTAGCTTGCCCCTCTTCGACCATCGTTTTTGAGTTTGCAAAGAGAAATTGTTCAGCTTCCCCGTTGTTTATGATATCGTCCTTTTCACCGTGCATCCCATGTTTTAATCTTCCATCGTGCCATCGTGCTCTGCCACTTTCCACCTCGCCTTTGTGTTGTTCTTCAGTCACCCAGAAACTGTGGAGAAACCATTCGGCCTCCATCGATTCTCACTTCGCCTCCGCTTCATCCGTTCGGATGCTCGCACCATCGTGTTTTCCATCATGGTTCCACCGTTTTTGTGTGTGGAGTCTGCATCGTTTTTGTGGTTGTGTTTGTGCTGTCGTCGTCGAGTTGTTGAGTCATCGTCGCCCTCAGTTCCATTGTGAAGTTGCCATCGTTGAGGTTTTGGAAACCTTAGTAGCCATGTGAGTTACCCATGTGATTGGGTAGTGAGTGTGGGTTGTGTGTGTGTCTAGTTAAGAGCCGAAACTTGAAGCCTTGAGAGTGGGCATGTGATGAAGACTAAGTTTTGGATGTGAGTCTATTTGTGAAATGAACTGATTATGTTGAGCCATGCTTGAACTGAACTAGTTTTTGGACCCAATCATGAACCGGACGAGCAGAATTGACTCGAACTGGGTTTGACCATGAACTAGTGAACCGAATCAGATCTGTTGACTTGGATCGAGTGGACCATAGACCAGTTTTAACCTTAGACCTATTGAGCAACCCGTTTGACCGACCTGACTCGTTGACCTTTGACTTGTTTGACTTTGACTTTCTGTTAGAGTTGACTTTGACCATTGACCAAGAGTTGACTTTTTCGAAAACCTTCATTTTGACACTTTTCGACGTCCTGAATCTGTATACGTTGCCCGTTTTGTCAAATTTGAACCAAAAAGCTCCATTTTACTATTTTACAATTAATTTCAACTTAGTTATTTTTCAAATCAATTGAATATTCGATTAACCAAGTTACTATGGTCCTCATGTATTGAATCTAAGGCTGACGAGTTACCTCATCATGTTCAGATCGACTATGCATGTTCTTCGAGGTCTATGTGTGAGTATTGTAATGCCTTGGTTTTGGGCCTAGATGTTTTAGACAACGGATCGGATCGGTCCGGAACGGATCGATTCGTGTTTGGTGATTTAAGGAAATCAAGGATCGGGGTAGGATAAAAATATGGTAAAAATTGCTAAAATCCTCTAAAATAATGTTTTAGGGGTTGGTCAAATAAATTTTACAAAAAGATTTTCGGAAGCAATACATTTTGGGTAGTGACCAAAATGTAAAGTTTCAAAATTGTGGAAAAATACAATTTTTAAAAGAGGGGCCAAAATATTAGAATCTGTAAGGATCTTTATGGAAATTTAGCCTTTCCTTAATATGACATGTGTTTTAAAAGGGTTTTAAGTGATTAAATAAAAGGGTTTTTATTTAGTTAAAATTAAAATAAGAAAAGTGAGATTTTATTTGACGTAACTACCTTCCTCTTCTCATTTTCAGCAAGACATCATTCTAAATCATTTTCTCCAGAATTTTTTTCTCCCAAACACTCTCTCATTAATTTCCAAATCAATTTTAAGATTTCTCTTCAAGATTTTCAAGTTTTATGAAACTAAAACTTGTCATTCATTGAGGAAAGCAAAGATTGGAGGTAAATCTTGTTCTCAACCTTCAATCTAGGTTCTTTATTGAAATTCCCAAGATCTTTGGCTTCTAATTAGTGTTTTTGGTTGAGTTTTCATTGTAGTTTTGATTTGAGGTCAAAATATTGCAAAAATATGATTTAAATCTTGATTTCCGGATTTGTTTTGATAGGCTCTGTTTTGGATTGATTTTAATGGAGTTTTGTGTTGATTAACATGTTGAAAAGAGGTTTTATTGATATAGAACCCGAAATCCTTGAGATCCTTGAGTTTCTTGATAGTCGTAGTTGAGTTTTTGAGGTGAAATGATGAAGTAATGCTTGCTGGAGGTATATGGATGGGTTTAGGTTGATTTTAGATGTGTTTTGTTGTTTATAAATGGTTGAAAGTGATGAATGTTTGCTGAGCTTGGTTTAGGAAGCAATCGATTGAGTTTTTGGTTGTTTCGGATGGGTAAATTGGTGAGTTTGGGTGGGCAACGAGTTTGTGTTTAGTTGCTGGTGTTGAAATGCATTTTAATGCATTTGGATCTCTATTTTGAACATGTGAAACAGCGGATCTTGATCCGGAATCAAGCGAAGCTTTTTTGGTGGCTTCAAAGGGGTGATCTTTGCGTCGGCAAGTGTGGTTTCGCATATCGGTGAGTGGAAATGAATTTTCCAGCTTTTAACGCTTTGAGCGTGGTCTTGGGAGCTTAGTGTAAGTTTGAAACACTTAGCTAAGCTCAAGAGTAAGTGATTCAAAAGTCTCTCTCAGAAATGTGCTATGTTTTGATGGAAATGCACTTGAGTTAAATGTGGTTTTGATTATTGTTTTAAAGCATGGTTAATGTTGGATTTTAATGTCATTTTTGTTAAGGATGCACTAGGTAGGTGATCCTTGGGTTTATGTGATAAATGCATTTAATGTTAAGTATGTTTATGCTTGTGGAAATGGCATTATGTTTATGCTTGTAAAACAGTGGAATATTGATGTTAAATGATTATATTGGCACGTGATGAAAATGGTTTTTGGTTACTTTTAAGCAGATATAGTTAGACGACTATAGGATTGGGTGCACTGTGAATAAAGTCACCTTTGATGTCGAGGGGTTGTCATTGTGCCGTAATCTCCATCCAAGTACCCTAACGATTGAGGCTAAGATCACAACAGTGAATGTTTTAATTCCGTGTGCGAGTCTTGTGGTATGTGTCACGTACTCTCGTTAGTGGAATTATACAACTACCGATGAGTGATGTTGAGGGGTTGTGATTGTGCCATTAATCTCCATCACGGGTGTTGAGGGGTTGTGATTGTGCCATTAATCTCCATCACAGGTGTTGAGGGATAGTATGTATGAAGCGTGTGGGACAACGCTTGTAATCCGTGTATCTGATTGTGTCATTTGTTTTGGTATGGTTTGAGAATTATCACTTGTGAGCCAATATAATGTTGATGATTAATGATTAAGCATGAGATGCTTGTGAATGATGCAAGAATGCATGTGATGCTTGGTTTAAGCATGAGTAAAGGAATTTTCTGTTGTTTGAAATGATGTTACATGCATGTGAATTTAAAAGTGCATTGATGCTTAAATGGGCATGTTTTAAAGAAAGGCATGAGTTTGCAGATGATGATGCAATGGTTTTATTAAATACATTGATGAATGTTGTTTTAGCGATCCTCACTAAGCTATATGCTTAAGCTTATTTGTTTCATCAATGCAGGGAATTGAGCAATCAAGGCAGCCCAATAACAAGGGGATTCCAAGAGTTTTGGCTAAAGGATGTATGTGGTTCACCCTTAGTGTAATAAGAGGCAATGGGTGGGAATTCTTACTTTTTGGATTTGTTGGTGATGTTTGCTACCTTAAGCATGTTTGGTTTCTAATTTTGGACTTGTAATCGGCCTCTAATTGGTTTCATGTTTTGCTTATGGTGTTTTGTCTATGCTTTAGCTTGTTTTCTTAAGCATGCTTGAATAGCTAACGTTTCATCATGGTTTGATGTGTTCGATGAGTATGATTTACTGTTTGATGATGTTTATATGTCTAGTAGGTTGTTTATAACTTGTATACATGATTAAAGCTTGTTTGGAAAGGGTTAAGTGTGATTAAATGCCTTTGGAATGTGATTTCCTGGTATGCGTATCGATACACGGGGAGTGTATCGATACACTAAGGCCAATTCGAGGCTTTTGGGTACATGGGTATCGGTACGGATTGCCCGCGTATCGATACGCCCAAGCCAAGTTTGAAGGTCGTACCGATATGCAGAGAAGCATATCGATGCGCTCTTCCCATCTTTTGCTATTGTCTTCCCGCGTATCGATACAGGCTCAGGTGTATCGATACGAGTAGTTAAAATTCAGTTAAAAGAATCTTCTTAAGTCTTGAAATGTTACATTTTGGTCCTTGAATGTTATTTGATCAATTGGATGAGTCTGGATGATCAGTTTGAATTGAAATTTGACGTGATGGCATGTTACATGACTAATTAAGAATCGGTAACTTTAAAATATAAAAAGTCCTTGTATTTTCTGTGATTTACAAAATGGTCTCTAAAGGTCAAAAGTATGCAATTAAACCCCTTTTTGAGCACCGATCATTGTGTCGTTTCTTTCTAATGGTCTTGCTGGACTCATAGGTTAATATTGTGCATCTAGAGAGGACAAAAAGAAAAAAAGGGTCATCAATTGAGGTTGACTTTTGCGAGTTGACTTTGATTTTCCCCGTGTAATCTTCTTAGTTCGGTTAGGGCGTCTAGGCCGGGCTTAGGGGGTTACGTTTGTTCGTATCAGAGCCAGGTTGCGAAAGAATTGGGGATGTTGGTATGTGAAATTTGTATGTATTGATGTATGTTGATTGAAAAACATGATTTTGGTTTAATATTGGAGCTTATGTCATGCTTGATTGATGTGAATCGCATGTGAGATGAATATGATTGTATGATGATGATGTGGTATTGATATGTGTTGGTTGTGGATGATGGAAATCATGATGAATTTCATATGCTCTTGTATGCTATGTTATGCTTGAGGGAAATCGGGTACCCATTTCCTCATTACACTAGTTAAATGTTTTGTAAACTTTGATCCTTGCTTGAGGGTGGCCTAAATGGTTTGATTTGTTTTTGTTGTTATGCCTTGTTAAAAATAGAACTATGGGTCCGAGGAGAGAGCTCAAATCAAACACGATAGTGCCTGCGGCTGAGCAGGGCGACCAAGGTAATCAAGGGGCTAATGTTCCCCTTGGTGAAACTTACCTCCTCCGCCACCACCACCTGGAGGTGGAGAGCCGGAGCAGCAAGGACAAGTTGGTCCTGTATTGGGTGATCTAGCGCCACTAGTTCAGGCAATCACCGGGGCGTTTCAGGCTGCAGTAGCCAGAGCGCATTTTTAGGCCCCTGTAGTTAGGCAGACGGGTTTACCCTTGGAGAGGTTGAGGAGCCTAGGAGCTGTTGAGTTCTTTGGAATGTCTCATTAGGCGTCAGAAGCTTGGTTGGCGAGCACGATCCATATCATGGATCAAATGGGATGCAACGATGTACGCAAGCTGGGATGCGTAGTTTCCTTTCTTCAAGGCGACGCATATAGTTGGTGGATGACTACCACTACTGGAATGGAACCCAATGAGATAGACTGGGAGTTTTTTAAGGGTGCCTTTTAAGAGGAAGTATTTGGGAGTAAGATACTTGGATGAAAAGAAACGTGAATTTATATCGCTAGTTTAGGGAAACCTTTCTTTGGCTGAGTATGAGGTTCAATTCGTACTTTGAGCCAGTATACCCCTGAACTGATACCTAGTGAGAGGCATCATTGTGATCACTTCCGATATGGCCTGGTACAGGAAGTCAAGACATACATGTCGGCTGCGGATTACACCGATTTCGATGTGCTTGTATGTCGAGCCAAAGACATAGAACAAAACTTGGGTTTGTCGTCTTGAGGTGTTGGTTCTAGCTTTGGGAAGAGAGCAACTGAGTATAGTTTCGGGGGTGGACGGAACAAAGGAGGTCGTGATAAGAGACATCAGCCTGAGGTGAGGCGAGGTGCTCCGGGACGGGGCGGTCAGGTTTAGGGAGGTCGAGTGAGGTCTGAGCATCACACGTGCTAGACATATGGATCGAGGGACCATCTGAGGCAAGATTGTCCTCGTGCAGTTAGAGAGGCTCAGGGTTTTGTTGTTGTGACAGGGAATTCGTGCTAGAACTGTGGTTCAGCGAATCACATGAGGCGAGAGTTTCCTTTGTTGGCTGGTGGAGGCCAGAGACGTGCATCTACTGTGGCTGCACCTCAGAGAGGCTGTGGGCACGGCCGAGGGAACTTCCAAAAGAGAGACGAGGGTCAGCGAAGCATTGCACATGTGGTAGCAGTTCGGCCTGAGGGAGGCAGTCCTGCGAGAGTTTATGCTCAGCGAGAGGAGCGCAACAATACAGATGTTATTGCAGGTACCTTTGTTCTTCAGTCTTTATCGTTGTTGGCTTTGATTGATTCTGGATCCATGCATTCTTATATCTTGAGTGAGCATGCACATTTTCTTGATATACCTATTGAGTTGCTTGAAGTAGGAATGCAAGTGACTAGTTTCTTTGGTGAGACTGTAGTCACTAGGAAGTTGTATAGGAGGTACCCTTTGTCTGTGCAAGGTCATGTTTTTCTTGTGGATTTGATGGAATTACCCTTTTACGATTTCGATGTGATCCTTGGTATGTATTGGTTGACTGAACATAGAGCGATAGTTGATATTGATGTCAAGCGGGTCACCTTAAAGCTTGCCGATGATTATGAAGTGGTGATAGTAGGCGAGAATGTGAAATTTTTGTCGAATGTGATTTCAGCTTTGGAAGCAAGCCGTATGTTGCGGTTGGGTTGTGAGGCATACCTTGCCTATGTGATGAATCCTGACACAAGGGATGTACGTGTGCAAGACATCAGAATAGTCTGCGATTTTTCAAGTGTCTTTTTCGGAAGAATTGCAAGGGTTACCACCAAACAGAAAAGTTGAATTTGGTATCGAGTTGTATGAGAATACGACTTCGATTTCCATTACTCATTATCGCATGGCACCTAAAGAGTTAAAAGAGTTGAAAACGCAACTTCAGGAGTTGTTGGATTGAGGGTTCATCCGGCCAAGTGTATCACCTTGGGGTGCACCGGTGTATTTGTAAAGAAGAAAGATGGGACAATACGAATGTGTATAGATTATCGGCAACTGAACAAGTTGACGGTCAAGAACAAGTATCCCTTGCCTAGGATAGATGATCTTTGATCATTTTCGGGGAGCCTCAGTGTTTTCTAAGATAAACTTGAGGTCAGGGTATTATCAGTTGAAGGTGAAAGATGTGGACGTGCCTAAGACTGCTTTTCGAACGAGGTACGGGCATTATGAGTTTCTGGTGATGCCGTTCAGTTTGACCAATGCACCTGCTGGTTTCATGGACATGATGAATCATGTATTCCATGAATTCTTGGATCAGTTTGTAGTGGTGTTCATCGATGATATCCTTGTGTACTCTCATACTGAAGAGGGTCATGATAGACATCTTAGGATAGTTTTGCAAGCGTTGATGGAAAATCAGTTGTATGCCAAGCTAAGTAAGTGTGAGTTTTGGCTTAAGGAGGTGGTCTTCCTTGGACATGTTGTATCAGCTGAGGGTATTCGCGTTGATCCGCACAAAGTAGAGGCTGTGATGAGCTGGAAGGTACCTAAGTCGGTAACAGAGGTACGAAGTTTCCTTGGTTTAGCTAGGTATTACCGTAGGTTTGTCGAGGGTTTCTCGAAGATAGCTGCACCTTTGACCACGTTGTTGCAGAAGAATGTTCGCTTTGAGTGGACAGATGCGAGGCAGCAAGCTTTTGAGAAGCTGAAGGAAGCTTTGACGCAAGCTCCTGTCTTGATTCAACCTGAGTCTGGTAAGGAGTTTGTGGTCTATAGTGATGCGTCCATTGTTGGTTTGTGATGTGTGTTGATGCAGGACGGTAAGGTGGTAGCCTATGCATCTAGACAATTGAAGGTGCATGAGCGTAACTACCCTACTCACGATCTTGAGCTTGCAGCTGTTGTGTTTGCTTTGAAGAACTGGAGGCATTATATGTACGGTGAGAAGTGTGTAGTGTTCATAGAACATAAGAGCTTGAAGTATCTTATGTCTCAGAAGGAGTTGAATCTTAGGCAACGTCGCTGGTGGAGTTGCTTAAGGATTATGATCTGACGATCGAGTATCACCCGAGCAAGGCTAATGTTGTGGTCGATGCTTTTAGCTGGAAAGTGGCCGTCGAGTTAAGGGTGATGTTTGCTCGCTTGAGCATATCGCGTGATGGTGGTCTTATCACTGAATTGCAAGTGAAGCCATCTCTCATTCAGTTGATCAAAGATAAGCAGTTGTTAGATGATTCTCTTGTTCTCATGTTCATGACATTGCGGAGGGTAGAACTTCGGATTTCAGCTTTAATGATGATGGTGTTCTGTGTTTTGGGAGTCGAATAGTGGTGCCAGATGATGTTGAGTTGAGACGCACTATTTTAACTTAAGCTCATAGTAGTCCTTTCGCTATGCACCCTGGTAGTACAAAGATGTACCGTGATTTGAAGGATGAATACTACTGGGTGGGATTGAAAAAGGATGTTGCCGAGTTCGTTAGCAAGTGCATGGTGTGTCAGCGAGTGAAGGTTGAACATCAAGTTCCTTCTGGGTTTTTGTAACCTTTGAGAATCCCGGAATGGAAGTGGGAAAGAATTACCATGGATTTTGTGTCTGGGTTACCTTTGTCACCGTCAAAGAAGAATTCAGTTTGGGTGATTGTTGGTCGACTCACGAAGTGTGCATATTTCTTGTCGGTGCATACTACGTATACCCTGGATAGGCTGGCAGAGCTGTACATTGCTGAGATTGTGCGGTTGCACGGTGTGCTAAAGTCTATAGTGTCGTATAGGGATCCGAGGTTTACAATGCGGTTTTGGGAGTGTTTGCATCAAGCCTTGGGTACACGGTTGAATTTCAATACTTCTTATCATCCTCAGACGGATGGACAGTTAGAACGTGTGATCCAGGTGCTTGAGGACATGTTGAGATGCTGCGTGATAGATTTTCAGGGTTCCTGGGAGAAGCACTTGTCGTTGGTTGAGTTTTCTTACAATAATAGTTACCAGGGAAGTATTCAAATGGCTCAATACGAGGCTTTGTATGGGAGGAGATGTAGGACCCCTCTCTGTTGGGCAGAAGCTGGGAAAAAGTTCATTTCGATGTCAGCTATGTTGAAAGGAACCACTGATAAGGTGAAGCTCATTTGTGAGCGTTTGAAGGCAGCATCGGATCGAAAAAAGTCTGACGCGGATCTGAAGCGTAAGGAGATTGAATTCGTGGTTGGCAAATGTGTGTTCTTGAAGGTATCACCTTGGAATAAGGTAATGAGATTTGGGCGTAAGGGCAAGCTTAGCCCAAGGTTTATTGGGCCTTATGAGGTTGTGGAGCGTATTGGTCCAGTGGCATATCGGTTGAGGTTGCCTTCTGAGATGGAAAAGATACATGATGTGTTTCATGTCTCGATGTTGCGGAGGTACAGATCGGATCCTTCGCATGTGATGAATGTTAAGGAGATAGAGTTGAATCCGGATCTGTCATATGATGAGGAACCAGTGAGGATTCTGGATGTGAGCAGCAAAGTTCTTTGTGGTAAGACGATAGAACTTGTGAAGGTGTTGTGGCGACACCGAGGAGTTGAGGAGGCCACGTGGGAAAGCAAGGCGGATATGATGAAGCAGTTTCCGCACCTTTTTCCTTCAGGTAAAATTTCGAGGACGAAATTTCCAAAGTGGGGGAGAGTTGTAACGCCCTGGTTTTAGGCCTAGATGTTTTAGATATCGAATCGGACCGATCGGGAACAGTTCGAATCATGTTTGGTGATTTAAGGTAATCAATGATCGGGATAGGATAAAAATATGGTAAAACATGCTAAAATCCTCTAAATCATGTTTTAGGGGTTGGTCAAATCAATTTTACAAAAAGAGTTTCGGAAGTAATACATTTTGGGTAGTGACCAAAATGTAAAGTTTCAAAACTGTGGAAAAATACAATTTTTAAAAGAAGAGCCAAAATCAGAATATATAGGGAGCTTTATGGCAATTTAGCCTTTCCTTAATATGACATGTGTTTTAAAAGGGTTTTAAGTGATTAAATAAAAGGGTTTTTATATAGTTAAAATTAATAAAATAAGAAAAGTGAGATTTCTTTTGACGTAACTACCTTCCTCTTCTCATTTTCAGCAAGACATCATTCTAAATCATTTTCTTCATAATTCTTTTCTCCCAAACACTCTCTCATTAATTTCCAAATCAATTTTAAGATTTCTCTTCAAGATTTTCAAGTTTTGTGAAACTAAAACTTTTCATTCATTGAGGAAAGCAAGGATTGGAGGTAAATCTTGTTCTCAACCTTCAAACTAAGTTCTTTATTGAAATTCCCAAGATCTTTGGCTTCTAGTTAGTGTTTTTGGTTGAGTTTTCATTGTAGTTTTGATTTGAGGTCAAAATATTGCAAAAAATATGATTTAAATCTTGATTTCTGGATTTGTTTTGATAGGCTCTGTTTTGGATTGATTTTAATGGAATTTTGTGTTGGTTAACATGTTGAAAAGAGGTTTTATTGATATAGATCCCGAAATCCTTGAGATCCTTGAGTTTCTTGATAGTCGTAGTTGAGTTTTTGAGGTGAAATGATGAAGTAATGCTTGTTGGAGGTATAAGGATGGGTTTAGGTTGATTTTAGATGTGTTTTGTTGTTTATAAATGGTTGAAAGTGATGAATGTTGGCTGGGATTGGTTTAGGAAGCAATCGATTGAGTTTTCGGTTGTTTCGGATGGGTAAATTGGTGTAGTTTGGGTGAGCAACGAGTTTATGTTTAGTTGTTGGTGTTGAAATGCATTTGAATGCATTTAGATCTCTGTTTTGATGATGTGAAAACAGGGGATCTTGATCCAAAATCAAGCGAAGCATTTTTGGAGGCTTCGAAGGGGTGATATTTGCGTCGGCAAGTGTGGTTTCACGTATCGGTGAGTGGAAATGGATTTTCTAGCTTTTAACGCTTTGACCGTGGTCTTGGGAGCTTAGTGTAAGTTTGAAACACTTAGCTAAGTTCAAGAGTAAGTGATTCGAAAGTCTCTCGCGGAAATGTCCTATGTTTTGATGGAAATGCACTTGAGTTAAATGTGGTTTTGATTACTGTTTTAAAGCATGTTTAAAGCATGGTTAATGCTGGATTTTAATGCCATTTTGTTAAGGATGCATTAGGTAGGTGATCCTTGGGTTTATGTGATTAATGCATTTAATCTTAAGCATGTTTATGCTTGTGGAAATGGCATTGTGTTTATGCTTGTAAAATAGTGGAATATTGATGTTAAATGATTATATTGGCAAGTGATGAAAATGGTGTTTGTTTACTTTTAATCGAATATAGTTAGTCGGCTATATGATTGGGTGCACCGTGAATAAAGTTGCCTTGGATGTCGAGGGGTTGTGATTGTGCCGTAATCTCCATCCAAGTATCCTAACGATTGAGGCTAAGATCACAACGGTGAATGTTTAATTCCGTGTGTGAGTCTTGTGGTATGTGTCTCGTACTCTCGTTAGTGGAATTATACAACTACCGATGAGTGATGTTGAGGGGTTGTGATTGTGCCATTAATCTCCAACACGGGTGTTGAGGGGTTGTGATTGTGCCATTGATCTCCACCTTGTGTATGAAGCGTGTGGGACAACGCTTGTAATCTATGTATCCGATTGTGTCATTTGTTTTGGTATGGTTTGAGAATTATCACTTGCGAGCCAATATAATGTTGATGATTATTGATTAAGCATGAGATGCTTGTGAATTATGTAGCAATGCATGTGATGCTTGGTTTAAGCATGTGTAAAGGAATTTTATGTTGTTTAATATGATTCTATATGCATGTGAATTTAAAAGTGCATTGATGCTTAAATGTGCATGTTTTAAAGAAAGGCATGAGTTTACAGATGATGATGCAATGGGTTTATGAAATGCATTGATGAATGTTGTTTTACCGATCCTCACTAAGCTATATGCTTACGCTCATTTGTTTCATCAATGCAGAGAATTGAGCATTCTAGGAAGCCCAATAGCAAGGGGATTCCAAGAGTTTTGGCTAAAGGATGTATGTGGTTCACCCTTAGTGTAATAAGAGGCAATAGGTGGGAATTCTTACTTTTTGGATTTGTTGGTGATGTTTGCTACCTTAAGCATGTTTGGTTTCTGATTTTGGACTTGTAATTGGCCTCTAATTGTTTTCATGTTTTGCTTTTGGTGTTTTGTCTGTGCTTTAGCTTGTTTTCTTAAGCATGGTTGAATAGCTAACGTTTCATCATGGTTTGATGTGTTCGATGAGTATGATTTACTGTTTGATGATGTTTGTATGTCTAGTAGGCTGATTATAACTTGTATGCATGACTAAAGCTTGTTTGGAAATGGTTAAGTGTGATTAAATGCCTTTGGAACGTGCTTTTCAGGTATGTGTATCGATACACGGGGAAGTGTATCGATACACTAAGGCCAATTCCAGGCTTTTCGGTACAAGGGTATCGGTACTAATTGCCCGCATATCGATACACCCAAGCCAAGTTTGAAGGTCGTACAGATACGCGAAGAAGCGTATCAATACGCTCTTTCCATCTTTTGCTACTATCTTCCCGCGTATCGATACAGGCTCGGGTGTATCGATACATGTAGTTAAAATTCAGTTAAAAGAGTCTTCTTAAGTCTTGAAATGTTACATTTTGGTCCTTTAATGTTATTTGATCAATTGGATGAGTCTGGATGATCGGTTTGAGTTGAAATTTGACGTGATGGCATGTTACATGACTAATTAAGGATCGGAAACTTTAAAATCTGAAAAATTCATGTATTTTCTGTAATTTACAAAATGGTCCCTAAAGGTCAAAAGTATGCAATTGAATCCCTTTTTGAACACCGATCGTTGTGTCGTTTCTTTCTAATGGTCTTGCTGGACACATAGGTTAATATTGTGCATCCAGAGAGGACAAAAAGAAGAAAAAAAGGTCGTCAATCGAGGTTGACTTTTGTGAGTTGACTTCAATTTTCCCCGTGTAATCTTCTTAGTTCAGTTCGGGCGTCTAGGTCGGGCTAAGGGGGTTATAAGTATGCCATCAGATTAGTACTTTGTTTATAGTTGGTTGCTTAGTGATAATGTTAGTTCTAATATAGAGATCTTACCTCATAGGTTCTGTAGCTGAACTGAGCGTGAGATGCGTCCTTCTTGATATTAAAGCTTCTGGCCGCTAAAGGTGTTTCTCTTCTTGTACTATAAACTTGTGTTTTCTTTGGTGCTATAAATAAATATCTTTATACAATTTGTGTGCATTATTCTGTTGTGATTGGTGAAAGATTTCAGACATCATGCATAACATGTCATACTGTGATTTGACTGAAAAATCAAATTTATCGAACTATGAGATATCATATTTTAAAAATTATGAAACTTCAGATTTATCAAATTGTGAAACATCGGATTTATTGATTTATACAACTTGAATTTTTAACAATTCAAGTTTTGGATGAGACTCGGATTTTAAAATCAGCATCATATCTTTGTATGTACATGGATTGGGATTTGTTTAGGGAAGTTCAGTGGTTTCACCCTTCGGGCTGAATTCCGCTTCGGATCAGTGGTTCAACCCTTTGGGCTGTGTTCCACTTCGGATGGTGACGATGGAAAGAGTAGGTTCCGGAGGAACCTTACTTTTTGGTGTACCGGAGATTGGGTATTGTGTTTCATGTGCATCATAAATCATATCATCTTGAATCAATTTTGTTGTGTTTTCAAAAAAGACTTTATCGAAAAATAAAAATATTGTTTTATTTCGTGGTTGTTTGCACTTTAGAGACACGCTAAGCTCTTTTGCTTACACCCCTTAGTTCTTCTTTCAGATTATCAAACTCTCTTAGGCGACTTGTTACTTCGAGCATCTCGTATTTTACTCGGATATTTAATCATAAGTATGAACTATTTTAATTAGTCTTTCAAAATTATTGATTATGTTATTTGGGACAATTATGTAATTTCAGACTGTTTAAAATTTGGGTATTATTAGATGCATGCATTTATAAGGTTCTTTTCGCATATTTAATCAGACAATCGAAACAATTATTATACGACTACGTTTTTATAATAAATGAAATGTTATTGAGTTTATTTACCTTTAATAACAAATTTGTATTTTAAAATATTTACACCTAAGATTTATAACTTGAGGGACAAGTTTTCAATCGCGACTTCCTAATTTCGGTTCATTTCTTCTGGGTCAGGTTTAGAAGGTTACAATAACAACATGTTGGACTGATGAAATTTATGATAAGAGGTTTTGGGGTGTAAAATTTATATAAAAGGTAGGGCTTGTTAGTTTTTTTGTTGGTATAGTGCATCAATGAGTAGTAGAACAAGAATGGTCATTGTTGGTCTTCTAAAAAGATTGTAGATTTTTTAGACTTTTGTTTCTTGAAGTTGTGTTTTTGGTGTGATTGATATTGTGAATTGTCCTCATTTACTTTGTGGGTAAAATTGAGGGTTAAGAATTTAAGTTAGAGTTATTAGTCGGGTTGTTATGTATGGAACATGTTATAGGAGTTTATGTATTCTATGAGTTCTTAAAACAAATGTAGATGTTTGTCGGAGGGATTTAGTATCACCACCAACTTGGCATGTTCTAAAATTATTTCTAGGCCCTTCACATTTTCTATAAAACATTCTATCTCCGAAGATAGAATAATAAACGTTCACCGTAAACGGTACACTAAGACTTAACCGGTCCAAACATTCGTGTTACCTTGTTTTGCAAGTGCACTCTCAACTTTGGTTAGCTTACACATTTACTAACCAAAAAATTAGTTCTTGTTTATAGGGATGTGAAAAAAAATTCGATTCGACCGATCTATTTTTCTGATCCAAAATTTTGGATTTCACATCCGTTTTTATTTTTCTGATAATTCGGATCAGATATCCAAAAATTTCGGATCGGATACAGATAGTTATTTCATATTCGGATAGGATATCCAATTATACGAAATTCGAAAATTCAATTTTTTTATGGGTCTTATTATATTCGATATTTTTACTTGCTATATATAAAAATTTGAAATTTCCATGGATACAAAGCTTATTATATTCAGTAATTTGTTGATTGTTGTATTCGAAAACCTAAAATTTTCATGGATAGGACCGCCGAATTTAAAAAATACTTAAATCAAGTCCTAAATTTGGATATCTAATCCGTATATCTAATATTCAAAAAATCATATATCTGATTTTTTGGATCGGATACGGATCGCTAAATTGCCGATCTAAAATTTTAGATATTCGAAATTTCAGATTGATCGGATCAAATATCCAAAATGCACATCCCTACCTGCTTATAAACATCTTCCAAACTCCCATACATTTCTCATGTGAGATAGAGTATTTTAAGCACAACATTTGCAACTAGCTCATTTTGAGCATCAATTTCTCATTCATCATTCATCATTCAACCAATTTGAGCATATTATATATATATTAAAGGCTAAAGGGGTTATTTTGCCCCCGAGTTCGACCTAAATTAGCAGTGTTACCCCTCATACGAAAACGCATTCAATTAAGTCCTTCAGTTTGCACATTGCAGCAAATTAGCTCCTTGACTAACGTTGACCGACGGAACCGTTAATTTGGCTGTTACTTTTTAATGCGTCAACCGTCATCGCTGACCTGGCATGCCACGTCAGTATTGGAAAGTCAAAATGCTTATGTGGCAAAAAATAAAATAAATAAATTTTTATTTTATTTTCATATTAATTTTTAACCAATTAAATGATGACACGTGACATCATTTGATTGGTTTTAAAGTAAAGAGTTAAAATAACTCTACATATGGAGGGGTTGGGAATCCAACTCGGGACTTGAGGAAGAAAAGCTCAATGCTTTACCACCAAACCAACCTCTATACCTTGCCAATAAACACCAAATATAATACATAACCTCATCCAAATAACATGGATGTTGCATCTTCTTCTTCACCCTTGGTCATTCCAATTTGCACTGGTTAAAATTAAAAAAAAATAAGTAAGCTCCAATGACAACATTGATGTCTCCAAACAATGAAAGCATTGCTGCAACTGTTATGGAAACAATAACAGACGGTGATCTTGAAACTATCATCGGGATAACATTACGGGTAGAGAACTCTTTGCTATTTGGATCTGCAAATGTTCTTTTCAGCAACTTCATTTGTTGACTGCAAGAAGACCTATGACAAAATATACGAACCTATGTTGTTTAGATCCGAATATAAAGTATTAGATATGATTATGTCAAGAAAAATGAAGAGTCTTAACACAAATATAAAGATCGGAAAAAGGGAGGGAAACCATGTCATTACCATACCAACTGCTGATAGTTGGAGAATAGTGAAGAGGTTTGTCATCAGGGTGAACCATTTTGGCACCAAAGGTTTGCCATCATCCAAGAAAAATGCCTTCGGATTTGTTGCCAAATTCCCAATAACAAGAGAAGGCAACAGTGGAGAAAGTTGCTATAAGTACCGTGTAACAAACGCATAACCCTTTGAACATCTTCCACTTCACTAGTGGTGCAATTGTTGCCTGAATCTATGGAATGATATCATTGCCATAAGTTGTGGCGATAATGGCGATGGCGTTGAAAATTCCGAAAACTTGACATTTCAATATTATGAGTTAAAAGTGTTGAAATTGTACTCAACATTTCAATAACTTCCAAGCTCCAGATGATCATTGGTCGGTTGAGGTTTCTTTGTTAGAAAATGAAATCAGCATGATTTCTTTCTTAGTGTTTGAACCAGTGCAAATTGGAATGATCAGGGGTGAAAAAGAAGATGCAGCAACCATGTTATTTGGATGAGGTTATGCATAAGATTTGGTGTTTATTAGCAAGGTATAGATGTTGGTCTAGTGGTAAAACATTGAGCTTTTCTTCCACAAGTCCCAAGTTCAATTCCCAACCCTTCCATATGTAAAGTTATTTTAACTCTTTACTTCAAAACCAATCAGATAAAAATAAATATGAAAAATAAGATAAAATTTTTTTTTATTTTTTGCCACATCAGCATTTTGACTTTTCAACGCTGACGTGACACATCAGCGAAGACGGCTGATGTGTTAAAACGTAACGGTCATATTAACGGTTTCGTCGGTCAATGTTAGTCAAGGGGATAATTTGCTGCAATGTGCAAACTGAAGGACCTAATTGAATGCGTTTTCGCGCGAGTGGCAACATTGCTAATTTGGGTCGAACTCGGGGGCAAAATAACCCCTTTAGCCTATTTTAAATGTCTTTTAGAATATAATATAAATCATAATGTGTAGTATTCAAAACTCCAAATTTACCTATAATTAATATGTCTCAAAGTCACTATTCATTATTTTTCAACAAATTACCAAGCACAAATACCTAGTTTACAAGAGCTCTCAAGTTTGATTCTTAATGGCAACAATTTTGTTTTATTTTGAGGTGATAACTTAGATTATGTTCAATATTTTTTTGTTTAGTTTTAGCACAAGCAATTTCCTGGCTCAATGGTTGAGCATTAGACCCCTTTTACAAGGGCTCTTTAGTTTAAATCTCACTTGCATTAAAGGAAACATTTTATTGCTTTTGATTTTGTTCAACCAACCAGAAGGTGGTGTCACCTTCACACCACCTTCTGGTTGGTCAAATAAGAACATTAAAAATAACATGTGATGTGCATATTATGAGAAAGAAAATGATGTGGAAATTAAAAAATAATTAGAAAATTCGCGTAAGCTTTGTCGTTAATTTTTTAACGGTGAGATACTAGAATAGAAATAAAACGTAACATTAGGTATAATTTTACTAAAACAAATAGGTGAAATAAAAAACACAGTAATAAGTTTATTACTAAATACGTAGTTATATTATATAGTTTCTCGTTTTACTAAATAGGTAGTTATGTTACATTATATAGTTTATTGTTTACACTATAAAAAATAACATTAAGAATTTGTTCCTAATACAATTATTGTTTCTAATACATTAACAATCATCATTCATGGCATAAATTAAGAAGTATTAAGGGACAGATGATAACGAATGTTGAAATCATAATGTTAAACTTACAGGCTTTGTCCGTCATCCCAAATCCCCCAACCTTGTTCACGCGATCTCAACGAAAGATTCGTCTTGTCTGGGTGGTTTTGAATTGTGGAATTTCGTTCTTAGCGTACAGCCGGTCTTCGTTTGCTTGTATCCCGATCTGGCTGCGGAGAGCTTTGAGGAGAAGGCGAGGAAGGCGGTGAGCGTTTTGTTTCCGGCTGCTTGAGTTGTTGATCATTGTTTTGCGTAGAGGGTTGGGTCCTTCCCCTCCAAGTTGCTTCGTCAGTTTCTGTAACACCCCAAAAAATTCCCAATTTTAAAACCTTAAATTTTCGAAATTTAGGTTAAAAACCCTAAATTAATTTTAGGAATTTGAATTTGGGAAACTAATTGTTGTTAAAGGATTGAATTGAGTTAATTTAAAAATTTATGGGCCATTATATAAATTAAGTAAATTTTGGGTGCTATTATGCAAACCCCAAAATAGTGGGATGGCTTATTATGCAATTACCCATTAAATTGAGTATTTAACACCCTTTGGCAGAATATATTTCTACCGCCGCTCTATTCCCTCTCCATCTTTCGATAAGAATAATCGATTCTTTTTTTCTATGCTCTTTATTTCGATCGAACTTTGGTGAGTCTCTAGCATCGCACAACCTTTTTTTGAAGGATTTGGAAATGAGATCTGATACAGTTTACATATGTGTTTTAGATGACATCGACTATGAGGAAGACGAGTTACCTCCTCCTTCGCTTGTTCGATCTAACCGTGCACGTACCACAAGGACTACACGTGAGTATTCTTTTAGATTAGTACTGGTGTTAATTGGTGGCATAGTGTTAGATTTTAATGTAGAATTTTATATCATAGTATCCGATTCAACAAGATCCGAACGTGAGAGGCGTTCGTGCCGATGTTAGAGCTATTGTTGCTTAAGGTGTGTTTTCTTCCGGTGCTATAATTAAATTATATACTATTTTTCTATGTGTTGGTGTTTTACCTCTTGTGTGATTATTTATATGTATTATGGCTTGTATGATTTACATCATATGCATACGATTTCAGAATTTGTTTTGGTTATGTATTACGAACATTTGATTTATGAAACATCAGATTTATGGAACTATGATTTATGGGTTTATGGACTATTATTTATGAATTATGTTTATGGAATATCGGATTTATGGAATTGGTTTTTATGAAACTTGAATTTTACACATCATATGTGAATGAGCATGGGTTGGGATTTGTAAGGAGGAAGTTCAGTGGTTTCACCATTCGGGCTGAATTCACTTCAGATTGGCAGACGTAGGGAGGAGGTTATGGGAACCTTCCTCATTTATGGCGGACATAGTTGGGTGCATTGCATTGCGCTTGTGATTTATGTGTTGTGCTTTAAAGAATTTTAAGAAAATAATATTATGTTTATGATTATGATTTTTCTTGCACCTTAGAGACACACTAAGCTCTTTAGCTTACTACCTCATAGTTTCCTCTTACAGATATTTTTGGGCTTTAGGCGACGTGGTACTTGGAGGATCTCACATTTATCCGATTATTTTATTATAAACTATTTCTAGTTTTTCGGATTAATATTTATTATTTATAGACATTGATGTAATTTCATACATGTGGACTATTTATATTTTTATTCTTTCGAATTATTTTAGCATTCTTTTATTATAATGTTATTTTAGAGATTTTATGTAAATAATAGAATTTTTTTTACATTTATGTTTTATTTATTATTATGTATTTATTAATTATCGTTACATATATTTTAAAAAAATAAAGTGTAATTTCAAAATTGGTTTTTTTGAGGGTTAAGTTTTTAAACGCGACTTCCTAAATTCGGTCTTTTCTTCTAGGCCGGGTTTAGGAGGTTACATTTAGTGGTATCATAGCTAAGTTCAACCCTCGGACTATGAGGCTGACATAAAATTTTAAGCAAAAAAAAAAAGATTTTTGCATGCATATTAAATATTTTTGGGCAAAATAGGATTTTCTGATAAATTTATTATTTTAAAAAATTAAAGATAGGTTTTGAATAGAGACTTCAACTACCAACTCTAACTTTAGGATTAATTCCTTTTGTAGATAGACTATTATGCCACCTCGTAGGAGCTCTAGGTTACCAGCTGGTCATGGTCGTGGTCGAGGTCGTACCGCTACTTCTGAGAGTGATCAATCACCCCCTATTGACTAGACGCAAAATGAGAATGAGAATGAGATTCAAAATGATGGTGGGGATGAGCAACTTGAGGATTGGGCTAGAGCTTAGTAGACTGGTGGTAGGAATCCACATGTTCAACAGAACCAAAATGATGGTTCACATGATTCTAGGGATAGTGAGACTGATGGCTTGGATACTGCTACAGTACATCGGGAGTTACTTTGTTACCTCCGTCAGTCAGAGGGGGTGACGAAACCCATATCTATCGAGTTTTTGGATGTAGGGATGGCTATGTTTGATGGGAAGACGAGTACAAATCCGGCAGATGTTGAGTACTAACTGAAGAAGCTTCAGAGGTTGTTTGTTGAAATGGATTATCCTACCGACCGGGAGCTTAGGGCTGCGGTATCACAGTTGCAGGGTGTAGCCCAGAATTGGTGGGAGGTTGAGGAACATGTTATTCCAACTAGTCAAATCTCTTGGGACCATTTTTTACAGGCATTTTATGACCATTATGTTAGGGCAGAGTACTTAGAAAAATATCGAGATGATTTTATGAATCTGAAGTAGAACGACATGTCTGTGAATGATTATGAGATAGAGTTCATGAGGCTGATACAGCATGTTTCGGGGTTAGTGACCACAGAGAAAGAAAATGTGATTGATTTCTAAAAGGGTTGCGCCCAACAATTAAGGTGGGAGTCGTCTTGCATATGGATAAGAAGTACAAGGAGATTACCAAACGAGCTAGGACTGCTGAGCGGAATGAGGCAGAGATGAAGCAACTTGAATCTCAGGGGTACCGATCAAGCTAGTAAGCAACTGACCACATCAATTCAGCATAGTCAGGGGAATCGGTCTAGGAAAAGGGCTATAGAGGAGTTCAACCATCAGGGTTATTCTAGAGCTAGATCGGTGACTTCTACTATTCTAGCCGCGAGTGTAGGTGGTTCGACAGGTTCCCGTTTTTTTCCTATATGCTCTTACTGTAGCAAACAACATAATGGTGAGTGTCAAAAGAAGTAAGGAGCATGCTTCTTATGTGGTTCTTAAGAGCATTTTCGGAGTGATTGTCCCCTCGCCCATGGTGCTAACCATGCTCCGAAAAAGTCTCAAAGATCAGTACAAGCACCATCTAGAGTTGGTGGCCAGAATAGGCATGATGATTTAGGTAATGCTAGTAGAGCTAGACCTATATAGAGTAATATATCATATGCTAGACGATCAAGGTTGGTTTATGCAACTAAAGCTCATGAGGGTTATGATGATGAGCCAGAGGACATAGCAAGTACATTTCTAATGTTCTTAGTTTTTACTTTTATGTTGAAGGATGAGGAATTCATAACGAAAATTTTTAAGTTGTGTCGGTTAATTTTTAAAGATTTATCGTTAAGTTTGAAAATTTCGAGGAAGAAATTCTTTTAAGGGTGGGAGATTTATAACACCCCAAAAATTTCCCAATTTTATAACCCTAAATTTTGGGAATTTAGGTTAAAACCCTAAATTAATTTTAGGAATTTGAATTTGGGAACCTAATTGTTATTAAAGGATTAAATTGAGTTAATTTAGAAGTTAATGGGCCATTATATAAATTAAGTAAAGTTTGGTGCTATTATGCAAACCCCTAAATATTGGGATGCCTTATTGTGCAATCACCCATCAAATTAGGTATTTAACACTCTTCGGCAGAATAAATTTCTACCGCCGCTCTGTTCTCTCTCCATCTTTCGATAAGAATAATCGATTCTTTTTTTCTATGCTCTTTATTTCGATCGAACTTTGGTGAGTCTCTAGCATCGCACAACCTTATTTTTTTGAAGGATTTGGAAATGAGATATGATACAGTTTACATATATGTTTTAGACGACATCGATTTTGAGGAAGACGAGTTACCACCTCTTTCACCTGTTTGATCTAACCGTGCACGTACCACAAGGACTACACGTGAGTTTTCTATTAATTTAGTACTAGTGTTAATTGGTGGCATAGTTTTAGAATTTGCTGTGGAATTTTATATCATAGGTTCCGATTCAACTAGATCTAAAGGTGAGAGGCGTTCGTCCCAACGTTAGAGCTATTGCTGCTTAAGGTGTGTTTTCTTCCGGTGCTATAATTAAATTATATACTATTTTTCTATGTGTTGGTGTTTTACCTCTTGTATGATTATTTATCTGTATTATGGCTTGTATGGTTTACATCATATGCATACGATTTCAGAATTTGTTTTGGTTATGTATTATGAACAGTTGATTTATGAAACATCAGATTTATGGAACTATGATTTATGGATTTATGGACTATGATTTATAAATTATGTTTATAGAATATCGGATTTATGGAATTGGTTTTTATGAAACTTGAATTTTAAACATCATATGTGTATGAGCATGAGTTGGGATTTGTAAGGATGAAGTTTAGTGGTTTCACCCTTCGGGCTGAATTCCACTTCGGATTGACGGACGTAGGGAGGAGATTATGGGAACCTTCCTCATTTATGGCAGACGTAATTGGGTGCATTGCGTTGCGCTTGTGATTTATGTGTTGTGCTTTAAAGAATTTTAAGAAAATAATACTAGGTTTATGATTATGGTTTTTCTTGCACTTTAGAGACAAACTAAGCTTTTTAGCTTACTCCCCATAGTTTCCTCTTACAGATATCTTTGGGCTTTAGGTGACGTGGTACTTGGAGGACTCACATTTATCCGATTATTTTATTATGAACTATTTTTAGTTATTCGAATTAATATTTATTATTTTGAGACATTAATGTAATTTCATACATGTGGACTATTTATATTTTTTCTTTCGAATTATTTTAGCATTCTTTTACTGTAATTTTATTTTAGAGATTTTATTTAAAAATTGAATATTTTTTGACATTTATGTTTTATTTATTATCATATATTTATTAACTATCATTACATATATATTTTTTAAATTAAATTGTAATTTCAAAATTGGTTTTCTTGAGGGTTAAGTTTTTAGACGTGACTTCCTAAATTTGGTCTTTTCTTCTAGGCCGGGTTTAGGGGGTTACAGTTTTAGTCTTTGACTTCCCTAGCTATCGCCTGGACCCTCAAATTTTAACCATCTTCTTATTTTTCTGGCTTTTTTCAATGCGGGAAATTTTTTATCTCTGAGGTTGGTTCGTGTAGATGTATGATCTCTTTGTGCTTCGATATGGCTTGCTCTATCTCGACACCCATCGACTGTAAGATTCATCTCCCTTTGATACGTGGTTAAGGGTTTTTGTTTGTTGTGGCATTGTGGTTTACTGCTTGTCTGTGTTCTTTCTTCTTGTTCCTCGCTTCTGGCTCCTTCCCTTTTGAGTGTTGGATTCGGGTTTTCTCTGCATCTTTCTTAGCGTATCCATTTCATTCTCAAATGTCTATGTTGGCTTGGAATGTTAGAGGTCTAGGCAATTCTGATACTGTGAGAGGTCTCAATGATATCCTTTCCAAATTTCAGCCTTGTATTGTTTTTCTTAGTGAGAATAAAAAGAAACGAAAGTATATGGATAAGATCCGGAGGACTTGCTCTATGGTGGACGGATGATGTGAAGGTCGCAATCATCAAAGCTAGTAGAAACTTAATTGATGTATCCATATTTGTCAAGAATGGAGATGAATGGTTTTGTACATTTATCTATGCACCTCCTTACAGCAAAGAAAAGAAAGAGTTCTAGAATAATCTTACAGATTTAAGAAGAGCTTCAAATAGTAAATGGTGTATTGTTGGGGATACTAATTCTGTTTTTACTCAAGGAGAAAAGCATGGTGGCAATGTTGTTGATCCTTCAAATGCTCGGTGGTATCTTGATTTCGTTGAAAGAGCTAAGATGATTGAGATGCCTATCAAGGGGGGATCCTTCACATGGTCCAAACAACGTTCAAGAGATCATGCTATATTGGAAAAATTAGATTGTATCTTGTTCTCAGAAAAATGGAATTTCATGTTTCCCAAAGCTATTGGCTTAGTGGAAGCGGCAATAGCCTCAGACCACAATCCTATTGTGCTTCTCCTTTACGGACCAAAAAAGAAAAGGAAAAAGGCTTTCAAGTTTGAATCAAAATGGTTGCTGGAGGATGATTGTTCTGCTACAGTAGAGGAAGCTTGGAACCAAGACAAGGATGCTTCAAGTCCTTCTTTCTTTGGTAAAAAAAATGAAGTCTACTCGGATAAAACTGGGAAGATGGAGTAAACAGAAGTTCGAAAGTAATAGGAAAACAAGTGAAGAGATCAAACAAAAAATCCTGAATTTGCAAAACAAACCCCTCACAGATGATTCTAGAGAAGAGTTAAATTGTCTAAAACTTTCTCTCCAGAAGAAGTGAGCAAGCGAAGAGAGACACTAGCATCAAAAGGCGAGAGTGATTTGGTTGAAATATGGTGATAAAAATACAAAATTATTCCATGCCACCACATTACAGAATCGTAGATTCAATTCTATCCACAAAATTAAAGATGAATTTGGGAATTGGGTGGAGGAAAAATATTGTAGAACATTTCGAGAAACACTTTATGAAGCTCTATGCCAAAGACACTTCCATTGACATGGAGAAGGTTGCCACTCTTATTCCCAATGTGATCTCTGAGGACATGAACAAAGGCTTATGTAAGAATGTTAGCGAAGAGGAAATTCGAGATGCAATTTTTAATATGGGGGCCCTCAAGTCCCCAAGCCTTGATGGCTTCTCTAGGATCTTCTTTCAGTCTTTTTGGGATACTATAAAGAAAGAGACCATCTATATGGTTACACAATTCTTCAAGTTCGGTTTTCTGGAGAAGGATCTTAATGACACCAATATTGTCCTTATTCCGAAAACAAAGAATCCCACAGAAGTTTGTCATTTCAGACCTATAAGCCTTTGTAATTTCTCTATGAAGATCATCACTAAGATTCTTGCATCGAGATTCAAAGCTTTTCTTCCGAGCATGTAACGCCCCGGTTTTGGTCTTAGAAGTCTTGGGCGTTGACCGGTCGGTCAAAGTGCTGTTCGAATCTTAAGAGGTGAATTTAGGAAAGCCTAGTTCGGGTTGCATTAAAAATATGGAAAAATGTTCTAAAATCATCTTTTAATATAATTAAGTGAACTGTGAAATCAATTTTGGAAAATGAGTTTCGGAAGGGTGACATTTTGGCTAGTGACCAAAATGTAATTTTCGCAAGTTTGGTGGCTGTTTTATAAAGGGTTGAAACTTTGAATCTTTAAGGAGCTATTTACCCAAAGGGAGTTTCTCCAGATTTTTCTAAGATATTTTAAGTCTAAAATCTGATTTTAAATGATATTAAAAGTGGAGGGAAAGCCATTTGGCTATTTTAGATTTTTGTAACCAACTTCTCCTAATTTTCTTTCTCTCATTTTCTCTCAACCCAAACACTCCTTTTCCAGAGAATTGCTTCTGATTTCTTCACCTAAATCCCTCCTTTCAACTCTAATTTGATTCCTAATCAACATATCTTCAAAACCTCTTCAATTGCTACTTGTTTCAACAAGGATTTTGATTCCAAAAAGAGGAGAAACTCAAGTTTGGAGGTAAGAACGTCCTTCTCCTCTGAACTTCAAGTTCTTTACTGAAATTCCTAAGTTTTCAATCCTAAATTGATGTTTAATTAAAGGTTTTAAAGTGGTGAAATGGATCTTGGCTTATAATGCAAGATTTGATGATTTTTCATGATTTTCGTTAGATCTGAGTAATCTGTGATTTGAGATGTGTTTTTGATGTTAAATGAACTCTAAATTGATAAGGAATTGAGTTTTGGTTGACGCAATCCCGGATAGGTTGAGTTTCCTAAGTTTAGCTTGTGTTTCAAGGTTGTTTTTGAGGTGATCTTGGTGATCTGATGTTGCTGGAGGTATAAGGATGTTTATAGGTTGTTTTTAGATGTTATATGATGTTTATGGAAGTGTGGTTTTGCTGGTTTATGGCTGGGCTTTGTTTAGAAGTGGTTTGGATGCATTTTCGGTTGTGTTTGGTGGCCGAAAATGGAGGTTGGATGAGAGCAGCGAGTTTAGGTGCTTTCATTGAAGCAATTAATGCATGATGATGCATTAATCCTCTGCTTTGATGTGTTGAAACAGGGGAGGCATCCTTGGATCCAAGAGTTGTTGATCCGGAAGCTTGATTTGGTGCTTTGGCTTGAAGCAAAGTGGAAATCGGTGAGTGAAGTTGGGTTTTCAGATTTTAAAACCAAGGTTTGAAGGTTTTGGGAGCTTAGTCTAAGTCTAAACAACTTTGCTAAGCTCAAGTGTAAGTTTTCGGATTTTCTCTCTAGTGGTGGCCATGATTTTGTTGTGATGCAAAATGGTGATTTGCATGTTTTAATTATTGTTTTGAAAGCATGTTTTAGCATGGTATTTGCTGATGTTTTAAGCCATATGTTGAAGGTAACTCTAGGTAGGAGTTCCTTGATTTTATACATTGAAATAATGTGGTTTGATGCTTTGAAATGCATGTTGAATATGGCTTGGTTTAATGCTTTAAAACAGTGGATTATATGATGAAAAAGATGTATATTGGCAAGTGATGTTTTGAAAATGTTAAGGTCACTAAGGTGGTTAAAAGTCCTTGAGTGAACCTTGTTACTTAAGAACATCAAGGTGGTTAAAAGTCCTTGGATGATTCTTGTTGCGGACACTAAGGTGGTTAAAAGTCCTTAGGTGATCCTTTCCATGGTGTTTAAAAGTCCATGGGGCCAAGGTGTTTAAAAGTCCTTGGGGCCAAGGTGTTTAAAAGTCCTTGGGGTAATTCAAGCTAAGGACACAAAGGTGGTTAAAAGTCCTTGTGTGGTCCTCATTCATGGTGTTTAAAAGTCCATGGCCAAGGTGTTTAAAAGTCCTTGGGGCCAAGGTGTTTAAAAGTCCTTGGGAAGTTGATGAACTTGTTTTAAGAAATGGAAATTGTCACTTGAGCCAATATGACATGTTATGTTTATGTTGAAGCATGAGATTGCTTGTTTAAAGTATGCTTTTGAGCATGTGCAAAGGTTGATTATAAGCATGATTTGTAAATGTTTTTAATTGCATTACTGAATGGTTTTTAAGAGCATTCATCACTAAGCTTTTGCTTACGCTCTCTTCGTTTTCTTAATTCAATAATGCAGAGCATTAAAGAACCTTGAGGGGCAGCAAGGAGGGCAAGCATTCTAGTTCAAGTAAAGCTCAATGTATGGAAGGTTTTATAAGTACTTTTTAGCTTTTGGGTAATTTGGCAATGGGGGACCAATGTGTATGTTTTGGGAGGTGTTTGGAACTCCCTAAGTATGTTGAATGATGATTTGAATGCTGGTTTTTGGATTGGATCATTATATGCTTGTTGTGGAAGTTTGTGATTGAATAGCTAGCTTGTGTAGGAAGCATGCCTATAGAATTGGGGCTTTTTGCATATGATGTTGTTTTGATGAATTGTTGGTGCAAGTGTGTCCTATATATGTTGAATTGCATGCTGGTAAAGTTTGGTAGCTTTTGGAGCATGTTTGAATGATCAATTGCATGTTTTGGAATGCATTTGGAGCAAATCTGTGCAGGGCGTTTCGGAACAGAGTGCACCGTTTCGGAACGGGTGCCTTGAATGAACCCAGGGGTCCGAAACGGTATGCACCGTTTCGAAACAGTTTGGCCTCTGCCAGACCCCCGTTGCGGTACTGGTTGCGGAACGGCCCGTGTTTCGGAACGGGGTCAACTTGTTTCGGAACGGTCGACCGTTGGGGGCTGACATGGGCGGTTATATGTTTTGAATTGTTTGCATTTTGGTCCTGAAACTTGTTTGTGCAATTGTATGAGTTTGGGAAGTCCTTTTGAGCTGAAATTTCACAGAGAAGCATGAAACCTGACAAATTTCAAGTTGGTAAGATTAATTTGGGTTAAGTCCTTTTAATTATCAGAAATTACAATTTGGTCCCTAAAGGTGTAATTTGTTCAATTGGGTCCCTGTTTGATCTCTGATGTTTGTGATCTTTGAGTATGTTGTTTGTGTGATCACAATTAGGGTTAATGTGCATCTAGATAAGTTTTAAAAGAAAAAAAAGGGTCGTTAATCAAGGTTGACTTTCGGGTTGACTTTGGTTTTCCCCGTGTGACTTTCTTAATTCGGGTCAACCGTCTAGGCCAGGTTAAGGGGGTTACATTTGGTGGTATCAGAGCTGAGTTCTCGAGTAATTGGGAATGTTTGTATGCATGATTGAAGTATGTTTGGCTTGTATGCTTGTTGTATGAAAGCATGTTCAGTGGCTTGAGATGTTGATGCATGTGAGATGTATGCTGTGATGTTGCATGTTGAGGGTACCCATTGCCAAACAAAAGCTAAAGAAATGAAGTTGATTTTGAAAGAAATTGAGCTTGAATACTTGGATTGCTTACCTTGTTGGGCCTGACTTTGCTTTATTTGTATTGTTATGCATGGTAAAAGTATGGCACCACGTAGAGAGTTAAGGAGTAGCGTGAGAGCTACGACCCCGGAGGGGAATGAGAATGAAGAGAATGCGGGTAGTGCAGTGTTACCTCCTCCTCCACCAGGTGGTGGTGGTGCGGAGAGGGAAGGAGCTGGAGCTGCAGCAGCTGGTGCTAGAGCTGCAGGACCTGAGGTTGGTCAGGGGCAAGCTATGCCTGATATGACGATGCTGGTACAAGCTATTGCGGGTGCTTTTCGAGCAGCAGTAGCTGGAGCTCAAGGAGCTGGGCATCAGGGAGATGCCGGAGTTAGACTACCTTTGGAGCGTCTGCGCAGTCTTGGTGGGACTGAGTTCAGAGGTATGTCTGCGGAGAGTTCTGAAGCTTGGTTAGAGAGTACCAAGAGGATTTTGGGACAGATGAGTTGCACGGAAGTGCAAAAGCTGGGTTGTGTTGTGTCCTTGCTGCAGGACGATGCGTATACATGGTGGACGACCACAATCTCTGGAATGGCTGAAGCTGACATCACTTGGACATTCTTTCAGAATGCGTTCAAGAGGAGATATCTGGGAGTGAGATATCTGGATGAGAAAAAGCATGAATTCATGACTCTTACCCAACGGAGCATGAGTGTGGCTGAGTATGAGGTGCAGTTTGTGCGACTCAGTCAGTATGCACCGGAGTTGATTCCTGATGAGCGGGAGAGGTGCGAAAGGTTTCGTTATGGTCTTATAACGGAGGTAAAGATGTATGTGCTGGCCACTGAGTATGATGATTTTGATGTGTTAGTGGGCCGAGCCAAGGACATAGAGATGAATTTGAGTTTGTCTGCGAAGAGTGCTGGAGCAAGTTCTGGTAAGAGGGCTGCTGAGTATAGTTCCGGAGGAGGACGGAACAAGAGGGGACGCGATCAGAGGTATCAGTCCTCAGCTAAGAGAGGTGGAGGTGCACCTGCTAGGGGTGGCAATGCTAGAGCTGACCCTAGTGCTTGTTGGATCTGTGGTTCACGTGGTCACATGAAGCGTGACTGTCCTCGTGCTGTGAGGGAGGTGCAAGCTCCTGTTGCGGCAGCTGGTTTTGGATGCTGGAATTGTGGTTCTGCTGACCACTTGAGGCGAGATTGTCCGAGGTTGGCTGGTGGCCAAGAGCGTGCTCCTGTTGTTGCTGCACCGCAGAGAGGTCGTGGGCGCGGCCGTGGTAATTTCCAGAGGCGTGAGGAAGGTGGTCGTGGAGTAGCCCATGTTGTGGCTATTCAGCCTGAGGGTGGAGGCCAAGCGAGGGTGTATGCTCAGCGCGAGGGAAGGAATGATGCAGATGTGATTGCAGGTACCTTTACTTTGCAATCCTTGTCATTGCTTTCTTTGATTGATTCTGGATCTACGCATTCATACATTTTGCATGAGCATGCTGAATTGCTTGGTTTGCCTGTTGAGTCTTTGGATGTTGGTGTTCGTGTCACTAGTTCTTTTGGTGAAACTGTTGTGACTCGAAAGCTTTATAGAAGGTGTCCCTTAGTTGTTCAAGAACATGTCTTTCATGTTGATCTTATGGAGCTGCCCTTTTATGGTTTTGATGTAATCCTTGGTATGGATTGGCTTGCTGAGCATAGTGCTGTTGTGGATTGTGAGAATAAGCGTGTTTCGCTTAAGCTTGCGGATGATTATGAAGTGGTGGTGGTTGGTGAGAATGTGAAGTTTCTTGCCAATGTTGTTTCTACCTTGGAGGCGAGTAGGATGCTGAGGCAGGGTTGTGAAGCTTATCTAGCTTTTGTGATGAATCCTAGTTCTAAGGAGCTGAGGGTGCAAGATATCAGGATTGTGAAGGAGTTTCCTGGTGTTTTTCCTGAGGAGTTGCCTGGTTTACCTCCTAATCGCGAGGTGGAGTTTGGAATTGAGCTATATGAGAATACAACTCATGTGTCCATTACTCCCTATAGAATGGCACCTAAGGAGCTGAAGGAGCTGAAGACGCAGTTGCAAGAGCTGCTTGATCGTGGTTTCATCCGGCCGAGTGTGTCACCTTGGGGAGCACCGGTCTTGTTTGTGAAGAAGAAAGATGGCACTATGAGGATGTGCATTGATTACCGTCAGCTGAACAAGTTGACTATCAAGAATCGGTATCCTTTGCCGAGGATTGATGATCTCTTTGATCAATTTCGGGGAGCTGATGTGTTCTCTAAGATTGACTTGAGGTCAGGGTATTATCAGTTGAAGGTGAAGGATGTGGATGTGCCTAAGACAGCTTTCAGGACAAGGTATGGGCATTATGAGTTCCTTGTGATGCGGTTTGGTTTGACAAATGCTCCTGCTGCTTTCATGGACATGATGAATCGTGTGTTTCATGAATACATGGACAAGTTCGTTGTGGTGTTCATTGATGATATCCTCGTGTACTCGCGTACTGAGGAGGAGCACGAAGAGCATTTGAGGGTTGTGCTGCAAGCTTTGTTGGAGAATCAGCTTTATGCTAAGCTGAGCAAGTGTGAGTTCTGGCTTAGGGAGGTGGTGTTTCTTGGGCATGTGGTTTCAGCTGAGGGGATTCGTGTTGATCCTCAAAAGATTGAGGCGGTGATGAACTGGAAAGTTCCTAAGTCTGTTCATGAGGTCCGTAGTTTCCTTGGTTTGGCAGGATACTACCGAAGGTTTGTGGATGGTTTTTCCAAGATTGCTGCTCCTTTGACGAAGTTGTTGCAAAAGGATGTTAAGTATGAGTGGACGGAAGCGAGACAGCAGGCTTTTGAGAAGCTGAAGGCGGCTTTGACACAAGCTCCTATCTTGGTTCAGCCTGAATCAGGGAAAGAGTTTGTGGTCTACAGTGATGCATCCTATGTTGGTTTGGGGTGTGTACTGATGCAAGAGGGTAAGGTGGTGGCTTATGCATCGCGGCAGTTGAAGGTGCATGAGCGCAATTATCCTACGCATGATATTGAGCTGGCTGCAGTGGTTTTTGCTCTAAAGATCTGGAGGCATTATCTGTATGGTGAGAAGTGTACTGTGTACATGGATCACAAGAGTTTGAGGTATCTTATGTCGCAGAAGGAGTTGAACCTTAGGCAGCGGCGTTGGTTGGAGTTGCTCAAGGATTATGATTTGACGATAGAGTACCATCCTGGAAAGGCTAATGTTGTTGCGGATGCCTTGAGTAGGAAGGTAGCTGTTGAGCTGAGGGCTATGTTTGCTAGCTTGAGCATATCGCGTGATGGTGGTCTTGTTGCTGAGTTGCAGGTGAAACCATCTTTGGTTCAGTTGATCAAGGATAAGCAGTTGCTGGATGATTCCTTGGTGTCTCATGTTCAGGATATCGCGGAGGGTAGACCTTCGGATTTCTGTTTTAATGATGATGGAGTGTTGTGTTTTGGGAGTCGAATAGTAGTGCCTGCTGATGCTGAGTTGAGGCGTGCTATTTTGACTGAAGGTCATAGTAGTCCTTTTGCTATGCACCCTGGTAGTACTAAGATGTATCGTGATCTTCGTGATGAGTACTATTGGGTGGGTTTGAAGAAGGATGTTGCAGAGTTTGTGAGCAAGTGTTTGGTGTGTCAGCAAGTTAAGGCTGAACATCAGGTTCCTTCTGGTTTGTTGCAACCGTTGAAAATCCCTGAATGGAAGTGGGAGAGGGTTACCATGGATTTTGTATCTGGTTTACCTTTGTCTCCATCAAAGAAGAACTCTGTTTGGGTGATTGTGGATCGCTTGACGAAGTGTGCGCATTTCTTGCCTGTGCATACTACGTTCTCTTTGGATAAGCTGGCAGAGCTGTACATTGCTGAGATTGTGAGGTTGCATGGTGTGCCTAAGTCGATTGTATCGGATAGGGATCCGAGGTTCACATCGCGTTTCTGGCAGTGTTTGCATCAAGCTTTGGGTACAAGATTGCATTTCAGTACATCCTATCATCCTCAGTCGGATGGTCAGTCTGAGAGAGTTATTCAAATTTTGGAGGATATGTTGAGATGTTGCGTGATTGAGTTCCAAGGTTCTTGGGAGAAGCATCTGCCTTTGGTTGAGTTCGCTTATAACAATAGTTATCAGGCGAGTATACAGATGGCACCTTATGAGGCTCTATATGGGAGGAAGTGTAGGACTCCTCTTTGTTGGGCTGAAACTGGTCAAAAGTTGGTTTCGATGCCGGCTTTGTTGAAAGGGACCACTGAGAAGGTGAAGCTTATCTGTGAGCGGTTGAAGGCTGCTTCTGACCGGCAGAAGTCTTACGCGGATTTGAAGCGTAAGGAGATAGAGTATGCGGTGGGTGACCGTGTGTTCTTGAAGGTTTCGCCTTGGAAGAAGGTGATGAGGTTTGGTCGGAAGGGTAAGTTGAGCCCTCGGTACATTGGACCATATGAGGTGATTGAGCGTGTGGGTCCTATTGCGTATCGGTTGAGGTTACCTCAGGAGCTGGAGAGGATTCATGATGTGTTCCATGTTTCTATGCTCCGGAAGTATAGATCTGATCCTTCGCATGTGATGCTTGTGGAGGAAGTGGTTTTGAATCCGGATTTGACCTATGATGAGGAACCGGTGAAGGTTCTGGATTCGGATAGCAAGGTTCTTCGTGGCAAGACCATTGAGTTGGTGAAGGTGCTGTGGAAGCATCGAGGTGTTGAGGAAGCCACGTGGGAGCGGAAGGAAGACATGCTGAAGCAGTTTCCTTATCTCTTTCCTTCAGGTAAATTTCGAGGACGAAATTTCTTAAGGGGGGGGAGAGTTGTAACGCCCCGGTTTTGGGCTTAGAAGTCTTGGGCGTTGACCGGTCGGTCAAAGTGCTGTTCGAATCTTAAGAGGTGAATTTAGGAAAGCCTAGTTCGGGTTGCATTAAAAATATGGAAAAATGTTCTAAAATCATCTTTTAATATAATTAAATGAACTGTGAAATCAATTTTGGAAAATGAGTTTCGGAAGGGTGACATTTTGGCTAGTGACCAAAATGTAATTTTCGCAAGTTTGGTGGCTGTTTTATAAAGGGTTGAAACTTTGAATCTTTAAGGAGCTATTTACCCAAAGGGAGTTTCTCCAGATTTTTCTAAGATATTTTAAGTCTAAAATCTGATTTTAAATGATATTAAAAGTGGAGGGAAAGCCATTTGGCTATTTTAGATTTTTGTAACCAACTTCTCCTAATTTTCTTTCTCTCATTTTCTCTCAACCCAAACACTCCTTTTCCAGAGAATTGCTTCTGATTTCTTCACCTAAATCCCTCCTTTCAACTATCATTTGATTCCTAATCAACATATCTTCAAAACCTCTTCAATTGCTACTTGTTTCAACAAGGATTTTGATTCCAAAAAGAGGAGAAACTCAAGTTTGGAGGTAAGAACGTCCTTCTCCTGTGAACTTCAAGTTCTTTACTGAAATTCCTAAGTTTTCAATCCTAAATTGATGTTTAATTAAAGGTTTTAAAGTGGTGAAATGGATCTTGGCTTATAATGCAAGATTTGATGATTTTTCATGATTTTCGTTAGATCTGAGTAATCTGTGATTTGAGATGTGTTTTTGATGTTAAATGAACTCTAAATTGATAAGGAATTGAGTTTTGGTTGACGCAATCCCGGATAGGTTGAGTTTCCTAAGTTTAGCTTGTGTTTCAAGGTTGTTTTTGAGGTGATCTTGGTGATCTGATGTTGCTGGAGGTATAAGGATGTTTATAGGTTGTTTTTAGATGTTATATGATGTTTATGGAAGTGTGGTTTTGCTGGTTTATGGCTGGGCTTTGTTTAGAAGTGGTTTGGATGCATTTTCGGTTGTGTTTGGTGGCCGAAAATGGAGGTTGGATGAGAGCAGCGAGTTTAGGTGCTTTCATTGAAGCAATTAATGCATGATGATGCATTAATCCTCTGCTTTGAGGTGTTGAAACAGGGGAGGCATCCTTGGATCCAAGAGTTGTTGATCCGGAAGCTTGATTTGGTGCTTTGGCTTGAAGCAAAGTGGAAATCGGTGAGTGAAGTTGGGTTTTCAGATTTTAAAACCAAGGTTTGAAGGTTTTGGGAGCTTAGTCTAAGTCTAAACAACTTTGCTAAGCTCAAGTGTAAGTTTTCGGATTTTCTCTCTAGTGGTGGCCATGATTTTGTTGTGATGCAAAATGGTGATTTGCATGTTTTAATTACTGTTTTGAAAGCATGTTTTAGCATGATATTTGTTGATGTTTTAAGCCATATGTTGAAGGTAACTCTAGGTAGGAGTTCCTTGATTTTATACATTGAAATAATGTGGTTTGATGCTTTGAAATGCATGTTGAATATGGCTTGGTTTAATGCTTTAAAACAGTGGATTATATGATGAAAAAGATGTATATTGGCAAGTGATGTTTTGAAAATGTTAAGGTCACTAAGGTGGTTAAAAGTCCTTGAGTGAGCCTTGTTACTTAAGAACATCAAGGTGGTTAAAAGTCCTTGGATGATTCTTGTTGCGGACACTAAGGTGGTTAAAAGTCCTTAGGTGATCCTTTCCATGGTGTTTAAAAGTCCATGGGGCCAAGGTGTTTAAAAGTCCTTGGGGCCAAGGTGTTTAAAAGTCCTTGGGGTAATTCAAGCTATGGACACAAAGGTGGTTAAAAGTCCTTGTGTGGTCCTCATTCATGGTGTTTAAAAGTCCATGGCCAAGGTGTTTAAAAGTCCTTGGGGCCAAGGTGTTTAAAAGTCCTTGGGAAGTTGATGAACTTGTTTTAAGAAATGGAAATTGTCACTTGAGCCAATATGACATGTTATGTTTATGTTGAAGCATGAGATTGCTTGTTTAAAGTATGCTTTTGAGCATGTGCAAAGGTTGATTATAAGCATGATTTGTAAATGTTTTTAATTGCATTATTGAATGGTTTTTAAGAGCATTCCTCACTAAGCTTTTGCTTACGCTCTCTTCGTTTTCTTAATTCAATAATGCAGAGCATTAAAGAACCTTGAGGGGCAGCAAGGAGGGCAAGCATTCTAGTTCAAGTAAAGCTCAATGTATGGAAGGTTTTATAAGTACTTTTTAGCTTTTGGGTAATTTGGCAATGGGGGACCAATGTGTATGTTTTGGGAGGTGTTTGGAACTCCCTAAGTATGTTGAATGATGATTTGAATGCTGGTTTTTGGATTGGATCATTATATGCTTGTTGTGGAAGTTTGTGATTGAATAGCTAGCTTGTGTAGGAAGCATGCCTATAGAATTGGGGCTTTTTGCATATGATGTTGTTTTGATGAATTGTTGGTGCAAGTGTGTCCTATATATGTTGAATTGTATGCTGGTAAAGTTTGGTAGCTTTTGGAGCATGTTTGAATGATCAATTGCATGTTTTGGAATGCATTTGGAGCAAATCTGTGCAGGGCGTTTCGGAACAGAGTGCACCGTTTCGGAACGGGTGCCTTGAATGAACCTAGGGGTCCGAAACGGTATGCACCGTTTCGAAACGGTTTGGCCTCTGCCAGACCCCCGTTGCGGTACTGGTTGCGGAACGGCCCGTGTTTCGGAACGGGGTCAACCTGTTTCGGAACGGTCGACCGTTGGGGGCTGACATGGGCGGTTATATGTTTTGAATTGTTTGCATTTTGGTCCTGAAACTTGTTTGTGCAATTGTATGAGTTTGGGAAGTCCTTTTGAGCTGAAATTTCACAGAGAAGCATGAAACCTGACAAATTTCAAGTTGGTAAGATTAATTTGGGTTAAGTCCTTTTAATTATCAGAAATTACAATTTGGTCCCTAAAGTTGTAATTTGTTCAATTGGGTCCCTGTTTGATCTCTGATATTTGTGATCTTTGAGTATGTTGTTTGTGTGATCACAATTAGGGTTAATGTGCATCTAGATAAGTTTTAAAAGAAAAAAAAAAGGGTCGTTAATCAAGGTTGACTTTCGGGTTGACTTTGGTTTTCCCCGTGTGACTTTCTTAATTCGGGTCAACCGTCTAGGCCGGGTTAAGGGGGTTACAGAGCATCATTCCTCCAATTCAATCAACTTTTGTTAGTGGTCGACTTATCCAAGATAACATCATTTTGGCCCATGAAGCCTTTCATGCTATCAAGAGGAGGTGAAAAAGTTCTTCAGGGATTATGGCTCTTAAAATTAACCTTGAAAAAGCTTACGACAAGGTGGACTTGGTTGTGCTTCATATGGTTATGAGTAAAACGGGATTTGATTATTGGTGGATTCAACGGGTTATGTAGTGCATTAACACGATCTCTTTTTCTCTTGTGCTCAATGGGGAAAAACAGAAATCTTTCTCTCCGACAAGAGGATTGAGACAAGGAGACCCTCTTTCTCCTTTTCTTTTTCTTTTGGTCTCTAATATCTTCACATGGCTTATTGAAAGGGATCTTAGAAGCCAAGACCTTTCAGGCTACCAGATCGGTAGAAGAAGTCCTATTCTCAATCATATGATGTTTGTTGATGATTGTGTCTTGTTCATCAATGCGGATTTAAAAAATTACGTCTCAATTATTGCCCTCTTTGATAACTTTCAAAGAGCCACGTGACAAACTGTGAATGTTAGCAAATCCTCGGTGTTCTTTTCACCTAATATTTGTTCCAATCACAAAACTTCTCTCATTAATGCTTTGGGATTTAGCTTAATGGAGGAAGGGAGCAAATATCTTGGTCTTCTATCTATTTGGGGTTGAGGAAAGAATAAGGCACTCACATTTATACCGGAAATAGTTCGAATGAAACTTCAGAGTTGGAAGTTGCGACTGATGTCCCAAGGAGGCAAGAAATTCCTAATCAAGGTTGTTGCCACCGCGATACCCTCTAACGTTATGAAGTGTTTTCTTCTTCCCTCGACCTTTTGTGACAAACTTAAATCTCTTATTGGAAGATTCTGGTGGAATGGATCTAGTGAAAATGACAAAAGGAATTCATTGGCTAAATTGGAACAAACTTTGTGAAGCCAAAGACCTTGGGGTTTAGCATTTCGAGATCTTCATACCTTTAACAAAGCATTGGTGACAAAACAAACATGGAGAATCCTAAAGAATCCGGAGTCGTTAGTGGCTCGAGTTCTTCGTGGGATTTATTTCCCAAACGGTAATATGATGTCCGCACAAAACTGCCAGAACCCATCTTGGGCTTGGCGTAGCATTCGTGAGGGCATTGACCTGATTTCCAAGGGCTCTATATGGAGAATTGGTAATGGTAATTCTGTCTCTATCTAGGAAGATCGATGGATTCCAAGGTTTGGTAGTATGACCATTTCTTCAGAATGACCTTTTCATTGTCGCGACTTCTTTGTGAGTTGTCTCGTTGATGCACATAACCGCAAGTGGAGAATGGATAAACTACAAAGTCTTTTCTCTCCTCAAGAAGTCGACCCTATTATGTCAATTCCTATAGGAGGTCCTCATGTTGAAGATGATCTTACCTGGTTCAAGAACAAGAATGAAGATTACTCTATTATGTCAGGATATCATTTCCTTTTCAATTCTTCTCCCACCGTTAGTTTTCTTAGCTCGAGTGAAAACTTCTCTCTGGATTCTTGCCTTTGGCGATCGATATGGGGGCTTCCAGTTCCATCCAAATTAAAAGTGTTCTTATGGAAAGCTTGCCACAATATCGTTTTCACGAAATATATTTTGAAAAGACGATTCCATGGGAAAGGACACTCTTGCAATTAATGTCCACGGTGCGGTGAAGAATCTAAAAGTATTAGACATCTTTTTTTCTGTCCCTTTGCGCAGGCAGTATGGAGGGCATCGGGATTAAGCTACTCGCCATCAAAAACTAGATTCCTAAGTTTTTTGAAATGGTAGTATAAACTTATCTCTCTTAATTTCAAAGGAACTATGAATGAAGGCTTACAACTCATTTCCTTCTTATGCGGGCACCTTTGGAAAGCTAGGAATTCCTTTATTTTTTTCTGCCATTGTGGATTCTCCTATTGAAGTGTGGCTTAAAGCCCAAAATGTTTTCTTAGAATTTTGCTCTATTCCTTCAGCATGGACTGCCCGTGATGTTTCGCAACCTGGAAATGAGGAGCATTGGAGTCATCCAAGCCCGGAATTTGTGAAGGCGAATTGTGATGCCTCCTTTGATCTGGTGTCAGGTTCGGCAAGCGCGACAGTGCTTTTCCGTGATGCAACAAGAATGTTGATTGGAGGCTGTTGGGATGTGTGGGGCTCGATTCGATCAACCAATTATGCTCACCAAGTGGTGGAGAGGTGGATATTTGGGTGGAAGGGTTGTGGAAGCTAGAAAAATTAAAGACACAATGATTTATAGTGGTTCGGCCTTCTAACAAGCACCTACATCCACTACCTTAGCTTCCCACTAAGGATTTCACAATCAATCCACTAATTGATTCGTCCCCTTTTCTAGGATTAGGAGGAAACCCTTACAACCGATCAAGCTTCTACCCAAGCCTTGATCAAAACCCTCTTTTACAAAGAGACAAATGAAAGCAAACTTAAACCCTCTAATAGGTGTTTGTTTGCACAATTAAGCACTCACCCAAAACCTAAAACACTTGAGCAAATTTGACAATTTTGGCTCACTAGTGTTTGTCTATACAAGAAATGACACTTTAAGCACTAAGACAATTTCTTGATCATTTGTTGATTGACAATTGAAGCATTAGTCTTCTCTTGATGCTTGGAGGTCCCTTTTATACTCCCAAATGAGTTTATAGCCGTTTAGGACCGTTGGGGTTGAAATAGAGTCGTTGGAGCCTATAATTCCCTCCATAAATGCAGTTCTGCAGCTCCCCGTTTCGAAACGCTCGAAGCCGTTTCGAAACACCCTCAATATAGAAAGAGCCGTTGCAGTCTGTCAGAGTACCCGTTTCGGAACACCCCCTTGCCGTTTCGGAACGCGTATCGGAACGCTATAAGCCCGTATCGAAACGACCTGCATTTAAAAGTTAGTTGGGAAAGAGCCGTTGGGGTTTATGACCGTTGTGGTCAGTGCCACGTGGGCGTATCGAAACGGCCTAGCCTGTTTCGAAACGCTTGCCCCGTTTCGATACGTGTATCGAAACGTTTTGGCCACTGGAGGCACCTGTTTCGAAACGCCCTAAGGTGTTTCGAAACACTTGGTCAGTTTTGTGAAAATTGGCCTTTGAAAACATGAAAAACCCTTTTGAAAAATTCCTTAAATATTATTTCAAGTTGTTTGGACTTTGGAGATGTTTTAAATACTTTTTAAATCAGTCCAAAACATTTTTCAATTATTATATCAAAACATTAGTTCTACAATCTCCCCCTTTTTGATATAATAAAACCACTTGAAAAATTGTTTGGAATTCTCCCCCTTTAACTTTAAAAAGTGAATAAGAGATTAAAAATTTTAATTCACATAAGGCTCCCCCTTATTCATTTGAAAATTCAATTTTTCAAACCATTTCTCCCCCTTTTTGTTATATCAAAAAGATTTAAAACATTAAGTTCAAAAATAACAATAGAGGTGAAAATTTGACAAAAGTAAGAATTTGGTTTTAAAATGGCTCCCCCTTACTCAAAGCATCATTGAAAAAAAATGTTAGTCCAACATATATGATCATCTAGTTGAATTAAAAAATAAGACAAATAAATTCAAAACAACTAGAAAATTTTACCAACACTTGAACCCAAGGGAGGATGTGAAGCCTTCCTTCTTCAAGTGTTCTTTCTTGTGTGTATGGAGCTCCCCCTCAATGTTTGACTTGTTGAACATCTCCATCACACCTAGCAAAAGACAATCAAGTGATTTTTGGTATCCAAATTGCTTTGGATCCATGAACATTAGTAGCACAAATTTTTGACCCCTTAGGAATCCATTTTTCAATGTCATCCTTTTTAATTGAAATGGTTAGTCCTTTTGGGACCCAAACACTTCTAAAACATTTTCTTTTCACAAATCTAGGGGCACTAGATTGTCTAACATAAAAGTTTGATTTTCCAAAATTGTTTTTCTTTTCAAGCTCTTTGGAAATCAAATCTTTTTCTCCTTGAACTTTTTGAAGCAATTTTTGTAAATCAAGACATTTTAACTCAAACTCTTCAAGTTTTGCTTCAAGTTCAAGTTTGGTTTTAGAAAGCAAATCATTTTGAATTTTTAACTTTGAAATCAATTTATTGTTTTTCAAAATGTGGCTTTTAAAATCTAAAACCAAATCGTCATAGGCATCTTGTAATTCATCAAAAGTGTAAGAACATGAAGTAGATGAATTAGAAGTTACCCTTGAATCTTCTTCGATGGCCATAAGGAAAAGGTTGGCTTGTTCATCGTCGGTGGAGTCCTCATCACTCCAAGTAGCCACATGTGCCTTCTTCTTATGGCTTGAAGTGCTTGCCCTCTCCTTTCTTTTAGGTTCTCGTTCAAGCTCTCTCAAAGCTTTCTTCATGAAAGGGGCACACTTCTTGAAGAGATGAACTATCTCTTCATCTTCCTCCTCTTCACTTGAGTAGACATGATGGCAAGTGGAGGATTTGAGAGCCATGGCACTTGCATTGATGCCAAGCCCTTTGATTTTCTTCTCTCCCATAGCTCGAATTTCTTCCCTCTTCTTCTCATCCTCCTTGTTCTTCTTCATGATTTGATGAGTAAGAAGTGACCCCATTAGTTCATCAAGCTTCAAAGTCTTCAAATTTTTGGCTTCGATGATGGCGGTCCTCTTTGAGTCCCAAGACTCGGGAAGTGAGTAGATGAGCTTTCGAACAAGCTTCTCCTCCGGGATGGCTTCTCCATAACCTTTAAGACCATTGGTGATGGTGGAGAACCTATCAAACATCTTCTCGATGTTCTCTTCCGGATCCATTTTGAAGTTCTCATACTCCAAGGTTAGGAGCCCAATCTTGGTCTCCTTGACTTCGTTTGTCCCCTCGTATGTGACTTCAAGCTTGTCCCATACCTCCTTGGCACTCTCACAAGAAGACATCTTCTCATAGATGGTTGGGCCAAATGCACAAAACAAGATGTGCAAGGCTTTGCAATTAAGCTCCATCTTCTTGCGATCGTCGGCACTCCACTCCGCTTTACTTCTTTTAGGCACGAACGGACCATCTTCAACTACATCCCATAGCTTGTAATCTCTTGATTTGATGAAGAACTTCATCTTTGTCTTCCAATGGGCATAGTGAGTTCCGTCAAAGAAAGGCGGTTTGTCGATAGATTGTGCCATTTGAGCCGGTTGATGAACTAGTGATCGAGCTTGCCGGATCTTCTCAATAGGATGTTAATCCTCACCGATTGAGCCAAGCTCTGATACCAATTGTTAGGATGTGTGGGGCTCGATTCGATCAACCAATTATGCTCACCAAGTGGTGGAGAGGTGGATATTTGGGTGGAAGGGTTGTGGAAGCTAGAAAGATTAAAGACACAATGATTTATAGTGGTTCGGCCTTCTAACAAGCACCTACATCCACTACCTTAGCTTCCCACTAAGGATTTCACAATCAATCCACTAATTGATTCGTCCCCTTTTCTAGGATTAGGAGGAAACCCTTACAACCGATCAAGCTTCTACCCAAGCCTTGATCAAAACCCTCTTTTACAAAGAGACAAATGAAAGCAAACTTAAACCCTCTAATAGGTGTTTGTTTGCACAATTAAGCACTCACCCAAAACCTAAAACACTTGAGCAAATTTGACAATTTTGGCTCACTAGTGTTTGTTTATACAAGAAATGACACTTTAAGCACTAAGACAATTTCTTGATCATTTGTTGATTGACAATTGAAGCATTAGTCTTCTCTTGATGCTTGGAGGTCCCTTTTATACTCCCAAATGAGTTTATAGCCGTTTAGGACCGTTGGGGTTGAAATAGTGTCGTTGGAGCCTTTAATTCCCTCCATAAATGCAGTTCTGCAGCTCCCCGTTTCGAAACGCTCGAAGCCGTTTCGAAACACCCTCAATATAGAAAGAGCCGTTGCAGTCTGTCAGGGTACCCGTTTCGGAACACCCCCTTGCCGTTTCGGAACGCGTATCGGAACGCTATAAGCCCGTATCGAAACGACCTGCATTTAAAAGTTAGTTGGGAAAGAGTCGTTGGGGTTTATGACCGTTGTGGTCAGTGCCACGTGGGCGTATCGAAACGGCCTAGCCTGTTTCGAAACGCTGGCCCCGTTTCGATACGTGTATCGAAACGTTTTGGCCACTGGAGGCACCTGTTTCGAAACGCCCTAAGGTGTTTCGAAACACTTGGTCAGTTTTGTGAAAATTGGCCTTTGAAAACATGAAAAACCCTTTTGAAAAATTCCTTAAATATTATTTCAAGTTGTTTGGACTTTGGAGATGTTTTAAATACTTTTTAAATCAGTCCAAAACATTTTTCAATTATTATATCAAAACATTAGTTCTACAGAGGCGCTACCTTTTCTTTCATTGCTGCCTCGGCCTCATGTGCTGAAGCTATGGTTGTTCGTTTGGCTACGAGAACTGCCATTGATGTTGGTTTCAACCATGTTGTCGTGGAATCTGACAACGCATGTGTTATCAATCGAATTAACTATAAAACGCTTTCCACATGAGAGTTAGTTGCCATCGAAGGAGACATTATCGGTTTGTTGACTTGTTTTCCTGGTTTTCTCTTTTCTTCGGTTAAAAGAACATGTAATAAAGCTGCAGACTGGGTCGCTAAAGCAACCCGTTTTGGTTCATGCCACCCTGATTGGCATTTTTGCATCAAGGATTGAGGAAACTTATGTAGTTTTTGCTTAATTTATCTTATTCTCGTTTATTATAAAAAAAAAGCCATGTTGAAATCGGGAAGCGCTCAGATCCAATGAACCGCTGACCACAACGAATCATGGGCAGGCCTCCAGCTGACGTACACAGCCCATAAAGCCACCTTCCTCTTGCCTCGCCATAAAAAGAGAAGAAAATCACTTTCCCTTTCCAAAGCGGAGCGAATCAAAAGGCGAGGTCATCCAACAATATCTCGCGTACCCTCCATTCAAGCTCTTCTCTAAGGTAAAACATTTCTACTCTTAAAATGTCCCATCATCTCAGATCTGACGTTCTTCCTTGTGTAGTTTACCTATTCTAGTTCCTCACTTCTCATCTATATACCTTACTGTTCTAATATCATTGTTATTCATAGATCTATATAACTGACTACGTTTGATCTGATCTATTATCAAACACAATGTTGTCCGGAAATTTTAGCATTGATTCGTTAGATCTATTGGTATTTACTGCTTTTGAATGCAAAGCAGTAGCCTGGAAACCTATCAGATCTGTATCCGACCCTCATTTGCAGTTGGATTCGTCAGATCTGTTGGGTTTGTTTATTGATACTGCCCCTGTTTGTTGCTATGCATTACTCTTAAGCTAACTCCGTCTGACCTTTTAAAGTCGATGGTTTCACTACCTTCCAGTTCAGGGGCTACTTCTCCTTTTTTTCAGAGTTCAATAGGAGCCAACGCATATCATGTAATTATAGTTTGTACTTTTTCAAAAAAATTTCTTCAAAAAATTATTAATTCAGTAAGATACTTGCATTTACATGACATGAGTATTCGTTTTGATGGTCGGACTCAAATGATAGACTTTTGGATGTTTATTGTTTACATCTTCTATGATATTTTTTATTAGACAGTAATCTATGTTGCTTTGACTTGAATGCCGGTGTTGATTGTGGTGTGTTTGTCTTGCCCTTCAGTTGTCTAGATATTAAGACACCGAAATATGGCATAAAAGGCTGGGTTATGATACTTTTCATGGTTATAGCATTTTGGTGTCCATGATTTTGACTTTGTTGTCATTTTTCATAATTGATTTGTTGATATGTTTGTAGATTATTTAGCATTCAGTGACAGACTTTTGTTTTGTTTTACTTGTATTATCTTTGTGTGGTTGTTAACTAGTCAGCTTTCTTTCAGGGAAGTCAGTATGGATCAGGTTCAACACCCAACTGTCATGCAGAAGGCAGCAGGCCATCTCACCCGATTTAGAAATTCCCAAGATTTTCAAGCTTATGATGGGTCCTTCTGTAGACCTGCTCTATACCAAAGGCATGCTGTATATCGGAATTACTCCAATGCTGCACTGCAGAATTCTACTATCCGAGCTTGTGGAACTACCGGTGACCTATCTATGGTTCCATCAACAGCATCTGCTGTTTGTATTCAAGCCCCTGCTGAGAAAGGGTTTACCAGCTTTGCTATTGATTTCCTAATGGGTGGTGTTTCTGCTGCTGTGTCTAAGACAGCTGCTGCTCCAATTGAGCGTGTTAAGCTTTTGATTCAGAACCAGGATGAAATGATTAAAACTGGCAGGCTCTCTGAACCCTACAAGGGTATTGGTGATTGTTTCAAGCGAACGATTCAAGATGAAGGATTTGTGTCTTTGTGGAGAGGAAACACTGCAAATGTTATTCGTTATTTCCCCACTCAGGTTAGCATAGTCATTCGAACTTTTAGTTTTATGTTAGATTAATTTGATTGGTCTTGTGTTTTACGCCAATCCCTTTGCTGTTCTGGCAACAGGCTTTGAACTTTGCTTTCAAGGATTACTTCAAGAGGCTTTTCAACTTCAAGAAAGACAGAGATGGTTACTGGAAATGGTTTGCTGGGAACTTGGCATCAGGCGGTGCTGCTGGTGCTTCTTCCCTTCTGTTTGTCTACTCCTTGGACTATGCTCGAACCCGTCTTGCCAATGATGCAAAGGCTGCAAAGAAGGGAGGAGAAAGGCAATTCAATGGCCTTGTTGATGTCTACAGGAAGACCTTAAAATCTGATGGTATTGCTGGGCTTTACCGTGGTTTCAATATTTCATGCGTTGGAATCATTGTTTACCGTGGTCTATACTTTGGAATGTATGACTCTCTGAAGCCTGTGCTCTTGACCGGTGATTTGCAGGTTAGTAAAGTTTGATAGCCTGTAATGTAAAAGGTTCTTCCTTCTATAACTGCTATTTTATGAGTGCAGTGATTTTATATGACCATTTTTCTTGTTATATTGATCCTCAATCAATGATGTATTTCTTATTTTGGATGTATATTAATTTTATTCATTGATCTTGTATATGTTACTCCTATAATTTAATGTTGTTGTAATCACGTTGCTCTCTGTTTCCCCCTCCAATAATTTTGCAGGATAGTTTCTTTGCTAGCTTTGCCCTTGGTTGGCTCATCACTAATGGTGCTGGCCTTGCATCCTACCCAATTGACACTGTTCGCAGAAGAATGATGATGACCTCTGGTGAGGCAGTCAAGTACAAGAGCTCGCTTGATGCATTTTCTCAGATCTTGAAAAATGAGGGTGCCAAGTCTCTATTTAAGGGTGCTGGAGCTAACATCCTCCGTGCCGTTGCTGGTGCTGGTGTGCTTGCTGGATATGACAAGTTGCAGCTCATTGTGTTCGGAAAGAAGTATGGATCGGGTGGTGCCTAATCTTCTGGGACTATTTCCCTTTTAGCCCCGTTTAGGTTTAGATGGCGATGAAAAACTTCGGTCCTGAGAATTTATTCTGGCAATATTTCATTAAATAATTCAGATTAAGTGGGGAGTTGCTTCCCCCAAACATTTTTTGTTTTGTTTTGTGATTGGAAGTTTTGGTTAAAAAGGCAGATAAGATTATTGGTGGCAAGTAATGCTGCTGCCCCCATCTCGGATTTGTTGGTTTCAATGAACTGAGAGATTCTATAATGTTCTAAGTTATAATTGATTCTGTTTCAAGTTGGTAATACAACCTTGTTTATGATGTTTGAATTTGGCAGATCATAGTTTAGATGTGGTGGAAATGGCACTTTTGATTGGGTAGGTCTGTTGTGTGTCACCTGTTTTCTCAGTTATAGGTTACCAGCCAATTCAAACAGGTTTTGTTTTAAATTTTCAATTAGCTAATGAAATGTTTTACTCGTAAATTGTATTTTTCTAACATTTTAAGTGCTGAGTTAATTGTTTTTGTTTGAACTATAATATTTTAGGTTCCCTAACCACTGGAACTCCTTTTTAAGTTTTAACATTTTAGGTGGCAAAGGTAACATTTTAGGTGTCGGTTAGGAAATTGAATTTCTTAAATATTTTAGAGTCAAACTAAGACCTAGGTAACATTTTAAGTGTTGTTCTCGAAACTGAATTTCATTAACATTTTAGGGTTCGAACGCCAAATTGATTTCTACCAACATTTTGGATTTAGAATGCAAAATTGATATTCGTTGACGTTATAGGTCACGAATCTCAAACTTGTTGGCTATAGCATTTTAAGTATCGAACCCCAAATTGATTTTTCTATAGCATTTTAGGTGTTGAGGTTGAAACTCGTTTTGAGTAACATTTTAAGTATCGAACTCCAAACTGAATTTCATTAACATTTTAGGTGCTAAACACCAAACTAATTACCGATAATATTTTAGGTGTTGAACCCCAAATTGAATACCGGTAACATTTTAGGTGCCAAACCCTAAACTAAATATCGGTAACATTTTCGGTGCGGAACCCTAATTTTACCCATACGAATCTTCTATAAATATTCCTACACTACCATATTGTGCAGAAATTCTTTATTAAAAATTATTATGGCAAGATTTTTTGCAACCGTTTTTCTTTTAGGAATATACCTCTACACTTCATTCAACATCAACATCAAGATGGATGATTTGTTTGATTTAATTTTCATGGAGGTTAGAAAATCAACAAGGAAGAAATTGGCTTCATTGGAAGCTAAAATTCCCGTCGATGAGCCCGACCTTGAAGCTCATTACTTGCTATAGATATGTAATGCAATCGACATTCGCAAGATGTTTAGGAGATTCAACCATGTAGGGGGTACCAAAATCGAGTTGTATGTAAATTTTGATGAAGGTGTTAGTTCATGGAGAATCCCAAGAGGTTCTCTTCCTTCCGCAGACGAAGACATTTGTGTACGTAATTCTAGGAGACGACATGAGAAAGAACAATTAATTGAGGAATTGAACGTCACATCTAATATATCTACAGACTAAGACAACACGGAAACATACTTAAATTAAACTGAATTGGTTGAGAGATGGTGTCTTGAAGGTTTGATTGGTGAAAGGATAAAGTTAAGGGAAGGAATTGAAGAATGGAGGAATCGGTTGGAACAACTAAGTGAGAGAAGAAAAAGGGCATTAATTTTTTGGTTGTGACATTCTGCTTTATTATATGTACTCCACGTTAAATAGCAGAACTGGATCCTAGCTTCGCTACGTTTAATGAAAAAAGAAGCGGGAACGGTAACCGAAACAATAATATCTTTGAAGTTGAAAACTGAAATTCTTAGAATTCAAAGTTCAAATATTTATACAGGATCGAAACTTAAATAGCAGTTCTAAAACGTTATCGCAATTACTGCGACATAAGACATTTAATTACTATTGGAACTTACACGTTAAATTTCAAAACTTTTGAAAAATAAAGTTTATGCAGAATGGTTACTCCAACATGAAATGTTGAATAAAAGTTAGAATAAATGTTGCAACTACCATCCTAGTTCCCAGGGCAGGTACTACCAACTTCAAAACACGTCTATGTCCTCTTAATCTCCTTCCCATTGAAGAAGTTATTTATCTCAAAGCTCATAAACCTTGTTTCCAGTAGCAACGGTCTTAAGAAGGTAAGAAAGTTCATAAGAAAGTAATTTTTGTACTTTTATGCAACTTAATTCCATGCAATGTTTCAGTTATTTCATATTCATTTCTTTAGGCGGCGTAGTATACTCATCATGGGAGTTCCGAGTACAATAAGTGATGCTAACGTATGTGGATAGTTCGAATAAAATCGTTGGCATGACATTTGCGTCAGTTGAAGAAGGATGAGAATTTTATGAGGAAAATGAACATAAAAAAGATTAAGTGTACGTTGCGGAACAACTTAGGTTAGAAATGGAAATAAATGCCAACAAGAGTTTTGTTGTTCAAAAAACGGGCAAAGGAAATCAAAAGTAGACGAGGCATAACGTTCACGCGCTCAACGTGCACAGACAAGGAGCGGTTGTAAGGCTAGAGTAGTGGTCTATGCAAAAGCTCTGAATAGATGGGTAATAACATTATTTGACAATGAACATAACCATGAACTTTGTTAGTAACCCCCTCGACCCGACCTAGCCGATAGACCGAACCAAACATGTCACACGGGGAATATTGAAGTAAACCGGGAAGGTTTACCTTAATAAACAACCCTAATTTTGTTCCTTTTTATCTTATCTAGATGCAAGTTACATTCCTATGTGATTAACAAGCAGCATATTGAAAGACAATACGAGCATTCATCGATTAATACCAATTTCAGGTTTAGGGGCCATTTTGTAAATTTTATAAATTGTAAGGGTTATTACCAATTTCGGAATACCAACGTTTTATTAGGTTCATTACATGCTTCTCTTTAAAAACTCGGCACAAGATAACCATTGGAACTCATTTAATTGCATTTATGACAAATAGGGGCCAAAACGCAAAGAATCAAAACTTTAAAAATGCCCATAACTGAAATAACAACCAGACGTTTCGGAATAGCTAGCCCCGTATCAAAATGGGTGTATCAAAACAGAAGCTCATGTTTCGAAACGCGGGATCATTCTGAAACAACTCCTGACCCGTTTCGAAACAGGGTTTCACAGTAGCAAAGTGTACCGAAACGAACCTCCTCGTTTCGATACGCCAAGGTCATTTCAAGCACCCGTTTCGAAACAAGAAAGGGTGTTTCGAAACACCTGGGCCTGCTATGCTTAATTTTTCTGATTTAACTCAATTTTTGTTGGGTTTATAGCACACTCTAATCGATCACCAAAATCGTCAAGGAGGGTTGTAAATATTTGGTGGTTGAATTGGCTAAAATCGAAATAAATGTAGACAAGTGACACAATGATTTTAGAGTGGTTCAACCTTCTAACAAGCCTATATTTTGGACTTGGCTAAGATAGAACCAACTCTAGTTTTTCTTTCAAGGCTAAACTAGAACCTCTTCTTTTACAAGAGATTTGTTTGGTAAACTTAATACCTCACAAGGTGGGTGTTTACACAAATTTAAGCTCACAAGAATACAATGATTTACAATAAAGCTCCCTCTCTAAAGACTATTTTCAAGAGAAATGATGAGATAAGAATTTGACTCAATTTCTCTTGAACATGTTGCTTGTATGTTGTCTCTAAACTTCTTCAAGTGTTCCATCCTTTAATTTATAGTCCCAATTGAGCTTGTGGCCGTTACTAGCCGTTAGGGATGTTTTGGAGCCGTTGGAGACTTTATTTCCCATCATAAATACAGTTCTGGTGATTTCCGTTTCGAAACAGACAAGCCCGCATCTGAACGACCTTCTTCAGAACTAGCCGTTGAAGTCTGATGCAGCAGGTCATATCGAAACACCTCTGGCCGTTTCGAAACCCTTCAAGCTGTATCGAAACGGTTACAACCCGTCTCGGTACGAGTGATAGTTAAGCTGCAATTTAAATTATCGTTGGGAAAATAGCTGTTGGGGAGGTTTTGACCGTTGGGCGTATCGAAACACCAGAGGGGTGTTTCGAAACGAAAACCCTCTGTATCGAAACGAACAAGCCCTATTTCGTTACGGGTTTTGTCAGTTTCAAAATGTTTCGATACAGGTTCCCCTGTTTCGAAACGGTTGCTTTGAAAACCATAGTTTGATACTTAAAAACGTTTTAAACATTGCCAAAACCATTTAAAACATCTACAAACTTATTTTCAAGTTGTTTGGACTTAAAGACACTTTTGAAATCTTTTCAATTTAGTCCAAAACTATTTTTCAATTATTATATCAAAACATTAGTTCTTCAATCTCCCCCTTTTTGATATAATAAAACCAACTTGAAAAATTGTTTGGGATTCCCCCCTTCAAGTTTAAAAATTTGAATAAGAGATTTCAAAATTGACAAGAAATTAAAGCCCCCCCCCCTTATTCATTTGAAAATGCAATTTTTCAAACCAAACTCACCCCCTTTTTGTTATATCGAAAAGAATTTAGATAACTTTAAGTTCAAAATAACTTGGCATGTTGAAAAAATTGACACAAAAAGGATTTTGGTTTTAGAATGGCTCCCCCTTACTCAAGCATCATTTTAGGCTTAACAAATAATCCAAGACCTTAAAACGAAAATTAGATAACCAAAGATAAAATAAAATAAAAGCTATAAGCTTAGATATTACCCAATTTCTTCACTTGTGCGACTAGAGCATTTTCATGTCTTTGAATTTCTTCCCATTTCTCCAACACACTTACAAAAGACATTCACTTGATTTTTGGTATCCAAATTGCTTTGGATCCATTTACGTTAGTCACAATGTATTTAGTTCCCTTAGAAACCCATACTTGTCTAATCCTATAAGCTTTTCTCTTTTTAATAGGACAAGTATGTAAGGAATGACCATGATAATGGCAATGTGAGGATTTTGCCACTATGTGACAAGATGAATTATTAAAAACGATTTGTTTTTCTTTTGTTAAGCTTTCAAGCTTAACTTTCAAATCAAGATTTTCCTTTTCTAAAACATCTTTACTTGTTTTTTGAAAACTCTAAATCATTTTTCAAAATTTTATTTTGGTTTTCAAAATCCAATTTTGTTTTCAAAAGAAAATTATTTTCAAATTCGAGTTTTGAAATCATTTTATTAAATTTGGAATTCATGGTCTCAAATTCAAAAAATAATTCATCGAAAGCATCTTGCAACTCATCGAAAGAGTAAGAATAAAGCTCACTTCAGTTAGAAGATACCTTAGGTTCATCGGGAGCCAAAACACCATCCACCTTTGGATTAGAGAGAAGGTTTGCACATGATTGATCATCATCTTTCTTTTCTCCCTTCTCGTTGCCATAAAGCTTCTCAAGTTTCTCCCACAATTCTTTGGCACTCTTGCATGTGGAGATCCTCTTGGAAACTTCTTCGTTAAGGCTACAATAGAGAATGTGCATTGCCTTGGTGTTTAGCTCTGCCTTCGTCTCGTTGGCACTCCTTTGCTTTTTCTTCTTTTCCGGAACTTCCAAATACCCGTCTTCAATGATGTCCCAAACCTCATAGTCTTGAGACTTAATGAAGAATTTCATGATATTTGCCCATTGAAAGTATGCTTCTCTTTCGAAGAGCGGAGGACACGAGATAGAGCGGCCTTCTTCAAATCATGCCATTTTCTAGAACGGTGGACTTCGAGCAAATGATCTTTACTCCCAGATGTTAGTCCTTTGATGGAGACGAGGCTCTGATACCAATTGTTAGGTTTATAGAACGCTCGAATCGATCACCGAAACCGTCAAGGAGGGTTGTAAATGTTTGGTGGTTGAATTGGCTAAAATCGAAATAAAGGTAGACAAGTGACACAATGATATTAGAGTGGTTCGACCTTCTAACAAGAACCTACATCCACTACCTTAGCACGCCACGAAGGATTTCTCAATTCACTCATCAATGAATTCATCCCCTTTTCCCAGTTTAGGAGGAAACCATTACAACCCTATCTTTTGGACTTGGCAAAGATAGAACCAACTCTAGTTTTTCTTTCAAGGCTAAACTAGAACATCTCCTTTTACAAGGGATTTGTTTGGTAAACTTAATAAATCACAAGGTAGGTGTTTACACAAATTTAAGCTCACAAGAGTACAATGATTTACAATAAAGCACACTCTCTAAAGACTATTTACAAGATAAATGAAGAGATAAGAATTTGACTCAATTTCTCTTGAACATGTTGCCTGGATGTTGTAACCCCCTTAGCCCGACCTAGACGCTTGACCCGAACTACGAAGATTACACGGGGAAAACCAAAGTCAACCCGAAAGTCAACCTTAATTAACAACCCCTTTTTTTCCTTTTTATCTTTTCTAGATGAACATAAAGATTATGTAATTACTCAGGAATCATAGGAGAGAAAAGCACAGCGATCAAAAATCAATTAGGGATTCAATTGTAAGATTTACACTTTTAGGGACCAAAATGTAAATCTTGGAAAATATAAAGACTTTGCCAATTTTAAGATTACCATTATGTAATTAGTCATATTACATGCCTCTCTCTCAAATTCCAGCTTAAAAGAACATTCCGAACTCAAATAATTGCATGCACAACATCCAGGACTAAAATGTAAAACATGAGAACTTTAAAACAATTCAAATTTGCAATCTAACGGTCAACCGTTTCGGAACCCTGATCTCCGTATCGAAACGCCCGTACCGAAACAATATTGATCGTTTTGGTACTCAGGTGCGTTCCGAGACCACTATCGGAACAACCCTCTCCAGTAGCCAAAGTGTTCCGAAACACCTTCATCCGTTCTGAAACACTATGGCCATTTCAGGCCCCTGTTTCGAAACAGATAAGGGTGTTTCGATACACCCTGCCCTGCAACAGCATAATTTTCTGGGTTTTCACATCTTTTCACACTTAAACATATCCCAAATCATACCAAAACATATCATCAACATGAATATCCATAATAGAACATATTTAGGAAGCCTAAGCTAAAGCATGGCATCAAACAAATGACCATCTAGTCTATAGGCATGCTTCCTAAAACCAAAAATAGACTTCAAACCTCAAACAAACCATATAAGACCATTTACAAACTTCAAAAGCCAACACAAACTTGCCACAAACATAGTGAGTTCAAAACACACCTCCCAAATACAATCTTGAAGCCCCATTGCCAAATATCAAAACTAAAGTATGTAAAAACATCACCATACATGAGCTCTACACTTCCTTGGATGTTCTTAACCTTCTTGCTGCCCAAAATCACTTCAATTATCTGCATTGTTAGTAAAAGAGAGCGTAAGCATGTTTGCTTAGTGAGGCAAGCTCTAAAGAAAACCAACACAACAATGCATTATTCAAAACACTTTCTCAAAAGTCATTTTCTACAACATGCTCATTCTATCTCATGCTTGAGAACCTTTTCAAAGCAAATCTCCATTTGAAAACACATGTACCCTTATTCTATCTCATGCATTTAAACCAATGCAAATCTCATGGCAAAGCCATACACATGCTTGTGAAAACTAAAGCATTTCATATTCAAATCTCATATGCATTTCTCATAGCATAAATCATCTCAACATTTGGTACATGTGAATCTAATACATTTTGCATATATTATATTGGCATTTCACATTTCATCTTTACTCGGATATGCGGATTAGCTTGACTCAAGGTCAAGTCCTACCCCGGTGGAATCTCTCATCACCGGATTCTCATGGCGGTATCTCTTATCGCCACAAAGCTTGGGTTTTTCACCAAGTCCTACCCCGATGGTATCTCTCATCATCGGATTCTCACTTTGGATTGGGATGGCACTACCCTCATTACCCAACTCCAAAGAGCACATACGAATTTTAGTTTATAGTGCACTCTCATCCTATTGATCGATCAATTATATCCGGTAACTATCTCATCTTCTATGCCAATATATTATGTCAAAAACATCATCTCACCTATTGTTTTTAATGCACATTTCTCAAATCTTTCTCATCTCAATTCAGAATCATAACACACACTTTGCATTAAATCAAAATCTCAAAACTCTTCAATGCAACATGCTATCTCATGAAATCTCTACAAAGCATCATCTCATGCTGCAAATCATGCATAAAACAGTAGAGATTTGTCTATCTTAAAACAAGAGCATGTAAAAGCATTTTAGGGGAAAGAACAACATACTTGAAAGCAAATCTAGCCATACTTACTTCCGGACTTAAGATGGTGTTTCAAACCAATCCTAAATCCCCAAACCTTGTTTCTTTGTCCCTCAAGGACTTCTAAAACCATTCGTACTCACCGATTATGTTTCGCTTGCTTGCCGAAACGCTATCTAAGCTCCCGACACTTCCGGATCAACACCAAGGGCGTCCGAAGATGTCTCACCTGCTTAATAATCATAAGAGAAGAGGATTAATGCATCATCATGCATTGAAATCACCAGCCAACTAATCAAACTCGCTGCTCTACCTATAAGCATAATTTCGGCCATTAAAACAACCGAAAATATCTCCAAACTCTACCAAAATAAATCCCAGCCAAGATCTATCACTTCTAATCATTTCTAAACCTCAATAAACACCAAAAATCACCATCAACTCATCCGTAAACCTCCAGCTACAACAGAACACCAAAACCACCCAAAAAACCACCAATCTAGCATGCAAAACTGAGGAATCCAAACCTATTCGGGATTTGTTTCATAAAACCTCATTTATAACATCAATTACCATCCAAAATACATTATAAATCAACCTCAAAACAGAGCCTAACCAAAAGTTACGAAAATCATCAAGATCTCACTAAGAACCTTGAGTTTTGACACAATTTCATGTTTCTAACATTAAAGCAACATAAAAATCATTAACAAAGGATTGATAACTTGGGAATTTCAGTAAAGAACTGATCATTAGAGGAGAAGGACAAAGCTTACCTCTAATGGTTGATTTCTCCTTAATTTGGGCAAGTTTCCTTGAAAATCCAAAGTGAAAATCTCATCAAAAGGAGGATTTGATGAGGAAACGATTAGGAATCAAAAAGAAGATTGAAATCTCATCAAAAGGAATGAAAATCAGAGGCTAATTGATGGAGGAAATGTGTTTGGCTGAGTGGAAGTTGAGAGAAAATGAATAGAGGGAAAAAGATCGTAAAGTAGTTATGAAAGTGAAAATAGATTTTTATCTTTTAATTCCCTTTATTAAATCATTATTAAAACACCCAAAATAAAACGAAATCTGATTAAAATCATTTTGGTAAAATTAGCTCCTTAAAGATTCAAAGTTTCAATCCTTTACAAAACAGCCACTAGTCAACTTTTGCAAAAACTGCGATTTGGTCACTACTCCGAAATGTAGTATTTCCAAACCTTATTTTGTAAAATTGTTTTCACCATAATCACTCATATAATAAATGAGGATTTTAAGATATTTTTCCATAATTTTAAAGCATCTTGAACTAGGTGTTCCCTAAATCTCCCTTAAAGGTTCGAACCGTTCTCGACCGGTCCGATTCAAACTCTAAAACTTCTAGGCCCAAAATCAGGGCGTTACAACTCTCCCCCTCTTAAGAAATTTTATCCTCGAAATTTACCTGGAGGAAAAAGGTAAGGAAATTGCTTCTTCACGTCTTCCCTTTCTTTCCCACGTGGCTTCCTCAACACCACGATGTCTCCACAAGACTTTAACCAGTTCGATGGTCTTACCTCGGAGAACCTTACTATCAAAATCCAGAATCTCAACAGGTTCCTCATCACATGTCAAGTCCGAATTCAACACAACCTATTCCACATGCATAACATGCGACATATCCGATCTATACCTCCGAAGCATGGATACATGAAACACATTATGTATCTTTGCTAACTCTTGAGGTAGTCTCAGCTTGTAGGCAACAAGACCCACACGTTCTATCACCTCGTATGGTCCAATGAACCTTGGGCTCAACTTACCCTTCCGGCCAAATCTCATCACCTTTTCCAAGGTGAAACTTTCAGAAACACACGCTCGCCCACAACAAATTCTATCTCCTTACGCTTCAAATCCGTGTAAGACTTTTGCCGATCTGATGCTGCCTTCAACCGCTCACAAATGAGCTTCACCTTCTCAGTAGTTCCTTTTAACAAAGCTGGCATCGAGACCAACTTTTGTCCCGTTTCAGCCCAACAAAAAGGAGTTATGCACTTCCTCCCGTACAAAGCTTCATAAGGTGCCATTTGAATACTTGTAAGGTAACTGTTATTATAAGCAAACTCCACCAAAGGTAAGTGCTTCTCCCAAGAGCCTTGGAATTCAATAACACAACACCTTAACATATCTTCGAGCACTTGGATAACACGCTCCGACTGTCTATCCGTCTGTGGATGATAAGAAGTATTGAAATTTAGTCGCGTACCCAATGCTTGATGCAAACACTCCCAAAACCTTGCAGTAAACCTCAGATCTCTATCCGACACTATAGATTTTGGCACTCTATGCAACCGTACAATCTCAGCAATGTACAACTCCGCAAGCTTATCCAAGGTATAGGTAGTATGCACAGACAAGAAATGTGCACACTTCGTGAGGTGATCCACAATCACCCAGACATAATTCTTCTTTGATGGCGATAAAGGCAAACCAGACACAAAGTCCACGGTGATCTTCTCCCACTTCCATTCAGGAATCCTTAACGGCTGCAACAACCACGAAGGAAATTGATGTTCAGCCTTAACTCGCTTACAAACCATGCATTTACTAACATACTCAATGTCATCTTTCTTCAATCCCACCCAAAAGTACTCATCCTTCAGATCACGGTACATCTTTGTACTACCAGGGTACATAGGAAAAGGACTACTTGAGGAATTCGAGTTGCTGGAGGTATAAGGATGGTTTTAGGTTGTTTTTAGATGTTGATTAATGCCTAAAATGCTCTGGATTAGTTTGGTAATGGCTGGGCTGAGGTTAGAGGTTAATTGATTGAGTTTTTGGTTGTTTCAGATGGGTGTTTTGGTGCTTTAGAGCAGGGCTGCGGGATTTCTTGTGAGTGCTGGTGTTTTGGATGCATTTTAATGCATTGAACCTCTGTTTTGGTGTGTTGAAAATAGGGGATATTATTCCGGAAGCAAACGAAGTGGTTTTGGAGGCTTCGGTCGGTCGATAGTTGCGTCAGCAAGCGTGGTTTTGCAAGTTGGTGAGTGGAACTTGTCTTTCCAGCAAGGAAACGTTTTAGAAATGGTTTTGGGAACTTATTCAGAGCTTGAAACGCTTTAATAAGTTCGGAAGTAAGCAAAGTTCATTTTACTCTCGGATTGTGCTAGTTTTGAGCCAATGATTGTACTTGATTTTAATTGCATTAATCTACTGTTTTAATTTCATCACTAATTTGGCTTCGATCAACTTTCGGGTGGTCAAATCGCATCTTCAGTCCCTATGGGTTTCCGCACCTTTTCAATTGAGTCCTGTTTCGTGTCTTAATTGTTTTTTTTCAAATGGTTTTATTACAATCGTGGCCCTTGGCAGTTTCCCCTTTTGTTTTTTTTATGTTTGTTATATTTCGTTATTACACGATTGGTCTTTTTTATCGAGTATACTAGTTTGCATTGTTGTTATGTGTGTTTATTATGCATGTAATATTTGGTTTTTTTAATGTGTGCCCCCATGTTATTTATTTTAGTATGTTAGTGTATGTTTTTTTATTCTTGTTTAAGCATGTTGCTTAGTATAGTTTTGCTATGTATGCTTTTTTAATATGTGCATATTTCGTCTTTTTATGATGATTCGAATATGTTTGCATGACATGCATTTCTAATGTAATTTCATATGATTTTTAATACCCTAATTCACATGCTAATTAATTTTAAATATAAAAGGAGGTACCTATTAATTCGCGTATTCGGGTCGACTATCCTAGCTTATTGGATACTCCTCGGATATTCGGATTAATTCGAATCGTCTAAAGATAAATCCGTAATTAAAACGGACAAGACCATGACATCATTCTTTAATTGCTTGCATCGTGCATAAAAGTGACATACGAGATTCAAACCCTAAACTAACACGACAATCGGTCTTATATGATGTCGGTTTAGTCTATGGTTCGGTGTACCATCATCCTTAATAATTAAATGACGAATTAATTCGAAACCACCAATTTGAAAAAGCTCATACAACTAAAGCAAACGAAGGGGAGTTTTGCTAAGTTAGAAGTCGACTTGAGAAGCGTCCGAATGGGGCATATGATGGGCATGAATCCTTTTGTGAGTACCATCAGACTGTGGGGCACAAGATTCAAATTCGTCCAGAATTTAAGCAGTTGGTTCAGGAACTGATGGACAACAAGGAGGTTGAGTTCCTCGAAGAAGTTTAAGGGTTGGGATGGATGGCCAGCTTAGTAATAGTCAATAGTTTTTATGCATCCAAGTTTGCTTTGTTCTGGGTTTTGCTTGTTTTCATTTCATTGCATTTTAAGCTTTTTCCTGAAGTAATGTGTGAAATCAACTTTGGTACCCTTTACCCGAAAGTTGCAAAGATCTTTTTGTAAGGGCCTATGATTGCATGTTTAAACTTCAATGAAAGGATGCATTATGTTTCAGTTGCCTTTTCATTTTTTGTGTATATATTTGTCTATTGAGTCCTCGTATATCAATTGCACAAGGAACATTGACCTTGACCCCAAAGGTTGATTTCGAGCAGCCTGTGTCTAGTGGAAATCGAAAGCTGTGAAGATGATGAAAATGTGGCTTACACTCCAAGTTAATTTGGTCATCTAATTAAGTACACATAGAATTAGGGACTTCAGGAGAATAACCGAAAATCTTTCGCGCTAAAAGAAAAAAAGAAAATGAAAAAGAGAAAGAGAAAAAGAGAAAGAAAAAAGATAAAAAGAAAAAGAAAGAAATAGAGAGAAAAAGAATAAAGAGAAAAAGAAAAAGAAAAAGAAAAGAGACAAAATAGAGAGAATAATAAAAGCGTAACAAAAGCACTCTAATGTTCGAAGCCTGATAATAGGCATTTTCGGATACGAGTGTGGAATTTTTGGTTCACTCCGCTGTAGCAAAAGACCAATAAGGTTGCTATGCACCATTCACTTTAGCTACATGAGTGATGGTAATATTTTCAAATCATGACAATGCCGAGTAGCTCGGGGTTTTGTTGTTTGCTCCATCAATTATTTCGAGCCAAAGGAATGTGATGAGTTGACTTCCCTAAATCATAAAGAATTGAGACAAAGTAATAATGATAAAGGCAAAGCCTATTGAAGACGAATCTAATTGATTAAAAAGCTGAAATAATTCGGAGAGTATGTTACATTTTCAGACATCAGCTCAGCTTTTGAGGTCTCCTAGACACATGATGCTTGAGGCAATCCTTGGTAAGCCATAGTAGTGTCGTTCGTGCACTTGATATTCAGGGTATTTAATTTGACTTGATATATTAAGGATTTGAAAAGAAAGTCCAGTTTTTAAAAATGCATCTCATTTTGAAATTAGAAGATGCAATCTAAATCTTTTGTGAACACAAATTAATTTCTCATTGCTTCGGGGATAAAGTTTAGAATGCAAATTCATGAATACAAATGACGGCTTGTCAGTGGCCATGGTAAGGACAATAGTAGATTTCTACAAACTACAGTTCAAGGACTAGAAGCGAAATTTTGTCGAAATGCTTCGATTTCTTCAGAAGATGAGAAGTGTTCCTTAATGAACTTAAGAGAAAAGTTCAGGGACTTGGGGGCATGTGCTTCCCCTATTGTTGAGAGAAGAGAAGAAGTCGTCGTGTTGAGTTAAGACGAAGAGAATGGTTGAACACCCAGTTTGAGTAGGGGGCAATGTTTAGAGAATGAGCACTACGGGAAGTGTTATATCCAGTCTAACCAATGGAAGTCAACAGTCGTCTTTCGAGAAGATACCAAAAGATTGAGATTTGGCAGAGATGAGAAAGCCCGAAGAAATTGAGAAAAAGAAGAAAAGAAGAAGAAGGTCGAGATTGACTGATCCGAAGAGTGAAAGCGTCCGAAAAATTTTGATGTCATAAATCATGTATCATCTATAATTAGGCATCCCTAAGATCAGGGGCATGCTAACTCACATCATCATATAATTTTACCTATTTTCGACAGGTATTTTAAAGCTTTTCCCGTAAAAGAAAGCTCGCCTATCCGTTCAGGCTTAAGGAGAATGAAACTTTTATCTTTCAGAACCCGCCTATCCGTTCGGGCTTTTGGAGAATGGAATCCGCCTATCCGTTCGGGCTTTTGGAGAATGGAACCCGCATATCTATTCAGGCTTTTGGAGAATGGAACCCGCCTATCCATTCGGGTTTTTGGAGAATGAAACCCGCCTATCCGTTCGGGCTTTTGGAGAATGGAACCCGCCTATCTATTCGGGCTTTTGGAGAATGGAACCCGCCTATCTATTCGAGCTTTTTGAGAATGGAACCCGCCTATCTATTCAGGCTTTTGGAGAATGGAATCCGCCTATCTATTCAGGCTTTTGGAGAATGGAACCCGCCTATCTATTCAGGCTTTTGGAGAATGGAAACCCGCCTATCTATTAGGGCTTTTGGAGAATGGAACCCGCATATCTATTCGGGCTTTTGGAGAATGGAAACACGTCTATCTATTCGGGCTTTTGGAGAATGGAGCCCACCTATCTATTCGGGCTCTTGGAGAATAGAACCCGCCTATCAGTTCAGGCTCTTGGAGAATGGAACCCGCCTATCCGTTTAGGATCTTGGTGAATGGAACCCGCCAATCCGTTTAGGCTCTTGGAGAATGGAACCTGCCTATCCGTTCGGGCTTTTGGAGAATAGAACCCGCCTATTTGTTCGGGCTTTTGGAGAATGGAACCCGCCTATCTATTCATGCTTTTGGAGAATGAAACCCGCATATCTATTAGGGCTCTTGGAGAAGGGAACCCGCCTATCCGTTCAGGCTCTTGGAGAATGGAACCCGCCTATCCGTTCAGGCTCCTGAAGAATGGAACCCGCGTATCCGTTTAGGCTCTTGGAGAATGGAACCTTCCTATCCGTTCAGGCTCTTGGAGAATAGAACCCACCTATCCGTTTGGGGTTTTGGAGAATGTAACCCGCCTATCTATTCGGGCTTTTGGAGAATGGAACCCACCTACCTATTCGGGCTCTTGGAGAATGGAACCCGCCTATCAGTTCGGGCTCTTGGAGAATGGAACCCGCCTATCCGTTCAGGATCTTGGAGAATGGAACCCGCCTATCCGTTCAGGCTCTTAGAGAATGGAACCCGCCTATCCGTTCGGGCTTTTGGAGAATGGAACCCGCCTATCTATTCGGGCTTTTGGAGAATAGAACCCGCCTATCTATTCGGGCTTTTGGAGAATGGAACCCGCCTATCTATTCGGGCTTTTGGAGAATGGAACCCGCCTATCTATTCGGGCTCTTGGAGAATAAAACCCGCCTATCCGTTCAGGCTCTTCGAGAATGGAACCCGCCTATCCGTTCAGGCTCTTGGAGAATGGAACCCGCCTATCCGTTCAGGCTCTTGGAGAATGGAACCGTCTATCCGTTCGGGCTTTTGGAGAATGGAACCCGCTTATCTATTCGGGCTTTTGGAGAATGGAACCCGCCTATCTATTCGGGCTTTTGGAGAATGGAACCTGCCTATCTATTCGAACTTTTGGAGAATGGAACCCGCCTATCCGTTCGGACTTTTGGAAAATGGAACCCGTCTATCCGTTCGGGCACTTTGAGTATGGAGTTTTTGCTAATTGTTTATACGATCAGACCTCGAAGGGTTGAAAAATGTTGAAATGAGAAGAACAGCTTCAAGCCTCTGCGACAGTTGCATTTTCCCGTAACGACTTCCGAACTGCCAATAGTTCAAGTGCATGGTGACTCAGATCCAAACAGGGAAGTCAGACAAAATTGGTGCTTATGGCCTTTGCTTTATTCTTGTTCCACAAGTATAAGCAAAAGGGGCAGCTGTAATCACCTATTTTGTCCGGGGTGTTAAACCCGTTTTCTTTTCCTTTAGTAATGGGCTTTGATGTTATGTTAGTTATATATATGTTGTGGTAAAAGTTAAAAACTTAAAAAAGGAAAAAAGGAAAAAAACAAAAAACAATATATATATATATATATTAATGTTATCATATTATCATTACTATTTTATTATCATCATTGTTATCTATTATTACTATTTATTATTTACTATTATTGTATTATCAATTATTATTATCACTATTATTATCTTTATCCATTACTACTACTATTTATTATCGTATACCATACATTATTATTATTAGTATTACTATTTATTACTATTTATTATTATTATTATTATTATTATTATTATTATTATTATTATTATTATTATTATTATTATTATTATTATTATTATTATATTTATTATTATTATTATTATAAGAATATATAAGCCCAAATATTAACATAAATAAAGCCCGAAATATATGTAACAAAGCCCAAAGTTTATTCAATATTAAAGTCCATTACAGATTTAAAAAACCCAAAAATGAAATACAAGGCCCGTTGGCCCAATACTAGCCCTAATCTGATAACACAAAAACCCTAACTATCTCTTTGCTTTGCGCAGCCCCATCTGGACCGTCAGATCAAGGGCATCTGATCGAACGGTCCAGATGGCTCAGATGCAGGAAACCCAAGCATAGGCCTCTCTCGAGCCCTAGCGCCGCACCATATCCACCGTCAGATCCGGATCAAGATCAACGGCCAGGATCGAAGCTTGGAAGCTTTTAGAGCCCCAACGCGCCCGCGCATCCGCGTCCCTTCATCTCCCACGCCCGCGTATGATTCACCGCGCGCCCTTTCGAATGTTGCGCGACCGTCCAGAACTCCCACCGACGACCAGGACTGCTCCGCGACGCCAATCCATCAGCCGAGCCTTCTGGTCCCCTCCTCGACTCACATGCAACGAAACAACAAAAACGTTAGAGGCTAAACGCGCAAATTCAACAGAAATCACAGAGGCAAAAAAACCAATGGATTGCAGGGATTTCTCAGACGAATACAGACAACAAACCCAATAGCCAATAGCATTTTTCAGAGGAATTTCATGTAATTCAAAAAACCATGTAATTTCGGGCTATAAAGCCGAATTGAGAGCAATGTAAAATGAGGTTTTTTGGAGAGAACAAGTTGTAATCGAGAGAAAATTCAAAGAAATTAATACAAGCAGCCTCAAGTTTATGGAGGTATTATCTTTTTATTTTATAGTTTCGAATTATAAAAAACAAACAAACAAAAAGGTTTCTATTTTTACCTTCGCGGTGATTCATCGTCTCCGTGTCTTACCGTATTCCCTTGCCGGTGATAAGCCTCGTGGTCTCCTCCGAGATCATGTATGGTGAATCGGTGAGGAGGAGGGCTTGAGAGGATCTTCAAAAGCTACTTTTTGGGTTTCGATCGAAAATAAAAAGGAAAAAAAGAAGGGTTTTTTGGTTCTGTTTTCGTGAAAAGCAGGATTTTTAGGCATTTGGGGTTTGGAAAGGTCGGAAAAAGGTTTCTTTTTTAAAGTTTCGACCCCGGCAACGGCGGCCGGAGTGGGTGAGGGTGCAGGGTTTTCAGACGAAAGGGGGGAGAGGCTCTCAGCATTTTGGGGTTTGGTTTTGGCTAAAAGAGGGTAAAAAATGCATTTAGCATTGTTTTTATAGGGTTTTCGTTTTTTTAAATGGTTTAATAGCATCTTAAACCCTTACACGTCGCTCTTATTACGCGTGAAAGGGTCTTTACATTTTTAAATTCTGCATCTGGTCCTTGGGGGTTTTGAAAGTTTTTAATTTCATCACTAATTTGGCTTCGATCCACTTTCGGGTGGTCAAATCGCATCTTCAGTCCCTGTGGGTTTCCGTACCTTTTCAATTGAGTTTCGTTTCGCGTCTTAATTTTTTTTTTCAAATGGTTTTATTACAATCGTGGCCCCTGGCAGTTTCCTCTTTTGTTTTTTTATGTTTGTTATATTTCGTTATTTACGCAATTTGCCTTTTTTATCGAGTATACTAATTTGCATTGTTGTTATGTGTGTTTATTATGCATGTAATATTTGGATTTTTTTAATGTGTGCCCCCGTGTTATTTATTTTAGTATGTTAGTGTATGTTTTTTGATCTTGTTTAAGCATGTTGCTTAGTATAGTTTTGCTATGTATGCTTTTTTAATATGTGCATATTTCGTCTTTTTATGATGATTCGAATATGTTTGCATGACATGCATTTCTAATGTCATTTCATATGATTTTTAATACCTTAATTCACATGCTAATTAATTTTAACTATACAAAGGAGATACCTATTAATTCGCGTATTTGGGTCGACTATCCTAGCTTATTGGATACTCCTCGGATATTCAGATTAACTTGAATCTTCTAAAGGTAAATCCGTAGTTAAAACGGACAAGACCATGTCATCATTCTTTAATTGCTTGCATCATGCATAAAGGTGACGTACGGGATTCAAACCATAAACTAATACGGCAGTCAATCTTATATGATGTTGGATTAGTCTTTGGTCCGGTGTACCGTCATCCTTTTTAATTAAATGACGAATTAATTCGGAACCACCAATTTGAAAAAGCTCGTATGATTAAAGTTTAATTTTCAATTAAGAACCCCTAATTAAATTCATTTTAAATTTCAGATAATTTCCATCAATTAATAGCAACAATTGTTTTGGTACCGATTTCCGGGCATGATGGGGGTGCTAACCCTTCCCCACACGTAACCAACTCCCGAACCCTTTCAAACGAATCTCTGGTTTAGTTTTTACAGTGTCCGACCTACCCCAGTGGCCGGTGGCGACTCCAACCGAGAAAAGATAGATTTCTTAAAAGGTTTTTTCCAAGCTCGAATTTTTAACACCCCTTTTTAAATTAAATGTTTAAAAAAAAAACAGGGACCTTTTTAGTGGTAAGAAAAAAAACCTTATCACATGATGTGCTCGTGACTCGAGCCAAAGATATAGAGTAGAGCTTGGGTCTGACCTCGCATGGGGGCGGTTCTGGTGTGAGCAAGAGAGCTGCTGATGCTGGCCCTAGTGGTGGGCAGAATAAGAGGAACCGGGACCGTAGATATCAGCATGCGACTAGGCGTGGTAACTTTGGACGAGGTGCACCGATTCAGGGTAACATGCAGAGGTTTGAGCAGGGTACATGTTGGACGTGTGGTTCACGGGAGCACTTGAGGAGGGATTGCCCTCGTGCGGCTCGTGAGGTGCAGGCTCCTGTGGTTGGAGCTAATTCATGTTGAAATTGTGGATCCGCTGACCATATGAGGCGTGAGTGTCCCCTGTTAGAGGAAGGTGTTCAGGGTTGTGCACCAGTTGTTGCTCAACAGAGAGGCCGTGGGCGCGGCCGTGGAAACTTTTAGAGGAGAGAGGTTGGTCAGAGAGGTGTGACACATGTGGTTGTTGTTCAGCCAGAGGGAGGTAGTCCCGCGAGGGTGTATGCACATCATGAGGGACGTAAGGACACCGATTTGATTGCAGGTACGTTCACCTTTCAATCCGTATCTTTGTTAGCATTGATTGATTCTGGATATACGCATTCATACATCTTGAGTGAGCATGCACATTTGCTTGATATTCTTGTTGAGATGCTAGATGTAGGAATGCAAGTTACAAGTTCTTTTGGTGAGACTGTGGTTACAAGGAAATTGTATAGGAGGTGCCCGTTGTCTGTTCAAAGTCATGTATTCTCTATTAATTTGATGGAATTACATTTTTATGGCTTTGTTTTAATTCTTGGAATGGACTGGTTGCTTGACCACTGAGTTGTGGTAGATTTTGATGTCAAGCGGGTTACCTTAAGGCTTGTAGATGATTACGAGGTGGTAATCGTAGGCGAGAATATGAAGTTCTTGTCTGACGTAATTTCGGCTCTAGAAGCGAGTCGGATGTTGGAGTTGGGATGCGAAGCTTTCTTAGTGTATGTAATGATTCTTGGTACGAAGGAAGTGCGTGTGCAAGACATACGAACCATATGCGAGTTTTTGGGTGTCTTTTCGAAAGAGTTGCCTAGATTGCCACCCAACCGAGAGGTTGAGTTTGGTATCGAGTTGTATGAGAATACGACTTCAGTGTCCATTGCTCCTTATCGCATGGCACCTAAGAAGTTGAAGAATTTGAAGACGCAACTTCAAGAGTTGCTTGATCGGGGGTTCATAAGGCCAAGGATTTCACCTTGGGGTGCGCCGGTCTTGTTTGTGAAGAAGAAGGATGGTACCATGTGTATGTACATTGATTATCGGCAAATGAACAAGTTGACGATTAAGAACAAGTACCCTTTGCCAAGGATCGATGATTCGTTCGACCAGTTTTGTGGTGCTTCGGTGTTTTCAAAGATAGATTTGAGGTCTAGGTACTATTAGCATAAGGTTATTGATGTAGATGTACCTAAAACAACTTTTCGGACTAGGTATGGCCATTATTCGTTCGACCAGTTTCGTGGTGCTTCGGTGTTGCGTTCATGAACATGATGAATAGGGTTTTCTATGAGTTTCTGGATCAGTTCGTGGTAGTGTTTGTCAATGATATTCTCGTGTATTCGCATACCGAGAAGGATCATGATAGGCGCTTGAGAATTGTGTTGCAAGTGTTGTTGGAAAACCCGCTTTATGCGAAGCTAAGCAAGTGTGAGTTTTGGCTCAAAGAAGTGGCTTTTCTTGGACATGTGATGTCGGCCGAATGTGTCCGGGTTGATCCATACAAGGTTGAGGCGGTGATGAGTTGGAAGATGCCTAAGTCAGTGACAGAAGTGCGTAGTTTCCTTGGGTTGGATGGTTACTATCGAAGGTTTGCCGAAGGTTTCTCTAAGATTGCTGCTTTTTTGACCAAGTTGTTGCAAAAGAATGTTCGCTTTGAGTGGACGGATGTTAGGCAGCAAGCTTTTGAAAAGTTAAAGGAGGCTTTGACGCAAGCTCCTGTCTTGATTCAACAAGAATCAGGTAAGGAGTTTGTGGTCTATAGCGATGCATCCTATGTGGGTTTGGGGTATGTGTTGATGCAGGGTGGGAAGGTTGTGGCTTATACGTCTAGACAGTTGAAAGTGCATGAGCGCAGCTATCCTATGCATGATCTTGAGCTTGCAGCAGTGGTGTTTGCTTTGAAGATTTGGAGACACTACCTTTATGGTGAAAGGTGTGTGGTTTATACCGACCATAATAGTTTGAAGTATCTTATGTCGCAGAGGGAGTTGAATCTTAGGAAACGAAGGTGGTTAGAGTTGCTTAAGGATTACGATATGACCATTGAGCATCATCCGGGAACGGCCAATATGGTGGCTGATGCTTTGAGTAAGAAGGTAGCTGTTGAGCTAAGAGCTATGTTTGCTCGTTTGAGTATATCGCGTGATGGTGGCTTGATAGCTGAGTTACACATGAAACCTTCTTTGGTTCAGTTGATCAAGGAGAAGCAGTTGCTAGATGATTCATTGGTAACTCGTGTTCAAGACATAGCTGATGGTAAGGTTACAGATTTATGCTTTAATGATGAAGGAGTTTTATGTTTCAAAAGTCGGATACTGGTGCCGGAAGATGTTGAGTTGAGGCGCACTATTTTGACTGAGGCTCATAGCAGTCCTTTTGCTATGCACCCTGGTAGTACTAAGATGTATCGTGGCTTGAAGGACGAGTACTAGTGGGTGGGATTGAAGAAGGACGTGGCTGATTTTGTAAGCAAGTGTATGGTTTGCCAACGGGTGAAGGCTGAGCATCAGTTTCCTTCTGGATTGTTACAACCTTTGAGGGTACTAGAGTGGAAATGGGAAAGGATTATAATGGATTTCCTATCAGGGTTGCCTTTGACACCATCAAGGAAGAACTCATTATAGGTAATTGTGGATCGTCTTACGAAGTGTGCACATTTCTTGGCTGTGCATACTACGTGTATGTTGGATAAGTTGGCGGAGTTGTATACTGTAGAGATTGCGCGTTTGCACGGTGTGCCCAAGTTCATAGTGTCGGATAGAGATTTGAGGTTTACAGCGTGGTTTTGGGAATGTTTACATCAGGCGTTGGGTACGCGGTTGAATTTTAGCACTTCGTATCATCCTCAATCGGATGGGTAGTCAGAACGAGTTATCCGGGTGCTGGAGGGTATGTTACGATGCTGTGTGATTGATTTCCAAGGTTCTTGGGAAAAGCATTTGCCATTAGTTGAGTTTTCGTATAATAACCTCTTCCAGGCAAGTATACATATGGCACCGTATGAGGCCTTGTGTGGGAGGAAGTGTAGAACGTCTCTTTGTTGGGCTGAGGCGGGGAAAAAGTTGCTTTCGTTGCCAGATATGCTCAAGGGAACAATTGAAAAGGTGAAGCTCATATGTGAGCGGTTAAAGGCTACATCGGATCGTCAGAAGTCTTACGCGGATTTAATGCGTAAAGAGATTGAGTTTGTGGTTGGAGATCGCGTGTTTCTTAAGGTATCGCCTTGGAAAAAGGTGACGAGGTTTGGACGTAAGGGAAAGCTTAGTCCGAGGTTTATTGGACCTTATGAGGTTGTGGAGCGAGTTGGTCCTGTGGCTTATCGGTTGAGGTTGCCTCTCGAGTTGGAAAAGATCCATGATGTGTTTCATGTATCTATGTTGCGGAGGTATAGGTTGGATCCTTCACATGTGATGCCGGTTGAGGAAATTGAGTTGAATCCGGATTTTTCCTATGATGAGGAACCGATGAGAATTATGGATTCAAGTAGCAAAGATCTTCTTGGCAAGATGATTGAGCTTGTGAAGGTGTTGTGGTGACACCGAGGAGTTGATGAGGCCACGTGGGAAAGCAAGGCGGATATGCTGAGGCAATTCCCGCATCTTTTTCCTTCAGGTAAAATTTCGAGGACGAAATTTCCTAAGTGGAAGAGAGTTGTAACGCCTCTGTTTTGGGCCTAGATGTTTGATTAGTCGGGTTAGGCCGGTGGAACCGGTGTCGATTGTTCGACCCGTTAAAAAAGTGGTTTAGGAAAAATCAAGGTTCGTGATGGGATAAAAATATGATAAAAAATTCCTAAAATCCTCTAAAAATTATATTTGAGTGGTTGGTTGAAAAAATTTTAAAAAATGGGTTTTCGAAAGTGTACATTTTGGGTAGTGACCAAAATGTAAAGATTTAAAAGTTGGGAAAAATGAGTTTTTCAAGGAGGGTCAAAAATCTTAGAATCTTTAGGGATCTACATGGAAATTATGCCTTTTCCCTAATTTGACATGTGTTTTAAATGTTTATTAAATAATTAAAAAAGGTTTTAATTAATTAATTAAATGGGAGTTAGTTAATTGGTTAACAAATTTTTTGACGAGCTTTTCATTTCTCTCTTTCACTTCAACCAAACAATTTCCATTTTCTCTGAATTTTCCAGAAAATCTTTTCTCTCAAATCCTCTTTTGATTTCTATATTTTCTTTGTTGATTTCTTCCATTCTCTTGCAAGTTTCTTCAAGCTAATCTTTCCAAATTAGACGAGAAGTAAGGATTGGAGGTAATTTTCGTGCTAACCCTCTAATCTAGGTTCTTTAATGAAATTCCAAAGATATATGACTCTTTATTAATGATTTTTATTGAGGTTTTGTTGTTAGATTGATAAACTCTTGAGATTTTGTTCGAAAAATGGATTTTAATGTGATTTTCAGAGTTTGTTTTAAATGGTTGGTTTGAGATTGTTTCTAAATGATTTTTGAAAGGTTTTTGGTGTTGATGTGGAGTCTTAATCATATAGATCCCGAAATCCTTGAGATTCTTGGTTTTTGAAGTGATTTTGGGTGAGTTTTTGGGGGTGCTCTTGAGGAATTCGAGTTGCTGGAGGTATAAGGATGGTTTTAGGTTGTATTTGGATGTTGATTAATGCCTAAAATGCTCTGGATTAGTTGGTTAATGGCTGGGCTGAGGCTAGAGGTTAATCGATTGAGTTTTCGGTTGTTTCGGATGGGTGTTTTGGTGCTTTAGAGCAGGGCTGCGGGAATTCTTGTGAGTGCTGGTGTTTTGGATGCATTTTAATGCATTGAACCTATGTTTTGGTGTGTTGAAAACATGAGATATTATTTCAGAAGCAAACGAAGTAGTTTTGGAGGCTTCGAACGGTCGATAGTTGCGTTGGCAAGCGTGGTTTCACAAGTTGGTGAGTGGAACTTGGTTTTCCAGCAAGAAAACATTTTAGAAAAGGTTTTGGGAACTTAGTAAGAGCTTGAAATGCTTTACTAAGTTCGGAAGTAAGCAAAGTGCATTTTACTCTCGGATTGTGCTAGTTTTAAGCCAATGGTTGTACTTGATTTTAATTGCATTAACCAACTATTTTAAAGCATGTTTTGAATGTATAAAATGTGTATGATGATGCCATGTGGTTTAAGGATGCAGAAGGTAAGTGATCCTTGTATGCATGTATTGATGCATGAGATTCGAAGCATGGTTTAATGCTTGATTTATGACTTATCATGAATGCTTTGTAAAAACAGTGAGTTATGCATGAGGTATATGTTATATTGGCAAGTGATGTTGAATAAAGTGTTTTATAAATGAAATCGGATATAGTTAGCCGGCTATAGGATTGAGTGCACTATAAACAAGTCGCCTTGGATGTTGATGGGTTGTGATTGTATCAAATACTCCACCACGAGTGTCACAACGGTGGAGGGTCGCTCTCATGTGTGAGCCTTGAAATGCTGGTAGAGTGTATGAAGGGTGTGGGACAACCCTTTGGTAATCCGTGTATCCGATATATGTTTTTTAGGTTGTTGTTTATCACTTGTGAGCCAATATAATGAAATGAAATATTGTAGAAATGTGGTAATGCATAGTTTTGAAAGATTCATGTTTTGCTTTAAGCTTAGCATATAGATGTTATGCTTGGAAGGCTTGGAATTTGAGTAGCGATGGTTTAATTGCAGAAAATTTATGAATCATGTTGCATGATGGTGAATACAATGATTTTGATGATAAAGTACATGATTTGTCAAGAAAGGCATGACGAATTTGAAAAGAGTGAAAAATGGTTTTGTGCATTGATGATGTTTGTGGTTTTGAGAAATCCTCACTAAGCTTGTATGCTTATGCTCTCTCTTTGTTCATCAATGCAGACAAATAAGCTTATGGAGGCAGCATCTTCAAGGGAATCTTACCAAGACACTTGCTAAAAGTATGTTGTGTTTTGAACTAGTGTAATAAGGGCAATGGGGGTGTCCAATGCAATGAATGATATTGGTTTGTTAATTTATAGTTTTGTGCAAGTTTGGGACGCATATTTGGACTTGTAAATGGCCTTTGAGTTTTGGATTATGCTTGCATTTGGATTTTAGTCTTTTTGTGTTTTTAACTCTTAGGAAGCATGCCTCTAGTCTCATTGCTATTGAGAATGATGCTATGATGTTTCCTATGCCTCGTGTAAGTCGTCTTTGATGTATATTTAAGTTGCCAATATGTTAGGGCATGTGTCGGGATGGTTTCAAAGGGTAAAAACTGATTTCAAACTACTTTTTAGAACATTGCAGGCCCAGGTGTTTCAAAACACCCTTGCCTGTTTCAAAACGGAGGCCTGAAATGGCCTTGGTGTTTCGGAACAATGAGGCCTGTTTCGGAACATTTTACCTCTGTGAACCATCATACGAAACGTGTCTTGGGGAGTTTCAAAATGAACCTGCGTATCGAAACGACTAGTTGTGTTTCGAAACGGCCGTTCCGATACAGGGCATTCTATTCCGAAACATATGACCGTTGAACCTGTTTTGAATTGTTCTAAGTTTCTGTTTCTTATGTTTTGGTACCTGTTTACCTTGTATGCAATTGGAAGGGTTTTAAAGGTTGTTTTGAGCTGAGATTTCACCGTGAAGCATGTAAAGAGTCTAATTAAAGGTCGGTAATATGCATTTGCTAATAACCCTTATATTTTATCAAAATTACAAAATGGTCCCTAAACCTTAATCGGCTTTAATTAATAGGCGATCATGTGGGTGTTTTATCTGATGCTTGTGTACGTACACTTAGGAACCTAATTGCATTTAGACAAGATAAAGGTAAAAGAAAAAAGGTCATTTATTGAGGTAAACCTTCTCAGTTTCCTTTAATATTCCCCATGTAATCTGTTCGGTTCGGTCTATCGTCCAGGCCGGGTCGAGGGGGTTACATGCTTGCAACTCAATTACACTTCAACAATTAAGGAAAACAAGCACCAAATGACCAATTCTCAAATCCAAGCAATTACAACCACATAAAGGCCATTTACATACATGAATATTCATACCAAACTTGTACTAAACCAGAAGACATCAAGCAACCAACATTCATAGCATTGGACACCCCATTGCCTCTATTACTCTAGTCCATAACCAAACACACCTTCAATCAAAGTCTTTCACCGATCCCTTGCAAGTGCCGCCTCCAAAGCATAAATTGATTGCATTGATGGACAAAGAGAGCGTAAGCACTACATGCTTAGTGAGGAATGCTCAAAACCAAAAACACCATCAATGCAAAAAACCATTTTTCACTCTTTTCAAAACCATCACGCCTTCTTTGATAAACCATGCACTTTAACATTAAAATCAGCATGCTAAACTCCATGCAATATGAATCACGCATTTTCCAGCAGTTAAACCATTGCTACATAAACATCAAGCCTTCCAAGCATAAACACCGTTATGCTAAGCTTAAGGTAAAACATGCATTATTCATAATATGTATTATCAACATTTCCATAATGTCTCATTCCATTATATTGGCTTGCAAGTGATTAAAAACATTTCCATTTCTCAAAACGTATCGGATACACGAATTACCAAGGGTTGTCCCAAACCCTTCATACACTCTATCGGCATCTCAAGGCTCACACGGGAGCAACCCTCCACCATTGTGACACCCGTGGTGGAGTATTCGGTTCAATCACAACCCCCAACACCACTCATCGGTAGATTTATAGCCCATTAAAGAGAGACAAGACACACACAATGTTCGCACCCGAGAGCTACCCTCAACCGTTGCAACCTTAAACAATCCTCAATCGTTAGGGTACTTGGATGGAGTCTTCGGTACAATCACAACCCTTCAACATCCAAGGCGACTTGTTTATAGTGCACTCAATCTTATAGCCGGCTAACTATATCCGATTTCATTTATAAAACACTTTATACAACATCACTTGCCAATATAATCCACATTTCATACATACCTCACTGTTTTTACAAAGCATTTATAAAAATCCATATCACAAGCATTAAACCATGCTTCAAATCTCATGCATCAACACATGCATACAAGGATCACTTACATAGTGCATCCTTAAACCACATGGCATAATCAACCACGTCTCATATACTCAAAACATGCTTTAAAATAGTAGGTTAACACAATTAAAATGAGTGCATTCAAAGTCTCAAAATAGCACAACCCGAGAGAGAAATTCACTTTACTTACTTCCGAACATAGTAAAGCGTTTCAAGCTCTTACTAAGTTCCCAAAACCTCTTTTATGAAGTTTCAAAGCAGGAAATCTTAATTCCACTCACCGACTTGCGAAACCACACTCGTAGATGCACAAATCAAACATATGAAGCCTCTAAAATCACTTCGTTCGATTCCGAAACACTATCATCTATTTTCAACACATTAAAAACAGAGATTCAATGCATCATAATGCGTTCAAACACCAACACTCAAAAGAGAACCCGCAACCCTGCTTTAAAGCATCAATTTACCCAATCGATGCAACCAAAAACTCAATCAATTTATCTCTAAACTCAGCCCGGCCATCAACGAACACATCCAACACATTTTAACCATAAATCAACATCCAAAAACAACCTAAAACCATCCTTATACCTCCATCAACTCAGATTCCACATTACACCCCAAAACCCAACCAAAATACCTCAAAAATCAAGGATCTCAAGGATTTTGGGATTACTATGATTAAAACTCTATTTCAACATCATACACCTTTCAAAACCCACTTAGAAACCATCTCATACAAATCAAATCAACACAACTCTGAAAATCACATCAAATCCACTTTTCTACCAAGATTTCATCATTTTATCAAATTAATAACAAAACCTCAATCAAAAACATGAATAAAGAGTCAAATATCTTTGGAATTTCATTAAAGAACCTTGATTAGAGGGTTAGCATGAAATTTACCTTCAATCATTGCTTCTCTTCTAATTTGTCAAGTTTAGCTTTCAAGAATCTTGAAGAATTTGAGAGAAATTACAAAGATGAAGTTGGAAACCAAGAAAAGAAATGAAGGTGAAGAAAATCTGGAATTTGAGAGCTAATGGAGAGTATTTGGCTGAATTGAAAAGAAGAGAATGAAAATGATCGTCAAAATCTTTTAACCAAAATAACTACGTCTTTAATTAAATCAATTAAAACCAATTTAATATTTAATAAATCATTTAAAACACATGCCAAATTAGAGAAAAAAGCTTAATTGCCATTAAGCTCCTTAAAGATTCTAAGATCTTGACTCTTTTTGAAAAACATCCTTTTTCCACAACATTAAAACTTTACATTTTGGTCACTGCTCAAAATGTATACTTTCCAAAACTCGTTTCGTAAAATCAATTTAACAACCTCTTAAATTTGATTTTATAGTATTTTAGGAATTTTTATCAAATTTTTATCCCATCCTGAACCTTAATTTCCCTAAACCACCTCCTAACGATTGGAACAACAGTTTACCGGTTCCACCGGCCCAACCCGACTCACAAAACACCTAGGCTCAAAACTGGGGCGTTACATTGTCCGCCATCCATGGTACCCTTGCTTCGTTCGCATCGATTTGTGACGGAGGCTGATATTGCAGAGGTTTTTGCATTACAAAATGTTGGTATCAGAACATAAAAAATTATGAAATTCTTCATGCAACAGTCTGGTGGTCATCAAACTATTGGTTTTACTAAGAAAGACCTAGAAAATGCCCTTGACAAAATAAAAACTAATGAAGTTATTGATGGGGATGTGAATGTTGTACTAGGTTACCTCAACGCGAAGAAAGAGTTAGATCTCAGTTTGTTCATGCAAATCTCTGTCGATAATTCGGATTGTTTGCGTAATCTATTTTGGGCTAATTCAACTTCTAGAGCTGACTACGCCATATTCAGTGATGTTATTCCATTTGACACCACCTACAATGGCAATGCATACAGTCGACCTCTTATGCCCATCATTGGTTTAAATCACCATCATCAAACAATTGTGTTTGTTGTTGTTGTCCTTGCGGACAAGACCGTAGATAGGTTTGAGTGGGTCTTAAATAATTTTGCGGAAGCTATGCTGAAGAAGTCTCCACTTTTAGTTGTTACATATGCATATAGGGTAATGAAGAGGGTGATCAAAAATGTTTTTCCTGATGCTAAACATCGAATATGTTCTTGGCATCTAGCTCGCAATGCACAAGCAAATATTAGGGATCAAAATTTTACATAGGAATTTAGCAGATGCATGAATGCTTGGTGGATACCTGAGGAAGTTGATGAATAATGGGTGAGAACTATTGAGAAGTTTAATTTGGAAAATCATCAATGGGTGTCGAAGAAGAGAAACACCCAACACTTATGGGCACAAGCTTATATGCCAGGTCATTTTTTTGCAAAAATGCAGTCAACCCAAAAGTGCGTGTAGAGCATTTGGGTATACTCTTTTTATGAGCGCAAGTGCACACTCTTTTCAAGTTATAGTATATAAGATATCTTCTGCACAGGGATTGGACAACTTGGTTCGAATTATTATTCTTGCACAAGAAAAAGTAAATTGCACAAGTAAGGTGATTGTTTGAGATGAAAAGTAAAATAAAACACAAGTAATAGAAGAAGTACTCAAATTTATAGAGAGGGCATGGTTATGCTGCTGCTTAGTGTGAAACTGCGTTGAAAAGGTCAAGTCATTTTGCGCTGCCACGATATGCTGCCTCAACGGGTAATGGCAGATTGAGGCTGTGGCCCTTTCCCTGCCGCAACAGATCTCTACTCTTGCAACTTTTGCTGTCTCGGCAGGTGGAATGGAGAGAAGTCCTGGCGGCAAGTCTAGAAGATACTCCAAGTTCGGCCTTTAGTACCTAAAACCAAGAATACACTAAAACAATATATCTTCTTCACCAAATAAAAGATATTCTATAAAATTAAGGTAAAGCAAATAAATACTGTAAAATGCAATGCATGATCCTAATTATGCCTAAGATGTGCTTAAAACAACAATAATATGAGATGGAATATGCATGAAATATACAACTTGTGGACACTTTACACACCCCCAAACTCGAACTATTGTTTGTCCTCAAGTAATGCTACCTAACATACTTGCTCTAATAATAAATAAAAAGAAAAACATGTTTTCAACTTGATTTCATACCTCAAGGCCATGGCACCTATATTAAATTAGTGAAGGGAATTTAGCACCACAATAACTCAGAATTAATTTCTAATGCCAGTGTAGTGTGTTCAAGACTGTATACAGGCTGAATATGTATAATAAATAAATAAACAAAGATGTTGTTATGATTTAAGGTTGTTGCCAAGGTAGCACAGTGAAGCATAATATTCTAATCATGGCAATGAGGGCTTCAGCTTATCACAACTACTCTTCTAGGTCTGAAGTTAAAATAGGAGCAAACTACAAAACCCCGAACCCTTGGAGTAGAGTCATCCCGTGAAGACTTTCATTCACTCATGATAATTTGCCCGTCACTTCAAAACTTTCAGATTCATGGACTTTGATAGCAGCAGAGTGTCCTCGCACATGATTCTTCCTAGAGCCTGTTGCGGGCACCTCTAGGGTAAAACAACAATGTTCTTTGTTTTCACTTTTGCTGCCATGGTAGTGCTGTATTTTTTGTTTCTTTTGTCTGCCTCGACGACTACCTGCAACAATTGTTAGAACTTTGCAAAGAATTCTAAAAACAAGAAGGCATTGTTCATAAGATATTATAACAAATTCAGCAAGTAACAATAGTGTTTTGATAGTTTTGGAAAAAAGAAAAAAATTCTAAGTCATTTTTCATGCTTTTCCCATGATTAAGTTCAATTTTAATTTGGTGCGAAAATAAACTAATCGGTGATCCTATCATAGGCACAAGTTATAACAAATTTTTCATTTTTGATTATTACTAAGGCAAGTACAATGCACCCTATATGCAACTAAGTATGCCTAGAAAAAAGATGCGAGAGCTATCCCCCATAATCTCGAGATGGGCATTGCATTCAATGCATAATACATGAAAAATAAATAAAAGAAAAATAAAGGCAAGAAAAGGGGAAGAAGACTTAGGTTGCTGTCATTGGCAGGTTACGACATCAGGCTTGACATTGCTGCCCTGTATAATAAAGAAAAATAAAGGCAAGAAAATTGTGAGACTGGAATAAATAATAAAGAAAATGAAAACAAATAAAACCTAGTCCTAAAAACTACTCATACTAAAGTGGTAAAGATATGAAAAGATAAGGTTATGTCACAGTGAGGTGGGCATCCCCCAATGTGAATACTTCCTGTTCTTTTAGGGCAGAGTCTCATGTATAGTGCTTTAATCGATGCCCGTTAACTTTGAAAATTGTCCCTCCTTTTACTGGTTTTATTGTCACGACACCATGCGAGAAGACTTGGACTACTTCGAACGGTCCTGACCATCATGATTTAACTTCCCAGGAAACAGCCTAAGGCGAGAATTGAACAGCATCACGTGCTGCCCGAGCAGGAACTGCCACTGCTGAATCTTACTGTCGTGCCATTTTTTTTACTTTTTCCTTGTACAGCTTTGCGTTCTCGTATGCCTCCCTCCTGAATTCCTCCATTTCTGTCAGATTCAGTAATCTCTTTTTGCCAGCATGTTTCCAGTCCAAGTTTATTGCCTTGACTGCCCAATACACCTTGTGTTCTATTTCGACAGGGAGGTGGCAGGCCTTTCCGTATACTAGACGATATGGGGACATCCCGAGTGGTGTTTTATATGATGTCCGATATGCCCAAAGAGCATCGTCTAATTTCAATGACCAATCTTTCCTACTCGGGTTTACAAATTTCTCCAAGATGGTCTTGACTTCCCTGTTTGAATTTTTTGCCTGCCCATTTGTTTGTGGATGATAGGCCGCGACAATCTTGTGCTTGACACCAACTTTTTGGAGTGCTTTGGCAATCAGTTTGTTATCGAAATGGATGCCCTCGTAACTAATGATTGCTCTTGGAATTCTGAACCTCGTAAATATGTTCTTTCGTAAGAACCTTTGGACGATCTTTGCATCATTGTAAAGGGTCGCAATGGCTTCTACACACTTGGAAACATAGTCAACTGCTAGAAGGATGTACATATTACCACACGAAGATGGGAATGGTCTCATAAAATCTATCCTCCAAACATCGAATAACTCGACCTCCAAGATTGTTTGTAGGGGCATTTCATTCCTTCTCGATATATTTCCTGTTCTTTGGCAGCTGTCACACTGTTTGTAGAATGATTTGGCGTCTTAATGCAGTGTCGACCAAAAGAAACCTGATTGCAGCACTTTTGTTGTCGTGCGCTGCCCTAAAAAATGGCCTCCATATGGTGCTACGTGACACTGTGAGAGTATGACTTGCTGTTCATCCTCTTGGACACACCGTCTGATAACCTCGTCTGCACAGTTTTTACACAAGAAAGGCTCGTCCCAAAAATAATGCTTAGCATCATGTTGGAATCGTTTCTTTTCATGAAAGTTAAGTTCATAGGGCAAAACATCATATACTAAATAATTCACAATATATGCGTACCTGGGTGTGTCTGTCGATGTTGTTGCCGCGACTTCTTCGTGGGCGGCAAGTGAGATGCCTTCATATTCCAGGGTGGCTACCAGAGCAGAGGCTAGTAGCAACTGTTCATCAGGCAATGCATCCTGAATTTCATTGTTGGTGGTTTTCTCTTTTCCATTCTCAAGCCAAGAGAGATGATCTGCCACTTGATTTTTTGCGCCCTTCCTGTCTCGAATCTCTACGTCAAACTCTTGCAGGAGCATGATCCAACGGATCAGGCATCGCTTTGTATCCTTCTTTGCAAACAGGTACCTTAAGGCATAATGATCTGTGTGGACTATCACCTTTGTGCCAATCAGGTAGGGGCAAAACTTATCGAAGGCGAACACTACTGCTAGAAACTCTTTCTCTGTAGTGGTGTAGTTGGTTTGGGCAGGATTTAATGTTTTGCTAGTGTAGTAGATTACATGAAAGATTTTATCTCTGTGCTATCCTAGGGCTACGCCGACGGTTGTATCACTAGCATCACACATGAGCTCAAAAGGTTGACTTTAATCAGGGGAACAACCACATGTGCTGTCACTAGCTTTTCCTTTAAGATTTTGAATGCGTCCTGGCATGCCTCATTGAAGTTGAAAGGTTTGTCCTGTTCCAGCAAAGTACACATCAGTTTAGAGATTTTAGAAAAATTCTCAATAAATCTGCGATAAAAAGTTATGTGCCATAGGAAACTCCGAATGCCCTTGACAGCGGTCGATGGCGGAAAGTTGGCAATAACTTCAATCTTGGCTTTGTCTACCTCTATTCCTTGTGCAGAAATTTTATGCCCCGGGACATGCCTTCATCGACCATAAAGTGGCATTTTTCCCAATTAAGTACCAGGTATGTTTCCTCGCATTTGGTGAGTACTTTTTCAAGGTTTCTGAGGCAACTATCGAAGCTGCTTCCGAAGACAAAGAAGTCATCCATTAAGATTTCCATGAAATCTTCTATCATGTCGAAGAAGATAGCCATCATGCAATGCTGGAATGTGGCAGGGGCGTTGCACAAACTGAATGGCATTCTTCGAAAAGCATAAATGCTATATGGGCAGGTGAAGGTTGTTTTGGCCTGGTCCTCCAGTGCGATGGCGATTTGGTTATAACCTGAATATCCATCTAAAAAGCAATAGAAGGGTTTTCCCGCAAGGCGGTTAAGCATTTGAATAATAAAAGGTAAAGGAAAGTGATCTTTTTTTGTTCCTTTATTTTACTTGCAGTAATCTATGCATATTCGCCAACAAGTTACTGTTCTGGTTGGTATTAATTCATTATTGTCATTGCTTACCACAATTATGCCACCTTTCTTTGACACACATTGTACTGAGCTTACCCATTCGCTGTCCGAGATAGGATATATGATACCAACGTCTAACCACTTGATGATCTCTTTTTTGACAACTTCTCTCATGGCCTCATTTAATCTCCTATGGGCATCTATAGTTGGCTTTTGGTCTTGCTCAAGCTTTATTTTGTGCATGCAAATGGCTGGGCTTATTCCCTTTATATCTGCTATGGTCCAACCTATTGCCTTCTTATGCTGCTCCAACAGTGCTGTCAATTGTTGTTCCTGTTTAGGCTGTAACTTGGAAGAAATTATTATTGGTAGTGTATCATTAGGTCTTAGGAAAACATACTTAATTTGTGCAGGTAAGGCTTTTATCTCAAGAGTGGGAAGTTGTTCGGTTGATGGTTTGAACATTTTGCCCCCTTTTCTGTGTAATTAAGTGGTTCAAAGTACTTACCTGGCCTATTTGCTATCCAGTATGCTTCTTCCTATTCTTCCAATTCCTGCTCTGTCCACTCATTGCGTTGTTCATCTTCTGGCCAAGTATCTAAATGGCTGCCGAGGCAGCTGCCGAAGTTGCTGCCTGGACAGTCTTACCGTAGGCAGGGTCTGTTGACTTTAAAGTTAAACTCTGAGAAGGCTTCCATTAGCTGGTATTCTTCCGGATCATTAGCTTGTCTCATGGACTGGAAGACGTTCAATTTTATTTGTTGATTGTCTACACTCATCGTAATTTCACCTTTTTCCACATCAACTAGTGTTCTGCCAGTAGCAAGGAATGGTCACCCCAGGATTATTGGTGCCTTTTCATTTGCTTCACAGTCTAGTACTAGAAAATCGGCAGGGAAAATAAATTTGTCCACCTTTACCCGGATATCCTTAAATTTTCCTTTCGGTTGTACGTATGTTCTATCAGCCAGTTGGAGCAATACTGTTGTTGGGCAGATGTCTCCTATTCCTAGTTTCTGGAAAACAGACTTGGGCATTAAGTTGATGCTCGCCCTTAAGTCACATAGTGCTCGTACGGAGTGGTTGCTTCCTATTTTGCAGGGGATTATGAAGCTGCCCGAATCTTTTTGTTTCGGTGGCGCCTTATTGTGCAGCATGGCCATGCATCCTTCCGTCACTGCCACTGTTTCAAATTCCTCGATCCTTGTTCTCTTGGATACCATATCTTTTAAGAACTTGGCATAGTTGGACATTTGTTCAATCAACTCTATCAGTGGAAGATTGATTTTGACTTGCTTTAGAACATCCAAGAACTATTCATATTGCATCTCCTATTTCTGTTTCTTCACTATTTGTGGAAATGGTGGTGGAGGTACAAGGTTGACAGTTTTTGCTTTGATGGGCACCCTATCCTGGGAAGAGGTGACTGTTTCAGAATATGACCGTTCATTCCTGGTGTTATCTGCCAGTTCCTGTTCTGAATCCTTGTTGCTTTCGTCTGGTGCTGCCGCGGTAGGTTGTCCGACGGCTTGAACTTGTTCGACACACTATAAATAGGCACCTTAGGTTCATTTGTAAGGACGTTATTTGGAGAATATAAACCTTTGAAAAATTGCTTTCATCTTGTTCTTGAGAGAACTCTATCGGCTTCAAGTTGTACTTGTAGTCTTCTATCCATTTCATTTTACTATAGCGTTGGTTCCAAGCTCTCTTATAGCTTGTGGGTCACGTTCCACACACCTCCACCTCGACTCCATCAAAGTATATTGTTGGTTCCTAGCACGTTATAGCTAGCAAGTCACAATTCTCTATCCTTGTAACCATACAAATCCACGCCGCCTTTAGCATCTCCCATCACTCCTTCTTTCATTTACACCTTTCCATGATTATCATCCTCCATCCTTAGCCACCAAACTATCCAAATTACCTATCCAATTCCTTTTTTCATTAATTTTTATTATATTGTTATTCATCTCACATGTATGTTTTATGATATCTTAGAGTTCAAAGCGTAGCAACGAATATTTCTTACTAGAGTCACGATCGGGCACATCTATATGACTTGGGTCACATTACCAGGTTCATATCATGTTGAGTGCTGCCGCCGCTGACCTTGCTGCCCAAGACAACAAACTAAGGAGTTGGAGAACCGGAGTGCGATTTGTAGAGCAGAAAACCCTGATTCTATCGATGATGTTCACTCAATTTCCAACGTCTACAGCAACGAGTAGAGCCGTCGTAGCAAAATCTCGTGATTGCTTGGAGGATAAGGCAACGTGATAAAGTCCACATTCAACTCAAAGAAGTCAGAGTTTAAAGTCACAATTATTGTGGAAAGCTACTTTAAAGAATTTTATTCAAGAAGGACTAGATCTAGCTAATGCCTATAAATACTCATTGTAATTCTAATTCAAAACATCTTAGGTTTTCTTTAGGCATAGCTTAGGGTTTCTTGCCGTCGACATGTTCTAAATTTCTCTTGGGTTTGGGGTTATGTTGTAATTAGTTGTGAGAATGGTTGTTTAAGTTTTAAAATTGTTTTGCAATAAAATACTCTAAGTTTTCTTAATTCATGTGTTGGGTTACATCGGCACGCCCCGTGGCGCAGCGGAAAAATTAATCCGACGTAATCCAGCCAGGATCCATGTACAGGAACGAATCCGGGGCGGAAAGATGAAGAGTTGCCTTTTAAAACTCTGAAACTGGAAAACCGATGGTATGTCGGAATAACCACGTCAGGTAAAACTGGAATCGTCACAGGTTCACAACGACCTCTACGGAGTCCACCCAAACAAAACGAACAAAGTTTCTGCCTCCCTAACACTTAGGGATAAATTTCGACAGGTTTGAACACCTTCCAGGGAGAAGTCGAAATCCATCCAGGGATTCTTGAGGGAGTCTGAAATTTACCAGGGGTTCTACCGGGACTTGGATTCGAACTAGGAAATCGCCAAGAATTTGCCAGGGGGCAAGAGGAACACCAAAAAAATATCGAACAGCTTCTCAGAAGAAATCTGGGACTTGTCGAAAATTCTAGAGGGGAATTCCCATGGATATGTCGAAATTTGTAAGGAGGAATATGAATGATTTGGTTGCTAGCCCTTGTCCCTTTAAATAGTGTTCAGAGACTTAATTCTAGTTGAATTCCTTAAATCCAAGTTCAACCAAAATTCATAGAATCTAATTTTACTTGAAATTGGTTTATATTAAATATACATTATATTTAATAATATTAAATGAAATATATATATATATATATATATTTAATTATGTAGAATCGTATTCTACATAAAACATGGATTTAAATATACATTATATTTAATCCAAATATATATATTTTTATTATATAGAATCTCATTCTATCTTTACTTGGATTTAAATATATTTAAATATATATTTTTAATTATGTGGAATCTAATTCTACATAAACTTGGAATTAAATATACATTATATAAATTCCAATTATATATATTTAAATTTCTAGAATCTTGTTCTATAATATTTAAGTCTCTAAATATTTTCCATACTTTAAATAATATTTGATAAATATAATATTTATTCCCATATGAGGGAGTTGCCGATTTCCCCTATCCCATAGGGGATTTTCGGCAACCTCCCTAAAATAGGGAGTACGATTTCCAATTTTTGTTTGTTTCATTCGAAGGGTGTGACCCTTGTAGGTTCATGCAACATTATCAGCAAAACTAGAACTATTCTAATTTTACAAACAATGAGTGGAATCTAGCAATACATCATTGCTACCTAAGTTGCATGAAGTCATGGTTTGACTTTCCTAATTCCTTAATAAACTTTCGTTATGTATTTTATCCTTTTGTCCTTTATATCTTAGATGAACACAAGTCATGGGTTAGTCACACTTGCGTTGTCCATCTAGTGTTTCTTGATGTCTTGAGTAGATTATTATAAACGAATCTCTATGATATCTCATATCATAATATTCGAGCATGGCCATGCATTTTCTAATCTCACTCAATCAAGTGGCCGAAGATATTTCTCCCATTATGTAGGAGGGACAAATCCTTTCTTGATCAATCATATTTCACTACATAGGTCATCATGTATCCAATCATCAGTCTTTATAATGTAGTCAGTTACGACACACATTTGACTATGTCAAAATACGCAAATCTTTATGTTAAAATCATGTTGGTCTCAAGTCTGAGGATCATACATATGTCTAACAAATACTTACGTGTTGATTTTGACATCTCTATGTCAATTACAACACTTGTTATCAATCAACCACATATTAGTCTTTATATATTATCACTGACCATACCCGTAATAATATTCGACTAAGGATTCTATTTAACAATAATCATATTATTGTATGGACATTATTATCCAATGGTTAGTTTGATGCACAAAAACATACCAAATGATAATAACGGTAATGGCATTACTTGAAAAATCTTGTAAAATAGTATGTCTATTCAATCATCATATGATTGGTCTTTAGGCATACTCCAACAATCTCCCACTAGCACTAAGGCCAATCATTCTTGTATCTAATACGATATGGCTTAATGTAACTGACATGCTTATGCTGTGTCAAAAGCTTTGTCAGGGAATTGATAAAGTTATCAACTTTGTGCGTATGTTGCATACTCTCACATATCCAATATGTAAGCACTTTAGAATATGTTTGGATTTATTGATGAGATCTTGGTTTTATTTCCTTACGTAAAGGTTCCATCATAACAGAGTTATGTAGCATCTAATATGCTGGGAACAACCCTTAGTTCAGAAGTGAACCCTTTAGATCCAAACATCTTTCTTTATTGCTATGTCGACTGTAATACATTCAGCCTATGTTGTAGAGTTAGATATTGTCACATGTTGCTAACTCGCAACATCTTTTATTAATGCAAAAATGATTCCGATCTTTAGTTCCTTTTGATGAGTATGTCATCTACATACAATACTTAGGAAAGTAACAATGCTCCCACTAGCTCTTTTAAAAACAAGATTCCCCTTTGTTTCTAGATAAACCAAACCTTTTGATTGTATCTTCTGAAACGAATATCCCAACTTTGAGGAGCTTGCCTTAGTCTACGGATAGACCTTTGTAGCTTACATACCTTCCAAGTGTTTTACTGGAGTGACAAAACCTTTTGGATGTGTCATGTACACAACTGTTTCAAGTTTTTACTTAGGAAAGTGGTTTTGACATTCCTTTATTTGATTCCATAATCATCGTATGTAACTACTTGCAAGTGAGATTAAGATGCATTAAACATAGCTACAAGGAAGATGCTTTATCATAGCCTATACTATGAAGTTTGTCGAATACTTTTAGCGATGAATCATCCTTTGTATGTGTTATAATCTATGTCGGTTTTTCCTTTTTGAAAAACTCATCCATACCTCTTAGGTTTAACCCTTTTAGGTAACAAAAGTCTATACTTGGTTTTAGACATGGATACCATCTCATATCTCATGGCTCTTAGCCATTTCTCAAATTTTTGGGCTCACCATTGCTTTATGATAAGACCTAGTCTTTATCTTGATCCGAAAAGAAGAGTGTTTCCACGTACGGATAGTGAGAAATCCATATTTCTCAAGTAGATGGTATTCTCTTAAGGATCAACACAATGGTTGTGTTTTGTTCCAATGTTCCTTGATCATTTGTGGAACATTCTCAATCTTTGGTTCATAAATTTGTTGTCTAAAGTTTCTTCACATTCCAAATTCCTTTTTTTTCTTTTGTGAGAGGTAATCTCTTTCGAGAGAAACTCTCGTTTGAGCAACAAACATTTTGTTCTCGTTGAAAAATGAAATCCCTTAGTGATAAGTATTCTCTTTTGAGATAAACTATCGTTTGAGCAACAAATATTTTGTTATCGTTAAAGTTGAAGAAATAATATCCCTTTGTGAGAATTAATCTCTTTCAAGATAAACTCTCGTTTGAGAAACAAACGCTTTGTTCTCGTTAGGATAAACAACAAATGGAGTTTTTAAAGTTCGAACTTTGTAAACATTTTAACATGTAAGTAACCTTAAAACTTCAAAGGTATTCTATAACAATTCTTAGTCCATATCTTATATGACGTTTCGGGGGGAAAAACACGATTAAGTATGAGAGTTGTTTTTCTAGTGTGTAAAGAAGTCGAAAATGACTTGTTCTGAATCAAAACATGTCTAACATATTTGATTCTCTTTGAAAGACTTTCCATTCCACTTGTGGGATTTAATTATGGGACAATCCCATATTCTTTGAAAGTTCATCAAACTTTAAATATTCTTGAATTTGATCTCATCAAATTACCTTAATACTTTTTATGAGTTTGAGAATAGTCATTTGTTTTATTTATCTTATAAATATTATTGATTTGATTAGTTTAAAGATCATTGATTCGTTGTGCCATAAGAGATTAAAAGAATAACATTTATTTAAATAATCTCAAAATTAAAATATCTTGTCCTTACAAGATAACTAAAACTTAGACACAAAATAATAATCTTAAAAACTAAAACAAAACTATTTAAGTAAAAACACATGTCCTAATGGATGATGTAGCAACTCTTGCTTTATTTCCATTCGCAGGTCCATGTCTATTCTGATGCCTTCTCATTAGAAGCCTCTGAGGTTGATGCCTCACTCGTTTTTGCTTTCTTGACTTCTTGTAAGTGTGTGGGGCAGTTTCTCTTCAAATGTCCGGTCTTGCCGCAATGGAAACATTTTCCATCCTTCTTGATTCTCTTCCAACTTTGCTGCTGATTTACCTTTCTTCTTGCCCTTGCGAACCATCAGAACATGTTTAGATCCTACCTTCTTTAGGTTGATTTCAGCAGTTCTCAACATACCGAACAACTGTGGCAGCGTCTTGTTAATTTCATTCATATTGAAATTAAGGACGAACTGATTGAAAATATCCGGAAACGATTGCAGGATGACATCAATAGCTAATTCATCTTTCAGTGGAAAGCCGAGCTTCTCCAACATTTGGATGTAGCCCATCATTTTGATGACGTGAGCTTCTACAGGAGATCCCTCACTCATCTTTCATTGAAACAGAGCTTTAGAGGTCTCGTACCTCTCTTGACGAGCTTGGCCTTCATAAATCTCCTTGAGATTTTGAATCATATCATAAGCTACCATGTTCTCATATTGCTTCTGAAGCTCAGGGGTTATGGAGGCAAGCATAAGACAACCGACATCCAACATGTCGTACATGTGTTTCTTAAACTTGTCTTTGTCATCTCTGGAAGCAGTGGCAACCGGTTCATCAAGAACAAGTTCTTCAATGACATATTCCTTCTTTTCCTGTTTGAGAACAATTCTCAAATTGCGGAACCAGTCAAGGTAGTTTATGCCATTGAGCTTATCCTTCTCAAGGATAGATCGCAGATATAGAGTATTATTTTCCATTAATTCTACAACAAAGAAAATATGCTACATAAGTTTTACTAAATTTTAAAATTTATAGATAGGTCTTTACTATAAATTTACTCCCACTATTTTCTTCAAAATTAAAAATCCTCTAGTTTTAATTTCGGGAAAACGTTTCGATAGGTTTTCTAATGAGTGAGGATCCGTATTTCACCATTCCTAAATCAGCTTTGGCCAGTCTTTTAGGAAATGGTTATTTAGGTAAGTAACACCTTACTAATTACATCTCATGTAATTCTTCATCTTTTGGCGAACAACTCTTGTTCTTTAAATCATCTTATGATTAACCAAAACTTTTAACCACTAGGTTTTCTAATCCTATTAGAACAACCCAGCTAAGTCAATACCAATATCTCAACCAGCGAATATCACTAGCTTATTCTTCACGTTTAACTAAGATAGATAAATGTGACATTGCTTTGGCAAAGCTCACATTATATCGATCGAAGCTTTAACGAGGGTAAATATTGGATGGTTAAAACAGACTTAGAATTATAGTGAGGGATTTACTTAATTATCTCATCATTTTAACATTGATCCTATCAATAGAACTATGTTTAATCATGCTTATAAAACATCCATTGCATCACATGCAAGGTAAATATAAGCGGTAAATAAATATGCAATGATTATAGCTCTTCTTAACCTAAGGCGACCCGTCCCAAGCCAATGGGAGGACCATTCTACTGAAGATAGAATCTACTTCTAAAATGCCTGGTTCACCAGGGAAGGCCCACCACGCTGCTATGTTGGTCCTTGCTTTATCTCTATGAGTATTTACAATTTTCAGAAACTCGCGTTACATGAGAGGGAGTGAGATGAGAAGAGAAGTACAATAGAAGATAGAGAAAGGCACGACACGCAGGCTGTATTTATAAAAACCAAAACTATAAAGGTTATGGGCTATAACCATGCAAAACAAACACCGTGCAATTTAACATGCATTTCAAACATCGTGCGAACAAAGTAACGACTTGTTTACGGAGTTTTAAACTGATTATCCCTATGTTGCGGTTAATGGGCCAAAGAAGGATCACGAGGTTTCATAAACCATTTGCATTAACGAACAAATGCACCAGGTAGGTCAACATGAAAGAGAGGTGGCGCACTAGGCACACTTAAGTACCAGGTCTTTGATGATGCCAATCCTAGACATGCATTTTTCATAACGTCTAACCATAACTCTTATGGATTCACCGTGAAAGATAGTTTGATAACTTTTATCAAATTAGAAACTCTTTCAGAGATTTCATAAAAATATGAAACTACGAACAACTACTTGTTCTCTAGACTAACTATTAGTATTAACATGTTAACATTTAACATTGAAGCAACCTAACATAGTTATGATTAACTCTTAATCATTCACTGATAATCGAAATAAGTCATTATTAGGTGTGATACGATAAACGATAAATATCTAAATCGAATCAAACAGCATGCATCTCATACATAAACATCACCAAAGAATTTAAGTCTGAATTCGTATGATACAAGTGGCTCTGATACCACTGTTGGGATACGTCGGCACGCCCCGTGGCACAGCGGAAAAATTAATCCGATGTAATCCAGCCAGGATCCATTTACAGGAACAAATCTGGGGTGAAAAGATGAAGAGTTACCTTTTAAAACTCTAAAACTGGAAAACCGACGGTATGTCGGAATAACCACGTCAAGTAAAACCGGAATCGTCACAGGTTCATAACGACCTCTACGAAGTCCACCTGAACAAAATAAACAAAGTTTCCGCCTCCCTAACACTTAGGGATAAATTTCGACAAGTTTGAACACCTTCCATGGAGAAGTCGAAATCCATCCAGAGATTCCTAAGGGAGTCTGAAATCGACCAGGGGTTCTACCGGGACTTGGATTCGAACTAGGAAATCGCCAGGAATTTTCCAAGGGGATAGAGGAACACCAGAAAAATATCAAACAGCTTCTCAGAAGAAATTTGGGACTTGTCGAAAATTCCAGAGGGGAATTCCCAGGGATATGTCGAAATTTGCAAGGAGGAATAGGGATGATTTGGTTGCTAGCCCTTGTCCCTTTAAATAGTATTCAGAGACTTAATTCTAGTTGAATTCCTTAAATCCAAGTTCAACCGAAATTCATAGAATCTAATTCTACTTGAAATTGGTTTATATTAAATATACATTATATTTAATAAATATAAATGAAATATATATATTTAATTATGTAGAATCTTATTCTATCTTTACTTGGATTTAAATATATTTAAATATATATTTTTAATTATGTAGAATCTAATTCTACATAAACTTGGAATTAAATATACATTATATAAATTCCAAATATATATTTAAATTTCTAGAATCTCATTTTATAATATTTAAGTCTCTAAATATTTTCCATACTCTAAATAATATTTGATAAATACAATATTTATCCAATATTATTCCCATTTAAGGGAGTTGCCGATTTCCCCAATCCTATAGGGGTTTTCGGCAACCTCCCTAAAATAGGGAGTACGGTTTCCAATTTTTGTTCGTTTCATTCGAAGGGTGTGACCCTTGTAGGTTCATGCAACGTTTGCAGCAAATTTAGAACTGTTCTAATTTTACAAACAATAAGTGGCATCTAGCAATACATCATTGCTACCTAAGTTGCATGAAGTCATGGTTTGACTTTCCTAATTCCTTAATAAACTTTTTTTATGTATTTTATCCTTTTGTCCTTTATATCTTAGATGAACACAATTCATGGGTTAGTCACACTTGCATTATCCATCTAGTGTTTCTTGATGTCTTCAGTAGATTATTATAAACGAATATCTATGATATCTCATATCATAATATTCGAGCATGGCCATGCATTTTCTAATCTCACTCAATCAAGTGACCGAAGATATTTCTCCTATTATGTAGGAGGGACAAATCCTTTCTTGATCAACCATATTTCACTACATAGGTCATCACGTATCCAATCATCAGTCTTTATAATGTAGTCAGTTACGAGACACGTTTGACTATGTCAAAATACGTAAATCTTTATGTTAAAATCATGTTGATCTCAAGTTTGAGGATCATACATATGTTTATCATGAGCAATGTTGTGACTGTCACATACTTACCCAAGAAACATGCTCATAGCGGGCCAATCCAGTATGTTGTTCTCTAACAAATACTTATGTGTTGATTTTGACATCTCTATGTCAATTACAACACTTGTTATCAATCAACCACATATTAGTCTTTATATATTATCAATGTCCATACATGTAATAATATTCGACTAAGGATTCTATTTAACAATAATCGTATTATTGTATGGACATTATTATGCAATGGTTAGTTTGATGCACAGAAACATACCAAATGATAATAACGGCAACACCATTACTTAATAAATCTAGTAAAATAGTATGTCTATTCAATCATCATATGATTGGTCTTTGGGCATACTCCAACATCTTGTACTTCTCTTCTTCAATTAGTTCCAAAAGTCCAGTTGAAGAAATCCATTTGTCGAGCACGAGAGTGTCAAACTCACGAAAGAATTAAGTACGGTCTCATCATGACGAGGTGTTGACTAATTTGGCTTAGACATAAGTTATAATTTTAGCGGCTAAAAGGAGCAACAAAACGTCGACTGTCTGTGTTAGATTTACGCCGAGATTTCTAGGTATTGCCTACATCACGTATTGACAGAATCCTTACCTAGACATAGGAAGGATCAGTTCATAATTGCTTCGCCGAACTTGGAGTATCTGTCAGACTTGCCGCCAGGACTTCTCTCCATCTCACCGTCCAAGACAATGAAAGTTGCAAGAGTAGAGTTCTGTTGTGGCAGTGAAAGTTGCCGCAACCTCAATCTGCCATTACCCGCCAAGGCAGCAAATCACGGCAGCGCAAAACAACTTGGCCTATTCAATGTAGTTTCACACTAAGCAGCAGCATAACCCTGGCTTCTCTATCAATATGATCACTTCCTTAACTACTTGTGTTTTATTTTACTTTTCTTGTAACACCCCAATTTTGGGCTTAGAAGTTTAGGGTCTGAACCAGACCGGTCTGATTTTTAGTTCGAATATAAAAGGTGGTTTTAGGGAAAGCCTAGTTCGGGAGGCTTTAAAAATATGGAAAAATATCTAAAAATCCTCTTTTAATATATATAAGAGAGTGGTGAAATAAATTTTACAAAATAAGGTTTGGAAGTGCAACATTTCGAAATAGTGACTAAAATGCGATTTTTGAAAAGTTCAGTGGTGACTGTTTTGTAAGGATAGAAACTTTGAACCTTTAAGGAGCTAATTTACCCAAGAATGATTTCTCCAGATTTTTCTTAGATTTTAATGATTTAATTAATGTTTAATTAATTAAATGGAGAGTGGAAAACCATATTTTAGATTTTTATAACTAACTTTTCTTAAAACTTTCTCATCTCATTTTCTCTCAAAATTCCCTCAGCCAAACACATTTCTACAGCAACATTTCTATTGATTTTCACATCAATTGATGAGGTTTCAATCATCAATTGATTTCTAATCATTTCTACATCAAATCCTATTGTTTTGCTTATTGGATTTTAAAGGAAATTGTCTCTAATCAAGGAGAAATCTACATTTAGAGGTAAGGATGTTCTTCTCCTCTAAATACTCAGTTCTTTACTGAAATTCCCAAGTTATCAATCCTTAATTGAGGTTTATAAAAGGTTTTAATGATATGAACTTGATTTTGGCTTAAAACTCAAGATGTGAGAGAAATCTTGAAGAAATTCGTGGTGATTGTTTGGGCTCTGTTTTGAGATGATTTTTAAATGTATTTTGGATGTTTAATGATGTGTAATTGAGGTTTGATCAATGTAATCCCGAATAGGTTGAATTTCCTAAGTTTTTGCTTATGAAAATGGTGGTTTTTGGGGTGATCTTGGTATTCTGTTATAGCTGGAGGTATAAGGACGAGTTGAGGTTCATTTTGGATGTTAATTGATGTTTAGGAATGGTTAGAAGTGATAGATCTTGGCTGGGTTATGTTGTGGAGGAGTTTGGAAGTGATTTCGGTTGTGTTTGGTAGCCGAAATGTTAGATTTGGTTAGAGCAACGAGTTTAGGTGTGATGGCTAAAGATTTTAATGTATGATGATGCATTAATCCTCTGCTTTGATGTGTTTAAAACAGGGGAGGCATCTTCGGATACTTGTGGTGTTGATCCGGAGGCTTGATCAGCGTTTCGGCAAGCTTGCGAAACAAAATTGGTGAGTGAAGTTGGGTTTTCAGCTTTGAAACCAATGTTTGAAGGTTTTGGGAGCTTAGTTTAAGTCTAATCAACTTAACTAAGCTCAAGAGTAAGTTTTCGGAAAAACTCTCTTGTGTGAGCCATGGTGTGGTTCGATGCATTTGTTGATAAATTGCATGTTTAAATTCTGTTTTGAAAGCATGTTTTAGCATGGTTAATGCTGGTTTTGAAAGCCATATGTTGAAGGATGCTCAAGGTAAGAGATCCTTGGTTTGATATGTTGAAAATGTGGATTTGATGCATAGTGATGCATGTTGTTTAATGGCTTTGATTAAATGCTTTAAAACAGTGGATTATTGATGATAAATGATGTGTATTGGCAAGTGATGTGTTGATTTTAAAGTACTTGAATCAGATATAGTTAGCCGGCTATAGGATTGGGTGCACCGTAAACTCCATCCAAGTACACTAACGAGATGGTTAAGATCACAATGGTGGTTAAAAGTCCATGTGTGGATCTTGTGTTGAGTGTCCCGTGTTCTCGTTAGTGATGTTATACAACTACCGATGAGTGATGTTGAGGGGTTGTGATTGTACCGTTAAACTCCATCACAGGTGTTGAGGGGTTGTGATTGTACCGGTAAACGCCACCTTGTGTGTTAGGTAGTGTGTATGAAGCATATGGGACAACGCTTGTAATCCGCGTATCCGATTGTGTTTTATGTTGTAAATGGTTATGGTTTATCACTTGGAAGACAATATGATAGGTTGATGTTAATGAAGCATGAGATGCTTGATGTGTATGCAATGTTGCATGAGAAACGATGTTTATGTGTAAAAAGGCTTTGTGAAAAGTGTTTTATAAAATGCATTATTGTGTTGTTTCTTTAGAGCATGCCTCACTAAGCAATTGTGCTTACGCTCTCTCTCTTGAACCAATAATGCAGATAATTGAGGTGTTTGAGGGCATCAAGGAGGCTAAGAATCCAAGGGAAGGCTAAGCTCATGTATGGTGATGTTTTCACAAAACTATTAGTTTTTGATATTTGGCAATGAGAACCTAGGATGTGATTTGGGAGATGTTTTGGACTCCCTAGTTGTGCCATGATGCCTTAAATGATTTGGATTTGTAAATGGCCATTTTGATGCTTGTTTTGGTGCTTTGATGGTTGTTTGGTTTTGGACACTAGGATGCATGCCTATAGACTTGTGGATTTCCTTGATTGGTGCCATGCATGTGTTTTGGTGTTGCAAACATGAACCTTATACGTATGATGACTTGTTGGCATAATTAGGAAGTCATTAGGATGTGTTTGAGTGGTTTAATGTATGTAAAACCAGCAAATTATGCAACTTCTGGGCAATCCGTATCGGAACGGGCACTAGCGTTTCGAAATAGGGGCCTTCGAGTATCGAAACAGATAGAGGCCGTTCCAAAACGAGTTGGCCACTGCCAGGCCCTGTTCCGATACAGGTCTCAGAATGAACCCGAGTTTCGAAACGGTCAACCCCGTTTCGAAACAGATGACCGTTGGACACTGATTTGAATGGTTTCAAGGTTTGCAAGCTTTACGTTTTAGTCCTGAATAATGTATTTGCAATTGCTTGAGTTTGAGATGTCCGTTTAAGGTGAAATTTGAAAAAGAAGCATGTAATATGGTTAATTAAGTATGGGTAACCTTAAAATCAGTTAAGTCCTCCATCTTTCTAGAATTTACATTTTGGTCCCTAATATATTTGATTCGAGCAATTGAGTCCCTTAATGTAATTCGATCACTGTGCTTTTCATGTATGTGTTTCACAAGAGTGCGCTTAAGGTTAATGTGCATCTAGATAAGACTAAAAAGAAAAAAGGGTCGTTAATCAAGGTTGACTTTCAGGTTGACTTTGGTTTTCCCCGTGTAATCTTCGTAGTTCGGGTCAACCGTCTAGGCCGGGCTAAGGGGGTTACATTTCTTATCAAACAAGCACCTTACTTGTGCATTTACTTTTATTGAGCAAGAACAACAATTCAAAGCAAGATGTACAAGTTTTTGGCGCCGTTGCCGGGGATTGGTAACATCAACATTCGTATTTAAATTTCTGCACTTTTATTTTTATTTGCATTTAATTTTAGTTTTTATTATTCTTATTTTCATTCAAAATAAAATTATGTGGGAAAGTGCTTATTCTGGTTCCCCACGAGTTAAGGGCAACAATATTTGGAAAAGTTCTTGCGAATTTTGTGAAGACAATCATGCATTCTAAAGTTGCCCTCAACTATTTGCAACGAACATGTCAAGGAAAACCACTTGGGAGTGGATGTCTGAATTTGAGCAGCAGATGCCGCCATAGCAGCAACAAGGACAACTAATGTCGCTGCCGCAGTTGCCACCGTAGCAGCAATATTTTTCATGGTATGATAAAAAATCTAAAAAAAATTTACCATAACAGTTTTGCTGCAAAAAGCGACATGCCCTTGGAATATAGCTATCCGCAAGAACAACCAAAATCTTTGGAGGACACACTTCGAAACATCCTTGTGCTCACGGATAAAGTGACAGCTGCTATGGACGCCAGCATCGTTAAGATGGATGCACGGGTGAACAATTTAGTCCTCATCAATGCCATAGATGAACCGGAACAATTAAGTATGAGAGATATTGATGTCCTGGGACAAGAGGATGAAGAGCAATGCGAGGAAAGATCTCTGATATGTGAGGAGCAATTAGAAACTCCAAGCCAAGAGGATGCAGAACACTGCCCATGCAACAAGATTGACAGCTATTTTGGTAGCTACCTAGAACCCTGCCCCGAAGACAAACTGACAGCACCTGAGCAAAGCTATGCCTCAGCAGAGAGGCCCCCCACGACAGAAGCCTCCATAATGACGCCTGCCTCGGCAGACACCTCGGCAGCTATGGATTATATATCTAGAGGAGCCGATGTAGGCAGAGTTACAGCCATCAAAATCTCTACTGATGGAGATTTTCGAGGAGCCTAAAGAGTTTTCCCTTGACCGACACAACACTATGACAAAAGACTACCACAATAGCTGGATGCCACAGCAGCTGCCTCGGCAGCAAAAGAAACTTTCCCACATGATGAACTTCGACAAAAAGAAGGTAAGTACATGGTTATGTACTTATATAATTTTTCCTAACCACATGTTCATGCCTTCAGGAATAAGAACAAGAAAGAAGGTTCACATGGATTACAAGGGAACGAGGAAGAAGGACTCCTCTACTATGAGGATAATCACAAGATGGAAGGTGCGGATGGATTACAAGAAATATAAAAAATGACCCTCTTTAGCTAAACCGATAAGGGAGTAGTTACTTTAGGAGATGCCTACTTAGGACCATATTTTATTTGCGTTTTATTCTCGTCTCACAACTACTTACCCAGATTCAGACCCTAAGGAATCAGCCGCCGAGCACAACATGAGCAGCACTGTTGCAACCTGCAACTGGCAGAAGAGCAGATAACTACTCCACATCTTCTCCACCATCTGACAGCAACTAAGACAAAGTTTTCTTTCCCTTTCACATATTTATTTTCCAGTTTTAGTTTTATTTTGTACATTGAGGGCAATGCCCGTCTCGAGTTGGGGGTATAGTTCTCATATTTTTGTTCAGGCATACTTAGTAGCATGTAGTTGCATATTGTACTTGCCTTTATATTAATCGGAAAAGAAAAAAAATTGTTATAACTTATGCTTATGATAGGATAGCCGATTAATTTTTCGCACCAATTAAAAATTGAACTTAAATCGGGAAAAGCATGAATAACTTTGAATTTTCTATAATAGCCAAAAAAATTAACACTACTGTTACTTGCTGAGTTTGATAGAATATTTGATAAACACTGCCTGCTTTGTTTTTAGAATTCTTTGCAAAGTTCTAACAATGGTTGCAGGTAGCCGCCGAGGAAGGAAACAGAGACAGAAAAACAAAGCACTGCCACGGTAGGGAAAAACAAAGAAACATTGTTGTTTACCATAGAGGTGCCCGCAACATGCTCTAGGGAGAATCATGTGCGAGGACACTCGCTGCTATCAAAGTCCATAAATCTTAAAGTTTTGAAGTGACAGACAAATTAGCATGAGTGAATGAAAGTCTTCATAGGATGACTCTACTCCATGGGTTTGGGGTTTTGTAGTTTGCTCCTATCTTAATTTCAGATCTAGAAGAGTAGTTGTGATAAGCTGAATCCCTCATTGCCATGACTAAAATATTGTGATTAATTGTGCTGCCTCAGCAGCAACCTTATATATCGTTACAACATCTTTGTTTATTTAATTATTCTGCATATTCAACTTGTACACAATCCTGCACACACTACACTGGCATTAGAAATTAATTCTGACTTATTTTCTTGCTAAATTCCCTTCACTATTTTAATATAGGTGCCACGGCCTTGAGGTATGAAATCAAGTTGAAAACATGTTTTTCGTTCTGGTTATTATAAGGGCAAGTATGTTAGGTTGCATTGCTTGAGGACAAGCAATAGTTCGACTTTGGGGTGTGTAAAGTGTCCACAAGTTCTATATTTCATGCACATTCCATCTCATAATATTGATGTTTTTGAGTACATCTAGGGCATAATTAGGACCATGCATTGCATTTTACAGTATTTCTTTACTTTGCCATGTTTTTAGAGACTATCTTTAATTTGGTGAAGAAAAGGTATTGTTATAATGTACTTTTGGTTTTAGGTACTAAAGGCTGACAGAGGAAAAGATGAGCTGAGGATGAGATGCTGAGGTAGCGAACCAGGGAGCTGTACTGATGTAGTTCCAAATAGAAACAGTAGCTGCCAAGTGCTGCCGCCGTCGACCTTGCTGCACAATACATCAAACTAAGGAGTTGGAGAATCGAAGAGCGATTTGTAGAGCAGAAAACCCTGATTCTATCAATGATGTTCACTCAATTTTTCGACGTATTCCACATCGAGTAGAGACGTCGATGCAAAATCTCGAGATTGCTTGTGGGACAAGGCAACGTGATAAAGTCCACATTCAACTCAAAGAAGTTGGAGTTTAAAGTCACATTTAATGTGGAAAGCTACATTAAAGACTTCTACTTCAAGAAGGACTAGACCTAGCTAATGTCTATAAATACTCATTGTAATTCTAATTCAAAACATCGTAGGTTTTCTTTAGGCATAGCATAGGTTTTCTTGCCGCCGACATGTTCTAAATTTCTCTTGGGTCTGGGGTATGTTGTAATTAGTTGTGAGAATGATTGTTTAGGTTTTAAAGTTTGTTTTAAAATAAAATAATCTAAGTTTTCTTAATTCATGTACTTCACTTCTTCAATTAGTTCCAAAATTCCAATTAAAGAAATCCATTTGTCGGGCACGAGAGTGTCAAAGTCACAAAAGAATTAAGTACGGTCTCATCATGACGAGGTGCTGACTAATTCGGCTTAGACATAAGTTAGAATTTCAGCGGCTAAAAGGAGCAACCAAACGTCGACTGCTTGTGTTAGGTTTACGCTGAGATTGGTAGGTATTTCCTACATCTCGTAGTGACAGAATCCTTGCCTAGACATAGGAAGGATCACTTCAGAATTGCTTCGCCGAACTTGGGGTATCTGCCAGACCTGCCGCCAGGACTTCTCTCCATCTCACCTATCGAGATAGTGAAATTTACAAAAGCTGAGTTCCATCGTGGAAATGAAGGTTGCCGCAGCCTCAATCCGCCATTACCCGCCATTGCAGCAGATCATGGCAGCGCAAAACAACTTGGCCTATTCAACGCAGTTCCACACTAAGGAGCAACATAACCCTACCCTCTCTATCAATATGATCAATTCCTTAATTACTTGTGTTTTATTTTACTTTTCTTCTCAAACAACCACCTTACTTGTGTATTTTGTCACGGGGCTAGGTCTCGAAGTGCTAGCACCGTGCGGCCTTGGTCGTGAAAATGGATGATGGGCGACCAAGTCAGGCTAGAAAGCCAAGCATATCTTGGTTAGAGTGCGGAAACAAAGCAAAGAACTTTGAAAGAGAATGAGTGAATGGTTGTTATCTTATTTCTCAAAAAAAGTGAGTGAAATACAATGGTGAGGGAAGAGCTCTATTTATAGCCTTGGCCCTTTCGATCTAACGGTTACAATGGATTTGATCCGTCGGTCAAGATTTAGCCCAACTATCTAAGAAAGTAAAGGATTTGAAGAGAACAAACATTCTTTATCTTTGTGGATAGTTTCCTTGTGTGTGGGGAGACAATCACCATAGATTGGGGAATTGTTGGTGGCATGTCCTTTCCATGTTTGTGTGGCTTGAATGGATGAGCACTCTCAAGATATGGGTTGAATCGGGCTTGTGGGCAGCCTTGGGCGGTTTGGTACAAGGCCTCGGATGGGTTGTGGGTAGCCTTGGGCAGATTTGTGTGGAACCAACCCAAGGCCTCAGATGGAACCCATTGAGTGGCCTAGATTGTGCAGGATTCGACCCCTAAGTGCTAATGGATGGCATGGACGCTGGGTGTGGCCCCTTGGTGTGACTGGATGGTGCTCGTCTCGGCCCCATGGTGTCGGATGAGATGCATCGTGCGGAATGGGCCCGGATGGTGTGTGGGTTGTACGCACTCATGGCCCCCTTGGTGTGTGGGCGGTCCAACCATGGGATGTTGGCCTGTGACATTCTCCCGCACTAAATTGAACGACGCCCTCGTCGCTCGGTCTTGGTGGAAATAGGCTATCTTGTCCTCGAATTGCCATAGGTCTTCGGTAAACTCCCAACTACCCTCGGCTTCGGGCAGTCTTTTCCAAAGCACAAAGTATCCATGCCTTGGTCTATGGTCTGGTCGTCGAATCACTCGTTCCGTTAGGATCTCTTGGACCTCCTTCTCGAAGGAGTCTCTGACTCCAACTGGTGCTCTCCTCAATCTTCTCTACTCTGGATCATCGGCATCCTCATGGTACGACTTGAGCATGCTGATGTGAAAGATGGAATGGGCTCGAACCTTGGGTGGTAACTCCAACTTGTACGCCACCCTGCCTACGCGCTTCACCACTTGGTATGGCCCTTCATATCTCCTAATGAGCGCCCTGTGCACAGAAGAATTGTGAAGTGTTAGATTTAACTTTGCGAGAACTAAGTCCCCTACTTGAAATTCAGAGTCCCTTCACTTTTGATCGGCTCACTTCTTTGCTCGCTTAGCAGCCTTGTGAAGGCACACTTGGGCTAAGTCTCGTTCTTATTGCCATGCTTTGGTGAAGTTGTAGGCGGCTGGATTTGGCCAATCGTACTTGGTCAAAACAGAGTTGGGAGTGAGAGGCTGTTGGCCGTTCACGATCTCAAATGGGCTACGGTTTGTCGCCTCACTCCTTTGTATGTTGTACAAGAATTGTGCCACGTCCAATAGCTTGGTCCAGTCCATTTGTGTGGCACTCACATAGTGTCGTAAGTAGATCTCGAGCAGTGCATTCACCTTCTCAGTTTGTTTGTCCGTTTGGGGATGGAAAGCCGTTGACAAATTAAAGTTTAATCCCAATAACTTGAAGTGCTCGGTCCAAAATCTTCCGGTGAAGCGGGTGTCTCGATCGCTCACGATGGTCTTTGGGATCCCCTAATACTTGACCACGTGCTTGAAAAACAAGCGGGCAGCCTCCTCGGCTGGGTAAATTTTGGCGGTGGGTATGAAGGTCGCGTATTTTGAAAACCTGTAAACCACAACCATGATACTACAAACATCGTCAACGTTAGGTAAACCGGTAATGAAATCAAGTGATATACTTTCCTATGGCCTCTCGGGTACGGGCAATGGTTGAAGTAAGCCCATTGGCTTCTTGGCTTCGACCTTGTGTTGTTGACATATAAGACAAGTCTTGACGTAGGCCTCAATGTCGTTACTCATGTTGGGCCAATAATACCTTTCAGAAATCAACGCTAAGGTGCGATGCATCCCCGGATGGCCTGCCCATCTCGAATCGTGGCACTCCTTCATGAGGTGCCTTCGTAGGTTGTTGTAGTGTGGAACATAGAGGCATTGTCTTCGCATGTAAAGCAGCCCACTCTCAACCCAAAATCGTCGGGATTTGTCCTCCTTGGCATGCTCAATCAATGCCTTGGCCGAAGGGTTGTGGAGAAGCCCTTCCTTGATGCTCTCTAGCAAATCACCCTCGGGTTGGCTAATGGCAGCAAGTGATGCCTTTCGGCTTAAGGCATCGACTATGGTGTTGGCTTTTCCCGGCTTATGCTCTATGAAAAAGTCAAACTTGGCTCGAAAGTCTTTCCACCTAGCCTTCTTAGGAGATAACTTCTTTTGGGTTCGAAAATAACTTATTGCACTATTATCGATATAGAAAACAAACCTCGAGCCCAAAATGTAGTGTCTCCACGTGCGCAAGCAATGGACTACGGTGGTCATCTCTTTCTCTTGGACGGTGTATCGTCTCTCGGTCTCGTTTAGCTTTCGGCTCTCGAAGGCTATGGGGTACCCCTCTTGCATGAGCACTCCACCGATCGCATAATCTGATGCATCAGTGTGGATCTCGAAGGCCTTGGTGTGCTCAGGTAGGGCCAGCACCGATTCACTTACCATGGCTCGCTTGAGCCTCTCGAAGGCCTCTTGGCAACTCGCATCCCACGCCCACTCTTTGTCCTTCTTTAGTAGTTCTGTTAGTGGCGTGGCAATGTGGGAATAGTCACGAACAAACCTCCGGTAGTAGTTGGATAGCCCGAGGAACGAGCGTAGCTCGGTGACTCTTGTTGGAGGCTCCCACTCGTCGATGGCCCGGATCTTACTCTTGTTCATCTTGATGGTACCTCCTCCAATGATGTGGCCTAGGAATGGCACTTCTCGTTGGGCGAATGCACACTTATCCCTCTTGATGAATAGCTTGTTGTCCCAAAGCACCTGCAAAACCTTTCTCAAGTGCCTTATATGCTCTTCAAAAGTGGGACTATAAGTTACTATATCATCTAAGTAAACTACCATGAAACGAAAAAGGAAAGGGTGTAATACCTTGTTCATTAGTGTGCAAAATGTGGATGGTGCGTTGGTAAGGCCGAAGGGCATGATGAGAAAATCGTAAGAACCATACCTCGTAGTGCATGATGTCTTGGGCTCATCTCCCTCGGCGATCCTCACTTGGTAATAGCCCGAGCGAAGGTCGAGCTTTGTGAACCATCTTGCGCTCCCAAGTTGGTCAAACAAGTCTGCGATCAATGGGATCGGGTACTTGTTTTTCACCGTGAGTTTTTTCAATGCGCGGTAGTCAATGCACATTCGTAAACTTTCATCGTTCTTCTTTTGGAAAAGCACATGTGCACCATCCTTCTTGAGCACGGCAAGGTAGGACACCTCCTCCTTTCAAAAACCTTTGTTGAATTGGATGGAGGACAACATCTTGGCTCGAACACCTGCTTCTCGACTCACATGCACCATATTGATGTACGCGGTCGAGTATACACAAACAATCGGCAAATGGCAAGAGAGACGCATTAATCCGATCCAAAAAAGATAAACCAATGACTAAATCATAGTCGTCTAGAGGGATTACCTTGATGGTTTCGCGTCCTGTCCAACTTCCAAGTTGAAGCTCTACCCGCTTTGCTACTCCGGCAATGGGTTCTTCCTTGGAGTTGACCGTCTTGATCCATCCGCTTGCCTTCTCCACATGAAGACCAAGCTTCTTGCCGGCTCCCTCGAACATGAACACCTCGGATGCTCCGGTGTTCACTAATGCACTCAATTGCTTGCCCACAATCGTCACTTCAACGAACATGAGCCCCTTCTTCTTGTGACTCGGCTTTATTTGAAAGGAGCTAACGATTGCGCCAAGTTGAACGGCTTGCTCGTTTGAATTACCGTCACCTTTCATGGCTGAAAGGGTGGCCTTCTTTGGGTAGTCTTTGATGAAGTGAGGCCCGCCACAATGAAAGCATCTGATTGAGCCTCGATCCTTCTTCTCCCACGGCCTCACGAACCGGTTGGATTTGTTGTGGGAATGCTTTCTATTACCATCCTTGTCGCCCCCGGATCATGCTGGTTTTTCTCCATTGTTGTTGTGTTTTGCCTTTGGTTAGTTAGAATCATTTCAGTTGGCACTATGATCATTAAATGACTCGGCAACGACGATGGCTTTGGAGAGTTCTTTCACATCTCTTCGTTCTAACTCGGTGCATACCCACAGCTTTAGCCCATCCATGAAATGGAATATCGCGTCTTTCTCACTTAGATCGGGAATTTGGAGTTGCAGCTCGCTAAACTCCCGCACATAATCTCGGATCGACCCTTCTTGATTGAGTTTCCTAAGCTTGGATCGGGCCTCCTTTTTGGCATCTCCGGGGTAGAATTGTTGCTTGAATTCCTCTTGAAAACCAGTCCAAGTCTCCACGGATGTGCCCCTCGTTTCTCATCTGAACACCTGTGACGCCACCAAAGCAAAGCAAGGTCAACTAAATAAATTGACGCGATACTTACCTTGTCGACATCGGTCATGATGTCGGACGCCTTGAAGTACTGGTCAAGTCCCCACAAGAAGTTCTCCACTTCTTGGGAAGATCTCGCCCCTTTAAAAAGCCTCGACTTAGGGACATCGGCAAGACCCCTTGATGGGCTTGCAATCGCGCCATTGGTCATGGCAGATTTTTAGATGGAAAGCTCACTCTTGAGCACGCTCACTACTTCCTTGAGATCGATCAACTCGGCTTTGAGGGATTCGTTTTGCAATTCCAGGTTCTCTATGGCCTCATCAAAGAGCTTTTAGAAATCTTCCTTAATCGATCACCACGATTCTCCAACTCCTCTAGTAGGTCATCCACTTTGTCGACTCTCTTCGTCGACTCTCTCGCGGACGTCTCCAACCGTGTGACTTTGTCTTGCAACGAAGAAATTGCATCCCTCAAACTCGCCCTCTTGGCTTTGTCGGAACGGGTCTTAACGGTCCTTGTTGGGATCACGGTAGCATCACTTGGGTTCATCATCTCGGACAATTCTTTGCGAAAACGTAGCTCTGATACCACTTGTCATGGGGCTAGGTCTCGAAGTGCTAGCATCGTGCGGCCTTGGTCGTGAAAATGGATGATGGGCGACCATGTCAGCCTAGAAAACCATGCAAAGCTTGGTTAGAGTGTGGAAACGAAGCAAAGAGCTTTGAAAGAGAATGAGTGAATGCTTATTATTTTATTTCTCAATGAAAGTGAGTGAAATACAATGGTGAGGGAAGGGCTCTATTTATAGCCTTGGCCCTCTCGATCTAACGGTTACAATGGATTTGATCTGACGGACAAGATTTAGCCTAGCTATCTAAGAAAGGAAAGGATTTGAAGACAACAAACCTTCCTTATCTTTGTGGATAGTTTCCTTGTGTTTGGGGAGACAAATCACCATGGATTGGGGAATTGTTGGTGGCATGTCCTTTCCATGTTTGTGTGGTTTGAATGGATGAGCACTCTCCAAGATGTGGGATGAACCGGGCTTGTGGGAAACCTTGGGCGGTTTGGTGCAAAGCCTCAGATGGCTTGTGGACAGCCTTGGGCGGATTGGTATGGAACCAGCCCAAAGCCTCGGATAGAATCCCTTGTGTGGCCCAGGGTGTGCTGGATTTGGCCCCTAGGTGTTGATGGATGGCATGGGCGCTGGGCGTGGCCCCTTGGTGTGCCTGGATGGTGTTCGTCTCGGCCACATGGTATCAGATGAGATGCATCGTGCGGACTGGGCCCGGATGGTGTGTTGGTTGTACGCACTCATGGCCCCCTTGGGTGTGTGAGCGGTCCGACCATGGGATGTTGGGCTTTGACAATTTACTTTTATTGTGCAGGAACAACAATTCGAAGCAAGCTGTCCAATCCCTGTGGGAGATGATATCTTATATATTATACGTTGACAGGAGTGTACACTTGCGCTCATAAATAGAGTACACCCAAACGCTCTACATGCCCCCTATTTGGAGCCAGCCCATTTGAGTTAATTTGTGATGCTAGTGTTAATGTCGTCGGTGCCGCCCTTAGACAGCGCAGGGACAAAATCTTCATTGTCATCTTCTACGCTAGCAAGACGTTGAATTCTGCGCAGACCAACTACACTACCATTGAGAAGGAACTATTGGTAGTAGTGTTCGCCTTCGGTAAGTTTCGAGGCTTATCTAATTGGAACAAAAGCAATCGTCTGCATGGAACATTTAGCCTTAAAGTACATGTTCACAAAGAAGGATGCCAAACCTTGCCTAATCCGTTGGATCCTTCTGCTGCAAGAGTTTGACCTAGAAATCCGAAACAAAAAGGCCATAGAAAATCAAGTGGTGGACCATTTATCTCGGCTTGAGAATGAACAAGGAAAGACACCCAATAACAAAATCCAGTATGCGTTCCCTAACGAACAACTGTTACTTTCCTCTGCTCTGGTTGCAGCATCGGAAGCTGAAAGCATCTAACATGTTGCGCACGAAGATGTTGCGGTAGCAATGTCAACAACAACACCCTGGTACGCGGATATTGTAAATTACATGGTAATTGTGTTTTACCTTATGACCTTAACTACTAAGGAAAGAAACGATTCAAATATGATGCTAAGCATTATTTTTGGGATGAGCCTTTCTTGTTTAAAAACTGTGCAGATCAGGTCATTAGACGGTGTGTCCCTGAGGATGAACAACAAGCCATACTATCTCAGTGCCATGCAACACCATATGGAGGTCATTTCGAAGGACAACACATGGCAGAAAAGTACTCCAATCGGGTTTTTTCTGGCCAACATTGCATAAAGATGCCTAAGCCTTCTACAAACAATGCGACAGATGCCAAAGAACAAGAAACATTTCAAGAAGGAACAAATTGCCCTTGCAAAAAATCCTGGAGGTTGAATTATTCGATGTTTGGGGGATTGATTTTATGGGACCATTCCTATCTTCTTGTGGCAACATGTACATCCTCCTAGCGGTTGATTACGTCTCCAAGGTTTGGAATCCCAAGAGCCATCAATAGTGACGAGGGCACCCATTTGACAACAAGTTAATTGCCAAGGCACTTCAAAAAGTGGGTGTCATGCACAAGATTGCTGCGACATACCATTATAAAGCGTTTGGGTTTTCTCTATTTATGAGCGCAAGTGCACATTCCTGTCAAGTTATAGTATAAAAGATATTGTCTCCCATAGAGATTGGATAGCTTGATTCGAGTTGTATGTCATGCACAAGAAAAGTAAAAGCACAATTAAATTGGATGGTCGAAAGACAAAGTAAAATAAAAACACAAGTAATTAAAAAGGAAGTGATCAGATTGATAAAGAGGGTAGGGTTATGCTACTGCTTAGTGTGAAACTGCGTTGAATAGGACATGTAACCCCCTTAGCCCCCGACCTAGACGGTTGACCCAAACTACGAAGATTACACGGGGAAAACCAAAGTTAACCCGAAAGTCAACCTTGATTCACAACCTTTTTTTTTTCTTTTTAATCTTGACTAGATGCACGTTAACCCTAAGTGAGTACTCATAAAACATATTTGAGAACGGCATAGCGATCAGATGACATATAGGGACTCAATTGCACTTATTACAAGTTTAGGGACCAAATTGTAATTTCTGAAAATTAGAATGTCTTCTGATTTTAAGGTTACCAATATGAAATTAGTCTTGTTACATGCTTCTCTGCCAAATTTCATTTTAAGCTTTCAAACTTCAGCACCATTCAAATCAGTGCCCAACGGTCACCTGTTTCGAAACACCCACCTGCTGTATCAAAACGCAGGATCGGAACGGCGTTGACCGTTTCGATACGTGGGTTGGTTCCGAGGCCAGTTCTGAAACATGGCATTCCAATAGCCAAAACGTTTCGAAACGTCCCTTAGCGTTTCCAAACGCGAAGGCCATTTCAGGCCCCCGTTTCGAAACACTAGAGGGTGTTCCGATAAGATTTGCCCAGAAATTGCATTTAATGTTGTTTTTTTCATGCATAAACCTATTTAAACACACCCAAATGACTCCCCAAACATTTCAACAAGTCATCAAGCATATAAGGAACATATTTAGAACCCCTAAACACCTTCATAGCATCAAACTTGAAAACTCACAAATCTAGAGGCATGCTTCCTAATATCAAAACCAAATAGGGAAATCAAACCTCCAACAAGCAACTAAGGCCATTTCCAATTAAAACCAATCAAGGCAAACATGCCACAACCTTAGGGAGTTTAACACATCTCCCAAAACAAATCTTAGGTTCCCATTGCCAATTTATCAAAACTAATAGTGTATGAAAACTTCATCATACGTGAGCTTGGACTTCCTTGGATGAACTTAGCTTCCTTGATGCCCAAAACACCTCAGTTATCTGCATTATTGGTATAAGAGAGCGTAAGCACAAATGCTTAGTGAGGCATGCTCTAAAGAAAACCAACACAATAATGCATTTTTAGAAAACACTCTCATATAAGCTTTTAAACCACATGCTCATCTCTTTCTCATGCTTGGAAAACCTCAAAGCAAACTCATTGAAATCACATGTACCTTCATTCTATCTCATGCATTAAAACCAATGCAAATCTCATGGCAAGGCCATTCACATGCTTGTCTTGTCAAAGCATTTCTAAACAAAACACATATACATATCTCATAGCATAAATCATTTCACCAAAGGTACATGTGTAACAAAACCATTTAATCATTTATATTGGCATTTAGCATCTCATCAATACTCAGAAATGCAGACACATTTCTACACTAGACTCCTCTAGTGGAATCTCACATCACCGTACTCACTTGTCTAGCAACAACTTCCGGTGGAATCTCTCATCACCGTACTCACATGGCGGAATCTCTCATCGCCACAAAGCTTGGGTATTTCACCAAGTCCTACGCGATGGAATGCCCATCATCGGAATATCTCCCTTTTGCTTAACCAAAGACCACGCACGAATTTTTAGTTTATAGTGCACTCTCATCCTATTGATCGATCAATTATATCCGGTAAATTTCTCAACCTCTATGCCAATATAATGTGTTATAATATCATCACACCTATTGTTTTTCATGCAATAAACCCAAAGGTTTTCTTACCACCTTTCCAATCATAAATCATACATTTGCTTTAAACCAAAAGCTCAAGTCTATACAATGCAACATGTCATCTCTTGACATCTCTACAAGCATAATCTCATGCTCCAAAACATGCATAAAAACAGTAGGAATTTAACAATCACAAACCATGAGCATGTAAAAGCATTTTAGGGGCAAACTCCACTTTAGAGAGATCAAATCAAACCATACTTACTTCCGGATTTAGGAAGATGTTTCAAACCTCTCCTAAATCCCCAAACCTTGTATTTTTGTCGTCATGGACTTCAAACCAAAATCGCACTCATTGATTTCGTTTCGCTTGCTAGCCGAAACACCAATTAAGCTTCTGGATCAACTCCAAAAGTGTCCGAAGATGTCTCCCATGTTTTAGACACATAAAAGCAGAGGATTAATGCATCATCATGCATTGAAATCTTCAGCCAACACACCTAAACTCGCTGCTCTACCTAAAACCAACATTTCGGCTACCAAACACAATCAAAATCACCTCCAAACTCTTCCAAAACTTAACCCAGCCAAGATCCATCACATCTAATCATTTCTAAACATCAATTAACTTCAAAAACAACTCTCAACTCGTCCTTATACCTCCAGCTATAACAGAACACCAAAAACACCTCAAAAACCACCATTTTCATAAGCAAAAACTTACGAAACACAACCTATTCGGGATTGGATTGATAAAACCTCATTTCTAACATCATTAAACATCCAAAGTACATTTGAGAACTATCTCAAAACAGAGCCCAATCAATTACAACGAAAATCCTCAAGATCTCTTCCAAAATCTTGAGTTTTAAGCCAAAATCATGTTTCTAACATTAAAACCATTTATAAAACTTTAATAAAGGATTGACAACTTAGGAATTTCAGTAAAGAACCGAGTATTTAGAGGAGAACAACAATCTTACCTCTAAATGATGATTTCTCCTTAATTTGGGCAAAATTCCATAAAAATGCAATTTGGAAATCAAAAGGATTTATTGCAAGATTGATTAGAAACCAATAGATGATGGAAATTTCATCAAGTGAAGTGAAGAACAAGGTGAATTTTGCTGGAGAAAATGTGTTTGGATGATAGGGTTTTGAGAAAAAAGGAATGAGGGAAAATTAGCGAAAGGTAGTTATGAAAATCAAAAAGTAGTTTTCTCCTCTCTTTTATTTAATTAAAACATTAATTAAATCACCCAAATTAAGGAAAAATCTGGAGAAAAACATTTTGGGTAAATTAGCTTCTTATAGATTCAAAGTTTCAATCCTTTACAAAACAGTCATTACTAAACTTTGCAAAAATCGCAATTTGGTCACTACACCTAAATGTAGTATTTCCAAACCTTGTTTTGTAAAATTGATTTCACCGTTCTCCTATATATATTAAATGAGGATTTTAGATATTTTTCTATATTTTTAAAGCATCTCGAACTAGGCTTTCCCTAAAACCTCCTTTTATATTTGAACCGTTTCCCAAACCGGTCCGGTCAGACCCTAAACTTATAAGCCCAAAATTGGGGTGTTACAACTCTCCCCCTCTTAAGAAATTTCGTCCTCGAAATTTACCTGGAGGAAAAAGGTAAGGAAACTGCTTCTTCATATCATCTTATCTTTCCCACGTGGCTTCCTCAACACCACGATGCCTCCACAACACCTTAACCAACTCAATAGTCTTACCTCGAAGAACTTTAATGTCCGAATCCAGAATCTCAACCGGCTCCTAGTCATAGGTCAAATCTGAATTCAACTCCACTTCCTCCACAGGCATAACATGCGAAGGATCCGATCTATACCTCCGAAGCATAGAGACATGAAACACATCATGTATCTTTTCCAACAGGACCCACACGTTCAATCACCTCGTATGGTCCAATATACCTAGGGCTCAACTTACCCTTCCGGACAAACCTCATCACCTTCTTCCAAGGCGAAACCTTCAAGAACACACGGTCACCCACCGCAACTCAATCTTCTTACGCTTCAAATCCGCGTAAGACTTTTGTCGATCAGAAGCTGCCTTTAACCGCTCACATATGAGCTTCACCTTCTCGGTGGTTCCTTTCAACAAATCTGGCATCGAGACTAACTTTTGTCCTATTTCAGCCCACCAAAGCGGAGTTCTGCACTTCCTCCCATACAAGGCTTCATAAGGCACCATTTGAATACTTGCCTGGTGGCTATTGTTATAAGCAAACTCCACCAAAGGCAAATGCTTCTCCCAAGAGAATTGGAACTCAATCACGCAGCACCTCAACATATCCTCAAGCACTTGGATAACACACTCAGATTGTCCATCCGATTGCGGATGATAAAAAGTACTGAAATTCAGCCGCATACACAAAGCTTGATGCAAACAATCCCAAAAACGTGATGTGAACCTCGGGTCTCTATCCGACACTATAGACTTTGGCACACCATGCAGACGCACAATCTCAGCAATGTACAACTCTGCAAGCTTATCCAAAGTATACGTGGTATGCACATATAAGAAATGCGCACACTTCGTAAGGCGATCCACAATCACCCACACCGAATTCTTCTTCGATGGCGACAAAGGCAAACCAGACACAAAGTCCATGGTGATCCTTTCCCACTTCCATTCAGGAATCCTCAACGGTTGCAACAACCCTGAAGGAAACTGATGCTCAGCTTTAACCCGCTCACAAACCATACATGTACTCACATATTCCGCAACATCTTTCTTCAAACCCACCCAATAGTACTCATCCTTCAGATCACGATACATCTTTGTACTACCAGTGTGCATAGCAAAAGGACTACTATGAGCTTCAGTGAAAATAGTGCGCCTCAACTCCGCATCATTTTGCACTACTATTCGACTACCGAAACATAGAACTCCATCATCATTAAAACAAAAATCTGATGGTCTATCCTCAGCAATATCCTGAACATGTGGTACCAAAGAATCATCCAACAACTGCTTCTCCTTTATTAACAGAACCAAGGATGGTTTCACTTGCAATTCAGCCACAAGACCTCCATCTTACGAAATACTCAAGCTGGCAAACATAGCCCTTAACTCCACCGCCACCTTCCTGCTTAAGGCATCCGCCACAACATTAGCTTTTCCCGGATGGTACTCAATCGTCATATTGTAATCTTTAAGCAACTCCACCCAACGTCGTTGCCTAAGATTCAACTCTTTCTGAGATATCAGATACTTCAAACTCTTGTGATCCGTGTACACAGTACACTTCTCACCATACAGATAATGTCTCCAAATCTTCAAAGCAAAAACCATCGCAGGTAACTAAATATCATGCGTAGGATAATTGCGCTCATGCACCTTCAACTGTCGCGATGCATAAGCCACCACCTTACCCTCTTGCATTAGCACACAACCCAAACCAACATAGGATACGTCACTGTACACCACAAACTCTTTTACTGATTCAGGTTGAACCAAGATAGGAGCTTGCGTCAAAGCTGCCTTAAGCTTCTCAAAAGCTTGTTGTCTTGCTTCTGTCCACTCATACTTGACATCTTTTTGCAACAACTTCGTCAAAAGGGCAGTAATCTTCGAAAATCCATCCACAAACATCTGATAATATCCTACCAACCCAAGGAAACTACGGACTTCATGAACAGACTTAGGAGGCTTCTAATTCATAACCGCCTCAATCTTCTGAGGATCAACACGAATCCCCTCAGCCGAAACCACATGACCAAGGAACACAACTTCCTTTAGCCAAAACTCACAGTTGCTCAGCTTAGCATAAAGCTGATTTTCCAGAAGCGCTTGCAAGACAACTCTCAAATGACCTTCATGCTCCTCCTCAGTACGAGAGTACACAAGGATATCGTCAATGAACACCACAACAAACTTGTCCAAATATTCATAGAACACTCTATTCATCATGTCCATGAAAGCTGCATGAGCATTTGTCAAACCAAACGGCATTACAAGGAACTCATAATGCCCATACCTCGTTCTAAAGGTTGTTTTTAGCACATCCACATCTTTCACCTTAAGCTGGTAGTATCCCGACCTTAAGTCAATCTTGGAGAACACAGACGCTCCCCGAAATTGATCAAAAAGATCATCAATCCTCGGCAAAGGATACCGATTCTTGATAGTCAACTTGTTCAGCTGACGATAATCAATGCACATTCTCATAGTGCCATCCTTCTTCTTCACGAACAAGACAGGTGCACCCCACGGTGACACACTAGGCCGAATAAAACCATGGTCAAGCAACTCCTGAAGTTGCGTCTTCAACTCCTTCAACTCCTGAGGTGCCATGCGATAGGGAGCAATGGACACTGGAGTTGTGTTTTCATACAGCTCAATTCCAAACTCCACCTCTCGACTAGGCGGCAATCCAGGTAACTCCTCTGGAAACACTCCAGGGAACTCACGTACAGTTCTGATATCCTGAACGCACAACTCCTTTGAACTAGGATTCATCAAAAAGGCTAGGTAAGCCTCGCAACCTTGCCTCAGCATCCGACTCGCTTCTAATGTAGACACCACATTTGCAAGAAACTTCACATTCTCTCCAACCACTACCACTTCGTAATCATCCGCGAGTTTCAGCGAAACTCGCTTACTTTCAAAATCCACTACAGCTCGATGTTCAACAAGCCAATCCATACCAAGGATTACTTCAAAACCATAGAATGGCAATTCCATGAGATCAACAAGAAAAACATGGTTTTGCACTTTCAAGGGACATCTTCTATACAACTTTCGTGTTACAATTGTCTCACCAAAGGAACTAGTCACACGCATACCAACATCCAAAGACTCAACAGGTAAACCAAACATTTGAGCATGTTCACGCAATATGTACAAGTGTGTAGATCCAGAATCAATCAAAGAAAGTAATGATAAGGATTGCAAAGTAAAGGTACCTGTGATCACATCCGTATCATTCCTTCCCTCACGTTGAGCATACACTCGAGCCTGGCCACCACCCTCAGGTTGAACGACCACAACATGTGCTACATTCCTCCCACCATCATCTCTGTGCTGAAAGTTACCACGGCCGGGCCCACATCCTCTCTGTGGCTCAGCTGCTCTCACCGGAGCCTATCCCTCCTTCAAAGGCTGAGGACAATCCTTCTTCAAATGTCCACGGTTTCCACAATTCCAGCATGTACCAAGGTTACCCCAACGCTCACCACCATGTCATCTACCACAATGGTTACATTCAAGAGTCCTCTGAACAGCATTAGGTCCTTGCCGACCTCTACCAGGGTTACCACCTCCACGCCTAGCATCAAAGTGCGACCTCCTATCCTTATGCCTCTTGTTGCAATCTCTACCATAATCGCTATCAGCCGCTCTCTTCCTAGAGCTAGATCCACCCGCTCGGCTAGTCAGACCAAGATTCGACTCACTGTCTTTGGCTCTAGTGACAGAGACATCGAAATTTGTATAATCAACAACAAGCATAAAAGTCTTCACATCCGTTACTAACCCATATCGGAAACGTTCGCACCTCTCCCGCTCATTAGGGATCAGCTCAGGTTCATACTGACTAAGGCAGAGAAACTGAATCTCATACTCAGCCACCGTCATGCTACCTTGCACAAGAGACATAAATTCTCTTTTCTTCTCATCTAGGTATTGCACACCCAAATACTTCCGCTTGAACGCACTCAAGAAGAACATCCAAGTCACCTCATCATCTTCCATCCCAAAGATAGCGGTCGTCCACCACGTATAAGCATCACCATGTAGCAGTGACACCACACAACCCAGCTTCTGCACATTATTGCAATTCATCTGACCCAAAATCCTCTTGGTGCTTTCCAACCAAGACTCAGATCCTTCCGGATATAAATCTCTGAACTCAGTCCCTCCCATACTACAAAGACGTTCCAAAGGCAATCTCACATTAGCATCATCCTGATGCGCAGCTCTATGAGCTCCAGCTACTGCTGCCTGAAAGGCTCCCACAATAGCCTGAATTAACACAGTCATATCAGGAGCAGCTTGCCCATGCACACCTTCAGGTCCAGCGACCTCAGCACCAGCTCCAGCATTTCCAACTCCAGCACCACCATTACCACCAGGTGGCCCACCAACACCAGGAGGAGGAGGTAGATCCACAACATTCTCAACATTCTCATCATTCTCATTCTGAGCCATAGCTCTTGTATTCATCCTCATCTCTCAACGTGCCCTCATTTACAAGAAAACAATGCACTGACACAAATTCAATAAACACAATTAGGCTCAATAAGGTAAGTAATCCAAGTACTCAAGCTCTTTTTTGAAAACAAATTCCTTTCATTAGTTTTGACTTGGCAATGGGATCCCCTGACACACTCCAACATAGCATAACATCACAATTGAAACCATGCATCACTATTCAGACAACATTCTTTCACCCAAAAGGCTCATCATACAATTACACATACATCACCCACATCACAAATCCCGATTGTACGGGAACTAAGCTCCGATACCACCAAATGTAACCCCCTTAGCCCGGCCTAGACGGTTGACCCGAACTGCGAAGATTACACGGGGAACACCAAAGTCAACCCGAAAGTCAACCTTGATTCACAACCTTTTTTCCTTTTTAATCTTGTCTAGATGCATGTTAACCCTAATTGAGTACTCATAAAACATATTTGTGAACGGCACAGCGATCGGATGACATATAGGGACTCAATTGCACTAATTAGAAGTTTAGGGACCAAATTGTAATTCTAAAAATTAGAAGGTCTTTACTGATTTTAAGGTTATCAATATAAAATTAGTCTTGTTACATGCTTCTCTGCCCTATTTTATCTTAATTAGACATCTCAAACTCAAGCAATTGCAACTTCAACATTTGGGACTAAAATGTAAAGCTTGCAAACTTCAGCACCATTCAAATCAGTGCCCAACGGTCACCTGTTTCGAAACACCTACCTGCTGTATCAAAACGCAGGACCGGAACGACATTGACCGTTTCGATACGCGGGTTGGTTCCGATACCAGTTCTGAAACATGGCATTCCAGTAGCCAAAACGTTTCGAAACGTCCCTTAGCGTTTCGAAACACGAAGGCCATTTCAGGCCCCCGTTTCGAAACACTAGAGGGTGTTCTGATACGGTTTGCCCAGAAACTACATTTAATGATGGTTTTTTCATGCATAAACCCATTTAAACACACCCAAATGACTCCCCAAACATTTCAATAAGTCACCAAGCATATAAGGAACATATTTAGAACTCCTAAACACCTTCATAACATCAAACTTGAAAACTCACAAATCGAGAGGCATGCTTCCTAATATCAAAACCAAATAGGGAAATCAAACCTCCAACAAGAAATTAAGGCCATTTACAATTCAAACCAACTAAGGCAAACATGCCACAACCTTAGGGAGTTTAACACATCTCCCAAAACAAATCTTAGGTTCCCATTGCCAATTTATCAAAACTAATAGTGTATGAAAACTTCACCATACGTGAGCTTGGACTTCCTTGGATGAACTTAGCTTCCTTGATGCCAAAAACACCTCAGTTATTTGCATTATTGGTAAAAGAGAGCGTAAGCACAAATGCTTAGTGAGGCATGCTCTAAAGAAAACCAACACAATAATGCATTTTTAGAAAACACTTTCATCTAAGCTTTTAAACCACATGTTCATCTCTTTCTCATGCTTGGAAAACCTCAAAGCAAACTCATTGAAATCACATGTACCTTCATTCTATCTCATGCATTAAAACCAATGGAAATCTCATGGCAAGTCCATTCACATGCTTGTATTGTCAAAGCATTTCTAAACAAAACACATATGCATATCTCATAGCATAAATCATTTCACTAAAGGTACATGTGTAACAAAACCATTTAATCATTTATATTGGCATTTAGCATCTCATCAATACTCGGATATGCGGACACATTTCTACACTAGACTCTTCTGGTGGAATCTCACATCACCGTACTCACTTGTCTAGCAATAACTTCCGGTGGAATCTCTCATCACCGTACTCACATGGCGAAATCTCTCATCGCCACAAAGCTTGGGTATTTCACCAAGTCCTACGCGATGGAATGCCCATCATCGGAATATCTCCCTTTGGCTTAACCAAAGAGCACATACAAATTTTTAGTTTGTAATGCACTCTCATCCTATTGATCGATCAATTATATCCGGTAAGTTTCTCAACCTCTATGCCAATATAATGTGTTATAATATCATCACACCTACTGTTTTTCATGCAATAAACCCAAAGGTTTTCTTACCACATTTCAAATCATAAATCATACATTTGCTTTAAACCAAAAGCTCAAGTCTATACAATGCAACATGTCATCTCTTGACATCTCTACAAGCATAATCTCATGCTACAAAACATGCATAAAAATAGTAGGAATTTAACAATCACAAACCATGAGAATGCAAAAGCATTTTTTGGGCAAACTCCACTTTAGAGAGATCAAATCAAACCATACTTACTTCCGGATTTAGGAAGGTGTTTCAAACCTCTCCTAAATCCCCAAACCTTGTATTTTTGTCCTCATGGACTTCAAACCAAAATCGGACTCACCGATTTCGTTTCGCTTGCTAGCCAAAATGCCAATTAAGCTTCCGGATCAACTCCAAAAGTGTCCGAAGATGTCTCCCCTGTTTTAGACACATAAAAGTAGAGAATTAATGCATCATCGTGCATTGAAATCTTCAGCCAACGCACCTAAACTCGCAGCTCTACCTAAAACCAACATTTTGGCTACCAAACACAACCGAAATCACCTCCAAACTCTTCCAAAACGTAACCCAGCCAAGATCCATCACATCTAATCATTTCTAAACATCAATTAACTTCAAAAACAACTCTCAACTAGTCCTTATACCTCCAGCTATAACAGAACACCAAAAACACCTCAAAAACCATCATTTTCATAAGAAAAAGCTTACGAAACACAACCTATTCGGGATTGGATTGATAAAACCTCATTTCTAACATCATTAAACATCCAAAATACATTTGATAACTATGTCAAAACAGAGCCCAATCAATTACAACGAAAATCCTCAAGATCTCTTCCAAAATCTTGAGTTTTAAGCCAAAATCATGTTTCTAACATTAAAACCATTTATAAAACTTTAATAAATGATTGACAACTTGGGAATTTCAGTAAAGAACTGAGTATTTAGAGGAGAAGAACAATCTTACCTCTAAATGATGATTTCTCCTTGATTTGGGCAAAATTCCATGAAAATGCAATGTGGAAATCAAAAGGATTTGTTGCAAGATTGATTAGAAACCAATTGATGATGGAAATCTCATCAATTGAAGTGAAGATCAATGTGAATTTTGCTTGAGAAAATATGTTTGGATGAAAGGATTTTGAGAAAAAGAGGAATGAGGGAAAATTAGAGAAAGGTAGTTATGAAAATCAAAAAGTAGTTTTCTCCTTTCTTTTATTTAATTAAAACATTTATTAAATCACCCAAATTAAGGAAAAATTTGGAGAAAAACATTTTGGGTAAATTAGCTCCTTAAAGATTCAAAGTTTCAATCCTTTACAAAACAATCACTACTAAACTTTGCAAAAATCGCAATTTGGTCACTACACCAAAATGTAGTATTTCCAAACCTTGTTTTGTAAAATTGATTTCAGCATTCTCCTATATATATTAAATGAGGATTTTAGATATTTTTCTATATTTTTAAAGCATCACGAACTAGGATTTCCTTAAAACCTCCTTTTATATTCGAACCGTTTCCCAGACCGGTCCGGTTCAGACCCTAAACTTCTAAGCCCAAAATTGGGGTGTTACAGGACAAGTTGTTTTGCGCTACCGGATTCTACTACCTCAGAGAATGATGGAAGGTAGACTACTGAGACCCTATCGCTGCCTCGTAATGGGAATGGAACTGTGTGTCGGCAGAACGCTTCGAAAGTGACTTCACTTATGTCTAAGTCAGAGTTTTTTTGATGCCCATTGTAGATAAAACCAGTCGCGAAGTGAATCGTGCAAAGACAACAATATTTATTCGTCCTCTTTTAGTCGCCTTAAACCCTAAACATATGTCTAGGTCAGATTGATCGCACCGTCTATAGATGAAATCGTACTTACTATATTCGTGAGTTCGACTCTCTCGATACAGAACAAATGGATAGAATTCAACTAATCTTTTGCCTTAATTGAAAACAATAAATAACATGAAATAAGTAAACCTTGTAATTTTATTTGCAAAAACAAACTTGAAATCCTAAACAATCGTTCTCAGAACTAATTACAACATAACCCAAACCCAAGGAGAAATTTAGAACACATCGGAGGCAAGAAAACCTAATATATGCTTAAGGAAAACATATGCCCCTTTTGAATTAGAGATACAATGGGTATATATATGCATTAGCTAGATCTAGTCCTTCTTGAAGTAGAAGTCTTCAAAGTAGCTTTTTACATTAATTGTGGCTTTAAACTTTGACTTCTTTGAGTTGAATGTGGAATTTATCACGTTGCCTTGCTCCGCAAGAAATCTTGAGATCCTTCTTTGGCGGCTCTGCCGCCTGCTACAGACGTCGGAAAATTGAGTGTACGGCATCAATAGAATTATGATTTTCTTCTCTACATATCACACTCTGGTTCTCCAACTTCATAGTCTGCTCTTTTGGGCGGCAAGGTGGGTGGAGGCAGCTACTCAACAGCTGCTATCACTGTCTGGAACGGCCTCAGTAAAGCTCTTAAGTTCACTGCCTCAGCATCACGTCCTCAGCTCCTATTTCCCTCTGTCGGCCTCTAGTACCTGAAATGAAAACTAAACTAAAACAACATATTTTCTTCACCAAATAAAAGATAATCACTAAAAACATGCCAAAGTAGAGAAATATTGTAAAATGCAATGCATGGTCCTAATTATGCCTAAAATGCACTAAAAACAGCAATAATATGAGATGGAATATGCATTAAATATAGAACTTGTGGACACTTTACACACCCCCAAACTCGAACTATTTCTTGTCCTCAAGCAATGCAACCTAAATATACTTGCCCTTATATTAACCAGAAAGTAAAATTTGTTTTCAACTTGATTTAGTACCTAAAGGCCGTGGCACCTACATTAGATTATTGAAAGGAACTTAGCAAGAAAATAACTCAGAATTAATTTCTAATGCCATTGTAGTGTGTGCAAACTGTATACAGACTGAATATGCAGAATAACTAGACAAACAAAGATGGTGTTATGATATATAAGGTTGCTGCCGAGATAGTACAATTAAGCACAATTATTTAATCATGGCAATGAGGGCTTCAGCTTATCACAACCACTCTTCTAGGTCTTAAATTAAAATAGCAACAAACTACAAAACCCCAAACCCATGGAGTAGAGTCATCTCGTAAAGACTTTCATTCACTCATGCTAATTTGTTCATCACTTCAAAATTTTCAGGTTCATGGACTTTGATAGTAGCGGAGTGTCCTCGCACATGGTTCTTCCTAGAGCCTGTTGCAGGCACCTCTAGGGTAAACATCAATGTTTCTTTGTTTTCTTTTTTTTCTGCCATCGTGGCAGTGTTGTAGTTTTCTGCCTCGGCGTCTACCTGCAACCATTGTTAGAACGTTGCAAAGAATTCTAAAAACAAAGCAGACAGTGTTCATTAGATATTCTAGCAAATTCAGCAAGTAACAGAAGTGATTGACATTTTTGGAAAAAAAATTCTAAGTCATTTTGCATGCTTTTATCATATTAAGTTCAATTTATTTATTGGTGCGAAAAGAAGTAATTGGCTAACTATCATAGGCACAAATTATATAATAATTTTTTCTGTTCCAATTAACATTAAGGAAAGTACAATGCAACCTATATGCTACTAAGTATGCCTAGACAAAAAGATACGAGAGCTATCCCCCCAAACTCGAGATGGGCATTGCCCTCAATGCAAAAAATAATAACAGAAAAAAATAGAAATACAAGTGATATAAAAAACAAAAAATTAAAATAAAGAAAAAACTAGAAATTGGCTGAGGGTTGAGAGGAGGCTTGAGTCTTTCCTGCTGAGGAGGAGGAGGATTTTTGGATGATTAGGTGACGACCGGCATATGTCCTGGCAGCAGACTTGGCAGTGGACGAGGCTCTTGTTGGGGTTCGGTAGGAGGTGCTTCGCTCTCTTCTGACTTTGTCTTGTCGTCCACTAGCTCGACAGCTATGATGTGCTATTTTCTCTTCCCGATTCCTTCCTCTGTTGGTGATGTCGGAGGGTCTATTGCCATTGGGATGGCTGCTGCTGGTGGTGGTGGTGCTGGTGCCGGTGGATGCTGCTCAATCTTCTCTGATGAGGAAGTGTTAGCCACTGTTGCCGCCATGCAGGGAGGTGAATGGTGTTGTTGATGGCTCTCAGGGGAGTCTGCCACTGTGTTGAAAGCGGAGGTGGCTGAATATGACGGGTAGTGCGTCGAAGATGGCATATGTCTATGGAAGGCAGCATGGCAGGCAATGGCGGTTGATGGCATTCCTTGTTCTAGGGCATCCGCGACAGCTATATCTGTCGGGTAAGGTGGAAAGTTGGGCCCGTCATCGGGATACTTCTCCATGAAATAAGATAAAAGGCTTCTCGGACCTCCCCAACATATTTCATGAAAGTCAGCTGCTGCTGCTCGATGCACTTGGTGCTATCGATAAAGGTGTGCAGCAGCGTGAAGACTTCACTGGCTGGGGCGGCTTCAATACTGTACGGAGCGACGGAAGTGTCAAGCTGGGCGGAAGAGGGCTGGCTGGGCGTTATTGGCTCTATCTCTGGAGCCTGCATCATCTGCATGCAGACTCTTCTAGTCCACTCTTTCTTTTGTTGTCGTCATCTCATCTTTGGGGTCAATCGGAACATTGAAATTGGCGCAAACGTCGATGATGAGTAACGAGAAGTATAGCATGCCCTTCGTCTTGCGGAAACAATTGTGGATCTCCTTGCAAATGATCTCCCCCACCTTGATGGGCTTGTTCGTCATGATGATATGGATGAGTGCAAGGCGCGATCGGTCAACGGTGGAGTTGTGGTAGGTGGGCAGCAGACGCCTCTTGATGAAGGTAATTCACAGCATTACCCCGGGCAGTAGGTGGCGGCGTTGGACAGATCCTCCATGCTTTCCTGACAACCACGACGTGTTGAGCTTGCACATTTTGGCCTTGAGTTTCTCATAATTGGCAGCCATTAGTGACTACCTCCACTCCTCGTGAGGGTTTTCGTTCATATTCAGGCCGTAGAAACTGTTGATAACTGCAACGTTGAGCTTGATAGGTTCCCCTCGGAAGAACACGAATGGCATCTCAAGGCGGGGATGGTGGGAATAGAACTCCCTTACCATGGTGATGTTCGCTATCTCCGGCTTCCGTGCGAATATTTCTCATCCTTTTTTGTGGATGGTTTCGAACAGATTTGGTTTTAGGCCGAGATCTCCTATTTGCCTTGTATAGTGAAAGCATTGTTCCTCCCATATGGCTTGTTTGGCAAACTGTGTTTCGTATCTCTTTTCATCCTCGCGGGAGAAAAAGCGTTGGAAGGTGGGTTTGGGTGTAGATGTTGAAGCTATGTGAGACGGTTGAAGTTAATGAAACTTGAGGGAAAATAAAGTGAGAGCAGTGGATGCAAGAATAAGATAGCAAGAAGGTTAAGTAAAATAAATGAATGAAGTGAGAAGGGTTTAAATAGAGGTTTCCAATTGGTGCCGGAGCAACATTAAATGTCCAACGGTCCAATTCTCTCGCGCACGTTACGAGATTTCTGTCCGTTATTTTTGTAGCCATTGGCAGCTAGTCGTTAGCGGGCAACTAGCTGTTACGCGTTTTCTGTGCTAGGCAGCCCTGGGCTGTCTCGGCGGGATGGTGAGTGGGCTTCTTGCTGGGCCTTCTTCTTGATATGGCTCTTTTATTCCTAATCCTGAAATACTAAATAAGGATAATTAAATATTAAAAATAAATTCTAAAAATAAAAAATGTGGAAATTAATCTTAATCGTAATAAATTGCAATAAATTAAACTCTATTCCTAATGCATAAAAATAAAGAGAATAAAAATTAAGTTATGTTGGGAGTGCATTTGGGTGCATCTCCCTGACATAACCACTTCCTAAGGTAATTTGGCTTGTCCTTCCCTCCTGGAGGGTGCATCTGGGCGTCCTTCCTTTTCTTTTCCTGAGGGCTGTAGCACATTTAACTTTCTGCTCTGGTTGTCTACCCTCATAGTCAGCTCCACTTGTTCCACATCTATCAACGTTTTGTCCGTGGTCAAGAATGGTCGCTCAAGGATGATAGGGGCTTTTTCATCGGCCTCACAGTCTAGGATGAGGAAATAGGCTAGAAGAATAAGCTTGTCCACTTTCACAAGGATATCTTCGATCTTTCCCTCCAGTTGTACAAAAGAATGATCAGCAAGTTTCAACATTACGGAGGTAGGTTTGGCTGGCCCAATTCCTAATTTATCGAAGACTGCTTTAGGCATTAAGTTGATGCTAGCTCCCAAGTTGCACAGGGCTTTTATTTCGTGTTTGTTGCCTATCCTACATGGGATAACAAAGCTGCCTGGGTCTGTTTGCTTGAGCGGCAATTTATTGTGTAGCGTTACCATCCACTCCTCTGTTACAACAACCATTTTGAATTCCCCAATCCTCTTCCTTTTAGAAACCATATCCCTGAGGTATTTGGCATAGTTGGGCATGTTCTGAATGGCTTCTATTAGGGGGGATGTTTATGTGCACATGCTTTAAAATATCAAGGAATTTCTTGAATTGGTGATCTTTCTTTTGTTGCTTAAGCCTCTGGGGGGAAGGTGCTGGCAGGTGGATGTCCTCTATACGTTCTTTGCAGGGGAACTTTATTTGTGAAGGATCATCTGCGTCAGGACTGTTGTCGTGTTCAACAGCTGGGGCGGCTGGTGTTGATGTTACCGTGGAAAGTTGTTCTTTTTGTGTTGGCTGAATTCCTGGTAGCTTTTCTACCCTAGGTTCGTCCAACTGCTTCCCACTTCTGGTAGAGATTGCTTTGCACTGTTCATAAGTGGGTTTGGCTGCTGCCACTGTGCTACTAGATGCTGCTCCCATTTGTTCTACTGCTAAGGATCTCCGTGAACTGCCCAAATTGGGTCTCCAAGTTCTTTATAGCAGCATCCTGGTTGTTCATCTTCAACTCCATCCTATCCATAAAAAGACTCGGTTTTATCAATAAAGTTTTTAGTGCAAACAATAAAATCGCTAGTTCTAGACATAAAGGTATGAAGAGTTGCTTCTAGTGAATTATTGTTTTGCGGCTGCCGAGCATGTTGTCTGGACAGGTTTTGTTGGTAGCCTCCCTGCTATTCTTGTAGGTGTTATGGGCAGGCCTGCAGTTCCTCTCGTATCCTCCCATAAAGTTGCTAGATGCGGTGCATTCAGAGGAATCATGGTTGCCTCCACACTAACCACATAATGGCTCTACGGCCTTGGCCTCATAGACTTGCCCAATCGGTTTCATTATTCTCATAACCAGCTCTGTCAGCTTGTCAAGACGAGCATTGACAGATTCGGAGGGCTTGTATTTCATTCATAGTAGTTGGCCGCCAAACGCCGCCGCGACGGGCTGTTGGGTACTTGTAATCATTCTTTGCGTCTTGGTTCAGGATTCACAGTGCCTCCTCTGGTGATCTGTCGAGGATGGTTCCATTGGCTAAGGCATCAATCATCATCTGTGTTGGGTAGTTCACCCTGTTATAGAACATTGATACATGTGTCCAAGCTAGGAAATTATATAGCGGGCAGTTGTTTAGTATATGTTGGTACCGCTCCCATGCTTCATACATCATCTTGTCATCCCTTTGTCGGAAGGTTGATAATTCTTCTCGCAGTCTGTCTGTGACATTGGATGGGCTGAAACGGTCCAGAAAATCCTTACACAGCTCTGTCCATGTACTGAACGATCCTGATGGCTGGTTGTTTAACCATTGTTTTGCCCTATCCCTTAGTGAATAGGGAAATAGTCTCATCCTCAGTACGTCTTGATGGACTCTGTGTATTTTGAATGCTCTGCAGATGTCCAGGAATCCTTTCAAGTGTTGTCGTGCATCTTCTGTGTCAGTCCCTCCAAATTGCCCTAACGTGTTGATCATGTTAAACATAATGGACTTCGGCTCGAAGTGATCTACCTTAATCTTAGGTTCTGTCACTGTTAGATCGAACCCTCTGAAGTCATGTTCCAGATAATCCATAGTGGTTCGATCATACTGTTGCTACCTAGGCAGCACTTGCTGTTCTCTGAGCGGCGGGTCTTACTGCCCATCTCTGTCGTTCACAGCATTGTTGGCAGGGTTGTCGTTCTCCATGTTTACATTTGCTATTTCTTTTTTTCTTTAGTTTTCCCACATGCTTCTCTGATTTACTTCTTGAGTTCTCTTGCTCTTCGTTCAATATTGTCGTAATAAATGATTTCTCCTTTTGGGTTTGCCCTTGTCATACACTAGCAAAGAAAACCGTAATAATATTTTTTTCGATTAAAAATAAAAATAAAATATAAAGAAATAAAAGTGCAAAAACTAAAGAAGAATTGTGATGTTACCAATCCCCGGCAACGACGCCAAAAACTTGTAGAGCGTTTGGGTGTTCTCTATTTATGAGCGCAAGTGCACACTCCTGTCAAGTTATAGTATAAAAGATATCGTCTCCCACAAGGATTGGACAGCTTGATTCGATTTGTTGAAGCACCAATCTACCATCATCCGCCGAGGCAGTACAGTCTGGCAGCCCAATACTTCTTAACCTATTCAACGTAGTTTCACACTACAAAGCAGTATAACCTGGTCCATTCAATCAACTTGATCTCTTCCTTAAATTGCATGTGTTTATTTACTTTTCTTTTAAAAAACTGGAATTTAAGTGCATTTAAATATTCTTTATGTAGGGATTTACATTCGAATTTGGCTTTCCGATCCTCGTGGGAGACGATATCTTTTATACTATAACTTGACAAGAGTGTGCACTTGCTCTCATAATTGGAGAACACCCAAACGCTCTACAGTAGAGAACTCAGGGCAAAGTATAACCTCGACACATTTGTAACTTATACAAAAATCAAGCGAGATATAGTGTCTAATGCTTTTTAAGGGGATGCTTTGAAAGCAAGGGTGTAGTTGTATATTATTGGAGTTTTTTGTGTCTTGCTATTGAGATACGCCCATGTGCAGATTTTTTGAAGTTGTTGTGCGACGATTGCTTACAAGGTAAAGTGAATTGGGCCAAATATGTTTACGGTACACTTATTGAGGCAATAAGTTGTTTACAAAACCCGAGAAGGCACATTTACCTAAAGGGGTGTATTGCACATTTAGAGGTAAAGTTAAATTACCATTAGTTATGAGAAATCGGTGGAACTGAGTTTTTTCATATTAATGTTGCATTGTGAATGGTACAAAATTCAGGTTCGGTTGTATGATTACTGGTCTGGATTTGATAGCATAGTCAGTGCAGCTTCTAATGGTGGTGTGGCTCGCATTCTTTAGTGGGTTCAGTCAGAGGTCACATATGTTTATTCTCGCTTGAAGAGCGAGCGGACTTCAAATCGACCAAAGGTATTTGTTGGATTATTATTCATCCAATATGTCAATTGCAATCATGGTTAAATAAATATATATTTTCACTCTTAATATTATTGCCCAGAAGCATCCATTACCTATAACTGTTGAAGCACCTAAAGTCAAGAAATATGTGGAAGTTGTTGCATGATTTAAGTGCTACGCAAACAGTGCAAGTATACACGTCTCAAGTAATAAAGTGATAGGTATCAAGTATCATCTACACGAGGATTGGTTTGGGCAAGTTTACTTAAGTTATTGCACTATAAAAGAAATAAATTGATAGTGACAGATAATGATAAGTAAATTAAACTAAGTCAAAAGGAATTTAAATAAATGAAAGAGGAAAATAAGTTGAGAGAGTAGGCTGGGTTATTGAGTCTAGTAATGCAATTGCTGGACGAATTGTCATGGCAATTAATTTTCATGCGATGTTTGACAAAATGTTCTTCAATACCTTCGAATTATACCTAACCGAAGAATTGATGATTATGCAAGCCTAGGTAATACATCCCTGCGTTAACCTTGGGTGGAAATCATCGATCAATACACTCTTCTTAATCGCTGAAATTCACTCTTTATCCCAAAGGCAAATTAGCTTCCACCAACAGTTGTTTAATTGGAAATTGTATCTAATCATTTCATGAATCTAGCTCTCCCGAGCCTAGATAAATAGATTCATCCAAGTCCCTCTCCTGAGTTCATTTGGAATTAAATAATGAACCAAGAAATGGATAAACGATGATTCATTGAATTAAAAACCAAAACAACTCATTCGTTCACAAACACCAAAACCCAATAATGCAAGCCAATTTAATTTAGTTCATGTCTGGGTTGAAAGAAATTAATAAGGAATAAAAACCCAAACATCAAGTAAATCGAAAGATAAAAGAAACGAAAAAATATAGAGAAGACGAGCTCCTCTAAGATCTGATCTCCCTCTTGAGTCGATCTCACTCTAGCTCCGATCGGCCTCTCTCAATCGTTGTTGATGTTGAAGATGTGCTACGTTTATATAGAGGTATAAATCTCAATATGAATTTCAAAATGGATGGGATAATCTCTTTTTCTTTATCTCCAGCAGCTTTTAATTTGAATTTGAATCTGGATAATTAGCCAAAGTGATTAGATAAATCCTGGAGATAATGACTTTATCACAACTGGCCATGGAAACCTTCAGCAAGTGTCTTGCCAACTCATTATGCATAGAAAAAGAACAAAACAACAACGTTTTCTCCAAAAAAAAAAGCTAAACGCAAGGCCAAGCCCAATAAACAGAAGGACTATCAATTTTATGCATAAATAACTACAAAATGCAACTAAATGGGCCTAAATCTAAACAATAATCTAAGTAAAAGGGGTATACAATATAGTAATTTTCACACTTAACAGAAGTCATGGAAGCACCCAAAGGCTGGAAAGCTTTGAATAGACGTAAGATAATACGTTATGAGTCATTGTATTAATCATTTATTATGTAGAATGTAAATCTTTAATATTTATTTAATTTGCAAGGTTGCTTTCGTGCAGTATGATGTTGCGAAATGTAATGATGGTGATGCAACAAGGGAAATAATGTCGGAGATGCTTCAGCAAATAATGTCCGAGGTGAATGGGAGAAAAGATGTTGTCAATAGGTGAATTGAGAAGAAAATTAAAGTTGAGGAGAAATTTTACAGTATGAGGGGGTTGATAATAAGATGTTGGGAGAGAAATTAAGTATTCTTTCTAATTACGTCACAAAAGTGCGGGTTAACATGACCTTCTTAAAGAGCTTGGAAGAGAAGATGAACAATGTTGATGTCAAAATGAAAGATTTTGAAATGAAATGGAAGTCAAAATCGATGGTGCTCATGAGTTTGTCAAAGCAATGCGGGACGAAATGAAAGGTACTTTGCAGAAGATATTCAGGAATATGGAGCACGATATGGCTTATACTATGACTAAAATTAACAGGGTTGTTTTTCGTAACTTTATTGAGATGTCACCTTCGAGAGATGATATTGAGAGCCTTTATCCTACAGAGATAGTCATTGTTACTCCTTCTTACAAATTCAAAACACCCCAAGGTGAAGCCAGCATAGATTTAGATACAAATTCTATTTGTGCAGCACGAATGTAGAAAAAGGTAAAAGCTATCTTTATTTAAAGATTATTTTCATCTTTTTCATGTACCTATTGGCTTGACTTGTGTAATGTTCCATTGTAGGACAAGCCTGCTATCGTCCAAGTTAGTCGAAAATCCCTTCGGCTCGCAAAGGATAAACATTCAACTGCATAAAGTTCGGAAAGTTAATTGGGAATATTTTTCGTGTAATTATCATTCTCAATGGTAATTGTTGGTTGTTTGTATCGTATACTTTAATAATAGCAGTTGCCATATGAATTGAACATTGGGCCTTAAGCCCACTAAATTGAACATTGCAAATAATACAATTTTGGCCATTAAGGCCATCAAATTAAATGTTGTCCTTTAATGATTATGATTTTATTTTCGTTTACATAATTTATGATTGGCATTGTTATCATCATATCTTTCTTGTGAAAGGTTTAAGAGTCAATCGAAGTTTAGTATGATGTAATACATGATGGGCTTCATGCAGGAGAATGGGTGTACTGTGATTATTTATGGAATACCTCGTTGACACAAAAGTAAGCCTTCAACTGTATGACTTTACTTTGTCATATTGTGAAATATAAAATCAAAGTCATAATACAATGTTTGTATGTAGCTATGTGGTCATTACACTCGACAACAATTATGCTACTATTAGAGATATTGATACATTACGACCCAAGGAATGGCTCGACAATACGATGAGTCTAATAAATATCGCTTATGGATTGAAATTATATGAAACATTTGGAACTTGTTTTTTTATGTGGTCATTATTATTTTTAAATCAAAAAAGATTATTGATATGGTGCCCTTGTTTGAGACTCGCAAGGAGGCGAATGAAAAAATTAAACGTCGTGCCTTTATGCCTTGTGATCTTCATGTATGTTTTTTTTTCTTATCATCTTATACAGTGTTTATGCCATATTTCTTTGTTGATAATTTGTTTTCGATTGTAAATAACAACCATTATTAATTATAGAGTACTCATAAAAAATGGAAAATGCCACGGCGTCATCGTTTGCTGGGTTTTTTGAGGTATCAATGCAGTTTTATGGGAACATGACTGGCACTGATATTGTAAGATGAAATCTATTAAAGGAAATATGTTAAGTTATTTCAGGATATGCTAAATTTTAATTAGTCGACGACTAAATATTTGCAGGTATTCATCCCCATGAATGATAGCAATGTACATTGGTACTTGTGTGTCATTCATATGGCACGTGAGGATGTTTGGATACTAGATAGCGTACTGGCTAGTGTGGCGAGTCAGTGTAGGTAGGAAGTAGTTACGAAAATGGTGAGAACACATCCATTTGTCATGTCACCATGTTAGCATTGTATGTTATTAACTTGTAGGAATGAACTCTGTACTATATTTTCATTATCGTTCAGATATGCAGTTTTGCGAAATATGCTAAGGATGAAGACTTCGTTAAGGTGATTGGCAAACCGAAGGTGGCATTTGACAAGATGAAAATTCAACTTCCTAAAGTCCTGAGTCGAGAAAATGGGTATTCAGCTTTTGTAACGCTCCGAATTCGAGCCTAGGAGTTAGCTAGATAGATTAGACGATTCAGGTGAACTGGATTAGACGGTTGAAATTGGTTTATGGAATTAAATTCAAATAAATGGTTTTTGACTAAAATAAAATGAGAAAAAATAATCTAAAATGTTTAATTAATATATTGAACATAATAGAATTTGCAATATGAAAAATAAATTCGGATTAATTGACATTTTGGTTTGGTGAGTACAATGTAAAGATTTCAAAACGGGGTTGGTGACTAAATCGTAAAAGTTTCAAAACTTAGAATCTTTAAGAATCTATTAAGCCACTTGGTACTAGATAACTTTTTCCTTAATTTTGGCTATTTTAAAATAGTTTTAAAGTATTTAATAAAATAGAATAAAAGGATTTTTTAATTGGTTTTGTTTTTAATTAGTTAAATTGTTTTCTTACGTAACTAAACTACTCTTTTCTCTCTAAGAATCATATGGATTCATCTTTTTGATCTTGCTTTTGATTTCAACCATTGATCTTCTACTTCAACCTTGGAGATCATCAAAATCAAACCAATTGAGGAATGAGTCTACAATTAGAGGTTATTTTCGTTTGTCTCCTCTAATCAAAGATTCTTTACTGAAATTCCCAAGTTCTTGATCTTTTGTAATCAATTTTTGGTATGTGTTAATGATTTAATCAAGATTTAAAGGTTTGATATTGGTTTTATTAAGATATTGATGGATCTATGTTATGAATCTAAATTATGGTGATCTTGATTTATTTAAATCACATCTAAGGTTTATTTTAATATCATGAGATAAGATTTACACAAGAAATCCCAAAAATAATTGAATTGCTAATTTTCTAGGTTGTAAATAGTTAGATTTTGAGGTGTTTATAGTGTTCTGAGTTTGCTGGAGGTATAAGGTGGGTTTGGAAATGTTTCTAGATGTTAATTGACATTGTTAATATGTTCAAATCGTTAGTAAGTGGCTGGGCTTTGTTTAGGTGAAGTTTTGATTAGTTTTCGGTTGTTTTGGGATGGCGTTTGGGGGAGTTTGGATGGGTGTTGTTGGGATTGATGTTACTGGGATTAAAGATTAATAATGATTTTACATCATTGAGGAATGCTTTGCATTGTTGGTGAGAGGAATTCCGTTTTGCATATTTAAAAAGGTTTGGAAAGTAGTCTTGGGAGTTTAACTTAAGCCTAGAAAGCTTGGTTATTGGGAACATGCGTCTTTTTGAAATTTGAAATCCATTGAACCCGCCAATTTAAATTTTGTAAACGTTTGAAACCGTAATAAAAAAGTCATAAATATAAGTAAACAAGTTCTTAAAAGTGGTTTCGAAACTCGTAAATAAAGGTTTGGTACTATTAGAATTAAAATCCAACTGAAAATGTGAGAACAAGTGGTAACATTTTAGGTTTGTATTTAAAGAGTTCGAACCAAGTACACGCAGTTTCGATACTTGCAAATGAAACGACAAGTTATTTGTTGGTAATCTTCTAACCAAGAAATTATTATCTGAACTCGGCTCACCATGCCATCATCCATGGATAGTCCCCATCCACTAAAAATTAGCCAACTAATATTTGTTTTTCATGTCATTTTTCATTCATAATTAATTTTTCATGTTCAATAATCGGTTGCCATATGAATAGCAATGACATTGTAAACGCATAATGAGTAGATGGATCGGTAGGTTCTTCCCTATAAATACCGCTACTTTGTATTGTAATCTTTATTCTCATCTTTTTCTTATTTCTTCATCTACTTTGTGAGATCAACATGGAAACGCTTGTACGTATTCGAAGGGAGTTCCGCCATGCTAACTTGGAGAATCGTAAAGTAGCCCCTTATCTGCTTTCTGGTAAACATCCCTCTGTTACGTTGTCATTTAGGCCAAATTTTTCGTTTCCAAACGGTTTATAATAATAATAATAATAATAATAATAATAATAATAGTAGTAATAATAATAATAATAATAATAATAATAATAATAATGATTATTATTATTATTATTATTATTATTATTATTATTATTATTATTATTATTGTTGTTGTTGTTGTTGTTAATTATTATTATTATTATTATTGTTGTTGTTGTTGTTAATTATTATTATTATTATTATTATTATTATTATTATTCTTTAGTAATGTCAGATGTCGATGAATGTTCGTTTAATTATCGACTTCAAATGACTGCACTTGATGACAACCCTTATTAAGGGCATGATTTTGAAGTTTCCATTTTCATCCAACCTAATTACCCTATGCATCCTCCTATGGTAATATAATTAACCTCTTAAGATTGTGTTGAGTGGATCGAATGATCGAAATAAACCAAGAGGGGTGAATTGGATTTTTAAAGTTTTTGGTGATGGAATTGGCAAATAAAATTGGTAGACAAGGAATTTTAGAGTGGTTCAAGTTCCAATCGAACTCTACATCCACTACCTTAGCTTCACTATGGATTTGCAACAATTCCACTAATTGATCTTCCCCTTTTCTAGGCTAAGGAGGTAACCGTTACAATTTCGGTCAAATTTTCTACCCAAAAGTTAACCCAATCCTCACACAATAGAAACAAAGAAGTTGTTGGCTAAAAGAAGTATCTCTCAATACACAATATAGCCCAATTACAAGCACTCAACCCAATTGAAATGATACGAATGAAAAATACAATTGGGGTTACAAGACAATAATGGGATTTAGGCACAAATGCTTGGATTTGATGTTTGGATGTTTGCTTTAGGATCAATAGTTGTTGCTGAAGCTTTTAGAGGTCCCTTTTATACATTCTCATTGAATTCTAGCCGTTGTGGTTGATGCATTCATCAATAGAGCCGTTGGGGGTGTTATCTTCTTTCCATAAATGCAGTCTGCAACCAATCGTTTCCAAACACCCGACCATGTTTCGAAACAGACCAAAATAGAAAGAGTTGTTGGGGTGCATTAAAGAGCCCGTATCAAAACGGTTAAAATCGTTTCGATACGCTAAGAGTCGTTTCGAAACCCATTTCGAAACATTTTTGCCACTGTCAAGGACCATATCGAAACGGCTTGAATTGTTTCGATACGCCTTAACGACTTGTGAAAAAATCAGTTAAAAACTTTCTAACGGTCATATTTTTTTAAATCTGATTGAATACCGTTTTGAAACATTTGATGTCGTTTCGATACGGTGTCTTGAGGTTCTTAAGTCGTTTCGAAACTCGTTTCGAAACACGGGTTGACAGTGCTGAAACCGTTTCGATACCCGTTCCGAAACATGAGCTCACAGTTTCAAAAGTGTTTCGAAACGCCTAAGGCCGTTCCGAAACGGTGACTCGAAAATCACTATTTTGGCTTCAAGAACACTTAGAAAACTTTTGATAAAATTAGTTTTAACTTAGGCATTTTCTTTTAAACATGTAGAGAGGTTTGAGGACTTAAAAATTCGTTTTCATATTTTGAATTTAGTCCTTAAATTCTTTACTTATATCAAAATCAAATTATCGGTTTCACAATCTTCCCCTTTTTGATATAACAAAACCAAAGTTAGAATTTTTTAGAGTTTTGAAAATTTTGAATCCATTCTATCTCCCCCTCAATTTAAGATGGTTTTTTTAAGTTTTAAAAGGATTCAAGTTTTAAAACTTAAAAACACTTAAAACGAATTTTGGCTCTTAGATTACTTCTCCCCCTTTTTGTTAGATCAAAAATAATAAACAATGCTCAAAGAGATAAGGTTAAAAGCAATAATCAGTAAGCAATAAGCAACATAATATTAATTCATAAAATTCAAATATCCAAAACATAAATCTTAAACAATAAGTTCAAAGCATAATCCCAAATAAAAGAAATCAAAGCATAGGTTCATATAAAGGAAATAAAGATGCAAACTTAATCCTAATATGCATAGCTAATATGAGATGTCATGAGAACCTAAGCCTCGTCGTCACCATCATCATCCATGGAATCATCATCATCCTTAGCTTGAGCGCGACGAAAATCCATCCGTTGGCCATAAAAGGCGGAGAAGGACATGTCCATGGAAGAATGTTGGTTCTCAATGGATGTGAGTCGATTCTCATTTGCAAGGAGACGATCCTCTACGGATTGCAAGCGTGTATTGATAGCACCAAAACCTCTAGACATGTTAGTGTCCAAAGTGTTGAACCGCTCGGTAAGAAAAGTCGTGAGAGCTTCATTGTTAGCAACCGAAGCTTGTGGTTGAGGTTCAACTTGAGGTGGAGGTGCTTCCATATCAACACGTTCCCATTGCCATTGTTGATGTAGTGAAATCCTGACTTACGGAGAGAAGACTCACCAAGTTTTTGCTTGCGGGGTTCCGGAGAGTCATAAGTGCAATCAATTTCAAGCTTCTCAAAAATATAACTCAAAACAGCCCCATAAGTGAAATACTTAAGCGCATCGGTTTCACGAAGCTTAACATTATTCACCATCTCAGCAAACATGATCTTAACAAGATTAGGGCACTCACCACGATGAAAACACTCAAGCCAAAAATAATCTACTTGATGAATGTGAGAAAATTTACCTCCTGAGGGGCGAATAAACCACGAGACCATCTAGTGGAGAAACCTATCGTGAGCATCCAAGGCAAGCACGGAACCGGTGTGAGAACCAAAGTGACACTCATTCTCGATTCCTTCGTCCCAAAGGTAGTCTCTAAGTAAGGTATGTCAATGGCAATCTTCTTTCCCAAGATCCGAGACTCAATGCGAACAACTTTGGAGTTGTCTTCATTGTTGATGAGTTGGGCATTAGAGTAAAAGTAAGAACCATGTGCTTGTAGCAAATATCCGGGATATCCAAGAAACCAACGAAGCTCCATTCTTGTAAATGGTGGAGATAACGGAAGAGCAAGCGCTCAGAGTCAAGAAACGACATGTCAACAACACGCTCACGACGAACGCCAAACGTCTTGACATATTGGAAACGCGCCTTCAACGCGGGAGTTTTGAGACTCTTGAGAAAAAGTTGAGTAAGGTTGGGACAGAGAGCGGCTTGGTTTGAACCTTCACCCAATTGAGGTGCCTTACGTTTCTTGTTAACATTCTCCATTGAAAATCCTAAAAACATTAAGCAAGCAATTTAAAAAAAAAATTAAGTGTATGCATGAAATTTCTTAATTCAATCCAATAGCAAATCCCACTTAGGTTTAAAAACAAATTTTCAAAATAAAGATACAAAACAAAACAACAACAACAAAATTAAGAGAAAAACAATTTAAGAAAAACAGTAAAGAAAATACGAATGAAACTCATATATTTGAATAAAAAATTTAAAGATTTTGAAAAAAAACTTACAAGTTTTGAAAAACCCAAGTATCAAAACACATAAACTATACAAAATTAAAATTCTCTAACCTAGGATTCGAATACAAATTTAAGGAAAAAGAAAAAGATGAAAATATACCTCAAATTGGGATTTCGGATGAATAGATGAAAATCCTTGCACAAAGTTGATGATGCTTGCTTAGACTTGTGTTTAAGAGTAAAAGCCCTCAAGATTTTGTGTAAAACAATGAGGTTTAGAGGGTTTTTATATGGAAAAATTGTTTCTAGGGTTTTTAGGGTTTGGGAGAGTTTTAATTAAAGTTAAACTTTAACATTAAAAGCCCCTTTAAAGCAGTCCGCTAACCCATTTTGGAACGGTGTCAACCGTTTTGAAACGTGGGCACGAAAGGTTGACCGACTTTTCAACTCCAACTGACTGTTTCGATACAGCTTTGACCGTATCGAATCCCCGTTGACTCGTATCGAAACATGTTTCGATACACCCCTTAGCAGTAGCAAATACGTTTCATAACCCTTGGAAGGCGTTTCGAAACACCCTTCGCTCAGATTGAATTGTAAAGCTTCTGTATCGAAACTGGTGTACCCGTTTCGATACACTTGGGCCTGGAAGAGTAGATGAGGCTCTAAAAGTGCAGAAAAATGAAAATTTTGAAGGCCTAACTTGTATGAATGACATGAATGAGCAGGAATAACATGTGCAAACATAAACATACTCCCCTAGCTATAGGCATGGATGAAATTAGGAGTAAAAACATATAAACATGGCATTTCACAAGATCAAGTAATTTTAAGCACAAAAGAGGTCCTAAAAGGTCAAGATAGGCTAGTTAGACCTAACTCTCTCCTAAGGGACCAAAAACGCTCTTTGTCTAAAGGTTTTGTAAATATGTCCGCTAATTGATTTAAGGTGTCAACATACTCTATAACAACATCTTCTTTAAGGGCATGATCTCTAATGAAATGATGCCTTATTTCTATATGTTTGGTTCTAGAGTGTTGGATGGGATTTTTTGTCAAACATATGGCACTGGTGTTATCACACTTAAGGGGTATGGTTTCAACTTTAATACCATAATCTAAGGGTTGTTGCTTCATCCAAAGGACTTGAGCACAACAACTCCCTAAGGATATGTACTCAGCTTCGGTGGTAGATAAGCCTACACTATTTTGTTTCTTAGAGAACCAAGATATGAGCATACTACTTAGGAATTGACAAGTTCCCGAAGTACTCTTCCTATCGATTTTGCATTCCCATAAACCGCATCCGAATAAGCATGAAGGTTGAAGGTTGAGTCTCTAGGGTACCAAAGACCTAAACAAGGAGTATCTCTAAGGTACTTAAAGATTCTCTAAACGGCTATAAGATGAGACTCTCTAGAACTAGCTTGAAACCTAGCACACAAGCAAACACTAAACAAGATATCCGATCTACTTGCGGTAAGGTAAAGCAATGATCCAATCATAGAACTGTAAAGCTTAGAGTCAACACACTTACCTCCTTCATCTTTGTCAAGCTTTGTAGATGAGCTCATAGGTGTAGCTTGAGGCTTAGCATTCTCCAAGCCAAACTTCTTGAGCGTATCCTTTATGTCCTTTGCTTGATTGATGAAGGTGCCATCCTTCCCTTGCTTGATTTGGAGTCCCAAAAAGAATGAGAGCTCCCCCATCATGCTCATCTCGAATTCACCTTGCATTAGCTTAGCAAACTCTTTGCAATGACATTCGTTAGTAGAACCAAAAATTTATCATCAACATAAATTTGTACTACTAAAATGTCATTTTTATACCTTTTTATGAAAAGTGTAGTGTCCGCCTTACCTTTTTCAAAACCTTTTTCAATTAAAAAGTTTGAAAGTCTTTCATACCAAGCTCTAGGAGCTTGTTTTAAACCATAAAGAGCTTTAGTGAGTTTGAAAACATGATTTGGAAATTTTGAGTCTTCAAAACCCGGTGGTTGTTCCACATACACTTCCTCATTTATAAAACCATTTAAAAATGCGCTTTTAACATCCATTTGAAAAATCTTGAAATCATGATAACATGCATATGCAAGCAACTTCCTAATGGCTTCCATTCTAGCTACGGGTGCATAGGTTTCTTCAAAATTTATTCCCTCTTCTTGAGTGTAACCTTGTGCTACAAGTCTAGCTTTATTTCTCACAATGTTACCACTATCATCTAGTTTGTTCCTAAAGACCCATTTAGTTCCTATAGTAGATTGATTACTAGGCCTATCAACTAATGTCCAAACATTACTTCTCTCAAATTGATTTAACTCTTCTTGCATATCCATAATCAAAAAATCATCTTTCAATGCTTCTTTTATATTCTTAGGCTCTATGCATGAGATAAATGCAACATGATTCATAAGTTTAAGAGAAGATCTAGTGGTTACCCCCTTGAATGGATCACCCAAGATTTCACCATCTTTGACATAGTTAAACTCCCTTGGGTAGCTCACTTCATTTTCCTCAAGAGCCAAGTCCTTCAAGGCTTCAAGAGGTGGATCTTGTGTGTCATCTTCTTCTGTTGGAATCTCATCCTCCTTTGAAGTTTGTCCTCCATCAAAGGCATTTATGATTCCTACATCATCATCATCACAAGAATCCTTCCTTGGAAGGAGGTTATCATCGAATACAACATGTATAGATTCTTCTACTACTAAAGTTCTCTTGTTAAATACACGATAGGCTTTAGAGGTTAAAGAATATCCTATGAAAATAGCTTCATCACTTTTTGCATCAAATTCACCTAAGTTGTCTTTTCCATTATTTAAAACAATACACTTGCAACCAAATGGATGAAAATAGCTAATGTTAGGCTTATTAGATTTTAAAATCTCATAAGGTGTTTTCTTTAAAATTGGCCTAATAATTACTCGATTTACAATGTAGCAAGCGGTGTTTGTGGCTTCCGCCCAAAAATATTTAGGTAAATTTTTTTCACAAAGCATGGTTCTAGCCATTTCTTGTAAAGTTCTATTTTTCCTCTCAACTACCCCATTTTGTTGATGAGTTCAAGGAGCCGAAAAAGTGTGGCTAATACCATTTTCATTTAAAAATTCTTCAAACCCTAAATTCTGAAATTCGGTTCCATGATCACTCCTAATATGGGAAATTCTAAGTTCAAGATCATTTTGGGTTAGTTTTGAAAATGTGATGAATTTTTCTAAAGCCTCATCTTTAGTACTTAAAAATAGAACCCAAGTAAATCTAGAAAAATCATCTACAAAAACAAATGCATAAGATTTACCACCCAAGCTCATAGTCCTAATTGGCCCAAATATATCCACATGGATAAGTTGTAAACACCTACTTGTAGAAACATCATTAATGGATTTAAAGGAAGACTTATGTTGTTTACCCTTAGAGCATGCATCACAAATTTTATCGTTTGAGAACTTAATCTTGGGTAAACCTCTAACTAGATCAAGGGAAACTAATTTTTCTAAAACACTAATGCTAGCATGTCCTAGTTTCCTATGCCACAACCATGCATCATTTTCATTTTGAGCTACTAAACATGCATGGGATGTATGTATGTCATCTAGATGCACCATGTAAATGTTACCTATGCGATGACCTATGAGCATAATATTATTAGATTTAATGTCAACAATTTTACACTAATTTTTATCAAATAAAACATTAAATCCTTTATCACATATTTGGCTTATGCTCAACAAATTATGTTTAGTACCATCAACATAAAAGACATTTTCAATAAGAATAGTAGAGTGATTACCTATGGAGCCAATACCTTTAATGTGGCCTTTGGAGTTGTCACCAAATGTCACCACTCCTCCACTTTTTGGCTTTAGATCCATGAATCTACTCTTGTCTCCGATCATATGCCTCGAGCATCCACTATTAAGGTACCATGAGTTTTGACTTTGTGCTTTGGCCTTGTAGCAATGCTCCCCCTACAAACAAAGATATTAAACTTTTGTTTTTGGTACCCAAATCATTTTGGGTCCACAAGTGTTAGCACCCAATAACTTGGTTTCCTTAGGAATCCAAGGTGACATACAACAATATTATTAGATTTTACAAGTTCCTTAGGAACCCATACACTTCTAATCTTTTTAGTTCTACTATGTCTAGGAAAGCTACTTTGTTTGTAGTTATTAGTCTTTTCCTAGGTTGGTTTGTTTTAGAAAATTCACCTATTTCATGCTTCACACTACCAACATTTTTAAAAGACTCTTTGAGCTTGTTAAGCTCATCTAACACCTTTTGGTGTTCACTATTAGATCGAGAAAGAAGATTATTAAGGTCAACATTTTCATCTTGGAAGAATTTTAGTTCATCTTTCAACCCTAAAATCTTTTTCTCAAATTTTAAATTAGCTTGAGAAAGTGAATCATTTTTATCATTTAATTCCGAAATAATTTTCTTATTCCTAATGACCGACTCCTTGTATTTCTCAACTAATTCATCATAAACCTCTTGCAACTCATCATATGCATCATTCAATTCATCATATGTAAAATCAAAAGATGATAAGTTAGAGGTTACCATTGAGGAATCCTCCTCAAGTGCCAAGAGGCAAAGGTTGGCCACTTCTTGTTCGTCATCCTCCGATGACTCCTCAACACTCCAAGTAGCAAGCTTGGCTTTGAGCTTCTTCTTCTTCTCAAAGCCCTTCTTCTTGAGTTGAGGGCACTCCAAACGAATGTGACCGGGCTTATTGCACTCGAAGCAAATGATTTGATCCCTCACTTGTTCTTTGTTTTTACCTTTGAAGTCCATCTTTCTTTGAATTTTCCTTCCTCGGTTGGACCTCATGAAGCGTGAGAATCTTTTGGCTATCATAGCCAATTCTTCTAACTCATCCTCCTCACTAGAAGAGCTCTCCTCAAGTAACGAAGCTTTGAGAGCTATTCCCATCTTCTTCTTCTTTTCCATCTCTAGCTTCTCTACTCTTTTCTCTTCTTTCTTCTTTTCTTCTTCCCTTCTTTTCTTCATAATCTCATGAGTAAGAAGAGAACCCACTAGCTCATCAAGTTTTAGAGTCTTCAAGTTTTTGGCCTCTATGATGGCGGTTCTCTTCCCATCCCAAGATTCGGGAAGTGAGTAGAGTAGCTTCCAGACAAGCTTGTCTTCTGGTATAGTCTCTCCAAATCCTTTAAGCCCATTGAATATGGTTGAGAAGCGATCGAACATCTTGGACACTGTTTCATCGGGCTCCATCTTGAAATTCTCATAACTAAGATTGAGGATTCCAATCTTGGTTTCCTTCACATCATTGGTTCCTTCATAGGTGGTCTCAAGAGTATCCCACACTTCTTTGGCACTCTCAATGGATGAGACTTTGGAGTAGATGTCCGGACCGAAAGAACAAAAAGGCATGTAAAGAGCTTTGTCATTTATTTGGATCTTCTTCCTCTCTCCTTCACTCATCTCCATCTTTTTCTTTAGAACCATCCTTCCTTCACTATTTTGCTTCAATGGAATGTAGGGGCCATCTTCAATGACATCCCAAACCAAGTAATCATTGGACTTGATGAAGAGGCGCATCCATTCTTCCAAAATGGATAGTTGTCACCATTGAAGAAAGACGTTTTGTAGTGGATTGAGACTCGTACATGCTAGATCCGGAGGTAGATGCCATCTCATGATTTTTGGATGATCATACTCTTCCTAGGAACTCCTCTTGTGGTTGTTAATCCTTCAAAGAGGTAGGCTCTGATACCAATTGTTGAGTGGATCGAATGATCGAAATAAACCAAGAGGGAGTGAATTGGATTTTTAAAGTTTATGGTGATGGAATTGGCAAATAAAATTGGTAGACAAGGAATTTTAGAGTGGTTCAAGTTCCAATAGAACTCTACATCCACTACCTTAGCTTCACTAAGGATTTGCAACAATTCCACTAATTGCTCTTCCCCTTTTCTAGGCTAAGGAGCTAACCGTTACAATTTCGGTCAAATTTTCTACCCAAAATTTGACTCAATCCTCACACAATCGAAACAAAGAAGTTGTTAGCTAAAACAAGTATATCTCAATACACAATATAACCCAATTACAAGAACTCAACCCAATTGAAATGATAAGAATGAAAAATACAATTGGGGTTACAAGACAATAATGGGATTTAGGCACAAATGCTTGGCTTTGGTGTTTGGATGTTTGCTTTAGGATCAATAGTTGTTGATAAAGCTTTTAGATGTCCCTTTTATACCTTCTCATTGAATTCTAGCCGTTGTGGTTGATGCATTCATCAATAGAGCCGTTGGGGGTGTTATCTTCCCTCCATAAATGCAGTATGCAACCAACCGTTTCGAAACGTCTGACCATGTTTCGAAACAGACCAAAATAGAAAGAGTCGTTGGGTGCATTAAGATCGTTTCGATATGCTAAGGGTCGTTTCGAAACCTGTTTCGAAATATTTTTGCCACTGTTAAGGACCGTATCGAAACGACTTGAATCGTTTCGATACGCCTTAACGACTTGTGAAAAATCAGTTAAAAACTTTCTAACGGTCATATTTTTTAAAATCTGGTTGAATATCGTTTCGAAATATTTGATTTTGTTTCGATACGGTGTCTCGAGGTTCTTAAGCCATTTCGAAACTCGTTTCGAAACACGGGTTGACAGTGTTGAAATCGTTTCGATACCTGTTCTGAAACATGAGCTCACAGTTTCAAAAGTGTTTCAAAACTTCTAAGGCCGTTCCGAAACGGTGACTCGAAAATCACTGTTTTGGCTTCAGGAACACTTAGAAAACTTTTGATAAAGTTAGTTTTTAATTTAGGCATTTTCTTTTAAACATGTAGAGAGGTTTGAGGACTTAAAAATTCATTTTCACATTTTCAATTTAGTCCTTAAATTCTTTAGTTATATCAAAATCAAATTATCAGTTTCACAGATTGTTGTTTTATATTGTTCATTGTTTTTTATACTAGAACGTTCCAAAGATAATGGTTATATGTTTATGTAGTTTGCTATTAAATTTGATGGTGACTTATTCCATCCCAACTTCAGTGACGATGGCGCCATTAGGCTGGACAACCTCCTTGAAAAGTGGAGCCCTTCTATTAGAGTTGTAGAGATTCTTCTACGTATATTGGGTTTGATGCGTGTTCCAAACCCAAACGGCCCTCACCCGGTTGAAATGCATTGGCCACATCTGCTTTAAGATTAATTTTTAATGTTTATGTATTGGCCACATCTTCTAGTTAAGTTTTTAATATATTGAAACTTGTAATAAAGTTTCGAAACTACAACTCTGACTGTTCAGCCGCGAATGTCACAATTTCCATTAATATTTTAAGTCTAAAACCTACCATATCGAAACTTTCTCGAGCATTTAAATGACATTTATGACACGTTTAATATTAGAACTGAAAAGACACTTTCGGGCGAGTACAACAAATTTTATATAGTTTCGAACCTATGGATGTGGGTTTCGAGACTTGTAAAGTGAAACTTAAACTGAAATCGTTAGGAAAACATATAATATTTTAGGTTTCCCGTGAAAAGACACTTTCTGCGAGCGGTTAAATGGCACATTTATGTTGCCATTTAATATTTTATTTTATTTAAACCGCAAATATTCAAATCCTTTAGCAAACGTTTAAAACACATCGTGTTCATTCTCACAAACATTACAAGGCATTCTTAACAAATTCAAATCATATAGAAAATGACAACTACGTCAAGAATCATACAAATCATGTACACAATTTTTTATTCTTTAATAACATAGTTTATTCTTAAAGACCCAAATCAAACCAATTATCGATTAATAGACAAATCATCTCAAGATATTATCTATCTATAAAGTATGGACCTATTCAGAAATCGACTATGTTTATAAGACATTACTTCCTTTTAAAGTATTTAGCTCAATTCCATGATATCTATTACACAGATTCCTCTACACAAAACATTAATAACCTAACCAAAGATCAGGATTTAAACGAGACAATATTAGCATATCAAAATACTTGTAAGTCAAAAAAACGAATTACTCATACATATATTAAAATACATATGAAGCATGCATATCATTAAGATCCATATGGTATATCTTATAACCTTACATTTCATTAAAAATCTCATAAAATATTACAACTTTTAGCCTTTTAAGGTGGGAAGATTCTTGTAGATTTCTTCTAACATAATAAAAACATTTCAGATGCCACCAGTAAAACACGTAAACCACTCATATGATGTTGTAGAGACGAAAATTACAAAGGAAATAATAGCTCATTAGGGTATGAAATCAGTGAACCAAAGGACTCTTATTTATAATAGAAAAAAGAATATCAGAGCCCGACGTTTAAAGTCCTATTTATAATAGAAAAAAATTAGTGGGCAATAGGCTTATGTTTACAGTTCTTATATTTAAACCTATTTTGATTCTCTTAAGCATGTTTCAGAACAATGTTCTTGAGAATTTAACTGAAAATCTTAAAATTACAATTAGACATTTGGGTTGGTAGGTTGGGTTTCATAATTTGAGAACCGGTTTCCAAACTTCTATATAAGATTTATCTGAAAATTGTTATGCCCAATGCAATAATTGAAAAGACTTATCTGCTGCTGACGTATCAGAACAAGTTACAAAGATTCGAAACTGACAGTGAAAAGACTCTTATTTATTGGGAACGTGCTTCTTTTGAAATTCGAAATCCACTGAACCGCCAATTTAATATTTTTTATTGAACCCACCAATTTAATTTTTTACACGTTCAATATTTGTCAAGCGAAACTTAAACTGAAATTGTTAGGAAAACATGCAATATTTTCAGTTTCACGTGAAAAGTTCGAGATTGTATATACAAACGTTTGATACTCGTCATATTACTGAAAAGAAACTTTCTACAAGTAGTTAAATGGCATATTTATGTTGACGTTTGATATTTTATTTTATTTAAACCGCAATTATTCAAATCCTTCAGCAAACATTTCAAAAACACATCTTGTTCATTCTTACAAACATTACAAGGCATTCTTAACATATTCAAATCATATATAGAAAGAAAACCATGTCAATAATCATACAAATCTTATACACAATTTTCCTAATATAATTTTATAGGATTAATTACAGAATTAATGAACATAAAGTGAAACATGCAAAGTTCAAAGTCTGATCTGTATGATCAGAGTCTATGAGTCACTTGATCTAACATTTAGGGGTTTTTTATATAGAACAAAGTTGCGATATTTTAAGTTACAGTACTAAAGTTAGCAGTATGGAAATAATAAGAAAAAGTTGCGAGATTGCCTTGAGGTCATTTATCGATTGCTCTTCGATGTTATGAGTACCGAAATTCATGATCCTAGTTCCTATACTTATAATCGTAGTATGCAAACTCTATGTGAAATTTTTTATACCCAATTGTACGTCATTTCTATCAGAATAACCCCAAGCCTCAAAACTAGTGTACTCAATTCCGATATTTATGATCGTAGTATGCAAACACATTGTTTCAATCTCGTAACTTAGGTTAAGTAGTTTTGATACATTATGTTGAAGTTCCGATACTTCTTTTAGGTAATTTGATGGATTACTATTCCAAGTTATAAGTTCCAAGATTCATGATCTGAGTTTCAATATTTATTGTCCTAGTATGCAAACAATATCTTAAAAAACCATTATATGTGTACAATAAAATGCATACCACTACATAATTATCATTCAATATATAATTACATACCATTCAAAAACTCAAAATAGATGGTAGACTTCTTCCTCAGTTTGAGTGGGATTGTTTGAAGCTGCACGGTCACTCATCCATAGTTCCTCCTACTCCTAATAAGGAATAAAAATTGTTTCACATGTTATAATTGACCGGTGAAAGGAAGTGTAACCCCTTTAGCCCGGCCTAGACGATTGACCCGAACTATGAAGATTACACGGGGAAAACCAAAGTCAACCTGAAAGTCAACCTTGATTCACGACCCTTTTTTTCCTTTTTAATATTATCTAGATACTTGTTAATCTTAAGTGAGTACTCACGAAACACTATTCAGAAAGACACAGCGGTCAGATAACATATAAGGACTCAATTGCACTTCACACAAGATTGGGACCAAATTGTAATTTCTGTAAATTAGAGGGACTTTATTGGTTTTAAGGTTACCAATATGAAATTAGTCATGTTACATGCTTCTCTACCAAATTTCAACTTTAAAAGACATCCCAAGCTCAATTAATTGCAATCTCAACATTTAGGACTAAAATGTAAAGCATGCAAACAACAAAACAATTCAAATTTGGGTCCAACGGTCACCCGTTTCAGAACAGCCACCTACCGTATCGAAACGCTGTATTGAAACGGTGTTGACCGTTTCGGTACGCGGGTGTGTTCCGAGACCAATTCCGAAACATGGCATTCCAGTAGCCAAATCATTCCGAAACAGTCTCCACTGTTTCGAAACACAAAGGCCATTACATGCCCCCGTTCCGAAACACTAGAGGGTGTTTCGATACGGTTTGCCCAGAAACAGCAGCAAATGCTGGTTTTTCACTCATTAACCTATTCAAACATATCCCAAAGACTCTCTAATCATACCAACAAGTCATCACACATATAAGGAACATATTCAGATCACTCAAACACATTCATAGCATCAACCACAAAATCTCATTAGTCTAGAGGCATGCTTCCTAATATCAAAATCCAAATAGGCAATCCAACCTCAAAACAAGAAATTAAGGCCATTTACAATCCAAACAAGCCAAAACAAACATGCCACAACCTTAGGGAGTTTAACACATCTCCCAATTACAATTCTTGGTTTCCCATTGCCAATCTATCAAAACTAAAGTGTACGAAAACTTCACCATACATGAGCTTTGAATTCCTTGGATGAACTTAGCTTCCTTGATGCCCGAAAACACCTCAATTATCTGCATTATTGGTAAAGGAGAGAGCGTAAGCACAAATGCTTAGTGAGGCATGCTCTAAAGAAAACCCACACAATAATGCACAACTTGAAAACATTTTCATTAAAAGCTTTTAAACCACATGCTCATTTCTATCTCATGCTTGGAAACCATTCAAAGCAATTTCTCATTGAAACCACATGTACCCTCATTCCATCTCATGCATTTAAACCAATGCAAAACTCATGACAAAGTCAAACTCATGCTTGTACTCTAAAGTATTTCATAAACCAACCACATATGCATTTCTCATAGCATAAACCATTACATCAAAGGTACATGTGAATCAAAAACCATAACATATTATATATTGGCATTTCACATCTATTTATTACTCAGATATGCAGACATCTCACTAGACACTTCTAGTGGCATCTCTCGTCACCGTACTCACTCGTCTAGCAACATAGTTTCCAGTGGAATCTCACATCACCGTACTCACTCGTCTAGCAACATAGTTTCCGGTGGAATCTCACATCACCGTACTCACATGGCGGATTCTCTCATCGCCACAAAGCTTGGGTATTTCACCAAGTCCTACCCGATGGAATGCCCATCATCGGTTCTCTCCCTTTGACTTAACCAAAGAGCACGTACGAATTTTTAGTTTATAGTGCACTCTCATCCTATTGATCGATCAATTATATCCGATAAGTATCCCAACATCTATGCCAATATATTATGTCAATAAACATCTCACCTACTATTTTTCATGCATTAAAACTCAATATTCTCATCTCATTTCCAAATCATAACATTTGCTATGCTTTAACATAAAAGCTCAAATCTCAACTATGCAACATGTTACTTAATGAAATCATTTCAAGCATCATCTCATGCTACAAATCATGCATAAAAACAATAGGAATTTATCAATCTAAAACCATGAGCATGTAAAAGCACTTAAGGGCCAATCACCATATTCTAGAGAGTAATCTAGCCAATACTTACTTCCGGACTTAGGAAGGTGTTTCAAACCTTTCCTAAATCCCCAAACCTTGTTTCTTGTCCCTCAAGGACTTCTATAACCATACGCACTCATCGATTACGTTTCGCTTGCATGCTGAAACGCTATCTAAGCTTTTGGATCAACTCCAAAGGTGTCCGAAGATGTCTCCCCTGTTTTAAACACATAAGAGCAGAGGATTAATGCATCATCATGCATTGAAATCATCAGCCACACACCTAAACTCGTTGCTCTACACAAAAACAACATTTCGGCTACCAAACACTACCGAAATCACCTCTAAACTCTTCAAAAATCAAACCCAGCCAAGATCCATCACTTCTAATCATTTCTAAACATCAATTAACATCAAAAGCTAACACAACCACGTCCTTATACCTCCAGCTATAGCAGAACACCAAAATCACCCCAAAACCACCATTTTAACAAGCAAAAACTTAGGAAAAACAACCTATTCGGGGTTGGATTGATAAAACCTCATTTATAACACCATTTAACATCCATAATACATTGGAAAACCACCTCAAAACAGAGCCCAATCAATCACCACGAAAATCTTCAAGATCTCTTCCAAAATCTTGAGTTTTAAGCCAAATTCTTATTTCTAACATTAAAACCACTTAAAAATCATTATTAAAGGATTGATAACTTGGGAATTTCAGTAAATAACTGATCATTAGAGGAGAAGGACGAAGCTTACCTCTAATGGATGATGTCTCCTTGATTTGGACAAGTTTTCTTGAAAATACAATGTAGAAATCAAGTGGATTTGTTGAAGGATTGATTAGGAATCAATGAGTGATGTAAATCTCATCAAATGAAGTGGAAATCAAAGTAAATTTTTTGGAGAAAAAGTGTTTGGTTGATAGGATTTTGAGAGAAAATGAAATGAGGGAAAATTAATGAAAAGTGGTTATGAAAAGTCAAAGGTAGTTTTTTCTATTTTAATCACCTTTAATTTCTTTAATTAAAACATTAATTAAATCACCCAAATTAAGGAAAAATCTGATGAAAACATTTTTGGTAAGTTATCTCCTTAAAGATTCAAAGTTTCAATCCTTTACAAAACAGTCACTACTAAACTTTGCAAAAACTGCGATTTGGTCACTACACCGAAATGTAATATTTCCAAAACCTATTTTGTAAAATTGAATTCACCATTCTCTTTTATATATTAAATGAAGATTTTTAGATATTTTTCTATATTTTTAAAGCATTCTGAACTAGGTGTTCCCTAAAACCCCTTTTAGATTCGAATAGATTCCCAGACCGATCTAGTTCATACTCTAAGCATCTAGGCCCAAATTTAGGGTGTTACAGGAAGTAAACATGTAATTTAATAAATAAGGACTAACATTTTCGTCGATCAAGTCCATGTTGTCCATTATAGTTTCTGAAAATTCCAAGTCCGAAGCATTAAAAATCATTACATGTAGATGATAGTGTTTCCAATCCTAGATTAAACTAAGGACATGTGCCTTTATTGTGTCCTTCAAATTTTGAAATTGAACAATGGCGTCTACTCTTGCTTGCCACTTTTTTTAACCCAGTAACTAGACTTTTGCCTTTCTTCCTTAACGGGTCCCAAACTCTTTTGAGTGGTGTGGTTTGGTCATAAGAAACATTCAACATACAAGATGCCTCGAGTTCGTTCGTAAGTCTATGAAGCTCATATTTTGCTCGCCAGAAGCTCTCACATGTATTAGATGCGGTATATCAAAGTCTATTAGAAATCGAGCAGAGCGAAGCAAACCGTACCATGTGTTTCACTTCAGTAGGAACAACGAAGTCCACAAATGATAGGGCAACAATCTTCTCATTCTTTTTCCATCAATTTAGAATCAATGAATTTGGGATACATGAGCTACCTTGCATCTTAAGAATGTATAGTTGATGTCTACATGGAAAATCGATTGTCTCAAATTTACGACAACATGTTAGGTTATGCGTGACAACATCAAATTGTAGTTCATACTCCTTGTCTGGTTGTTGATATTTCGTTATATAAATAGTTAAAAAACTGTTTTAATCTTCCCCTCCTGTGATTCATGATACAATGTCTTCGATTTAAGTTCCTCTTGGAATGTCAAATATGATTTTCTTGTATACAGTTCAGCTGCATGGCCTTCTAGCTCTTTCAATTTTGTCAATTGCATCGGCTTACTTTGTGTACAAGTAAAATCCACTTCCGACTCTTTCAAGCGCACTTAACCAATGGAATATTCAATTGCACGAATAAACTCGAAATATGTCTTCTCAAACTTAAGGAAAATAGCCAGAGACGCATTCATTGATTCACACCTTTGGATTGTCTTCAAGTTCGCAAAAAAATGACATGTCATATAAGCTTGTGCCTATAAGTGACTGGTCTTCCTCTTCTCCACAACCCACGGATGATTGTTCACATTAAACTTTTTTTATAATTATCTCATATTGTGCATCAAATTCCTCATGTGTCCACCAAGAATACATGCATTTGCTAAAGGCTTTTGTAAACTTTGGATCACCAATATTTCCTTCTGCATTGCGAGCTAGATGCCAACAACATATTCAATGTTTAGGGTCAAGAAAAACATTTTCAATTACCCTCTGCATTGCCCTATCTCCATTTGTAACCACTGAACGTGGAGACTTGTTCAGCATAGCTTCTGCAAAAGCATTTAAGACCCACCAAAATATATGTGTGGTCTCGTCCGCAAGGACTGCAACAACAAATACAATTGTTTGATGATGGTGATTTACACCATCAATGGGTATATGAGGTTGAGTGTATGCTTTAGCCTTGTAGGTGGTGTCAAATGCAATAAAATCAACTAATATAGAGTAGTCAGCTCTCAAAGTTAAATCATCACAAAATAGATTCTGCAAACGATTTGAATCGTCGACTAAAAATTTCATTTAAAACCTGGGATTTGTCTCTTTCTTGCCATCAAAGTAACCTAGTACTACATTGACATCCCCATCAAAAACTTCATTGGCTTTTATGTTGTGGAGGGCATTGTATAGGTCTTTCTTAACAAAACCAACATTTTGATAACCGCCAGACTGTCGCATGAAGTATTTCATAATTTTTTATGTTCCGACACTAGCATATTTCAATGTCGAAGCCTATGAAATATCGGTCTTTGTCACAACTGAATGCGAACGAAGGAAGGGTGCCATGGATGGTGGACAATGTTCGTTATCAAAAAAATGATATTACCCAACTTCCTGAATCTTCTGCACAGACCACTATTCTAGCCTTGCAACCGGGCCTTGTTAGTGGTCGTGGAGCGCGTGAACATTGCGCCTCATCTACTTTTGATTTCTTGTGCCCTTGTTTTGAACAACAAAACTCTTGCTTGTAATGATTTCCATTTCTATCAACCCTAGTTGTTCCACGACATGCACTAAATCCATTTTGATTTGTGTATTCCTTATAAAATCCCATGCTTGTTCGCATAACCAAAATGTCATACCAACGATGTTATTCGAATTCTCTAAACTATGTCCTGTTATTTTATCATCACTTTCTATACTTGGAACTTCCATGATGAATATACTCCGACCCCTAAGTAAATTAATATGAAATAACTGAAACATTGCATAAAATTAAGTTGCATAAAAGTAAAAAAAAATCTTATTATGAACTTGCTTACCTTCTTAAGAATGCAGCTGATGGTTGAGCACTTGAAAAAAGGATTATGAGCTTCAAGATGGAAAAACTTGTTCAATGAGAAGAGGATTAAAAGGAAAAAGACGTTTATTGAAAATGGTAGTACCTGCCTTGGATGGTAGTTGCAACATTTATTGGAACTTTGAATGAACATTTCAAGAATGGTTCTTGGAGTAATAAATGTGATCATTATGCATAAAATTTATTTCATAAGTTTTAGAATTTCATCTTTAAGTTTCATTATTGACTAAATGTCTTTTGTTGCAGTGTTTGCTATAACGTGTCAGAGCTGGTATCTAAGTTTCACAACTATAAAAATCTTGAGCCTTGAATTATGACATTTACTCAACTTTGATAAAATATGGTTGGAATGATTTTTTAGGATCAAGCCAACTGTTAGTGAAAGACTTGTACGAGTATTTTACAGTAATGTCACAATTAAACGTGAGCCAAATTTATCTGAGGAGATCATATGCACCAACTATTATGCTATGTGTAAGGATCTCTTTATCTCTCCCGATAAAATTGCATCTACTTTAGGTATTGAAAATAAAGACCATAGCCCAAAAATATTCCTTTTGAAGAGAGAATCTTTCACCTTATTGTGTCTTGGTTTTTTCGATCGTCGGCTGGAAAAGCATCAACAATCCGAGAGATTGATTATTTGTGGCTTAACCAATATCGAGATGATGTTGCTCCTAACATTGCCAAAATCAGTTTCCTCCAGCTAGTAGCCTTTCTCACTAAGGGTCATAGAGTCTCAACCTCTCTTCCATATGCTTATGTCCTTACAGACATCTTTTCGAAGAATGATGTCGATTTTTCTTTTGACCCACTTGTCGCTTTAAAAGAAAACATTAACATTCATTCGGGCCGTAAATGTGGATTCAACTTTCGAGAAAATCTTTGGATTTATAAAGCTGGGGACTAAAAGATGTCGCCAACTCCCAAAATATGGAACAACATTTAGCTTTCCCTGCCCAAGAAGCTTCTTTTACAAATCGAGATGAGATTACAATGAAGGCACTACTTGACTACATGGTTACTTGTCGCAACCATGTTGATTCCCAGTTTGCTAAGCTTCGTAGCCATGTTGATTCACAATTTGTTGAGCTTTGAAACCATGTTGATTCTCAGTTTGTTGAGCTTCGTATCCATACAGATTCGCGGTTTGTTGAGCTTCGTAAGCATGTTGATTCTCGATTTGTAAAGATTCGCAAGGAAATGACCTCCCTTCGTCAAGGATTCAGTACCCACAAGCTGGATGACTAGACTTTAAATATAATCACATTTGAAGTTGTTAATATTTTATGGAATTTGATGTGTATGAACTGCATGGATGATGGATTTCATTTTATTTTATTTGAGTTACATTTATACAAATTTTAAATTTTATTCCTTTTTATTTAATTTTGGTTGCCAAATTTATATTTTGTTCTTATAATCCTCTCCACTTCCATCTTTGCACAGTGCAATGTCAGTTGTTTGAGTTTTCCTTCGACGATGTCTACTAGAAGTTCTAGATCACGTGCTGAAGGAAACATTGTTCACTATTATTGTGGATTGCAATTTCTAACGCCCCAATTTTGGGCCTAGAAGTAATTGAGGTTGACTTGAGGTTCGTAAGATCTAGACTAGAGATCTAGGTTAATTCAAGAGTGGTTCAGGGAAAACAAGGTTTGGGTTATGATAAAAATATGAGAAAATGCTTAAAAATCATTATTAATTATATAAATGATTTTGGTAAAATCAATTTTAAGAAAAGTACTTTGGAAGTGGGACATTTTGAGTTAGTGACCAAAACGCAATTTTTACAAAGTTGTTTTAGTGAATGTATTGTAAAGTGATTGAAACTTTGAATCTTTAAGGAGCTATTTAACCTACTTGTTTTTATCAGATTTTTGTCTCAATTAGGATCATTTTAAAGGGTTTTAATTAATGATTAAAAGGAATTAATAAAGGGAGAGTTGGTTATTTCATTAAAAGTCATTTTCTCTCATTCTATTTTCACTCAAAGTTTTCTCTCAGTCAAACACTCTCCATTTTCAAGAAACTTGAGGTAAAGCTCTTGATTCACTAAGCTTTTAATTTCTAAAGGATTCTTTAATCTTGATTTATAAAACCTTATTGTTTTTCCTTTGATTTTTCATCAAAAACACATCCAATTGAGAGAGATTTCATCCATTAGAGGTAAGGTTCGTTCTTCTCCTCTAATGATCACATCTTTACTGAAATTCCCAAGTTATCAATCCTTTACATATGTTTTCTAAGTTGTTTTTATGGGATAATCATGGAAATCTTGTTAAATTGTGGATTATTGGTTGCAATCTTATGATTTTCGTAATGTTATTATTTTGATTGATTTGAGATTGGTTTTAGTCATGATTTGGATGTTAAATGATGTTGAAATAAAGATTTTGTCATGATAATCCCGAATTGCATATCTGAGTAATGTTGCTAAAATGGCAATAGATGAGAGTCACATGTACCTTGTTTATAAATGATTTTATCATTGTGCCTTGCAAGTGAGAATATGATTTGAGAAATGCTTTATGAGATTTATGCATGTAAAGCTTTTCCTTGAGATTATTGCATTTTATGAATGCATGAGATAGATGGTACATGTGGTTTAAGTGATGTGGTTTTTCTTTGAAAATGATTTCAAGCACGAGGTAGAAAGAGCATGATGAGATAGAGATTTCTAAATGAGAAATGGTTTTAAAATGCATTGTTGTGGTTGATTTGTTTTGAGCATCCCTCACTAAGCATTTGTGCTTACGCTCTCTTTTTCAAACAATGTAGAGAATTAGCATATTTGTGCAGCAAAGAGGCAAGAAGGTTTCCAAGGAGTGGGATTAAGCTCAAGTATGGATTTATGTTTCCTTATTAGTAATAATGGTTGGCAATAGGAGAATGCCTTTATGTTTTGGGAGATGTGTTTTGAAACTCCTTGTTTTGTGGCAAGTTTGTTCTGCCTTTAATGACTTGTAAATGGCCTTTACTTGTTGGTTTATGCCTCGATTTGAGTTTTGACTCTTGAGTGGCTATTTTGCATTGGTTGCATGCCTATAGATTCCTTTGATGCATAAGGACATGTTATGATGTTCTTTCTGTCATGCATGATTATGGTTTGATGTTTTAAATATGTTGTATGCATGTGGGAATGATTTTGTATGGATTAAAGTGTGAGAACCCATCAAAAAGTGTCATTACATGCCCAAATGTTTCGGTACACTTGAGCCTGTACCAAAACGGCGAGCTTGAAATGGCTTAAGGGTTTCAAAACAAGGGAGAGTGTTTTGGTACATTTGGTTACTGGAATAGCTTGTTCCGAAACACCCTCAAGGGTGTTTCGATACGGTCCCATGCTTCAAGTCGCTCAACCCTGTTTCGATACGCTTCTTTCGATGTAGAGCAACCTATACCGAAACGGCAAGCTTTTATGTTAGTTGCTGGAATCCTCTGAAATTATGATTCTTTACGTTTTGATCCCTAAATGTTGTGGATGCGATTAAATGAGCATGGATGATTGTTTTGAGCTAAGATTTGACAGAGATGTATGTAATGTGATTAATTAAAGGTTGGTAACTTAAAAAGTAATGAAGTCCCTACAATTTGGTAAATTTTCTAAATGGTCCCAAAAATTGTGTTTGTATGCAATAGAGTCTCAAATCGTTATCTATTTGCAATGTAAATCGTTTCGCTGCGATGTTTATCACTTAGGATCATAATGAGCATCTAGACATGATAAAATAAAAAATAGGGTTGTTTAATGGAGTAAACCTCCCAGTTTACTTCAATATTCCTCGTGTGACCTGTTTGGTTCGATTTATCATCCAGACCGGATCAGGGGGTTACACAATCACTAGTTTGAACTTCAACTGTACCATGGAGCAAAGGGAAGAGATTTTATGAATGTGCTAGAGGCTCCGATGTATTAAGTAATAAGCTGGGTTTTCTGTTCCAGTGATTCTATTGATGTGTTATTCCGAATTTCTTTTTCCATTTACAGAGCCGTTGTGATTTCTTTAAATGGATTGACAATGATGGAAATTCGATTGATGTTGAAGAATTGAGAAATCAGGTTTATATGTTGTTGGCTAAAATAGGGAAATTCAAATTCAGACTGTCGAATTGCAGAAATTGGTGCATATGGATGAAGTACGAAGGTTGGACAACAAACTGGAAAATTTTGAAGTTGAAAGAAAAAACCTGAAAAACATTGCGATGTTCTACAAGTCTGTTTTGGTTATTTTATTTCTTGTTATGTTGTAATAAATTTTTAGCTAAAGCGATATTTTTGCCCCTGAGTTCGACCCAAAAAATCAATTTTGCCCCTTGCTGAAAAATGCACTCATTGTGGCCCCACAGTCCGCGAAATCGATCAAATTGGCCCATTGACCGACGTTGACCGTGACAGTGCTGAAGTGGTAGTTAACGATGATGATGTGGCAGTCCATGATGTTGACGTGGTAGTCCACGGTGTTGACGTGGCAATACACGTGGGATGATGACGTGGCAAAAGGGGCTGAATTGGTTATTTTAACTGAATTCAAGGGCATATTTGACTTTTTTACCAAATTCAGGGGCATGACTGATTTTAATTGAAAGTTTGATAACTTACTTAATCGTTAAGCTAAAAAAATTTAATATTTAAATATTCATAAAACATTAAAAAATAAAAACATTGTAATGAATTAAAAAAATAAGTAAAAACATTAAAGTTATAAATATAAAAAAGTTATAAATATTAAAAAAAATCAAAATTTTAAAAATATTTATAAACCATTGGAAAAGTCTTCCACTGTTTCTCGTTCTGCTAAGCGTACTAATCTTCCATAAACATATTTTCAATTGAAATATTATTGTATTAGAGTAGTAATAAAATCAAAATTTTCTTTCATTTTTCTACATCAAATATTAATGAGCGTCAATGTTGATTCCACTTAATTTTTTTAACGAATGTTAATAATTAGACTGACGAAGTCAAAGATTTTTTCAATGAAACTGTTCAATTTTTTAATACTTTATAAATACTTTTTTATTTATTAAGTTCTTACATTAAATTTTATCATTTTATAATTTCTAATACATTTAAATTTTATATAATTTTTATTTTCAGTAGTTTTTAGAATATTTTATTTATTTTTATAAACTTTATAGATTTTTATTAAAAAAAATTGAAGAATATTTTGTTTTTTTGTGAGAGCCTTCACTTTGTTTGTTTTTTTTTAAATTATCTCCACTTAATAAATTTATTTTTGTGAGAGCCTTCACTTTGTTTGTTTTTTTTTAAATTATCTCCACTTAATAAATTTATTTATCCAGTTTTATTATTTTTAAAATTTTACTAATTCACACATTCTTATTTTTCAACTTAAATATTAAATAAGTTATCAAAATTTTAATTAAAATCGATTATGCCCCTACACTCGGCAAAAAATCAATTATGCCCTCGAATTCGGTTAAAATAATCAATTCAACCCTTTTGGCCATGTGTACTGCCACGTCATCACCGTAGACCGTCACATCATCACCGTTAACTGCCACATCAGCACCGTAATGGTCAACGTCGGTCAAAGGGTCAATTTGACCGATTTCGCAAACTGGGGGCCACATTGAGTGCGTTTTTCGGCAAGGGGTGAAATTGATTTTTTAGGTCGGACTCAGGGGCAAAATACCCCTTTTGTCTAAAATTTTTCATCTAGAGATATGAACAAGATTTAAATTACCTTCTACCAAACAAAAAAGGCCAAAATACGTTTGGAAACTAACATTTGGTTGCTTGTCGTCAATCTACCAAACTCACAACTAGTAAGAAATTGAAACCTATTGTGACCTACGTTTTTGTACATTAAAGGATCAAAGTTGTACTCCGACACGACTCATGTTAGGAATCTCTTATGTACGTCGCTGACACGTCATCTCATATCAGGATTCTCTATTGTACGTTCATGACATGTGTTCTCTTGTCAGGATTCTTAGATGTAATATAACTAAGAGTTTCGATACTCAAACATATCAAATGTAGCGAATCTTGTAAAGCTTTGATACTAATTGTGTACAATGATCATGTTCATGTACAGTTATATGTTCATATTTTATTGTCAGTATCAAAACTTATGTAAGAGATTGATACTTATACCGACAATGAGTACCTTAAAAGTTACCAAATCTTGTAAGATTTTAGCTTCATATTGTAAAATATCGAAACTCGAAGTTTAGTTACCAAAATACTTATCGAAACTCAGGGGCAAAAATACCCCTTTAGCTTAAAATTTTTCGATACTTAACGATATACTTAGCTCTAATTAAGTTTTTAAAATCCATTACATTTGGTACATTTGATCGAGGAACGGATGTGTGAGAAATATGATGACCAACACAAACAAAAATTAGATTAAAAGGTACGATCTAAAATTTGATACACGGTTCATTGATACTAAGCTTAGTTTAGTTAAAACGAATGGAAGAAGATTTTTTTCCGTGCTGTCGTAATCTGCACATATATCAGATGTGATGTTCAATTACTCAATTATTTGTTCTTTCTCATGTCGTCTCCTGAAATTACATACAGAAACAACGTCTTCATCTGCATAAGGTGGAGCACCTCCTGCAGTTCTTGATGAACTATAACCTTCATCAAAATTTAAATACAACTCGATGTTGCCAGGGGCGGAGCCAGATTTTTTTTAAGGGGTGTTATTTTTTTGAACGATATTAAAGAAGGGTTAATTATTTAAAAACAAGTGTCATTTTATTTATTAAGGGTGTCATTTTATTTATAAATGAGTGTCAATTTATATACTTTTAAATTTTTTATATACAAATTATATAGAAAAATATGATTTCCAAAAAATTTTGGGTATCATCAGACACCCCAATGTCCTTAGTGGCTTTGCCCATGGATGTTGGTACCCCCTACACGGTTGTATCTCCTACATCTTGTGAAGGTCGCTTGCATTACATATCATTAGCATGTAATGTGCTTAAGGGTCAGACTCATCAACGGGGATTTTGGCTTCCAATGAAGAGAAGTTCTTCCTTGTTGATTTGTTAACCTCCGTGAAAATCAACTCAAACAAAACATCTGTCTTGGGATTTCTTTTGAATGAAGTGTAGAGGTAAGTTCCTAAAATGAAAATGGTTGTAGAAGATCTTGCTATAATTTTTAAATATTGCGGCAAAATATGGTATAATTGTAGAAGTATTTATAGACAATTTGTAAGTGTAAAATTTGGGGTTCCACATCTAAAATGTTATTAATAATTAGTTTGGGGTTCGACACCTAAAATGTTATCGATAATCAATTTGAGGTTCGGTACTTAAAATGTTACCGATAATCAGTTTGGGGTTCGACACGTAAAATGTCATCGATAATCAATTTGAGGTTCGACACCTAAATGTTGCTGATAATCAGTTTGAGGTTTGGCATCTAAAATGTTACATATAATCAATTTGACGTTCGGAACCTAAATGTTTCCGATAATTAGTTTGGGGTTCGACATCTAAAATGTTATAGATAATCAATTTGAGGTTTGATACCTAAAATGTTACTGAACTTCATTTTAGGGTTCAGACTGTAAAATGTTAATGAAATTCAGTTTGGGTTTGACACCTAAAATGTTACCCAAAACGAGTTTTAGGTTCGACACCTAAAAAATATTACCGAAAATTAGTTTGGGGTTCAACACTTAAAATGTTATCGGCAACGAGTTTGGGGTTGGTGACACCTATAATGTTACCAAAAATTAGTTTTGGGTTTCAGACCCTAAAATGTTAATGAAATTCAGTTTCAAGATTGACACCTAAAATGTTACCTACATTCAGTTTGACCCTAATGTCACGGGGCTAGGCTTTGGCTCGCTAACCCGTGCGGCCTTAGTCGACGATCTTAGGTCGGGGACTAAGCAAGCCTTTGAAAATGCTAAGCGATTGTGCTTAGACGGTGCTGTGCGGAAGCTTTGGAAAAGTATTTGGGTGATGGCTAAGCAAGGCAATGGAAAAGAGGCAAGGGATTCAATAAGCAACGAGCCTCGTTAAAAACTCCCCCTAAGCCTAGACGGGGAGAAAAGAGTACTCGAGCCCTCTTGTATTAAGAAAATGAGAAATGAACAATGAAAGGAATTGTGGAGTGGATGTGGAGTGATTACAATGGTTGGGCAAGGCTCTTATTTATAGCCTTGGCCCCCTAGATCTAATGGCTAGGAACGACTCGATCCAATGGCTATGGATGAATCTTACAAAGAGAATCTTTAAGAAAGGAAAGCTAATCAACTATACATGGTGTCACGGTCCGCTTGCGTGATAGGCAAGACCGTGACGAGATGCTTGCTGGCTGTGCTTAAAGTCGGGATGCGGGATAGCATTAAGGGTGTAGTACGTGCCGTACAGCCGATCGGTCCTGGGGGCCGAGCGTGCTGGTTAGGCACCACACTGGTCGGGAGCTGTCCCCGCTTCCCTGATGAGCCCATGGGAGGGCGAAACCAGTAAGCATCGAATGGAAAAGGCTTAGCCCCGGGCTTATGGGAGCCCTGGGTTGCCGCACGGGGGAGTTGTCCCTGCGTGAAGACTCTGACCCCGTGACAGATGGTATCAGAGCAGGTCGTGTGCTAGCTGTGAGCTTACCAAGCGCTCCATGTGCTGCGTGTAGCGGGTCAAGTGGACGAGCGTTAGCCTCACACCCGAGTGAAGTGGTGTCCGCGAGTGGGACCTCTAGAAAGAGACTGAGACGAGGTAGGGTAGGCAGGAAGCTACAGCGAAAGTTCGCCAAGCACTCGCAGAACCTCGGTAATGAGGGCGAGCAGGCAGGGAATTGCACACTCGATCTGGGTTGGTTCCCCATTGATGTGGGAACGAGAATTCTCCCCATGCACGAGGGCGTGCATGAATTGAGTGGGGGAGATTGTCACGGTCCGCTTGCGTGATAGGCAAGACCGTGACGAGATGCTTGCTGGCTGTGCTTAAAGTCGGGATGCGGGATAGCATTAAGGGTGTAGTACGTGCCGTACAGCCGATCGGTTCCTGGGGGCCGAGCGTGCTGGTTAGGCACCACACTGGTCGGGAGCTGTCCCCGCTTCCCTGATGAGCCCATGGGAGGGCGAAACCAGTAAGCATCGAATGGAAAAGGCTTAGCCCCGGGCTTATGGGAGCCCTGGGTTGCCGCACGGGGGAGTTGTCCCTGCGTGAAGACTCTAACCCCGTGACAATGGCAACTAAATCACTATATTACATGGTTGCCTAAGATAAGAGCCTACTGACATCATTGTCTTGGTGGCATTGGCTTGTTTCGTCGAACGTGGCTTCAAGGATGGATACTTTCCTCGAATAGGCTCCATGGAAGATATCTTTCCATGTGCATTGGTCCAAAGATGACTCCTTGGCTTTGGTCTTGGATGCTTGGGCGGATTGGGCTTGGTGTGGCCCGGATATTGGCTCCAAAACCTCCTCTTTAGCACATTGGGTGCTAAAACGGGCCCTAGGGGTGTGGGCAATGCGGATGGACAGCCCCTAGGCCTCTTGGCATGCACATTGGGTGCGGACTCGGCCTCGTAGCCGTGCACGTCGGGTGCGGGCTTGAGCTCCATGGCTAGGGCGGCATGGATGAAAGACAAGGCTCTCTCGGATGCGGACTTGGCCCCCTTAGTGTGCACGTCGGGTGCGGACTTGGGCTTCATGGCTTGGGCGCCATGATGGTTGGATGGTAAGGCCCCCTCGTGTGCGGACTTGGTCTCCATTGTGCGCACATTGGGTGCGGGCTCGGGCTCTATGCCTTGGCCGGCATAGAGGGTGCGTAGCAAAGGCCCCTTGGGTGCGTGTGTTGGGCCCCCTCGGGTGCAAGGCTGGCGGGCAGCACATGGGGTGCTAGACAAGGCCCCATGGTGCGGAGAAGTAGGCCCAGGACGGATCTCTTGGGCACGGACACCACCAAGGGCGTTGTGCATGGCCCCTTGGTGCGTGGAAATGGCAGCACGTTGAGTCCCTCGGTTGGGTTGTGCGGGTGGTGCGCGCAGTTTAGCACCTATGGGTGCGGGAGACTCGATCTTGAAAAATGAGTCGGTAACACTAAGATGTTAATGAAATTTAGTTTCGAGATCGGCACGTAAAATGTTACCTACATTCAGTTTTGCGTTATAGAACCTAAATTATTATCGGTATACTTAACATTTTAAGTTGAATGAAACATTTCAGTTGTCACCTAAAATGTTACCGAAAAGTAGTTTGTGTGGTTCGGGAACCTAAATTATTACGGACATATTTCACTTTCTAAGTTCAAAGAGAAACATTTCACTCGACATATTTAACATTTTATGTTGAGGGAAACATTTCATTCGTTTAAAAATAGAAATATTAGTTTAAATATTATAGTATAATTTGTTTCTGAAGATTCGATAATTAGTTATGTAGTCAAAGAATATTTATGTTCTATTTAATTAGTTTAAAAATTGTAAAAAAATTAACATTTATCTTAAAAATATAAAATCTCTACTTAATAAAAATATTAAGAATTTCTAAACCTTAATGTTTGCAATTGCAGGAGATTGATCATTAAAGTTCACACAGACATTAATGATAGAAGGGGAAAAGCTCAAATACAGAATCAAATTTCTAAACTCATCACAACCAAATACAATACCATCAAAACCTCTAAACGTAGGGGGAACAAAGATCCTGATTTCACAAGCATAAGATTGAAGAAGATGATACACACACATACACAAGGAAAGGAACTACCAAAAGTTACATATGTACATTGAAAGAGACCTGATGGTTGAGATTAGGTTAGAACATTGATAAGACAATCCAAAGTCCAGACCTAATCTAAACTCAAGTTGCAGAGCATACAATCCAAGATCCTAGACCACACGAGCCGTGCACGCGGGTAAAGCCTGTGGGTATACACGCGCGATTCCCTTACCAGATCCTCCATGGTCTCCACGAACAGATTCACACTTCTCAAAGGTGGGACATATAGAATCAAAGGCGCTACAGAGAAAGCAATTGTGAACAACAGCTGCAACATCACGTCTCGAATGTATAATTCTAATGAAGCAGAGGCAGAGCAACAAAAACCCCAAGCTAATTTGAAGAGCGGAGCGGTGTGGAATCTGAGAGAAAAGAGTTGCAGAAAGTTCTGGAAAAGGTACAGAGTATTGAAAGCTTAATTTTCAGGTTTGGCTGGGAAAACAATGAAAAGGAAGAAAGTAGGTCTCTTAAGTTAATTGTTTGTTGATGGTGGAATATTTATTATTATATTAAACATCATTATTGCCTTATTTGTCATTATATTATTTACGTTTTTTATTTTGATCACTAAATTATTATTCCGTGTTAAATTATCACTAAAGTTATATTTTTATTTTAGTCACTAATATTATTTTTTTCCTATTTTGGTCACTAATTTATTGCTTTTTTTCTAGTTTAGTCACTAAACTATTCACATCTTATTTTTCCGTGACATTTTTAAGGGCAAGTAATCAAAATAAGAACAAAATATAACATTAGTGACTATTTTGCCAAAAATAATAGTTTAGTAATCAAAGCAGGACAATAGAAGTAGTTTAGTAACCAATGATGATGTTTAGACTATTATGTATCGCAAGTTATTAGTTTGAAGAAAGGTGTGTACAAGGGGTGATTCTAACGTTAGGTCCCTTAAGATTAGGCTAATCTTAGGTCGCATCTGTACCACCGTTAGATCTAGGCCAATTGATTTCAGCCGTTGATGAGGAAAAAGGGGAAAAAGGAAAAAAGTGACCAGGTGAAACCAGTATTCCAAAATTTCTGTAAGACCCTCATATTGGAATAGCATCGGTACTAATGAAATAATTTCAAAAGCAGTGGCTTTCCCTCTCCATCCCTCGTGAAAACTTCAAAAAATTCTCCCCCCTCGTCCAAACTTTTCGTTCATCTTATAGGCAAAAATTGTTGGTTGGGCAGTTCTTATCTCTTAAATTCAGGTTAGTAATGTTTAAGATTTCGTGTTAGTCAAGTCTGAAATGAAAAATGAGTATGAAATATTATTAGGGTTTTAGGAACATTAAGGGTTTAATAATGATTTTGAGGGATTAAGATTAGGAGTTTAATAATGTTTACTTATTATACCGAAACACATCAATTTCCATATAGTTTAGGGATTAGGTTTGGTGATATTTGTTACGAATGTGGAGGTTGAGAAACGGTTCTGGGAAAATAGAATTGGTATTGTTTTTCAGATACCGATGGTGAGAGTAATTGGAATGACATCGAATGGGAAAATGGTATCAGTATGTACAAGTGATATCGGTACTATTAAGTAGAAATATCGGTATTGTAGTAGTAGTAGTAGTAGTACAGATATGGCAATAATTTGAATGACATCGAATTGTAAAATGGTATCGATATGGATAAGTCATATTGGTAATGATAGATAGAAATATCGATATTGTAGTAGTACTAGTAGTACAGATATGAGAATAAATTGAATGATATCGAACATGTAAATGGTATTGGTATTTATAAGTAACATCGGTACTAATCGATAGAAATGTCACATATGTAGGAAAAAAATGTTTGTTTAACACGGAAGGAGGCATGTTAATAAATAATATGGTGTGATAACCATTAATAAAATGTTTGTGTTGTGTTGTGTTTTATGTGTGGTATAAATTTATATGATATAATTGAACTTATGATTTGTTGGTAGGTGTGTGAGCGTGGAGGATGAGACGGTGAAGGTCGTGGTGGCTAAGGCTTGTAAACCTGTGTATGCCTTTATGAACTTTTAGGAAGTTAAAGTTGTATTTGTATTTAATACTTGAAGTTGGTTAATTTGTTAGATTGAAGTTTAAATATGATACATTTGAATGAATGTATGTATAGTATAAATGAATGCAAAGGAAGAAAGTGTGGGAAGAAGAAAATGACTAATGAGATAAGTGTGAAATTTCAAATAGTTGAATATGTTTGTTTATTTTTCCAGTAATGTGTATATGAGGTAAAATTATAATATCTTTTGAATGATAAAGGTGAGGAAGACATTGGGAAGGAACTGGGGAGAAATGATTGCTGATGAAAAAATATGTTTATTGAAATGAACTTGTAGTAGAAGGAAGCATATATAGGAGCAAAATCAAAAGGCGAAGATACGGCTACTGTTAAGAAGGTTAACAAGGTAAGAGTTGCAATATTCTTAGTAATAATTGTTAGTATTTTATAGATGTCTAATGTTGATGTATATAATTGTATGTTTGTAGGAAGCACCCACAAGGTGTAGCATAAAGAAGTTGTCGAATTTGTTTGAAGAATGAAGAGTAAAAAGATGGATGGTGTAGTCGTAGAACTTGGGTTTGGGAGTTTACTTGGATTAAAATCGCGTGAAATTAGTCGCGATCTGTGTCGTGAGTTAGTGGAAAGCTTTGATGTCGAAAGCTCAATGATGAAGTTTAATGGCCATGATATTTCTGTAATGGTGGAGGATGTTGAAGCTGTTTTGGGGTTAAGAATTGAAGGTCTTGATGTTGGACGCGTGAGTGAAGAATGTAATGGGAAAGAAATAGGTGTGAAGAATAAAGTCATGCCGAAGGTTTCATATGTTGATTTGGAGGCATAAATATTAAGTGGTGAAGATGAGGGAGATGAATTGAAAGCCAAGGTGATTCTTTACATTGTTGGTGTGTTTTTTGCTCCAACTTCGGACACGGTGACCTCAACAGAAAGTTTAAAGTTATTGTGCTCTGGTGGGTTGAAGGGCAAACTGAATTGGTGTAAGTTTGCATATGAGAGATTAATTCAATGTATATCAAAACATAATTTTGGTGACGGTCAATCAAACATGACCAGGTGTATAGAAATCTTAGAGGTAAGATGGTAGTAATTTGATGTATTGTGGTAGTGGTGAAAATTCTAGCATGGATTGAGTTTATTAATGTTGTGTAAAATTTGGAATGTAGGTGAGATTATATGATTATTGGAGATAAGTTCCTAGCAGAGGAACTTGGGCTGCAAACAGCGTTGCTCGCATTCATTCATGGGGGGAGAAGGAGGTGAAGAGACTTGTTTCCTACATTAGGGTAGAGTGTCCTGCGGAAAAATTAAAGGTAAGTAACCTGTTAAATATGCGTAGTGTGTAATCAATAGAAATGACATAAAATACATATAATAAATGAATGTAACATGCCCTTCCTCCACATTTTCGTGTCATGATGGAGGCCTTTGATGTGAGATTTGCAGCTATGCAATCTCATTTTGATGGAAGACTAACCGACATTCACCGTCAACAATTGGCCATGCAAACTCAACTGGATGAACTTCGTTCTGTTGTTGTTGGTCGGTTGGACACATTGTCGGTTCAGGCAGCTGCTCTCTCTCCAAACTTGACTACCCCACCACCGCATTCCAATGCTTAATTATGTTTGTTACGTTGGTTTTAATGTTTTGCATCAAAGACTTTGTTAGTTGTTATGACTTATGCTTATAATACTTTGGTAATTTTCGTACTTTAAACTTTTTGCTTGTTATGTTGGTTTCGACACCCAATGTCATGTAATTATAGATGTTTTTTTATTTGCAATGGTATTATATTTTGCAAGATATAGTAAGGTCTTGTTTATTTCCATAAGTTTCAGCACTTCCAATGTTTTGTTGTAAAATGGTTTAAAAATTTCCTAGAAACATAATAACAAATCAATATCGATATACCATGAACAATACCGATGCACCATGAACAATACCGATATAGGGTAATAAATTCGGTAGTTATATTCCTTACTATAGATTTTGTAACGAATTACATAGGTGAGGTGACATATGTTGTAGGTACGACATTTCTTACGCGTTTTTTAACATATAGGGTAATCCTTGAAGAGATAGGGTAGCTACAAAATTTCTTACCATAAGTTTGGTTGATTGAAGAATATGACATACGAGGTAACAAATTCGGTAGTTACCTTCTTTACTATATATTGTGTAAACAATTAGGTAGGTCATGTGAGATATGTTGTAGGTAAGAAATTTCTTACGCGTTTTGTAACATATAGGGTAATCCTTTAAAAGATGAGGTAGCTACAAAATTCCTTACCATAAGTGGGGTTGGTTTAAGATTAGGACATATGAGGTAAAAAATTCAGTAGTTACCTTCTTTACTATATATTTTGTAACGAATTAGGTAGGTGAGGTGAGATATGTTGTAGGTACGACATTTCTTACGCGTTTTGTAACATATAGGGTAATCATTTAAGAGATGAGGTAGCTACAAAATTCCTTAACATAAGTTGGGTTGGTTTAAGATTAGGACATATAGGGTAATAAATTCGGGAGTTACCGTTTTTACTATATATTTTGTAATGAATTATATAGGTGAGGTGAGATATAATGTATGTACGACATTTCTTACCCTTTTTTTAACATATAGGTTAATCCTTTAAGAGATAAGGTAGCTACAAAACTCCTTATCATAAGTTGGGTTGGTTTAAGAATAGGACATATCGGATAATAAATCTGGTAGTTAGCTTCTTTACTATATATTGTGTAAAGAACTAGGTAGGTGAGGTGAGATATGTTGTAGGTACGAAATTTCTTACGCATTTAGTAACATATAGGTAATCCTTTAAGAGATGAGGTAGCTACAAAATTTCATATCGTAAGTTGGGTTGGTTTAAGATTAGGACATATGGGGTAATAAATTTGGTAGTTACCTTCTTTACTATATATTTTATAACGAATTACATAATGTGAAACCAAAATTGATTTTGATATAACATCTAAACTTATGGACCAATTTGCAAAACAATAATTTTTTAAGTACTCTTTAAAGTCTCACTATTGGCAAGTATTTTAAACAAAATAATATCTCAAGACAAGTTCTTAAAAGGATTAATTTTTCTAAGTCTTTCCTATAAGTTTTCAAGCCAAACTATACAAAAATGCCCAGGCGTATCGATACCCTTAGGAGTATCGATACTAGTTTTAGCCACTAGAATTTTAATGGACTTAGCGTACATATACGGTATTACCCCGTATCGATACGATATTCATCTGGGCTACTTTTTCAATGATACCGTACCGATACGCTTTGCAACCGTATCGATACAATAAGCTTATCTTTTCAAAATCTTTGCATTTAATTTTCGAACGTTAACTTGTCAGTTGGTTGGTTTCCCAATTTTTAAAAGACCGTTATACCGTACCGATACACTAAGGATGTGTATCGATACAATCTTTAAGAAAACCAAATTTGGGATTCCAGTGAGCAAACATCGTATCGATACGACCCTCTGTAGCGATACGCCCCTTAAAACCGTACTGGTACGCATTCTATGCGTATCAATACGCTATATTTTCAGTCACAACGGCTCTTTCCTCTTTGATGCAGGTATCGATACGGTCCCTACGAGTACCGATACGGTAGGCAGCAGAGCTGCATTTATTAAGGGAAAAATGCTCTCAACGTCTCTATTGATGATCCCAACTATCCAAACGGCTAGAATTCAATGCAAGGGTATAAAAACAAGTCTCAATTGAACAAGCAACAACTATTGAACCTACAAGCAACATAAAAGCATCAAATCCAAACCCTAGTGCCTTTCATAGTCAAATTCTTGTACCCAACTCTTGTGTTCTTATTGTAATCCTGTATTGTGAGTTTGGGGAGTGTGAAATTGTATTTGGGTAAACATTCATCCTTTGAGAGGAACTTTTAGAGTTTACCAAATTCATCTATTTGTAAAAGTGAGTGGATTAAGCTTTGGGTAGAATGCTTAATCAAATTGTAAGGTTACCTCCTCATCCAAGAAAAGGGGAAGAATTCAAGTTGTGAATTGGTTTAAAATCCTTAGTGGAAACTAAGGTAGTGGATGTAGAGTTCATTTGGAGAACTTGAACCACTCTAACTTCTTGTGTCACATTTTATTTTTCACTTTTATCTCCTACCAAAATTTTAATTGCCAATTCACCTCCCTCTTGGCCATTTGCAATTGTGTGATCAACTCAACAATTGGTATCAAAGCTACACTCATTGGAAGGATTACAACCCTCTTGAGTCGATTCTAGGAGAGTTTGATCAACAACTAGTCAAGCAATGGAATCCACCTCCAACTCCAACCTCTACGAGTCCCAATCTACTACCAAGTCACCATTCTTCAATGGGGATAACTACCCATATCGGAAGAATAAGATGAGGCTCTTCATCAAGTCTAGCGACTACGTGGATTGGGATGTGGTTGAAGAAGGTCCATACATACCCATGAAGAGAGATGGTGAAGCAAGACTTGTTCTAAAGGTGAAAGCCGAAATGACGGAAGATGAACGAAGAAGGATGCAAGTAAATGATAAAGCTCTTCATGTCATCTTTTGTGCACTTGGTCCGGATATCTACTCCAAGGTGTTATCGATCGAGAATGCCAAGGAGGTTTGGGACACCCTCGAGACGACATATGAGGGAACTAGCGATGTCGAGGAAACAAAAATCGGGTGTTGCGTGTAAAAGTGTCTATCGCAATGTAGTGCAAGTGTACACGACGCAAGTAGTAAAGTGATACGTAAGTATCAAATATCGTCTCCACAGGGATTGGGCTAATAGCTTTAACCTTAGATTGCTGCACAAGAGAGAAAAGAAATAATTTAATAATTTGTCACGAGATAATAAAGAATACTAAAAATAAAAGAGTAAAGACGTCCGGATAGAGAGAATGGGCCGGTATTGATTTGCTCAATAGTGTAGGAATTGTAAAGTCTAGGAATCTCTATTATGTCGTTGCGCCTGTCGTGGCAGCACCTGTCGCGGCAGCGGACTGTTGTTTGTCGCGGCAACGATCACACAACTCTGTACTTCAAGCTTGGCAAGAATCCCTGCTGTGCCTTAGCGTATCCCTAGGTCCAAGTCTGTCAATGAACACGTATTTGATGATACCTCCCGGCGTATATCGAAGGATGAACACCGATGTTGTTGAATTCTTCCTTAGCCACTTAACCTCATCCTATCCCTAGGTCCGAGATAGTTTAACCATAAACTGGAGAACCCGTACTTATTCCTTTCGTATACTTAACTCTGCCGATATTAAGTAAATGTGTAATCTCACAATGCTCTCCCGATACTCTTGCAAGATGTTTGAAAACCAGAATAAGCAAACTTGAAGTCTATTTTATTGAACATAAGAAAATCCTAAAACAATGCAATCCTTGCAACTACTTTACAGAATCAACCCTTAGCCCTAAGGGAAGTTTAGAACATGATGTGAAGGGGAAAACGACTAAGGTTTAGGGGAAGACGACTAGAGATACGATATCCTTCCCTAGGTCGAATTACATTCCTTTATATAGGCCTTGGGTTCGAGTTTTCTAATATGGGAAGAATACAAGTTTAAATTAAAGTACAATTCTAGTAAAGACTAAATCTTTAGAATTTATGTCTTTAATTCTTCCTTCCTTCTTGCTTGGAGTTTCTTCCTTGAACTTTGGGCTTGGCCTTCATTCTGATCTAGGGCTCAGAAAAACATAAGAGTGCGTCACGACTGACCGACTTAATTTCCTCTTTCTGTCGAGGTCCACTTCAAATCTTCCCTTCACCATTGTTGTCGTCCTTGGTTGCCACGGCAGCATCCATGGCAGCATCCTTCTTCTCAGCTACAGTCCAGTGTTCCAGCTCTACTTCTCCACTGCCCTTCATCTGCTACAGCAGCTACCTGCAAAAGCAACCAATTTCAGTAGAAACTGTGCCATTTAATATAATTGTGATGTATGAATGAAATCTATCCTAAATGCAATGAATTATGCTTGAATGCAGCAGAAATATGGGTTAAATAAGGGGTAAAATATAGAACTTTTACACACTCAACACACCCCCAAATTCAAGTTTTTGCTTGCCCTCAAGAAAATATTACCTAACTTAATAATAATAATTTTTTTTCTTTGGCTTAATTCAGCGAACTCTACATTACCTACCACTTGTAGTTTATCAAGAGTAGTACCTTGTCGGACATTTCTGGATTTATTCGGAACCATGCTATAATTATTGTGATGTGTGTGGGTTTTGTGAACACTTATGCATCTAGACTACCTTAGTATACCAGAATAGTTATGTATACAAACTTGAGGTTATGCCATTTTAATTTTTTCTGGAGGCAATTCTTAGGCGGGCAGTGACTTTCCTTGTCGGTGCCGACAGATGGATGGGAGAGGCAGAGGTGTTCTTGTTTTTGGCTTCCCTTGGAGGTTGGATGCGGGTAGGGGAGATATGGGGTGGTTTCTCCAATACCTGAACCTCATCGGAGCTGCTTCTGCTGCTGCTGCTGCTGCCGCTGGCAGATTTTCGCTGGTCGGATGGTTCGACTCCGGAGCTTGGTTTCTGCCGTTTCACCGGGGTGAACTCCTTGGACAAGTTCCTCTTGACTGAGGGCTCGTCATCGGATGCCCCCCAAATTTCGGAGGAGGAGAAGCCAGCTATATACCTGTCAAGGTCGGACATGGGCTCTTTTCTCCTCTGGCAGATGTTTTGGCCGTGCGGCTGCCGCCTGCAGCTGTTGTGGCCGACGTCGAGGTGGACGCGGCAGATGGTGTTTTTGGCGTGGAAGCAGGGGTAGGGGTATGGGCAGGTGTGGGGGAAGCAAAATAATGGTCGGGGAAGGTAGGAAACAGTACATCAGGAAAATTAAGATTGGTTTTAATGAAATGTACCGTTGCTGTGGTGAAGTCCCGAATGAAACTCATCAGGCCCAGCTACCGTTCATCCATTTTTACAGGGTAGCAAGGATTTGTGTCGAGGAGTCTGCTGGGGGAGCTGCTGCAGTGGGCTGCCTGTGTTCGGTGGCGGCCGGCTCTGTCTGAGTGGGCTCTGTCAGCTCACCTGTCGCGGCAGTGGGGTCGAAGGACAACATGGGCGTGGCAGCTTTCAGGTCCATCAAGCTGAGGATGTTTCTTTCTATCCATCCTTTCCCTCGGACTCTCAAATCTTCTGCAGCTTCAGGTACGTTGTGGCCACGACAGAGGGCAGTTATGAGGTATGGGAAGATGAGTGGTCCTGATGGCCGGTACGCGCAATCCAGGATTCCCTCCCGAGTGTATCTACCAACGTTAATAGGCCTCTCATTTAGAATTGAATGGATGAGGGCTAACCTTGGTTGGTCTACCGCTGTGTTGTACGAGGAGCGCATAATCCTCTTCTTGATGAATGCGTTCCAAAGCTTGGCTTCCGGAGTGAGTTGAACTCGTTTTACCGTTCTTGGATGTTTTGGATCGGTGTTCCACTCGGTTCCTTCGTCGGTGAGTTTTGCCATAACATCGTCATAATCTGCCGGCTCCACGCTTTCCACAAATCTCTAGTGGACGTCTTCCTTTCTCCCAACATAGAACCCATAGAGGGTGTTGATGTATTCGGGCTCAAAAGGTACCTCCTTTCCTTGAACCGTCACTGCTGTCGCCTCCTTGCTGTTGAGGGCAGCATAAAATTCTCGGATTAAAGTGACGTTCATTTCCTCCGACTGCTCGGCAAACATCCGCCACTGCAGGGCTCTGATCTTGCGGGCTATGAATGGTTGTAGCCCGAGATTCTCTGTTCTGGTGCTGTAAATGAAGCCTTTCTCCTCCCACATGTCTCTGGCCTGGAAGGAGCTAGGAGTAGCTGCTGTTGGGGCAGATCCTGAGGGAGCGCTACGACGGGTGTTTCTAGTACTCATATTGCAAGGGTCTATGGAAGAGAAAAATGAAAGCAAATAAAATTCTAGAGAGGAAACAAGTAGATAGAGTAAGAGTGAGTGAAAATGAATAGTAAACGAGGTTTATATAAATGAGGAGTTTGCTGCCCGTTGGAGCTGTAACGGCAGAAGCGAATAACGGGGCCATCTGTTACGCGGTTTCTGACGCGTCTGTCACGCGTTTCCTTTTCTGCTGCGCGTCTTTTACGCGTTTTCGTGTCTACCGCGACAACGTGTTGACAGGCTGGATTTTATGTGTCTGTCGCGGCAGCTGTAACGACAGGCTCCTAGTTTGGGCTGATGGAAAGATGGTGGGCTGAATTCACTTCTCCTTGTCTCCTTTGTTTCCTAAAAATAATAAAAATAAAAACTTAGTTCCTAAAAATAAAATAATTCTAATTATCTAATATATATAAATAAATAATAAATAATAATAAAAATAAAATTAGGTTAAATTAGGGATGCCAGGAGGGGCATCTCCTAAAGTAACCACTTCCTGCATTCTTGGGGCTTCAGTCCCCTGATAATGCTTCAATCTTCTTCCGTTGACTTTAAATTGGTGCTCGCCTTTTTAAGATCTGATTGTGATGGCACCATGCGGAAAAACTTGCACCACTTGGAATGGGCCGGACCACCTAGATTTCAGCTTCCCTGGGAAGAGTTTCAACCTAGAGTTGAACAACAACACAAGTTGCCCTGTGCAGAACTGTCGTGGCAGCAGCTTCTTGTCATGCCACTTCTTTGTCTTGTCTTTGTAAATCCTTGCGTTGTCATAGGCCATTGCTCGAATTTTGTAACCCCCGTATTCCGGTCTGGACGGTTGACCCGAACTACGAAGATTACACGGGGAAAACCAAAGTCAACCCGAAAGTCAACCTTGATTAACGACCCTTTTTTTTCTTTTTAATCTTATCTATATGCACATTAACCTTAGATGTGATCACACAAACACCATGCTCAAAGATCATAACCATCAGAGATCAAACAGGGACCCAATTGAACAAATTACATCTTTAGGGACCAAAATGTAATTTCTGAAAACTTTTAGGACCTAACCAAATTTTAAGTTACCAACTTAAAATTAATCATATTTCATGCTTCCCAGCCAAATTTCAGCTCAAACGGACCTCCCGAACTCAAACAATTGCATAAACAAGATTCATGACTAAAATGCAAACATTTTGAAACATTTAACCGCCCATGTCAGCCCCAACGGTCACCCGTTCCGAAACAGGCCAAGCCCGTTTCGAAACACGGGCCCGTTCCGCAACGCGTTCCGCAACGGGGGTTTGGCAGAATGCCTTCCGTTTCGGAACGGTGGCACCCGTTTCGGACGCCTGGGTTCATGCAGGGTACCCGTTCCGAAACGGTGTTACCTGTTCCGAAACACCTAGCCCAGAATGTTGCATTTTGCTCACTCAAACACACAATTAATCATTCAAACATGCTCCAAAAGCCACCAAACTTTACCAACATGCAATTCAACATAAATGAGACAATCTTGCATCAACAATTCAACAGAAACACATCATATATGAAAAGCCCCAAATCTATAGGCATGCTTCCTACACAAGCAACCATTTAGGCATAAACCTTCCAAAACTTACTCATTTAAGCCAATTCATGATCCAACAACAATAGCAACAACATTAAAACATCCTTGATCAAACATAAACGATCACATACACATAAACCCGAGAGATTCTACCCCCATTGCCCTTATTATCTATAGCTATTCACCGAGACATACATCTCCATTGGAGTCCACCTTGAATCCCTTGCTCCTTGCTGTTCAAACTTCAAGAATCTGCATTGATGGACAAAAAGGAGCGTAAGCACATAATGCTTAGTGAGGAATGCTCAAAACCAAAACACCATCAGTGCAGCGGGTCATTAAAACACTTTTAAAACAAACCCGATTTGATTACCAAAGCCATGTTTGAAAACCCTTTTCAACATCAAGCTCAAATCATGCATAAACACCATATGCCAAGCTTAACAAAACCATGGAAAACACTCCCATTTCACAACATACCTTTCTTAAACTTGAAAACCACATCAAGCAAGAAACCTTTTAAAACCATAGCTCAAATATTCTATCACATGCATTTAACCAAGGCAACATAAGAACCATAACATCATCTTCACATGCCTTTAAAAACAAGTCTTACAAGACTCCAATGCAACATAGATATTTCATGCTCACATGCATCATTTACCAAATGATTACCAACACTTGTACAACTTAACAAGTAAACATGCATTCACTAGCATCATACATTTTTCATGCAACAATGCATCTTTTCAAGCATCCCATGCTTCTCATGCAACTATGCATCAATACAAGCATTTCATGCTTCACTATGATCAAGAACATTATATTGGCTTCCAAAAGATCAACCACATTAACTTTCCAACTCAACAACCCGATCGGATACGCGGATTCCGAGCGTTGTCCCTACGCTCCCTACACACTACCCAATCCAAGGTCTCCCAAATGGGCAACAACCTCCATTTGACCTCAACATCCTAAGGTTCCCATGTATGGACTTTTAAACACCATACAACCTTAGCTTATTCCCAAGGTTCCCATGTATGGACTTTTAACCACCATACAACCTTGGCATGCACAAGATTCTCCCGTATGGACTTTTAACCACCATACAACCTTTGCATAACCGATTGGTAGTTGTAGAACATCATCTAACGAGATCCGGGACATCACACACAAGATCCACACATGGACTTAACCACTGCCATTGTGATCTCAACAAGCACAAGGTTCTCACATATGGACTTTTAACCACCATATAACCTTTGCTCAACCAAGGTCTTCGAATGGGCAACACCTCCATTATGACCTCAAATAACCAAGGTCTTCCCGTGGGCAACAACCTCCACTATAACCTCATCTCGTTAGGAAACTTGAAGGGAGCTTATCCGGTCCACACTTGACCACTCCGCCTCCAAGGCGACTTAATTCACGGTGCACCCAATCCTATAGCCGGCTAATTATATCCGATCAACGAACCAAGAACCATTTACACCTCTTGCCAATATAACCATCTTACCATATTAATCCAATGTTCCACATGCATATACATGATGCAAAACCTTCACAACATTAGCCCAATGATTCACATGCATAGCCAATATGCAAAACCATTACCTCATCAATCCAATGATTCACATGCATAACCAATACGCAAAAGGTAACATTTATCATCATTAAATCACTGTTTAAAAGCATCATACAAAGCTATAGATCAACATGCAATACTATGCATCAAAACCACAATTACCATGTACAAAACCAAGGATCCCTTACCTTGAGCATCCTTCATAAATGGCTTTCAAATCCAGCATTAAACCATGCTAAAAACATGCTTACAAAACAGAATTAAACCATGCAAAAACACATGCATATCAATCATCAACCACATTTGATTTTAAAACCAAATCACACACAATTCAAGAACAAAAACTCCTTTCACTTACTCTTGAGCTTAGCAAGTTGTTTAGACTTACACTAAGCTCCCAAAAACCTTCAAACCTTGTTTTAAAAGCTGAAATCCCAACTTCACTCACCGATAACCAAACAAAGCTAGCCAACAAGCCTTCCAAGCTTCCGAAACCTTCCGCAAACACCTCCAAAGCTCACGGATCAAACTCCCATGTTTCAAGCACACAAAAACAGAACATTAATGCATCCTTATGCATTAAAACACCAGCAACAACAACACAACTCGCTGCTCATCACAAATCTAACAATTTGGCTACCAAACACAATCGAAATCACCTCCAAACACTTCCAAAACTTAACCCAGCCAAGATCCATCACTTCTAACCATTTTTATACATCAATTAACATGCAAAATGATCACAACCACGTCCTTATACCTCCAGGTATAACAGATCACCAAAAACACCCCAAAAACAACCAAAAACTCAAGCCAAACTTAGGAAATTCAACCTATCCGGGATTGCATTGATTAAACCTCAACTTCTAATCAATTTAGCATTCAATTAACATCATTTTAACACCTCAAAACCCTGCTTAAACAGATCACACGAAAATTTCACCAAAATCACCAAATCTTGCATTTTAGCCAAAAATCAAGATCTCAAATGAAAAGCCTTTAATAAAACATAAATCAAGGATTGAGAACTTAGGAAATTCAGTAAAGAACTGATAGTTTAGAGGAGAAGGACGTTCTTACCTCCAAACTTGAATTTCTCCATTTTTGAGCCAAAAAGCTTGATGAAACAACTTGTAAATTGAGAGGTTTTGTTGATGAGATGATTAGGAATCAAATGAGAGTTGAAATGAGAGATTTAGATGTCAAAATCAGAGAAAGAAATCTGGAGAATTTTGTTTGGGTTGAGAGAAAATGAGAGAAAAGAGAAATTGAGAGAAAATGGAAAAATTAGTTAGGAAATTGGTTAAAATGATTTCCCTCCCTTTCTTAAACTTTAAAATCAGATTTTAGACTTAAAATATCTTAGAAAAATCTGGAGAAATCCTTTTTGGAATAATAGCTCCTTAAAGATTCAAAGTTTCAATCCTTTATAAAATTGTCCCGCAACTTTCAAAAATTACATTTTGGTCACTAGCCAAAATGTCAACCTTCCGAACCTCATTTTCCAGAATTGATTTCACAGTTCATTTATATATATTAAAAGATGATTTTAGAACATTTTTCCATATTTTTAATGCAACCCGAACTAGGCTTTCCTAAATTCACTCTTACATATTCGATCAGCACTTTGACCGAACCGGTCAACGCCAAAAACTTCTGAGCCCAAAACCGGGGCGTTACAACTCTCCCCCCCTTAGGAAATTTCGTCCTCGAAATTTCAACCGGCGAAAAGAGAAACAGAACCTTCTCAAAGCAACACACAAGGCAACACAAAAACCTCAACCAACACCACTGACCACTTTCCACATCAAACCTCCACCATACACTATTCACAAATCCAAACTCTCAAAGGTAACCACGACTCAACCTTTCACATAACCGAACTGTACACAACCCCAACATCAACCTGAAGAACTTCAGCTCTTACAGCAGACGACACTGTAACACACAACTCCCAAGACTTGTTTACACAGAAACAACAACCACCAAACCAATTCTGCCACTAAGCAAACCCCTCAGCTTCTAAAACTCTTGCAAACTCCCAAACCTCTTCCAAAGATTTTCCCAACAAGCAAAAATCCTTAAACATCAACTGTTTACTCAAACTTCTTCAACGAAGCTGACAATCCTTCATATCTGCCATAACATTACCATAACAGCTCACCAGGACTACTCACCCAAATACCAAAAATTACATCACAACCCCAACTTGAAACCGTCAGCCGTCCCACACACCACCAACTGACTTCAAACGGAACTTTCTTAACCACAACCAGCCAACCACTTCTCACAAGAACCCAAACAATCAGCGAAAGTCTTCGATCTTACACAGCCCTCTCACTACAAACTTCAACCAGAACACTTGCATTGCCAGAACATTACTTAACCAAAACACACATAACAGCTTCCGATCTCCTCAAAGGTTGCTAAGAACCAACACAACCCTTTCACAACAACTTAAAAGCTAAACTACCTCAGCACTTGGGAACACAACCACTAAGCTGCAACATCACTTAGCACCAAGGAACTACCACTTCCTTTTAGCTAAACAAACCACTTAACCGATACTAACCTCAACCGATACCCCTCACCACCAAACCACTAAGCTCTCTGAGCATCAACACTATCCTTCCACCAACCGGCTACACCACTCTCACTAACACTAGCAACTAGATTAACAAACTCCAACACTTCTAGCTCTCACTTGGCACCAAACAACCTCTAAAAACCCATCATCCCACCTAATCCAACCACAACATTAACAGATTTGATTAGTTATTAGCGAGCGTGAACATCGTATGCATGATCACCTACATGCCCTATCAATGCCTGATGTACATGTATGCAAAACCTCTAGTGTCATGCCACATGTATGCATGGACCAACATATATAATATAGCATATAACAATGATTTTAACTGTGCATGAATGCCAGTTCACACCCTCCAATAACATCCTCAAAATCTGTCTAAGAACAACCTCCTAACTCACCTTTAACTTGTCTAACTCCATCATTCCAACAACCATTAACCACAAGATACTTACCCAAGCCTTCTTCACACCCAAGATATCACCAAACCACAACTACCATTACCCCAAACATGCTAGCAGCAAGACTAGACTTACCACACAAGGAAAACCAACAGAAACCAAACTAAGGCAACTAAAGCAAAGATCACTTAACAAGGTTACCTGAAAACACAACACCACCCTGAAGCTTCATCAGACGAGCTCTCTTCCTTGCGAAACCATCATCCTCCTGCGGCACAACTGCAGCACTAACTAACACACCAGGGTCAACATCAACTCCTTGCGTTAAGGAACCTTGGCTGTTCCGAGCCAACATCAAACAATCACGCCTTATGTGTACAGCAGACCCACATTTCCAGCAAGCTTCATTTCCCAAACTCTTCACAACCTTCTGCTTTTTCTGCCACCTCTGAACCTTGCCTCGGCCGTGCCCACGACCTTTCTGAGACCCTTTGGCTAACACCAAAGCTGACTTCACTCCATGTGGACAATCACGCTTAACATGCAACTTAGAACCACAATTCCAGCAAACACCTGCGCCCCAACAATTTCCAACATGTTGTCTTTTACAACGATCACACACAGATGACTGAGCTTCTACTCCTTGCTCAAGCAACACTTGCTCCACAACAGCACTATCTTCACAATGCTTAACCCTTGGAAACTTCTCTCCAAGATACCTTTCATAAAAGGCCGATACAAAGAAATCCCAATCAATATCAAGAATATGTGACGCCACAGCCACAGATGTTCACCAAGCACACGCGTCTTCCAGCATCAAAGATACAACACTCCCCAGCTTACAGGCATAATCACAGCCTTCCTGATCAAAAATCAGAATCACACTGGCCAACCAGGCCTCAAACATCTCTGGTGTAGAACCATGATATTCCACAGCACCCAAATCAAGCAAACGTTGCCTTGGCAAACCCACACATCTAGCCAGCACATCCACTGATTTTACCTCTACCACAGCCTGAGATGTTCCCAACACCTCCTGAACAACAGATGACGAACTTTTCACTACAGAACCAGCTTCTTTCCCTTGCCTTACCATCTCAACACTAGGCACAGAAGACTGAGACAAAACACCTCTACAGAAAGGTGAATTCCTTGCCTTAACAACCTGCCCCAAGGCAGTAACCATCTCCCTCATCCGCCATTCTTTCATCAACTTTTCCATACCACTAACAACAACAACATACAATCACAACAAGCAAACAAACCAGTTAGACCAGCATTAAGCAAGGATTCAAACTCCAACTCAAAAATAACACAATAGCTATATTAATAAGGCAATGGGTATCCCGAATCCTCCCCTTTACATGACATAGCGGTTAACACAACATAGATATCACAACATCAAGCATATCAACAACACACCTTGATCATGCTTACACCAAACAACATCCAATTGTACCAGCATATTAGCAACATATCATGCTCAAAACACATTCACCATGCATAACATCAGCTCAAGCATCAGCACATATCCACATAAACTCAACCAAGATTCATAACCACAAAACATGGTTGCATACATCAGCAACATGCTCAGAAACATCAACAGCATACTCAGAAACACATGTTTCAGCCAACTTTCAACCACACAACAAGGTAAACATCAAACACACATCACAACAACTTACCGTTTTCCCCAACCTTCGCAACTCAGCTCTGATACCACCAAATGTAACCCCCGTAGCCCGGTCTGGACGGTTGACCCGAACTACGAAGATTACACGGGGAAAACCAAAGTCAACCCGAAAGTCAACCTTGATTAACGACCCCTTTTTTTTCTTTTTAATCTTATCTAGATGCACATTAACCTTAGATGTGATCACACAAACACCATGCTCAAAGATCACAACCATCAGAGATCAAACAGGGACCCAATTGAACAAATTACATCTTTAGGGACCAAAATGTAATTTCTGAAAACTTTTAGGACCTAACCAAATTTTAAGTTACCAACTTAAAATTAATCATATTTCATGCTTCCCAGCCAAATTTCAGCTCAAACGGACCTCCCGAACTCAAACAATTGCATAAACAAGATTCAGGACTAAAATGCAAACATTTTGAAACATTTAACCGCCCATGTCAGCCCCCAACGGTCACCCGTTCCGAAACTGGCCAAGCCCGTTCCGAAACACGGGCCCGTTCCGCAACGCGTTCCGCAATGGGGGTCTGGCAGAATGCCTTCCGTTTCGGAACGGTGGCACCCGTTTCGGACGCCTGGGTTCATGCAGGGTACCCGTTCCGAAACGGTGTTACCTGTTCCGAAACACCTAGCCCAGAATGTTGCATTTTGCTCACTCAAACACACAATTAATCATTCAAACATGCTCCAAAAGCCACCAAACTTTACCAACATGCAATTCAACATAAATGAGACAATCTTGCATCAACAATTCAACAGAAACACATCATATATGAAAAGCCCCAAATCTATAGGCATGCTTCCTACACAAGCAACCGTTTAGGCATAAACCTTCCAAAACATACTCATTTAAGCCAATTCATGATCCAACAACAATAGCAACAACATTAAAACATCCTTGATCAAACATAAACGATCACATACACATAAACCCGAGAGATTCTACCCCCATTGCCCTTATTATCTATAGCTATTCACCGAGACATACATCTCCATTGGAGTCCACCTTGAATCCCTTGCTCCTTGCTGTCCAAACTTCAAGAATCTGCATTGATGGACAAAAAGGAGCGTAAGCACATAATGCTTAGTGAGGAATGCTCAAAACCAAAACACCATCAGTGCAGCGGGTCATTAAAACACTTTTAAAACAAACCCGATTTGATTACCAAAGCCATGTTTGAAAACCCTTTTCAACATCAAGCTCAAATCATGCATAAACACCATATGCCAAGCTTAACAAAACCATGGAAAACACTCCCATTTCACAACATACCTTTCTTAAACTTGAAAACCACATCAAGCAAGAAACCTTTTAAAACCATAGCTCAAATATTCTATCACATGCATTTAACCAAGGCAACATAAGAACCATAACATCATCTTCACATGCCTTTAAAAACAAGTCTTACAAGACTCCAATGCAACATAGATATTTCATGCTCACATGCATCATTTACCAAATGATTACCAACACTTGTACAACTTAACAAGTAAACATGTATTCACTAGCATCATACATTTTTTATGCAACAATGCATCTTTTCAAGCATCCCATGCTTCTCATGCAACTATGCATCAATACAAGCATTTCATGCTTCACTATGATCAAGAACATTATATTGGCTTCCAAAAGATCAACCACATTCACTTACCAACTCAACAACCCGATCGGATACGCGGATTCCGAGCGTTGTCCCTACGCTCCCTACACACTACCCAATCCAAGGTCTCCCAAATGGGCAACAACCTCCATTTGACCTCAACATCCTAAGGTTCCCATGTATGGACTTTTAAACACCATACAACCTTAGCTTATTCCCAAGGTTCCCATGTATGGACTTTTAACCACCATACAACCTTGACATGCACAAGATTCTCCCGTATGGACTTTTAACCACCATACAACCTTTGCATAACCGATTGGTAGTTGTAGAACATCATCTAACGAGATCCGGGACATCACACACAAGATCCACACATGGACTTAACCACTGCCATTGTGATCTCAACAAGCACAAGGTTCTCACATATGGACTTTTAACCACCATATAACCTTTGCTCAACCAAGGTCCTCGAATGGGCAACACCTCCATTATGACCTCAAATAACCAAGGTCTTCCCGTGGGCAACAACCTCCACTATGACCTCATCTCGTTAGGAAACTTGAAGGGAGCTTATCCGGTCCACACTTGACCACTCCGCCTCCAAGGCGACTTAATTCACGGTGCACCCAATCCTATAGCCGGCTAATTATATCCGATCAACGAACCAAGAACCATTTACACCTCTTGCCAATATAACCATCTTACCATATTAATCCAATGTTCCACATGCATATACATGATGCAAAACCTTCACAACATTAGCCCAATGATTCACATGCATAGCCAATATGCAAAACCATTACCTCATCAATCCAATGATTCACATGCATAACCAATACGCAAAAGGTAACATTTATCATCATTAAATCACTGTTTAAAAGCATCATACAAAGCTATAGATCAACATGCAATACTATGCATCAAAACCACAATTACCATGTACAAAACCAAGGATCCCTTACCTTGAGCATCCTTCATAAATGGCTTTCAAATCCAGCATTAAACCATGCTAAAAACATGCTTACAAAACAGAATTAAACCATGCAAAAACACATGCATATCAATCATCAACCACATTTGATTTTAAAACCAAATCACACACAATTCATGTACAAAAACTCCTTTCACTTACTCTTGAGCTTAGCAAGTTGTTTAGACTTACACTAAGCTCCCAAAAACCTTCAAACCTTGTTTCAAAAGCTGAAATCCCAACTTCACTCACCGATAACCAAACAAAGCTAGCCAACAAGCCTTCCAAGCTTCCGAAACCTTCCGCAAACACCTCCAAAGCTCACGGATCAAACTCCCCTGTTTCAAGCACACAAAAACAGAACATTAATGCATCCTTATGCATTAAAACACCAACAACAACAACACAACTCGCTGCTCATCACAAATCTAACAATTTGGCTACCAAACACAACCGAAATCACCTCCAAACACTTCCAAAACTTAACCCAGCCAAGATCCATCACTTCTAACCATTTTTATACATCAATTAACATGCAAAATGATCACAACCACGTCCTTATACCTCCAGGTATAACAGATCACCAAAACCACCCCAAAAACAACCAAAAACTCAAGCCAAACTTAGGAAATTCAACCTATCCGGGATTGCATTGATTAAACCTCAACTTCTAATCAATTTAGCATTCAATTAACATCATTTTAACACCTCAAAACCCTGCTTAAACAGATCACACGAAAATTTCACCAAAATCACCAAATCTTGCATTTTAGCCAAAAATCAAGATCTCAAATGAAAAGCCTTTAATAAAACATAAATCAAGGATTGAGAACTTAGGAAATTCAGTAAAGAACTGATAGTTTAGAGGAGAAGGACGTTCTTACCTCCAAACTTGAATTTCTCCATTTTTGAGCCAAAAAGCTTGATGAAACAACTTGTAAATTGAGAGGTTTTGTTGATGAGATGATTAGGAATCAAATGAGAGTTGAAATGAGAGATTTAGATGTCAAAATCAGAGAAAGAAATCTGGAGAATTTTGTTTGGGTTGAGAGAAAATGAGAGAAAAGAGAAATTGAGAGAAAATGGAAAAATTAGTTAGGAAATTGGTTAAAATGATTTCCCTCCCTTTCTTAAACTTTAAAATCAGATTTTAGACTTAAAATATCTTAGAAAAATTTGGAGAAATCCTTTTTGGAATAATAGCTCCTTAAAGATTCAAAGGTTCAATCCTTTATAAAATTGTCCCGCAACTTTCAAAAATTACATTTTGGTCACTAGCCAAAATGTCAACCTTCCGAACCTCATTTTCCAAAATTGATTTCACAGTTCATTTATATATATTAAAAGATGATTTTAGAACATTTTTCCATATTTTTAATGCAACCCGAACTAGGCTTTCCTAAATTCACTCTTACATATTCGATCAGCACTTTGACTGAACCGGTCAACGCCAAAAACTTCTGAGCCCAAAACCGGGGCGTTACAAATTTCTTCTATCTCATTCAAATCAAGTAGCCTTTTCTGTCCTGCCTTTTCCAAGTCCATATTCACTGCCTTGATGGCCCAATATGCTCTGTGCTCAATCTCAACAGGTAGATGGCATGTTTTTCCATAAATCAGCCGGTAGGGTGACATTCCTAATGGAGTTTTGAATGCTGTTCTGTAGGCCCATAGTGCATCATTGAGGTGTAGAGACCAGTCCTTTCGAGTTGGCTTAACCATCTTTTCAAGAATGTTCTTAACCCTTCTGTTGGATATTTCAGCCTGTCCATTGGTTTGAGGGTGTTAAGCTGTTGCGATCCGATGTTTGGCACCATACTTTTTTAAGGCAGCAGCTATAACCCTATTGTCAAAATGCCTCCCTTCATCACCGATGATCGCCTTGGGGATTCAAAATCTAGAAAATATGTTTTTATGCAAAAACCTCTGAACCGTCTTGGCATCGTTTTTCTGAGTAGCGATCACTTCAACTCATTTGGACACATAGTCCACTGCTAGGAGGATATATAAGTTCCCACATGAATCTGGGAATGGTCCCATAAAATCAATCCCCCAAACCTCAAAGATCTCGACTTCAATAATGTTTTGTAGTGGCATCTCATGTCTTCTTGAGATATTTCCAGTCCGTTGACATTTGTCACAGTTTTTGTAGAATGCCTGGGCATCCTTGAACAATGACGGCCAATAAAATCCCGACTGCAAAACCTTGGCAGCAGTTTTATTGCCGCCTAAGTGTCCTCTATATTGTGAAGCATGGCAGTGATGAAGCACAACTTCATGCTCATCCTATGGTACATATCTCCTGATAACCTGATCTGCACAATATTTGAAAAGAAGAGGTTCGTCCCAATAATAATGCTTAGCGTCATTTTGGAACCTCTTTCTAGCTTGATAGTTAAGGTTAGGAGGAGATATTCCGCTAACTAAATAATTAACGAAATCTGCATACCAGGGGAGTTCAGAAAGCTTACCTGCGGCCATGGCTGTCGCGACAGTGCTTGTGGCAGTGAATAGTTGCTCGTCAGGGAAGGTCTCCAGTATGTGTGTCTCCTCTTTTGGAAGACTCTTTCCTTTCTCTAATCTTGACAAGTGATCTGCAACTTGGTTTTCTGTCCCCTTTTTGTCCTTGATCTCGAGGTCGAACTCTTGCAGTAGCAGAATCCAACATATCAGTCTAGGCTTTGCATCCTTTTTGGCGAACAAATACTTTAATTCAGAGTGGTCTGTGTGGACTATGACCTTCGTTCCAAGTATGTATGAACGAAACTTCTCAATCGAGAGCACCACAGCTAGCAGTTCCTTCTCTGTTGTGGTGTAGTTTACTTGGGCGTCGTTCAGTGTTTTGCTGGCATAATATATAGCATGAGAAAGCTTGTCCTTCCTCTGCCCAAGTGTTGCCCTAACAACATAGTCACTAGCATCACACATGATCTCAAATGGTAGTTTCCAATCTGGTGCCTGTACTATCGGGGCTGTTACCAGCTTTTCTTTTAGAACCTTGAATGCCTCAATACATTCAGTGTTGAAGTCGAAGGGGCGGTTCTACTCCAGAAGATGACACAAGGGTTTGGTGATCTTCGAAAAGTTTGCGATAAACCTCCGATAAAACCCAGCATGCCCTAAAAAACTCCTGATTCCCTTGACTGTGGTGGGTGGCGGCAGCTTTTCAATTACCTTGATCTTAGCTCTGTCAACTTCTATGCCACAGAAGCTTACTTTATGGCCTAGGACTATCCCTTCATCCACCATGAAGTGACATTTCTCTCAGTTCAATACCAAGTTTGCTTTATCGCATCTCTCGAGTACTTTCTGTAAGTTTCCTAGGCAGCTTTCAAAGTTGTCTCCAAAGACTGAGAAATCATCCATGAATATCTTCAAGTAATCCTCCACCATATCAGAGAATATTGCCATCATACACCTCAGAAAGGTTGGTGGTGCATTACAAAGTCCAAATGGCATCCTCCGAAAAGCGTAAGTACCGTATGCGCAAGTGAACGTCGTCTTCTCTTGATCCTCCGGTGCGATGGCTATTTGGTTATAACCTGAGTATCCATCAAGAAAACAGTAGTAAGGCTTTCTCGCTAATCTATCAAGAATTTGATCAATAAAAGGTAGGGGAAAGTTGTCCTTCCGGGTAGCTTTGTTAAGCTTCTGGTAGTCCATACAAACCCTCCAACCGGTCACAGTCCTGGTTGAGATTAACTCATTTTCTTCGTTGGTTACCATGATTATTCCTCCTTTCCTAGGAACGCACTGCACCGGGCTTACCCACTTGCTATCCGAGATGGCATAAATTATTCCAGCATCTAGCCATTTGATTATCTCTTTATGAACCACCTCTCGCATTGCATCATTTAGACGTCTCTAGGCATCAATGGTCGGCTTGTGATCATCATCTAGGAGGATTTTATGCATGCATAGTGCCGGGCTGATGCCTTGGATATCATCTATCGTCCATCCAATAGCCCTTTTGTGCTGTTGCGGCATCCCTATCAGTTGTTGTTCCTGTTCCTGCATCAACTTGGAAGAGATGATTACAGGAAACATATCATTTAATCCAAGGAAAACATATTTAAGTTGCCCTGGCAGGGGCTTAAGATCTAGAACTGGTGGCTCTACAGTTGATGGATTTTGGACTATATGTTCATTCGAGGTATAGTTTAAGGGCTCGAATAACTTACTTGGACGATTACCTATCTAGTTTACCTCCTCATGATCTTCAGTATCAGACATGTCAGAGTCTGAGGAGCTGCTTTCGTCATCGTTGCAAGAAAGTTAGCAGGAAAAATAAATTTATCAACTCTTACCAGAATATCTTCAATTTTTCCTTCTAGTTGCACGTAAGAGATGTCTGCCAGCTGCAACATAACTGTTTTGGGTCGTGCTCGTCCAATACCTAATTTCTGAAACACAGATTTGGGCATTAAATTTATACTAGCATCAAGATCACAAAGTGCCTTACCCACAAATTTGTCTCCGATTATGCACGGTATTAAGAAACTCTCAGGATCCTTCTTTTTCTAGGGTGGATGCTTGTGCAAAATAGTCATACATTCTTATGTCAGCTTAATCGTTTCAAATTCCCCAAGTCTGGATTTCTTCGACATAGCGTCCTTGAGAAATTTGGCATAACCAGGCATCTCCTTTATAGCATCTCACAACGGAATATTGATGTGAACCTACTTAAAAATATCATAGATCTTCTTAAGCTGGGATTCCTGTTTCAATTTCTGTAACCGCTGAGGAAAAAGAGGTGGAGGACGATAATCTGCAATGCGTCCTTCCCACTGCATTCAGATCTGAGGAGGCTTAGGTTCTTCATACTTCTCCTCTGTCCCTTCTGCTGTCGTGACAGGTTCATCGGCAGCAGGCTGTTTGTCGTCTGTCGGGGCAGCGTTCTCGGTAGTCGACTCCAGGGCTGGTTCCTTAACTGATTCAGCTTTTTTCTCCGGCCCTGATAATTTCTTCCCACTCCTTGTTGTGATGGCTTTGCACTGCTCATGTGTGGGTTGTCTAGCATTTTCAGTATCGCTGGGGAATCCTCCATTTTGCCTTGGTTTAATATGCTGGGAAACCTGACCCATTTGTGTCTCCAGTGATTTCAGAGTAGCTTCATGGTTAGTTATCCGCATCTCTGTTTTATCCATGAATGACTTAGTTTTCTTGACGAAGTGATTCATGTTTTCAATGTAAGTTCCTGTTTGAGACATAAACGTAGCCAAGGTCTGCTCCAGTATACTAGTCGTGGCAGCTGGTGGCTGTTGCTGTTGCTGTTGTGGTTGCTGTCGAGTCAGTAATCTAGGTCCGCCCTAGTTGTGAGTATTCTGTGCTTGAGGATTTAGGGCATTGTTAGGGTTGCTCCAAGAGAACTTGGGATCCTTTCTCCAGTTGGGATTGTAATTGTTGGAATTGTAGTTCTGTTTGTTGTAGTTCCCAACATACATTCCTTCCTCTAACTGTAGTGGACAATCTTCCGAACTGTGATTCCCATCACAAGTTTCACATACCTCTTCAACGGAGTAGACAGATTTTGAATCTTTCTTCAAGAGCTTTTCCACTGCTTTGTGAGATATGCCACCTGTGTTTTTAGGGAACTGTCGGCCTCATAGTCTTTCACAGCTAGTACTCGTTTACCCTCTCTTCTTGCTGTAGGAAACCGTTCCTCGTTCTTTGCCAGATTTTTCAATACTACCATTGCTTCATCTGGATCTTTGTCCAACAGCAATCCATTCACTGCTGAATCAATTCTCATATGAGTCTATAAGTTGGCAGCATTATAAAACTTAATTACATGGTTCCAAACGGGGAATCCATGCATCGGGCAGTTCCTCAGTAGAGTGGTAAATCTGTCCCATGCCTCGTGTATTGGCTCGTCATATTCTTGTTGAAAAGTAGCGATTTCGTTACGTAATCGCTCAGATAAATGTGAAGGATTAAAACGAGACAAAAATTCACGAGTTATATCTGTCCAAGTTCATATTGAACCCGATGTTAGTTTATTCCACCAAGTTTTCGCCCTGTCCCTCAATGAATGAGGAAATAATCGAAGCCTCAGTATCTCCGGATTTCCTCATGGTAGTCTAAACGAACCACAAATTTCCTGGAACGTTTTCAGATGTTCCCTAGCATCCTTTGTAGCAGCACCACTAAATTGGCCAACGTTATTAATCATGCTGAACATGACAAGTTTCAGCTCGAAATTTTCAGCTTCTATGTCTGGCAGGGTGGTCTCTAGTTCCACATGATCATTGATCATGTAGTCTCGGCATGACCGGCGTGCGGCAGCGGCAGAAGGATCGGCAGGTTGTCCGTTCCTTCCATCTCCGACAGGATCTTCAGAACCCTAGGGATTCCCTTGGTTGTTCCTTCTTTCTTCATGTCTTTCGTTCACCATTGCTTCTAATTGTTCCTCCAGGTATTCGTTTCTTTCTACAAGGAGGCAGACTCTTTTCCTAAGATTGCACGTTCGTTCGATTTCAGGATCTAACTGGTGCTTAGGTTCTTTTCCTCATTGAGATCTGCGCATAAGCAAACAAAAGACCTTGTGAAAGGTACATGGTGAACAATCCAAGTAAAAATAGAAAAATAAAAGAAGTGCAGTAAAATGTAGGGTAAAGATATGTTTCCAGTCCCCGGCAACGGCGCCAAAACCTTGTTACGTGTAAAAGTATCTATCGCAATGTAGTGCAAGTGTACACGACGCTAGTAGTAAAGTGATACATAAGTATCGGATATCGTCTCCACAGGGACTGGGCTAATAGCTTTAACCTTAGATTGTTGCACAAGAGAGAAAAGAAATAGTTTAATTGTTTGTCACGAGATAATAAAGAATACTGAAAATAAAAGAGTAAAGAAATTAGGATAGAGAGAATGGGCCGGTATTTATTTGCTCAGTAGTGTAGGTGTTGCAAAGTCTAGGAATCTCTGTTCTGTCGTTGCGCCTGTCGCGGCAGCACTTGTCCCGGCAGTGGTCTGTTGTTTGTCGCGGCAGCGATCACACAACTCTGTACTTCAAGCTTGGAAAGAATCCCTATTGTGCCTTGGCCTATCCCTAGGTCCAAGTTTGTCGATGAACACGTCTTTGATGATACCTCCCGGTGTGAATCGAAGGATGAACACCGATGTTTTTGAATTCTTCCTTAGCCACTTAGCCTCGTCCTATCCCTAGGTCCGAGATAGTTCAACCATAAACTGGAGAACACGTACTTATTCCTTTCGTATACTTAACTCTCTCGATATTAAGTAAATGTGTAATCTCACAATGTACTCCCGATACTATTGCAAGATGTTTGAAAACCAGAATAAGCATACTTGAAGTCTATTTTATTGAACAGAAGAAAATCCTAAAACAATGCAATCCTTGCAACCACTTTACAAAATCAACCTTTAGCCCTAGGGGAAGTTTAGAACATGATATGAAGGGGAAAACAACTAAGGTTTAGGGGAAGACGGCTAGAGATAAGATATCCTTCCCTAGGTCGAATTGCTTGGTTTGCCTGTTGAGTCTTTGGATGTTGGTGTGCGTGTCACTAGTTCTTGTGGTGAAACTGTTGTGACTCGAAAGCTGTATAGAAGGTGCCCTTTGGTTTTCCAAGATCATGTTTTTCATGTTGACCTTATGGAGCTGCCTTTCTATGGTTTTGATGTAATCCTTGGTATGGATTGGCTTGCTGAGCATCGTGCTGTTGTGGATTGTGAGAATAAGCGAGTTTCGTTGAAGCTTGCGGATGATTACGAAGTTGTTGTGGTTGGTGAGAATGTGAAGTTTCTTGCCAATGTGGTTTCTACCTTGGAAGCGAGCAGGATGTTGAGGCAAGGTTGTGAAGCTTATCTAGCTTTTGTGATGAATCCTAGTTCTAAGGAGTTGTGGGTGCAAGATATCAGGGTTGTGAAGGAGTTTCCTGGAGTGTTTCCTGAGGAGTTGCCTGGTTTACCCCCTAATCGTGAGGTGGAGTTTGGAATTGAGCTTTATGAGAATACAACTCCTGTGTCCATTACCCCTTATAGAATGGCACCTAAAGAGCTGAAGACGCAATTGCAAGAGTTGCTTGATCGTGGTTTCATTCGGCCGAGTGTGTCGCCTTGGGGTGCACAGGTCTTGTTTGTGAAGAAGAAGGATGGCACGATGAGAATGTGCATTGATTACCGTCAGCTGAACAAGTTGACTATCAAGAATCGGTATCCTTTGCCGAGGATTGATGATCTCTATGATCAATTTCGGGGAGCAGCTGTGTTCTCTAAGATTGACTTGAGGTCAGGATATTATCAGTTGAAGGTGAAGGATGTGGATGTGCCTAAGACAGCTTTCAGGACAAGGTATGGGCATTATGAGTTCCTTGTGATGCCGTTTGGTTTGACAAATGCTCATGCTGCTTTCATGGACATGATGAATAGTGTGTTTCATGAATACCTGGACAAGTTTGTTGTGGTGTTCATTGATGATATCCTCGTGTACTCGCGTACTGAGGAAGAGCATGAAGAGCATTTGAGGATTGTGTTGCAAGCTTTGTTGGAAAATCAGCTTTATGCTAAGCTGAGCAAGTGTGAGTTCTGGCTTAAGGAGGTGGTGTTCCTTGGTCACCAGCCAACATAGGACACTCTCGCCTCAAATGATCCGCAGATCCACAATTCCAGCACCCATTACCAGCTGCCGCAACAGGAGCTTGCACCTCCCTCACAGCACGAGGACAGTCACGCTTCATGTGACCACGTGAACCACAAATCCAACAAGCACTCGGATCAGCTCTAGCATTGCCTCCCCGAGCAGGTGCACCACCACCCCTCTTAGCTGAGGACTGATACTTCTGATCACGTCCCCTCTTGTTCCGTCCACCAGCAGAACTATATTCAGCTGCTCGCTTTCCAGCACTAGAACCAGCACTTTTAGCAGATAAACCCAAGTTCATCTCAATATCTTTGGCTCGGCCCACCAACACATTAAAATCATCATACTAGGTAGCCAACACATACATCTTCACATCCGTCACTAAACCATAACGGAATCTTTCGCACCTCGCCCGCTCATCAGGTACCAGCTCAGGTGCATACTGACTGAGTCGAACAAACTGCACTTCATACTCAGCCACAGTCATGCTCCCCTGGGTAAGAGACATGAACTCACACTTCTTTTCATCCAGGTACCTCACACCAAGATACCTTCTCTTGAACACATTCTGAAAGAATGTCCAAGTTATGTCAGCTTCAGCCATCCCAGCTATAGTGGTCGTCCACCACGTATAAGCATCATCATGTAGCAAGGATACAACACATCCCAGCTTTTGCACGTCCGTGCAACTCATCTGACCCAAGAACCTCTTGGTACTTTCCATCCAGGATTCAGAACCCTCAGCAGACATACCCCTGAACTCAATCCCACCAAGACTGCGCAAACTCTCCAAAGGTAGTCTAACTCCAGCATCTCCCTGATGCCCAGCTCCTTGAGCTCCTGCTACTGCCGCTCGAAAAGCACCAGCAATAGCTTGCACTAACATCGTCATGTCAGGCATAGCTTGCCCCTGACCAACTTCAGGACCAGCAGCTCCAGCACCAGCTGCAGCTTCAGCTCTTTCACCCTCAGCACCACCACCACCAGGTGGAGGAGGAGGTAACACCGCACTTCCCGCGTTTTCCTCATTCTCATTCTCATTCGGAGCCGTAGCTCGCACATTACTTCTCAACTCTCTACGTGGTGCCATACTCTAACAATGTAATCACAATGCACATAAACAAAGTCAGGTCCAGCAAGGTAAGCAATCCAAGTACTCAAGCTCAATTTCAATTAAAATCAACATCATTTCATTAGCTTTGATTTGGCAATGGGTACCCACAACATGCTTCATCACAGCATACAACTCAATTGCATCACATTCACAATTCATTCAACATGCTTTCACTCAATAAGCATACAAAGCATACATGCTTAAATCATTCACATAAACATTCCCAATTACTCGAGAACCTGGCTCTGATACCACCAAATGTAACCCCCTTAACCTGGCCTAGACGGTTGACCCGAATTAAGAAAGTCACACGGGGAAAACCAAAGTCAACCCAAAAGTCAAGCTTGATTAACGACCCTTTTTTTTTCTTTTTACTCTTGTCTAGATGCACATTAACCCTAGATATGGTCATTCAAACAACATGCTCAAAGATCATAAACATCAGAGATCAAACAGGGACCCAATTGAACAAACTACAACTTTAGGGACCAAATTGTAAATTCTGTAAATAATAAGGACTTCGTCCAAATTAAAGTTACCAATAGGAAATTAGTCAGGTTTCATGCTTCACTGCCAAATTTCAGCTCAAACAGACATACCAAACTCATACAATTGCAAAAACAAGATTTAGGACCAAAATGCAAACAATTCAAAACATACAAAGATGCCTTTAACTGAAATAACGGTCGCGTATCGGTACGCTTGGAGTCAGTATCGATACGCGGGGAGACAATGACCAGATTTCCTGAAAAGGTATCGATACGCTCTCCCGCGTACCGATACTCCCTTCATATTTGGTCTACCCGTATCGAAACCCTCACGATCGTACCGATACCCCTGTGCTGAAAAGCACACATTTAAGCTAATGTGTATCCATACACGAGCCCGAGTATCGATACACATACCTGAACCGACTCAAAATCAACTCTGTACATGCTTCTAACTTCATCTTTACAACACCAAATCATACCAACAAGTCATACAACATATAGGAGACATACTTGCATCAACAATTCAACATTATAACATCAAATATGAAAAGCCCCAAATCTAAGGCATGCTTCCTACTCAAGCAAACCATTCAAGCATAAAACCTCCAAATCAAGCATATAATGGCCAAATACAAAAACCAACATTATTAACAACATTAAACAAACTTAGGGAGTTCAAAACATCTCTCAAAACATCCACATAGGTCCCCCATTGCCAAATGCCAAAAGCTAAAAATGTATAAGAAAACCTTCCCATACTTGAGCTTAATTTCCACTTGATTGCTTGCCTTCCTTGCTGCCCTCAATGCACCTTAATGCTCTGCATTATTGGTTTAAGAAAACGAAAGAGAGCGTAAGCAAAAGCTTAGTGAGGAATGCTCATTAAAACCATTCAATAATGCATTTATAAATCTCATTTATAAATCATGCTTCAAGCAACATTAAACATGTTCTTAAACATTTAAAACAAGCATCTCATGCTTCAACTTCATTTAACATGCACTTTAACAATTCAAACAAGCATCTCATGCTTCAACTCATAATAAGTCATATTGGCAACAAGTGATACAATTCTCATAAGATTCACACATGGACTTTTAAACACCATTGTAATCTTATCCCCATGGACTTTTAAACACCATGGACCCATGGACTTTTAAACACCATGGCAAGGAACACACAAGGACTTTTAACCACCTTTGTGTCCTTAACAAGAATCTCCCAAGGACTTTTAACCACCTTGGAGTTCTTAAGTAACCAAGGCTTTCCAAGGACTTTTAACCACCTTGAGCCTTAACCATGAACCATCCAAGGACTTTTAACCACCTTGATGTTCATAAACTTTCCAAGATCCACACAAGGACTTTTAACCACCTTTGTGATCTTACCAAGAACCATCCAAGGACTTTTAACCACCTTGATGTTCTTAAATATACAAGGCTCACACAAGGACTTTTAACCACCTTTGTGACCTTAACATCACTTGCCAATATGCATCATTATCATCAATATATCCACTGTTTTAAAGCATTAAACCAAGCCATAAACATCATGCATTTTTAAGCATCAAACCACATTTAAACAATGTTCAAAAACAAGGAACTCTTACCTTGAGCTTCCTTCAACATATGGCTTACAAAATCAGCAATAACCATGCTAAATCATGCTTTCAAAACAGAATTTAAAACATGCAATAAACCACATTGCACAACAACAAACCATGGCCACCACTAGAGAGTTTTTCCGAAAACTTACACTTGAGCTTAGTAAAGTTGTTTAGACTTAGACTAAGCTCCCAAGACATTGGTTTCAAAGCCGAAAACCCAATTTCACTCACAGATTCCGTTTCGCCTCTTTGCCGAAACACAAATCAAGCTTCCGGATCACCACCACTTGGATCCAAAGATGACTCCCCTGTTTTAAACACATCAAAACGGAGGATTAATGCATCATCATGCATTAATAGCTTCAATAAAAGCACCTAAACTCGCTGCTCTCATCCACACTCCATTTTCAGCCACCAAACACAACCGAAAATGCATCCAAACAACTCCTCAACAAAGCCCAGCCATAAACCATCAAAACTAAACATCCTTTAACTTCATTTAACATCTAAAAAGAACCTATTAACATCCTTATACCTCCAGCAACAACAGATCCACAAGATCACTCCAAAACAACAAAGAATCACAAGCTAAACTTAGGAAATTCAACCTATCCGGGATTGCATTAATTAAAACTCAATTCCATATCATTTTAACATTCATTTATCATCAAATTAACACCTTAAAACACAACCCAATCAGATCCAACGAAAATCCATCAAAAATCATCAAATCTTGCATTTAAAGCCAAGATCCATTACACAACTTTAAAACCACTTATAAATCATCAATTTAGGATTGAGAACTTAGGAATTTCAGTAAAGAACTGAGAGTTTAGAGGAGAAGGACGTTCTTACCTCCAAACTTGAGTTTCTCATCTTTTAGAACCAAAAAGCTTGAAGAATCAACTAGCAAATGGTGAGGTTTTGTTGATGAGATGATTAGCAATCAAAAGAGAATTGAAAAGAGAGATTTAGGTGACAAAATCAGAAGAAAAACTCTGGAGAGAAAGTGTTTGGGTTGAGAGAAAATGAGAGAAAGGAAAATGAGATTTTAGGAAAATTAGTTAGAAATAACTTCCCTCCACTTTTTCTTTTGTTTAAAATTAGAATTAAATCACTAAATATCTTAGAAAAATCTGGAGAAACTCCCTTTGGGTAAATAGCTCCTTAAATATTCAAAGTTTCAATCCTTTCTAAAACAGTCATGCAACTTTCAAAAATTACATTTTGGTCACTAGCCAAAATGTCACCCTTCCAAACCTCATTTTGTAAAATTGATTTCACAGTTCACTTATATATATTAAAAGAGGATTTTAGAACATTTTCCCATATTTTTAATGCAACCCGAACTAGGATTTCCTAATTTCACCCTTTTAGATTCGAACAGCACTTTGACCGAACCGGTCAATGCCCAAAACTTCTAAGCCCAAAACCGGGGCGTTACAACTCTCCCCCCTTAAGAAATTTCGTCCTCGAAATTTACCTGAAGGAAAGAGATAAGAAAACTGCTTCAGCATGTCTTCCTTCCGCTCCCACGTGGCTTCCTCAACACCACGATGCTTCCACAGCACCTTTACCAACTCGATGGTCTTGCCACGAAGAACCTTGCTATCCGAATCCAGAACCTTCATCGGTTCCTCATCATAGGTCAAATCCGGATTCAATTCCACTTCCTCCACAGGCATCACATGCGAAGGATCAGATCTATACTTCCGGAGCATGGAAACATGAAACACATCATGAATCTTCTCCAACTCTTGAGGTAGCCTCAACTTGTACGCAACAGGACCCACACACTCAATCACCTCGTATGGTCCAATGTACCTAGTGCTCAACTTACCCTTCCGGCCAAACCTCATCACCTTCTTCCAAGGCGAAACCTTCAAGAACACACGGTCACCCACCGCATACACAATCTCCTTACGCTTCAAATCCGCGTAAGACTTTTGCCGATCAGAAGCTGCCTTCAGCCGCTCACAAATGAGCTTCACCTTCTCGGTAGTTCCTTTCAACAAAGTCGGCATCGAAACCAACTTCTGACCCGTTTCAGCCCAACAAAGAGGAGTCCTACACTTCCTCCCGTACAAAGCCTCATAAGGTGCCATCTGAATACTTGCTTGATAACTATTGTTATAAGCAAACTCCACCAAAGGCAAATGCTTCTCCCAAGAGCCCTGAAACTCAATCACGCAGCACCTCAACATATCCTCCAAAATCTGAATAACACGCTCAGACTGACCATCCGACTGAGGATGATAGGATGTACTGAAATTCAACCTAGTACCCAAGGCTTGATGCAAACACTGCCAGAAACGCGATGTGAACCTCAGATCCCTATCCGACACAATCGACTTAGGCACACCGTGCAGCCGCACAACCTCAGCAATGTACAGCTCCGCAAGCTTATCCAAAGAAAACGTAGTATGCACAGGCAAGAAATGCGCACACTTCGTCAGGCGATCCACAATCACCCACACTGAATTCTTCTTCGATGGAGACAAAGGTAAACCAGATACAAAATCCATGGTAACCCTTTCCCACTTCCATTCAGGGATTCTCAACGGTTGCAACAACCCTGAAGGAACCTGATGCTCAGCCTTAACTCGCTGACACACCATACACTTGCTCACAAACTCCGCAACATCCTTTTTCAAACCCACCCAATAGTACTCATCACGAAGATCACGATACATCTTGGTACTACCAGGGTGCATAGCAAAAGGACTACTATGACCTTCAGCCAGAATAGCACTCCTCAACTTAGGATCACTGGGCACTACTATCCGACTCCCAAAACACAACACACCATCATCATTAAAGCAGAAATCCGAAGGCCTACCCTCCGCGATATCCTGAACATGCGGTACCAAAGAATCATCCAGCAACTACTTTTCCTTGATCAACTGAACCAAAGATGGCTTCACTTGCAACTCAGCCACAAGACCACCATCTCGCAAAATACTCAAACAGGCAAACATAGCCCTCAGCTCAACAGCTACCTTCCTACTCAAGGCATCCGCTACAACATTAGCTTTCCCAGGGTGATACTCAATCGTCAAATCATAATCCTTGAGCAACTCCAACCACCACTGCTGCCTAAGATTCAACTCCTTCTGAGACATCAGATACCTCAAACTCTTGTGATCCGTGTACACAGTACACTTCTCACCATACAGATAATGCCTCCAGATCTTCAAAGCAAAAACCACTGCAGCCAGCTCCATGTCATGCGTAGGATAGTTGCGCTCATGCACCTTCAACTGCCGCGATGCATAAGCCACCACCTTACCCTCTTGCATCAGCACACATCCCAAACCAACATAGGACGCATCACTATACACCACAGATTCTTTCCCTGATTCAGGTTGAACCAAGATAGGAGCTTGCGTCAAAGCCGCCTTAAGCTTCTCAAAAGCCTGCTGTCTCGCTTCCGTCCACTCATACTTAACATCCTTTTGCAGCAGCTTCGTCAAAGGTGCAGCAATCTTAGAAAACCCATCCACAAACCTCCGGTAGTATCCTGCCAAACCAAGAAAACTACGAACCTCATGAACAGACTTAGGAACTTTCCAATTCATTACCGCCTCAATCTTTTGAGGATCAACACGAATCCCCTCAGCCGAAACTACATGCCCAAGGAACACCACCTCCTTAAGCCAGAACTCACACTTGCTCAGCTTAGCATAAAGCTGATTTTCCAACAAAGCTTGCAACACAATCCTCAAATGCTCTTCATGCTCCTCCTCAGTACGCGAGTACACGAGGATAACATCAATGAACACCACAACAAACTTGTCCAGGTATTCATGAAACACACGATTCATCATGTCCATGAAAGCAGCAGGAGCATTTGTCAAACCAAACGGCATCACAAGGAACTCGTAATGCCCATACCTTGTCCTGAAAGCTGTCTTAGGCACATCCACATCCTTCACCTTCAACTGATAATATCCTGACCTCAAGTTAATCTTAGAGAACACAGCTGCTCCTCGAAATTGATCGAAGAGATCATCAATCCTCGGCAAAGGATACCGATTCTTGATAGTCAACTTGTTCAGCTGACGGTAATCAATGCACATTCTCATCGTGCCATCCTTCTTCTTCACAAACAAGACCGGTGCACCCCAAGGCGACACACTCGGCCGAATGAAACCACGATCAAGCAACTCTTGCAATTGCGTCTTCAGCTCTTTCAGCTCTTTAGGTGCCATTCTATAAGGGGTAATGGACACAGGAGTTGTATTCTCATAAAGCTCAATTCCAAACTCCACCTCACGATTAGGGGGTAAACCAGGCAACTCCTCAGGAAACACTCAAGGAAACTCCTTCACAACCCTGATATCTTGCACCCGCAACTCCTTAGAACTAGGATTCATCACAAAAGCTAGATAAGCTTCACAACCTTGCCTCAGCATCCTGCTCGCTTCCAAGGTAGAAACCACATTGGCAAGAAACTTCACATTCTCACCAACCACAACAACTTCGTAATCATCCGCAAGCTTCAACGAAACTCACTTATTCTCACAATCCACAACAGCACGATGCTCAGCAAGCCAATCCATACCAAGGATTACATCAAAACCATAGAAAGGCAGCTCCATAAGGTCAACATGAAAAACATGATCTTGAACAACCAAAGGACACCTTCTATACAGCTTTCGAGTCACAACAGTTTCACCAAAAGAACTAGTGACACGCACACCAACATCCAAAGACTCAACAGGCAAACCAAGCAATTCAGCATGCTCACGCAAAATGTATGAATGCGTAGATCCAGAATCTATCAAGGAAAGTAATGACAAGGATTGCAAAGTAAAGGTACCTGCAATCACATCCGCGTCATTCCTCCCCTCCCGCTGAGCATACACCCTAGCTTGACCTCCACCCTTAGGCTGAATAGCCACAACATGGGCCACTCCTCGACCACCTTCCTCTCTCCGCTGGAAATTACCACAGCCGCACCCACGACCTCTCTGCGGTGCAGCAACAACAGGTGCACGCACTTGGCCACCAGCCAACATAGGACACTCTCACCTCAAATGATCCGCAGATCCACAATTCCAGCACCCATTACCAGCTGCCGCAACAGGAGCTTGCACCTCCCTCACAGCACGAGGACAGTCACGCTTCATATGACCACGTGAACAACAAATCCAACAAGCACTCGGATCAGCTCTAGCATTGCCTCCCCGAGCAGGTGCACCACCACCCCTCTTAGCTGAGGACTGATACTTCTGATCACGTCCCCTCTTGTTCCGTCTACCACCAGAACTATATTCAGCTACTCGCTTTCCAGCACTAGAACAAGCACTTTTAGCAGATAAACCCAAGTTCATCTCAATATCTTTGGCTCGGCCCACCAACACATCAAAATCATCATACTCGGTAGCCAGCACATACATCTTCACATCCGTCACTAAACCATAACGGAATCTTTCGCACCTCGCCCGCTCATCAGGTACCAGCTCAGGTGCATACTGACTGAGTCGAACAAACTGCACTTCATACTCAGCCACAATCATGCTCCCCTGGGTAAGAGACATGAACTCACGCTTCTTTTCATCCAGGTACCTCACACCAAGATACCTTCTCTTGAACACATTCTGTAAGAATGTCAAAGTTATGTCAGCTTCAGCCATCCCAGCTATAGTGGTCGTCCACCACGTATAAGCATCATCCTGTAGCAAGGATACAACACAGGCCAGCTTTTGCACGTCCGTGCAACTCATCTGACCCAAGATCCTCTTGGTACTTTCCATCCAAGATTCAGAACCCTTAGCAGACATACCCCTGAACTCAATCCCACCAAGACTGCGCAAACGCTCCAAAGGTAGTCTAACTCCAGCATCTCCCCGATGCCCAGCTCCTTGAGCTCCTGCTACTGCCGCTCGAAAAGCACTAGCAATAGCTTGCACTAACATCGTCATGTCAGGCATAGCTTGCCCCTGACCAACTTCAGGACCAGCAGCTCCAGCACCAGCTGCAGCTTCAGCTCTTTCACCCTCAGCACCACCACCACCAGGTGGAGGAGGAGGTAACACCGCACTTCCCGCGTTTTCCTCATTCTCATTCTCATTCGGAGCCGTAGCTCGCACATTACTTCTCAACTCTCTACGTGGTGCCATACTCTAACAATGTAATCACAATGCAAATAAACAAAGTCAGGTCCAGCAAGGTAAGCAATCCAAGTACTCAAGCTCAATTTCACTTAAAATCAACATCATTTCATTAGCTTTGATTTGGCAATGGGTACCCACAACATGCTTCATCACAGCATACAACTCAATTGCATCACATTCACAATTCATTCAACATGCTTTCACTCAACAAGCATACAAAGCATACATGCTTAAATCATTCACATAAACATTCCCAATTACTCGAGAACCTGGCTCTGATACCACCAAATGTAACCCCCTTAACCCGGCCTAGACGGTTGACCCGAATTAAGAAAGTCACACGGGGAAAACCAAAGTCAACCCGAAAGTCAAGCTTGATTAATGACCCTTTTTTTTCTTTTTACTCTTGTCTAGATGCACATTAACCCTAGATATGGTCATTCAAACAACATGCTCAAAGATCATAAACATCAGAGATCAAACAGGGACCCAATTGAACAAACTACAACTTTAGGGACCAAATTGTAAATTCTGTAAATAATAAGGACTTCGTCCAAATTAAAGTTACCAATAGGAAATTAGTCAGGTTTCATGCTTCACTGCCAAATTTCAGCTCAAACAGACATACCAAACTCATACAATTGCAAAAACAAGATTTAGGACCAAAATGCAAACAATTCAAAACATACAAAGATGCCTTTAACTGAAATAACGGTCGCGTATCGGTACGCTTGGAGTCAGTATCGATACGCGGGGAGACAGTGACCAGATTTCCTGAAAAGGTATCGATACGCTCTCCCGCGTACCGATACTCCCTTCATATTTGGTCTACCCGTATCGAAACCCTCACGATCGTACCGATACCCCTGTGCTGAAAAGCACACATTTAAGCTAATGCGTATCGATACACGAGCCCGAGTATCGATACACATACCAGAACCGACTCAAAATCAACTCTGTACATGCTTCTAACTTCATCTTTACAACACCAAATCATACCAACAAGTCATACAACATATAAGAGACATACTTGCATCAACAATTCAACATTATAACATCAAATATGAAAAGCCCCAAATCTAAGGCATGCTTCCTACTCAAGCAAACCATTCAAGCATAAAACCTCCAAATCAAGAATATAATGGCCAAATACAAAAACCAACATTATTAACAACATTAAACAAACTTAGGGAGTTCAAAACATCTCCCAAAACATCCACATAGGTCCCCCATTACCATATGCCAAAAGCTAAAAATGTATAAGAAAACCTTCCCATACTTGAGCTTAATTTCCACTTGATTGCTTGCCTTCCTTGCTGCCCTCAATGCACCTTAATGCTCTGCATTATTGGTTTAAGAAAACGAAAGAGAGCGTAAGCAAAAGCTTAGTGAGGAATGCTCATTAAAACCATTCAATAATGCATTTATAAATCTCATTTATAAATCATGCTTCAAGCAACATTAAACATGTTCTTAAACATTTAAAACAAGCATCTCATGCTTCAACTTCATTTAACATGTAACGCCCCGGTTTTGGGCTCAGAAGTTTTGGGTGTTGACCGGTTCTGTCAAAGTGCTGATCGAATATATAAGAGTGGATTTAGGAAAGCCTAGTTCGGGTTGCATTAAAAATATGGAAAATGTTCTAAAATCATCTTTTAATATATATAAGTGAACTGTGAAATCAATTTTGGAAAATGAGGTTCGGAAGGTTGGCATTTTGGCTAGTGACCAAAATGTAATTTTTGAAAGTTGCGGGACAGTTTTATAAAGGATTGAAACTTTGAATCTTTAAGGAGCTATTATTCCAAAAAGGATTTCTCCAGATTTTTCTAAGATATTTTAAGTCTAAAATCTGATTTTAAAGATTTAGAAAAGGAGGGAAAATCATTTTAACCAATTTCCAACTAATTTTCCATTTTCTCTCAAATTCTCTTTTCTCTCATTTTCTCTCAACCCAAACAAGATTCTCCAGATTTCTTTCTTTTATTTTAACATCTTAATCTCTCATTTCAATTCTCAATTGATTCCTAATCATCTCATCATCAAAACCTCTCAATTTACAAGTTGATTCATCAAGCTTTTTGGCTCTAAAATGGAGAAATTCAAGTTTGGAGGTAAGAACGTCCTTCTCCTCTAAACTATCAGTTCTTTACTGAAATTCCTAAGTTCTCAATCCTTGATTTATGTTTTATTAATGGCTTTTCAATTGAGATCTTGATTTTTGGCTAAAATGCAAGATTTGATGATTTTGGTGAAAATTTCGTGTGATCTGTTTAAGCAGGGTTTTGAGGTGTTAAATTGATGTTAAATGGATGCTAAAATGATTAGAAGTTGAGGTTTAATCAATGCAATCCCGGATAGGTTGAATTTCCTAAGTTTGGCTTGAGTTTTTGGTTGTTTTTGGAGTGTTTTTGGTGATCTGTTATACCTGGAGGTATAAGGACGTGGTTGTGATCATTTTGCATGTTATTTGATGTATAAAAATGGTTAGAAGTGATGGATTTTGGCTGGGTTAAGTTTTGGAAGTGTTTGGAGATGATTTCGGTTGTGTTTGATAGCCAAATTGTTAGATTTGTGATGAGCAACGAGTTGTGTTGTTGTTGCTGGTGTTTTAATGCATAAGGATGCATTAATGTTCTGTTTTTATGTGCTTGAAACAGGGGAGGTTGATCCTTGAGCTTTGGAGGTGTTTTCGGAAGGTTTCAGAAGCTTGGAAAGCTTGTTGGCTAGCTTTGTTTGGTAATCGGTGAGTGAAGTTGGGATTTCAGCTTTTGAAATAAGGTTTGAAGGTTTTTGGGAGCTTAGTTTAAGTCTAAACAACTTTGCTAAGCTCAAGAGTAAGTGAAGGGGTTTTTGCTTTTGAATTGTGTGTGATTTGGTTTTAAAATCAAATGTGGTTGATGATTGATATGCATATGTTTATGCATGGTTTAATTCTGTTTTGTAAGCATGTTTTAGCATGGTTTAATGCTGGTTTTGAAAGTCATTTGAAAAGGATGCTCAAGGTAAGAGATCCTTGGTTTAATACATTGAAAATGTGGTTTTGGATGCATAGTGATGCATGTGGTTCTTTGGCTTTGTATGATGCTTAAAAACAGTGAGTTGATGATGATTAATGATGATAATTGTACCTTTTGCATATTGTTTATGCATGTGAATCATTGAGCTAATGATGCGATGGCTTTGCATTATGTGTATGCATGTGAATCATTGAGCTAATGATGTGATGGCCTTGCATTATGTTTATGCATGTGGAACATTGGATATTATGGTAAGATGGTTATGTTGGCAAGAGATGTGAATGGTTCTTGGTTCGTTGATCGGGTATAATTAGCCGGCTATAGGATTGGGTGCACCGTGAATAAAGTCGCCTTGATGGCGGAGTGGTCAAGTGTGGACCGGGTAAACTCCCCTCAAGTATTCCTAACGAGATGAGGTCAGTGGAGGGTGTGCCCACGGGAGGACCTCGGTTGCTTAAGGTCGTAGTGGAGGTTGTTGCCCACGGTAGACCTTGGTTGAGTAAAGGTTATAAGGTGGTTAAAAGTCCTTATGTGAGAACCTTGTACTTGTTAAGATCACAATGGCAATGGTTAAGTCCATGTGTGGATCTTGTGTGTGATGTCCCGGATCTCGTTAGATGATGTCTACAACTACCAATCGGTTATGCAAAGGTTGTATGGTGGTTGAAAGTCCATACGGGAAGACCTTGTGCATGTCAAGGGTGTATGGCGGTTGAAAGTCCATACATGGTAACCTTGAGGAAAAGCTAAGGTTGTATGGTGTTTAAAAGTCCATACATGGGAACCTTAGGAGATTGAGGTCAGTGGAGGTTGTTGCCCACGGGAAGACCTTGGATTGGGTAGTGTGTAGGAAGCGTTGGGACACGCTTGGAATTCGCGTATCCGATCGGGTTGAAAAGTTGGAAAGTGAATATGGTCGATCTCTTGGAAGCCAATATAATGTTCTTGATCATGTTGAGCATGGGATTGCTTGAAATGATGCATAGTTGCATGTGAAGCATGGGATTGCTTGAAATGATGCATGGTTGCATGTGAAGCATGAGATTGCTTGAAATGATGCATGGTTGCATGTGAAGCATGAGATGCTTGAGTTGATGCATGTTTGCATGAGAAGCATGAGATGCTTGGTAAGATGCATTGTTGCATGAGATGTGTATGATGCTAGTGAAAGCATGTTACTTGTATGTTGAACAAGTGTTGGTTATCATTTGATAAATGATGCATGTGAGCATGAATTACCTATGATGCATTGGAGTCATGTATGACTTGTTGTTAAAAGCATGTGATGATGATGTTATGGCTTATGTGGCCTTGTTTAAATGCATGAAATGGTTTGATTGAACTATGGTTTTAAAAGGTTTCTTGCTTGATGTGGTTTCCAAGTTAAAGAAAGGTATGTTGTGGGAAGGATGTGTTTTCCATGGTTTTGTTTAAGCTTGGCATATGGTGTTTATGCATGATTTGAGATTGATGTTGTAAAGAGTTTTCGAACATGGTTTTGGAAAGCAAGTCGGGTTGGTTTTAATGTGTTTTAAAGACCCGCTGCATTGATGGTGTTTTGGTTTTGAGCATTCCTCACTAAGCATTATGTGCTTACGCTCCTTTTTGTCCATCAATGCAGAATCTTGAAGTTTGGACAGCAAGGAGCAAGGGATTCAAGGTGGACTCCAATGGAGATGTATGTCTCGGTGAATAGCTATAGTTAATAAGGGCAATGGGGTAGAATCTCTCAGGTTTATGTGTATGTGATCGTTATGTTGATCATGAATGTTTAAATGCTGTTGTTAATGATGTTGAATCATGAATTGGTTTAATTGAGGTTGCTTTGGAAGTTTGTGCTTGAATGGTAGCTTGAGTAGGAAGCATGCTTTTGAATTTGGGGCTTTCCTTATATGTTGAGTATATGTTGAATTGTTGATGCAAGTATGTTTCTTTTATGTTGAATTGCATGTTGGCAAAGTTTGGTGGCTTTTGGAGCATGTTTGAATGATCAATTGTGTGTTTGAATGAGCAAAATGCAACATTCTGAGCTAGGTGTTTCGGAACAGGTAACACCGTTTCGGAACGGGTGCCCTGCATGAACCCAGGCGTCCGAAACGGGTGCCACCGTTCCGAAACAGAATGTATTCTGCCAGACCCCCGTTGCGGAACGCGTTTCGGAACGGCCCGTGTTTCGGAACGGGCTTGGCCTGTTTCGGAACGGGTGACCGTTGGGGGCTGACATGGGCGGTTAAATGTTTCAAAATGTTTGCATTTTGGTCCTGAATCTTGTTTGTGCAATTGTATGAGTTCGGGATGTCCGTTTGAGCTGAAATTTGGCACAGAAGCATGAAACATGATTAATTTTAAGTTGGTAACTTAAAATCTGGTTAAGTCCTTAAAGTTTTCAGAAATTACAATTTGGTCCCTAAAGTTGTAATTTGTTCAATTGGGTCCCTGTTTGATCTCTGATGATTGTGATCTTTGAGCATGGTGTTTGTGTGATCACATATAAGGTTAATGTGCATCTAGATAAGATTAAAAAGAAAAAAAAATGGTCGTTAATCAAAGTTGACTTTCGGGTTGACTTTGGTTTTCCCCGTGTAATCTTCGTAGTTCGGGCCAACCGTTCAGGCCGGGCTACGGGGGTTACATTTGGTGGTATCAGAGCTGAGTTGCGAAGGTTGGGGAAAACGGTAAGTTGTTGTGATATGTATGCTTGATGTTTATCTTGTTGTATGGTTGAAAGCTGGTTGAAGCATGTGTTTCTGAATATGCTGTTGATGTTTTTGAGCATGTTGCTGGTGTATGCAAGCATGATTTGTTGTTATGAATCTTGGTTGAGATCATATGGATATGTGTTGATGCTATGAGCTGATGCTATGCATGATGAATGTGTTTTGAGCATGTTATGTTGCTAATGTGCTGGTGCTTTTGGATGTTGTTTGGTGTAAGCATGATCAAGGTATGTTGTTGATATGCTTGATGTTGTGATATTCATGTTGTGTTGACTGTTATGTCATGTAAAGGGGGAGGATTCGGGATACCCATTGCATTATTAATATAGCTATTGTGTTATTTTGGAGTTGGAGTTTGAATCCTTGCTTAATGCTGGTCTAACTGTTTGTTTGCTTGTTGTGATTGTATGTTTGTTGTTAGTGGTATAGCAAAGTTGGTGAAAGCATGGAGGTTGAGTGAGATGGTTGCTGCCTTGGGGCAGGTTGTTAAGTCAAAGGATTCACCCTTTTGTAGAGGTGTTTTGTCTCAGTCTTCTGTGACTGAAGTTGAGATGGTAAGGCAAGGGAAAGAAGCTGGTTCCGGGATGGAAAGTTCATTATCTGTTGTTCAGGAGGTGTTAGGAACATCTCAGGCTGCGGTTGAGGTAGAGTCAGTGGATGTGCTGGCTAGATGTGTGGGTTTGCCGAAGCAGCATTTGTTTGATTTGGGTGCTGTGGAGTATCATGGTTCTTCCCCGGAGATGTTTGAGGCCTGGTTGGCCAATGTGGTTCTGATTTTGGATCAGGAAGGCTGTGATTATGCCTGTAAGCTGGGGAGTGTTGTTTCTCTGATGCTGGAGGATGCTTGTTCTTGGTGGACATCTGTGGCTGTGGCGTCACATATCCTTGATATTGATTGGGATTTCTTCGTGTCGGCCTTCTATGAAAGGTATCTTGGAAGGGAATTTCCAAGGGTTGAGCAAGGTGCGGCTGATGCTGTTGGTGAGCAAGTGTTGCCTGAGCAAGGAGTGGAAGTTCAGTCATCTGTGTGTGACCGTTGTAAAAGGCAACATGTTGGAAATTGTTGGGACACAAGTGTTTGCTGGAGATGTGGTTCTAAGTTGCATGTTAAGCGTGATTGTCCTCTTGGAGTGAAGTCAGCTTTGATGTTGGCTAAAGGATCTTTGAAAGGTCGTGGGCGCGACCGAGTCGAGGTTCAGAAGTGGCAGAAAAAGCAGAAGGTTGTGAAGAGTTTGAGAAATGAAGTTTGCTGGAAATGTGGGTCTGCTGGACACATGAAGCGTGATTGTTTGATGTTGGCTCGGAACAGCCAAGGTTCCTTATCGCAAGGAGTTGGTGGTGACCCTGGTGTGTTAACTGGTGATGCAGTGGTGCGATAGAAGGATGTTGGTTCCGCAAGGAAGAGAGCTCGTTCGATGAAGCTTCAGGGTGGTGTTGTGTTTTCAGGTAACCTTGTTAAGTGATCTTTGCTTTAGTTGCTTAGTTTGGTTTCTGTTGGTTTTTCCTTGCGTGGTAAGTCTAGTCTTGTTGCTAGAATGTTTGGGGTAGTGGTAGTTGTGGTTTGGTAATATCTTGGGTGTGAAGAAGGCTTGGGTAAGTATCTTGTGGTTAATGGTTGTTGGTATGATGGAGTTAGTTAAGTTAAAGATGAGTAAGGAGGTTGTTCTTAGACAGATTTTGAGGATGTTATTGGAGGGTGTGAATTGGCATTCATGCACAGTTTAAAATCATTGATATATACTATATTATATATGTTGGTCCAGGCATACATGTGGCATAACATTAGAGGTTTTTGCATACATGTACATCAGGCATTGATAGGGCATGTAGGTGATCATGCATACGATGTTCACACTCGCTAATAACTAATCGAATCTGTTAGTGTTGTGGTTGGATTAAGTGGAATGATGGGTTTGTAGAGGTTGTTTGGTGCTGAGTGAGAGTGGAATGGCCTGTTGGTAGAAGGATAGTATTTGATGCTCTGAGAGTTTAGTAGCGTGGTAGTGAAGGGTATTGTTGAGGTTAGTATCGGTTGAGTGGTTTGTTTAGTTAAAAGGGAGTGGTTGTTCCTTGGTGCTAAGTGTTGTTGCAGTTTGTGGTTGGGTTTCCAAGTGCTGAGGTTGTTTAGCTTTTAAGTTGTTGTGAAAGGGTTGTGTTGGTTCTTAGCAATCTTTGAAGAGTTCTGAAGCTGTTATGTGTGTTTTGGTTCAGTGATGTTCTGGTAATGCAAGTGTTCTGGTTGAGTTTGTAATGAGGGGTTGTGCTAGATTGAAGGGTTTTGTTGGTTGTTTGGGTTCTTGTGAGCAGTGGTTGGCTAGTTGTGGTTAAGAAAGTTCTGTTTGAAGTCTGTTGATGGTATGTGGAACGGCTGAAGGTTTCAAGTTGGGGTTGTGATGTAATTTTTGGTATTTGGGTGAATGGTGCTGGTGAGCTGTTATGGTAATATTTTGGCGGATGTGAAGGATTGTCAGCTTTGTTGAAGAGTTGAATAAACAGTTGATGTTTAAGGATTTCTGCTTGTTGGGAAAATCTTGGGAAAGGTTTGGGAATCGCAAGAGTTTTAGAGGCTGAGAGGTTGCCTAGTGGCTGAGTTGGTTTGGTTGTTGTCTTTGTGTAGACAAGTCTTGGGAGTTGTGTGCTACAGTGTTGTCTGCTAAAAGAGCTGAAGTTCGTCAGGTTGATGTTGGGGTTGTGTACAGTTCGGTTATGTGAAAGGTTGAGTCATGGTTACCTTTGAGAGTTTGAATTTGTGAACAGTGTGTGGTGGAGGTTTTGTATGGGAAGTGATCAGTGTTGTTGGTTGAGGCTTTTGTGTTGCCTTGTGTGTTGCTTGAGAAGGTTTTGTTTCTCTTTTCGCCGGTTGAAATTTCGAGGACGAAATTTCCTAAGGGGGGGAGAGTTGTAACGCCCCGGTTTTGGGCTCAGAAGTTTTGGGTGTTGACCGGTTCGGTCAAAGTGCTGATCGAATATATAAGAGTGGATTTAGGAAAGCCTAGTTCGGGTTGCATTAAAAATATGGAAAAATGTTCTAAAATCATCTTTTAATATATATAAGTGAACTGTGAAATCAATTTTGGAAAATGAGGTTCGGAAGGTTGGCATTTTGGCTAGTGACCAAAATGTAATTTTTGAAAGTTGCGGGATAGTTTTATAAAGGATTGAAACTTTGAATCTTTAAGGAGCTATTATTCCAAAAAGGATTTCTCCAGATTTTTCTAAGATATTTTAAGTCTAAAATCTGATTTTAAAGATTTAGAAAAGGAGGGAAAATCATTTTAACCAATTTCCAACTAATTTTCCATTTTCTCTCAAATTCTCTTTTCTCTCATTTTCTCTCAACCCAAACAAGATTCTCCAGATTTCTTTCTTTGATTTTAACATCTTAATCTCTCATTTCAATTCTCAATTGATTCCTAATCATCTCATCATCAAAACCTCTCAATTTACAAGTTGATTCATCAAGCTTTTTGGCTCTAAAATGGAGAAATTCAAGTTTGGAGGTAAGAACGTCCTTCTCCTCTAAACTATCAGTTCTTTACTGAAATTCCTAAGTTCTCAATCCTTGATTTATGTTTTATTAATGGCTTTTCAATTGAGATCTTGATTTTTGGCTAAAATGCAAGATTTGATGATTTTGGTGAAAATTTCGTGTGATCTGTTTAAGCAGGGTTTTGAGGTGTTAAATTGATGTTAAATTGATGCTAAAATGATTAGAAGTTGAGGTTTAATCAATGCAATCCCGGATAGGTTGAATTTCCTAAGTTTGGCTTGAGTTTTTGGTTGTTTTTGGAGTGTTTTTGGTGATCTGTTATACCTGGAGGTATAAGGACGTTGTTGTGATCATTTTGCATGTTATTTGATGTATAAAAATGGTTAGAAGTGATGGATTTTCGCTGGGTTAAGTTTTGGAAGTGTTTGGAGATGATTTCGGTTGTGTTTGATAGCCAAATTGTTAGATTTGTGATGAGCAGCGAGTTGTGTTGTTGTTGCTGGTGTTTTAATGCATAAGGATGCATTAATGTTCTGTTTTTATGTGCTTGAAACAGGGGAGGTTGATCCTTGAGCTTTGGAGGTGTTTTCGGAAGGTTTCGGAAGCTTGGAAAGCTTGTTGGCTAGCTTTGTTTGGTAATGGGTGAGTGAAGTTGGGATTTCAGCTTTTGAAATAAGGTTTGAAGGTTTTTGGGAGCTTAGTTTAAGTCTAAACAACTTTGCTAAGCTCAAGAGTAAGTGAAGGGGTTTTTGCTTTTGAATTGTGTGTGATTTGGTTTTAAAATCAAATGTGGTTGATGATTGATATGCATATGTTTATGCATGGTTTAATTCTGTTTTGTAAGCATGTTTTAGCATGGTTTAATGCTGGTTTTGAAAGTCATTTGAAAAGGATGCTCAAGGTACGAGATCCTTGGTTTAATACATTGAAAATGTGGTTTTGGATGCATAGTGATGCATGTGGTTCTTTGGCTTTGTATGATGCTTAAAAACAGTGAGTTGATGATGATTAATGATGATAATTGTACCTTTTGCATATTGTTTATGCATGTGAATCATTGAGCTAATGATGCGATGGCTTTGCATTATGTGTATGCATGTGAATCATTGAGCTAATGATGTGATGGCCTTGCATTATGTTTATGCATGTGGAACATTGGATATTATGGTAAGATGGTTATGTTGGCAAGAGATGTGAATGGTTCTTGGTTCGTTGATCGGGTATAATTAGCCGGCTATAGGATTGGGTGCACCGTGAATAAAGTCGCCTTGATGGCGGAGTGGTCAAGTGTGGACCGGGTAAACTCCCCTCAAGTATTCCTAACGAGATGAGGTCAGTGGAGGGTGTGCCCACGGGAGGACCTCGGTTGCTTAAGGTCGTAGTGGAGGTTGTTGCCCACGGTAGACCTTGGTTGAGTAAAGGTTATAAGGTGGTTAAAAGTCCTTATGTGAGAACCTTGTACTTGTTAAGATCACAATGGCAATGGTTAAGTCCATGTGTGGATCTTGTGTGTGATGTCCCGGATCTCGTTAGATGATGTCTACAACTACCAATCGGTTATGCAAAGGTTGTATGGTGGTTGAAAGTCCATACGGGAAGACCTTGTGCATGTCAAGGGTGTATGGCGGTTGAAAGTCCATACATGGTAACCTTGAGGAAAAGCTAAGGTTGTATGGTGTTTAAAAGTCCATACATGGGAACCTTAGGAGATTGAGGTCAGTGGAGGTTGTTGCCCACGGGAAGACCTTGGATTGGGTAGTGTGTAGGAAGCGTTGGGACACGCTTGGAATTCGCGTATCCGTTCGGGTTGAAAAGTTGGAAAGTGAATATGGTCGATCTCTTGGAAGCCAATATAATGTTCTTGATCATGTTGAGCATGGGATTGCTTGAAATGATGCATAGTTGCATGTGAAGCATGGGATTGCTTGAAATGATGCATGGTTGCATGTGAAGCATGAGATTGCTTGAAATGATGCATGGTTGCATGTGAAGCATGAGATGCTTGAGTTGATGCATGTTTGCATGAGAAGCATGAGATGCTTGGTAAGATGCATTGTTGCATGAGATGTGTATGATGCTAGTGAAAGCATGTTACTTGTATGTTGAACAAGTGTTGGTTATCATTTGATAAATGATGCATGTGAGCATGAATTACCTATGATGCATTGGAGTCATGTATGACTTGTTGTTAAAAGCATGTGATGATGATGTTATGGCTTATGTGGCCTTGTTTAAATGCATGAAATGGTTTGATTGAACTATGGTTTTAAAAGGTTTCTTGCTTGATGTGGTTTCCAAGTTAAAGAAAGGTATGTTGTGGGAAGGATGTGTTTTCCATGGTTTTGTTTAAGCTTGGCATATGGTGTTTATGCATGATTTGAGATTGATGTTGTAAAGAGTTTTCGAACATGGTTTTGGAAAGCAAGTCGGGTTGGTTTTAATGTGTTTTAAAGACCCGCTGCATTGATGGTGTTTTGGTTTTGAGCATTCCTCACTAAGCATTATGTGCTTACGCTCCTTTTTGTCCATCAATGCAGAATCTTGAAGTTTGGACAGCAAGGAGCAAGGGATTCAAGGTGGACTCCAATGGAGATGTATGTCTCGGTGAATAGCTATAGTTAATAAGGGCAATGGGGTAGAATCTCTCGGGTTTATGTGTATGTGATCGTTATGTTGATCATGAATGTTTAAATGCTGTTGTTAATGATGTTGAATCATGAATTGGTTTAATTGAGGTTGCTTTGGAAGTTTGTGCTTGAATGGTAGCTTGAGTAGGAAGCATGCTTTTGAATTTGGGGCTTTCCTTATATGTTGAGTATATGTTGAATTGTTGATGCAAGTATGTTTCTTTTATGTTGAATTGCATGTTGGCAAAGTTTTGTGGCTTTTGGAGCATGTTTGAATGATCAATTGTGTGTTTGAATGAGCAAAATGCAACATTCTGGGCTAGGTGTTTCGGAACAGGTAACACCGTTTCGGAACGGGTGCCCTGCATGAACCCAGGCGTCCGAAACGGGTGCCACCGTTCCGAAACAGAATGTATTCTGTCAGACCCCCGTTGCGGAACGCGTTTCGGAACGGCCCGTGTTTCGGAACGGGCTTGGCCTGTTTCGGAACGGGTGACCGTTGGGGGCTGACATGGGCGGTTAAATGTTTCAAAATGTTTGCATTTTGGTCCTGAATCTTGTTTGTGCAATTGTATGAGTTCGGGATGTCCGTTTGAGCTGAAATTTGGCACAGAAGCATGAAACATGATTAATTTTAAGTTGGTAACTTAAAATCTGGTTAAGTCCTTAAAGTTTTCAGAAATTACAATTTGGTCCCTAAAGTTGTAATTTGTTCAATTGGGTCCCTGTTTGATCTCTGATGATTGTGATCTTTGAGCATGGTGTTTGTGTGATCACATCTAAGGTTAATGTGCATCTAGATAAGATTAAAAAGAAAAAAAAGGGTCGTTAATCAAAGTTGACTTTCGAGTTGACTTTGGTTTTCCCCGTGTAATCTTCGTAGTTCGGGCCAACCGTTCAGGCCGGGCTACGGGGGTTACATAACATGCTCTTTAACAATTCAAACAAGCATCTCATGCTTCAACTCATAATAAGTCATATTGGCAACAAGTGATACAATTCTCATAAGATTCACACATGGACTTTTAAACACCATTGTAATCTTATCCCCATGGACTTTTAAACACCATGGACCCATGGACTTTTAAACACCATGGCAAGGAACACACAAGGACTTTTAACCACCTTTGTGTCCTTAACAAGAATCTCCCAAGGACTTTTAACCACCTTGGAGTTCTTAAGTAACCAAGGCTTTCCAAGGACTTTTAACCACCTTGAGCCTTAACCATGAACCATCCAAGGACTTTTAACCACCTTGATGTTCATAAACTTTCCAAGATCCACACAAGGACTTTTAACCACCTTTGTGATCTTACCAAGAACCATCCAAGGACTTTTAACCACCTTGATGTTCTTAAATATACAAGGCTCACACAAGGACTTTTAACCACCTTTGTGACCTTAACATCACTTGCCAATATGCATCATTATCATCAATATATCCATTGTTTTAAAGCATTAAACCAAGCCATAAACATCATGCATTTTTAAGCATCAAACCACATTTAAACAATGTTCAAAAATAAGGAACTCTTACCTTGATCTTCCTTCAACATATGGCTTACAAAATCAGCAATAACCATGCTAAATCATGCTTTCAAAACAGAATTTAAAATATGCAATAAACCACATTGCACAACAACAAACCATGGCCACCACTAGAGAGTTTTTCCGAAAACTTACACTTGAGCTTAGTAAAGTTGTTTAGACTTAGACTAAGCTCCCAAGACATTGGTTTCAAAGCCGAAAACCCAATTTCACTCACCGATTCTGTTTCGCCTCTTTGCCGAAACACAAATCAAGCTTCCGGATCACCACCACTTGGATCCAAAGATGACTCCCCTGTTTTAAACACATCAAAACAGAGGATTAATGCACCATCATGCATTAATAGCTTCAATGAAAGCACCTAAACTCGCTGCTCTCATCCACACTCCATTTTCGGCCACCAAACACAACCGAAAATGCATCCAAACAACTCCTCAACAAAGCCCAGCCATAAACCATCAAAACTAAACATCCTTTAACATCATTTAACATCTAAAAAGAACCTATTAACATCCTTATACCTCCAGCAACAACAGATCCACAAGATCACTCCAAAACAACCAAGAATCACAAGCTAAACTTAGGAAATTGAACCTATCCGGGATTGCATTAATTAAAACTCAATTCCATATCATTTTAACATTCATTTATCATCAAATTAACACCTTAAAACACAGCCCAATCAGATCCAACGAAAATCCATCAAAAATCATCAAATCATGCATTTAAAGCCAAGATCCATTACACAACTTTAAAACCACTTATAAATCATCAATTTAGGATTGAGAACTTAGGAATTTCAGTAAAGAGCTGAGAGTTTAGAGGAGAAGGACGTTCTTACCTCCAAACTTGAGTTTCTCCTCTTTTAGAACCAAAAAGCTTAAAGAATCAACTAGCAAATGGTGAGGTTTTATTGATGAGATGATTAGCAATCAAAAGAGAATTGAAAAGAGAGATTTAGGTGACAAAATCAGAAGAAAAACTCTGGAGAGAAAGTGTTTGGGTTGAGAGAAAATGAGAGAAAGGAAAATGAGATTTTAGGAAAATTAGTTAGAAATAACTTCCCTCCACTTTTTCTTTTGTTTAAAATCAGAATTAAATCACTAAATATCTTAGAAAAATCTGGAGAAACTCCCTTTGGGTAAATAGCTCCTTAAAGATTCAAAGTTTCAATCCTTTCTAAAACAGTCACGCAACTTTCAAAAATTACATTTTGGTCACTAGCCAAAATGTCACCCTTCCAAACCTCATTTTGTAAAATTGATTTCACAGTTCACTTATATATATTAAAAGAGGATTTTAGAACATTTTTCCATATTTTTAATGTAACCCGAACTAGGATTTCCTAATTTCACCCTTTTAGATTCGAACAACACTTTGACCGAACCGGTCAACGCCCAAAACTTCTAAGCCCAAAACCGGGGCGTTACATTTAGAACATGATGTGAAGGGGAAAACAACTAAGGTTTAGGGGAAGACGGCCAGAGATAAGATATCCTTCCCTAGGTCGAATTGCATGCCTTTATATAGGCCTTGGGTTCAAGTTTTCTAATATGGCAAGAATACAAGTTTAAATTAAACTACAATTCTAGTAAAGACTAAATCTTCAGAATATATGTCTTTAATTCGTCCTTCCTTCTTGCTTGGAGTTTCTTCCTTGAACTTTGGGCTTGGCCTTCATTCTGATCTAGGGCTCAGAAAAACATAAGAGTGCGTCACGACAGACCGGCTTAATTTCCTCTTTCTATCGAGGTCCACTTCAAATCTCCTCTTCACCATTGCTGTCGTCCTTGGCTGCCACGACAACGACCATGGCAGCATCCTTCTTCTCAGCTGCAGTCCAGTGTTCCAGCTCTGCTTCTCCACTGCCCTTCATCCGCTACAACAGCTACCTGCAAAAGCAACCAATTTCAGTAGAAACTGTGTCATTTAATATAATTGTGATATATGAATGAAATCTATCCTAAATGCAATGAATTATGCTTGATTGCAACGGAAATATGGGTTAAATAGGGGGTAAAATATAGAACTTTTACACACTCAACATCGGGCTACTCATTCTAAGCTACAAAAATTTCAAGTTGGATCCTGATGAGAGTGTTTCCAAGATGTTTGATCGATTCTCGGTCATTGTCAACGGATTGAAGGGTTTCGATGAGATCATCCTCGAAGACAAGTTAGTGAGGAAATTGTTGTACTCTCTTCCGGAATCATGGGATAGCAATAGAACGGCTATTATTGAAGCTCGAGATTTGAAGACTCTCAAGCTTGATGCTCTTGTTGGATCTCTACTCACCCATGAGATCACGAGGAAGGGAAGAGAAGAGGAAAAGAAAATGGAAGAGAAGAAGGTTGAGAAGAAGGATGTTGAGAAGAAGAAGATTGGAATCGCTCTTAAAGTTTCATACCATGAAATCGATTCTAGCGAAGATGAAGATGAGGAGATGGCCATGTTGGCCAAACGGTTCACTCGCTTTATGAAGTCCAATCGTTGGAGAAAGTTCATTAGAAAATGAGACTTCAAGAGCAAGAGTAAGGAAGAGGAGAAGGACCAAATCATTTGCTATAAATGCAAGAAACCCGACCATATCCGTTCCGAATGTCCTCAATTGAAGAGGAAGAGCTTTGGGAAGAAGAACAAGCTCAAAGCTCAAGTAGCAACTTGGAGTGACGATGAGTCATCCGAGGAGGAGGATGAAGTGGCCAATCTTTGTCTCATGGCCATTGATGATGAACCAAAGTTAAATCCTAACTCATCTAATTTTGATTTTACCTTTGATGAGCTTCAAGATGCTTACGATGAATTACAAGAGGTTTATGACGAGTTAGTTGGAAAATATAAGGAATCCATTTTGAGAAACAAGAAAAAAAATTTCTGATTTGAAAAATCAAAATGAAACATTTTCAAGAACTAACTTTGAATTGGAAAATAAGGTTTTGTATTTAGTAAATCTTTCAAATAATCTTAAAAAGAAAAACCTTGAACTTGAAAAACTTCTTTCCGATTTTAAAGATTATCACACAAAGGAAGTGGATAATCTTGAAACATCAATTGCTATTGGGAAAAACCATTTTGAAAAGGGAAACTCTTCTAAATCCCAATATGTAAAAAGAAAACCTTTTATTCCTAAACAAAGAAATTTTCATAAGCAATCTAGAGGTCAAAAGGTTAGAAGTGTTTGGGTTCCTAAGGAACTCATTATTTCTAATAATATGAAATCTATTTCTTCTTGCATTCCTAAGGGAACAAAAATTTTGAAGGCTAACACACATGGACCCAAAATGATTTGGGTACCAAAAATCAAGGCCTAATTTCTTTGTTTGTAGGGGGAGCATTGCTACAAGGCCAAAGCTTCAAGCCAAAACTCATGGTACCTTGATAGTGGATGCTCAAGACATATGACCGATGACAAGAGTAGATTCGTGGTACTAAAGCCAAAAAGTGGTGGAGTGGTAACTTTCGGTGACAACTCCAAAGGCCACATTGAAGGAATAGGCTCCATTGGTAATCACTCGTCTATTTTCATTGAAAATGTCTTGTATGTCAACGGTCTTAAACATAACTTATTGAGCATTAGTCAATTATGAGATAAGGGTTTTAATGTTTTATTCGATAAAAGTGGTTGTAAAATTGTGAACATTAAAACAAATCAATTAATGCTCATAGGACATAGAATAGGCAATATCTACATGGTGCATTTAGATGACATCCATTCATCTCATACATGCTTAGTTGCACATGATGAACATGACTCATGGCTTTGGCATAGAAAATTAGGACATGCTAGCATGAGTGTTTTAGAGAAATTTATTTCCCTTAATCTAGTTAGAGGTTTACCCAAACTTAAGTTTTCTAATGATAAAATTTGTGATGCATGTTCAAAGGGTAAACAACATAGAACTTCATTTAAATCCATTAACGATGTCTCTACTAGTAGATGTATACAATTGATTCATATGGATCTTTTTGGGCCTATTAGAACAATGAGCTTGGGTGGTAAATCATATGCCTTTGTACTTGTAGATGACTATTCTAGGTTTACTTGGGTTCTATTCTTAAGTACAAAAGATGAGGCTTTAGAAAAATTCATCACATTTTCTAAAATAACTCAAAATTATCTTAAACTTAAAATTTCTCACATTAGAAGTAATCATGGAACCGAATTTCAAAATCTAGGTTTTGAAGAGTTTTTAAATGAAAATGGGATTAGCCATAATTTTTCCGCACCTCGCACTCCTCAACAAAATGAGGTAGTTGAGAGAAAAAATCGAACTTTAGAAGAAATGGCTAGAACCATGCTTTGTGAAAATAATTTACCTAAATATTTTTGGGCGGAAGCCACAAATACCGCTTGCTATATTATAAATCGAGTAATGATTAGGCCAATTTTGAAGAAAACACCTTATGAGATTTTAAAATCTAAGAAGCCTAACATTAGCTATTTTCATCATTTTGGTTGCAAGTGTTTTGTCTTGAATAATGGTAAAGAAAACTTAGGTAAATTTGATGCTAAAAGTGATGAAGCTATTTTCTTAAGGTACTCTTTAAACTCTAAAGTCTATCGTGTATTTAATAAAAGAACTCTAGTATTTGAAGAGTCTATACATGTTGTTTTCGATGATAACCTCCTTTCGAGGAAGGAATCTTATGATGATGATGATAATGTAGGAATTCTTGATGCCATTGATGGAGGACAAACGTCAAAGGTGGATGAGATTCCATCTAAAGATGAGGATGCACAAGATCCACCTATTTAAGCCTTGAAGGACTTGGCTCTTGAGGAAAAGGAGGTATCTTACCCAAAGGAGATCAACTATGTCAAAGGTGGTGAAATCTTGGGTGATCCATCCAAGGGGGTAACTACTAGATCCTCTTTCAAATTAATGAACCATATTGCATTTCTTTCATGCATTGAGCCTAAAAATATTAAAGAAGCTTTAAAAGATAATTTTTGGATTTTGGCCATGCAAGAAGAATTAAATCAATTTGAGAGAAGTAAAGTTTGGACATTAGTTGAAAGGCCTAGTAATCAATCTACTATAGGAAATAAATGGGTGTTTAGGAATAAACTAGATGAAAGTGGTAATATAGTGAGAAAGAAGGCTTGACTTGTTGCTCAAGGCCATATCCAAGAAGAGGGAATTGATTTTGATGAGACATATGCACCCGTAGCTAGGATGGAAGCCATTAGGATGCTTTTAGCATTTGCATGTTATAATGATTTCAAGCTTTTTCAAATGGATGTGAAAAGTGCCTTTTTAAACGGTTTTATAAATGAAAAAGTGTATGTTGAACAACCACCGTGTTTTGAGGATTCAAAATTTCCAAACCATGTGTTCAAACTAACTAAAGCTCTTTATGGTTTAAAACAAGCTCCTAGAGCTTGGTATGATAGGCTTTCAAATTTTTTAATTGAAAAGGGTTTTGAAAAAGGTAAGGTGGACACTACACTTTTCATAAAAAGATATAATAATGACATCTTAGTAGTATAAATCTATGTTGATGATATCATTTTTGGTTCTACTAACGAATTATATTGCAAAAAAAATTCTAAGCTAATGCAAGGTGAGTTCGAGATGAGCATGATGGGGGAGCTCTCATTCTTTTTGGGACTCCAAATCAATCAAAGGAAAGATGGCACCTTCATAAATCAAGCTAAGTACGTGAACGATATGCTCAAAAAGTTCGGCTTGGAGAATGCAAAACCTCAAGCCACACCTATGAGCTCTTCCATAAAGCTTGACAAAGATGAAGGGGGTAAGTGTATTGATTCTAAGCTTTATAGATCCATGATAGGTACTTTGCTTTACCTTACCGCAAGTAGACCGGATATCATGTTTAGTGTTTGCTTGTGTGCTAGGTTTCAAGCTAGTCCTAGAGAATCACACTTAGTTGCCATTAAGAGAATTTTTAGATACCTTAGAGACACACCTAACTTAGGAATTTGGTATCCTAAAGATTCCTCCTTTAGCCTTCATGCTTATTCAGATGCGGATTATGGGGGTGTAAGATAGATAGGAAAAGTACTTCCGGGACATGCCAATTCTTAGGTAGTATGCTCGTATCTTGGTTCTCTAAGAAACAAAATAGCGTAGCCTTATCTACCACCGAAGCGGAGTACATATCCTTAGGGAGTTGTTGTGCTTAAGTCCTTTGGATGAAGCAATAACTCTTAGATTATGGTGTTGAAGTAGAAACTATACCCCTTAGGTGTGACAACACTAATGCCATTTGTCTCACTAAGAATCCCATCCAACACTCTAGAACCAAACACATAGAAATTAGACATCATTTCATTAGAGATCATGTGTTGAAAAATGATGTTGTTTTAGAGTATGTTGACACCTTGAACCAATTAGCGGATATATTCACAAAGCCTTTAGATAAAGAGCGTTTTTGGACCCTTAGGAGAGAGTTAGGTTTAACTAGCCTTTCTTGACGCCTTCTAGGTCCCAAAATATCAAAAATTTGCTTGAAATTGTTTGTGATCCATGCTTGTGTTAATTTGACTCCTTTTGCTTCTATGCATGTTACTAGAAGGGAGTATGCTTTAAGTTTAGCCATTAAAACTTGTTCATAGGACATTTACATGCATTTAGGGACGTTTAAAGTTGGATTTTTGCACTTAAATCTGTCATAAATGCCTTATCTTGTAAAGGCGTATCGATACGGCTGAAGCGTATCGATACGAGTTCATAACTGAGAAATCTTTGTAGTTCAACGAGTATCGATACGACCCCGCGTATCGATACGGTTAAGTCAAGGGAGTTAATCAAGGTCAAGTCGTACCGATACGGTTCCACGTATCAATATGGTAGTAATGACAAATAAAAAATTAGGGTTAAAGGGTATTGATACGCTATACACGCGTACCGATACAGTCTCGACGGAGAGGCTATTTAGGTATGCATCTTTAAAAACACTTTAAAATTAAAAACCCCTCTTTTCTCTTCAAAACCCTAGCCGCAACCCTCTATAAAAAAACCCCCTCAATCCTTCAATCTTTTCCATCAAACTTAAAAATTCTTTGAGGGTTTTTGATCTTCACATCAAAGCTAAGCTTTGTCAACAATCTTGTGCATTCACATCAACACGTTCATCCAATCTAAAGTTCAAGGTATAAAACTTTTCTCTTTTATTTTCGTTTGATTTTTATAATTGTTTCAACTTAATTTTTATACAAAACATACTTTTATTTTATGGGTTTCAACTTTTTCATCAAAAATTTTCAAAAATCAAAATTTTTTCATTCGAATATATTTTCTATTCGTACATTTTTAATCTGTTTTTTTTTAAACTCTTTCTCAAATTTGTATATATCTTTTTCAAATATTTTTTTTTACAATTACCTTCAATTATTAGAATGTATTGGTTTGAATAAGATGTTAATTGCATACATATTTGAATCGTTTTGATGTGTTTTCAGGGTTATGGCACCGACAAAAAAGAGAGCTAAATGTTATCTTGCTACTTCCGATCCTAGTGAGGATGACGAGGGTAACCTTAAACCTAATCTCCCTCATATTCTTAGTTGTAGTTTTCCCGACAATGCTGATATTTCTCGTTACAAACTATTTCAAGGCATGACCCTTAGGGAAGAACGTGTTGTGTCTGTCCCGTTTTTATGCTCAGCCCGTTTTAAATTTCAATACCTCCCTTTAATTAAGCAATGGAAATTTCTAACTTTTTTAAGCATTCGTCCTATTCTATATAGGAATTTGGTCATCATATTCTTTTCAAATGCTTTATGTGTTCATGATGAAGCTAGAGAACATGTCATTGCTATTGAGTCCTTTGTTATGGGCAAAACCCTTACAATTGATCAAAATGTTTTATGTACAACTTTTGGTTTTGAAAACATTGGTATTGATGATGAGAAGTCCTTAGGTACGGGTCCTTTAGGCTCAGTCAAAGTCTTAAATGCTCAGGACCGAATCCTTCATCTTCTTGTTTCTTGGTTTTTGCGTCCATCGGGAGGAAAATTTTCTACTATTCGTCAAGTCGATGATTTTTGGCTTAGGTGCTTTAGGGAAGGTCAACATCCAAACCTTTGTCAAATTATGTTTGCCGACCTTGTCTATCTAGTCCAACACTGTCACACCGAACAAGTCAAATCTTTTTACTACTCTACAACTTTGAGTTATCTTTTCCATTCCCTTGAAATTGATTGTTACCATGACTATCCCGAACCCCTTGTCCTACCCATAGATGAGTGTTCTCTATCTCGTGCCAGTTTCTCTTATATTGACAATGAATGGGTTCGTAACACTCAAGCTCCTCCACAAGATGCTTCGGTTGATGCTTCTCATGCTTCTTCAAGCTCTCAACGAGCTCCGATTGAATCCTCTTCCATGGGCACCCTAATGACATTCCTTAATGAGAAGTTCACTTCCATGGAAGCTGAGTTTACCGCTATGGACACTAGATTCACCTCCTTGGAAGATCGCGTCAAAGGTATGGAGAATAAAATAGAAGCCATGGCTCTTCGAGAAAACTCCATAGATATCTCTCTCATCGCTTTCTATGGTGCTTGGCTTAACCAAAATTGGAGGAATCGACCCACTCAAGACGACGAAGAAGAAGAGGACGAGGAAGATGATGATGATGGGGCGGACGAGTAGCTTTTGCATACAATCTCATGGCATATAGTCTTTTCTTTTATGTTATTGCACCTTTGTTTTAGGATCTAAGTTTATGCCTATTATCTATGTCTTAGGATCTAAGTTTGTATTATTATGTTGCTTTTCCTTTGAAGTTTCATTTGAACTATTGTGTTTGCTTTGAATTTTATAAATTAATTGTTGCTATTATCCTTGTGTTTATATTTGATCTAACAAAAAGGGGGAGAAGGATTATAGAGTCAACTTTTTATTTTTGAAAATCCATCTTAAATTAGGGGGAGAAAGCATTTCAAAAGTGATAAAAACTTAAAAAATTATATGTGGTTTTGTTATATCAAAAAGGGGGAGATTGTGAAACCAAAATTGATTTTGATATAACATATAAACTTATGGACCAATTTGCAAAACAATAAATTTTTAAGTACTCTTTAAAGTCTCACTATTGACAAGTATTTTAAACAAAATAATATCTCAAGACAAGTTCTTAAAGGATTAATTTTTCTAAGTTTTTCCTATAAGTTTTCAAGCCATACTATACAAAAATGCCAAGGAATATCGATACCCTTAGGCGTATCGATACTGGTTTTAGCCACTAGAATTTTAATGGACGTAGTGTACCGATACGGTATTACCCCGTATCGATACGTCATTCATCTGGGCAACTCTTTCAATGATACCGTACCGATATGCTTTGCAACCGTATCGGTACGAAAAGCTTATCTTTTCAAAATCTTTGCATTTAATTTTCGAACGTTAACTTGTCAGTTGGTTGGTTTCCCAATTTTTAAAAGACCGTTATACCGTACCGATACGCTAAGGATGCGTATCGATGCGATCTTTAAGAAAACCAAATTTGGGATTCCAGTGAGCAAACACCATATCGATACGACCCTCCGTAGCGATACGCCCCTTAAAATCGTACTGGTACGCCTTCTATGCGTATCGATACGCTCTTTTTTCAGTCACAACGGCTCTTTCCTCTTTGATGTAGGTATCGATACGATCCCTACGAGTACCGATACGGTAGGCAGCAGAGCTGCATTTATTGTGGGAAAAATGCTCTCAACGGCTCTATTGATGATCCCAACTACCCAAACGGCTAGAATTCAATGCAAGGGTATAAAAACAAGTCTCAATTGAACAAGCAACAACTATTGAACCTACAAGCAACATAAAAGCATCAAATCCAAACCCTAGTGCCTTTCATAGTCAAATTCTTGTACCCAACTCTTGTGTTCTTATTGTAATCTTGTATTATCAGTTTGGGGAGTGTGAAATTGTATTTGGGTAAACATTCATCCTTTGAGAGGAACTTTTAGAGTTTACCAAATTCATCTCGTTGTAAAAGTGAGTGGATTAAGCTTTGGGTAGAAAGCTTAATCAAATTGTAAGGTTACCTCCTCATCCAAGAAAAGGGGAATAATTCAAGTAGTGAATTGGTTGAAAATCCTTAGTGGGAACTAATGTAGTGGATGTAGAGTTCATTTGGAGAACTTGAACCACTCTAACTTCTTGTGTCACATTTTATTTTTTCACCTTTATCTCCTACCAAAATTTTAATTGTCAATTCACCCCCTCTTGGCCATTTGCAATTGTGTGATCAACTCAACACATAAGTTAGGTGAGATATGTAGTAGGTACAAAATTTCTTACGCGTATTGTAACATATAAGGTAATCCTTTAAGACATAAGGTAGCTACGAAATTCCTTACCATAAGTTGGGTTGGTTTAAGATTAGGACATATGGGGTAATAAATTCGGTAGTTATGTTTTTTACTATATATTTGTAGTGAATTACGTACGTGAGGTAAGATATGTTGTAGGTACAAATTTTTTTACGCATTTTTTAACATATAAGGTAATCCTTTAAAAGATAAGATAGCTACAAAATTCCTTACCATTTGTTGGGTTGGTTTACGATTTGGAGAAATAGGGTACTAAATTCGGTAGTTACCCCATCTACTATAATATGCGTAACGAATTACGTTGGTGGTTTGCGATATGTTGTAGATACGAAATTTCTTACGTGTTTTATAATTTAAGGGTATTACTTTAAGAGATAAGGTAGCTACAAAATGTCTTACCATAAGTTGGGTTGATTTAAGATTTGGAGAAATGAGGTAACAAATTTGGTAGTTACCTTCTTTACTATATAGTTTGTAACGAATTACGTAGGTGATGTGAGATATGTTGTAGGTACAAAATTTCTTACGCTTTTTGCAACATATAGAGTAATCATTTAAGAGATAAAGTAGCTACAAAATTTACTATCATGATAAGCCTAATTTTAAGGGTCCTAACGCTAGAACCACCCGCGTAAAAGTTATTGGTTACTATGGCAGGATGAAAAACAACAACTTCGGGAAATGTGAAGAAAATAATTTTAAATTAAAGGATTATATTAATTTTTCTTATTATGATTCATATTTCAAATTTATTTTTAAAATTTTAAATACTTTATATATTTTTAAAGTATTAATATCATATTAATTGAATATTTTTATTAATTTAACATTCGGTTTTCTAATTTATAATATTAATATTAAAAATATATGGATAATATTTTAAATATATATGTACCTATAACATGAACGATGACATGTTAAAAAAGTTGGTGTCTTTAAAATTTAGGATATATATTATTTTAACCCACCATAGCCTAACTGTTCATAAACTAAGTATATGTGTTTAAATCTTGAATCATATTTTTTTAAGAAAAATCATAGTAAATGTCATGTACTGATATGTATTAATTATATACATTGATATGTATTATTAATTATTTTAATAATTTTTAAAATTATGGGAACCTAAAGCGTGATTATACATTTTTAAGAATAAAATTTTATTAAAACAATAATTACTACTTTAACTTTTAATTAAATTCTTTTAAAAAAACAGTAATTAATACTTTAACTTTTATTGCAGAAAAATTTAATAGTAAACATTATTATTGGGGAAGATAAAATTAGGTTAAATTCTCAAAAATAATTTAATTAAAAGATAAAACAATAATTGTTAAATTATTCATTGTATATAAATTGTAAACGCTTTATCAATTCTTTGTCCATTGACTGTATAGAAACTATTTAATTCTTTATTAAAAATTACTTAAATAAATTAAAAGTATAACTTAAATAGATTTTTGATAGAAATATTATATGCAAATTTTAAACTTTTAGAAGCGACCGTCCCTCCACCCCTAATTAGAATTTCAAGTTTACATGTAATTAAGAAATATATGAAATGAGGCCGACGAAGTTTGGTAACCGGAAGGTATGGACGGTATCTGTTGGAAATCTCTCTACATCCATTCACTGGAAAGGGATATGGCAGGTGTTTGATCCTCACGGGGTGGTGGTGGATGTTTTCATCCCTCGGAAATTAGCTAGAAACGGATCCAGATTTGGGTTTGTGAGAATGAGCAGTCGAGAGGATGTTGAGCGGGTGATAAACACTTGCATGTTAAATGGATCTACGCTTCCCGTATCTCTGTGTTTCAAGCGAAATATGGAGACCGCGACTCGTTTTGGAGACGGAAACAGACCAACACCAGCACAGAGCAGTCGGCACAAGGAGGGAATTTGCGACCAAAGGTGTCGTTGAAGCAGCAATCAGAGGAGGAGGTCAATCACGGCGACACTTTCGATTATTCAGTGCAGGGGTTTGTGGCAGTGGATAAATTGGAAATTTTGCAAAACTGTGCAGTGGGGTGGTGGAAGGAACCGTGGAGTATCAAGGAGTTGGCAGTGAAAATGCACTTGACGGCGGTAGAAGGTTTGTCGATTATGCGCATCACCGGTTCAATGATATTGCTTATGTTCAAATACCCTTCAACACGTGATCAGGTGATGCTTTTAGATTCAATAAGAGGGTGTTTCACAAGGTTAGAACGGTGGTCACCGGAGATAGGTTTAGAGATGAGACGGGTTTGGTTATCGATCAAGGGCCTTCCAATTCATGTGTGGTCGCAACAATCATTCAAAAGTATCGCAAATATTTGGGGGAACTTGGTTCTCTTAGCGGAGGCTACTGATTCTCCTCAATCATTTGAATGCGGATGGATGCTAATCGAAACATCTTTCATGTCATTCATAGATGCAAAGGTGAAATTGGAGGTGGACGGTGTGTGTTTTCCCATACTCGTCCGAGAGTTTAATGCTTTTGGCCCTTGGTTGGAATGTGAGTGTATAACGACGCTGTCTGACGACGAGAATACTGATACTTCGACACAGGGTTCGGATGGGGGGACACCACGCACGGGTGATGATCACCAATTGAAGGTAATAGGGCATGTAGAACCAATCGGGGACCAAGTTCACACGGAGGAGACGAGGTTGTGGCGATGCAATAATCTTTGGGATCACTGCGTGGACCATGTTGAAGCCTCCAATGATGAGATTGGTTCAAAGGGGCTGCTAGAACTGAATAAGACGTATGAACGTGGTATGGCGGATCCAATGGAATAGCAAGTTTCCGATTGGATTTGGTGGATAATTCAGTTTCAAATATTGATAGGATAACAGATAAGGTTGGAGAGAAATTATTTGTTTCGGACATTGCAAACCACATCTCTTTGCTTTGGATTAACGGTAGAAAAACAAAGTCAATAAACCTTCTCTCGGGAGTGATTGCAACGCAAAAACCTGGTAGGGGCAGACTGCGAAAACAAGTGTTACACCAACAAGCTTCGACGTAGGTTTTGAATGCTTCACTCTCAGATTCGGATTTTCATAATCGCCAGCATTTGTTAACTAAGGAAATAGAGGCGACAGTGGCATTGGGTAGTATAGTGGGGATAAGAACCGTAGGGTGTGAAGCGGATATTATTAAGGATCTTACACGAGTTTTTTTCGGGGAGAAGCGAGGCCAGCAAGGATGCGTGTGGTTTCGTGGAATGTCAAGGGGTTAGGTTCATGTTTGAAGCGCAGGGCAGTGAGCGAAGTAGTAAAAAACAACGTGCGGACATGGTGATGTTGCAAGAATCAAAATTAGAGGATGTGTCGTCGTTATTGGTTGCAAGCTTATGGGTATCAGATGGATTTGAATTTATCTTTTCACCTTCGATAGGTGCTTCGGGGGGGTCTGATTACGATTTGGGAAGGTTCACGTTTCAGTGTAGCTTCGATGGAGGTGAATCGTTATTTTATCCTTTTACGGGGGAGGTGGTGCGTAGAGGATTTCTAGTGCTGCATTTTGGACGTTTATGCTCCGTGCGACGTTGAAATTTTTAGTTGATGGGTCCGCGCATGGCAAACCGGGTCCTGCATGTTTCGGGGGTGTGTTGCGTGATGATCAAGGCAGGATTGTGGCTTTGTTTTCTGGCCCGCTTGGTTGTATTGAGTCTAATGAGGCTGAATTGTAGGCGGTTGCTTTTTTCTTTCGGGAATCGGCTTGGTCATCGTATCCATTGGTTGTGGAGTCGGATTCCATAGTCGCCGTTAGTTGGGTGTTACATGTGGATAAGCGGTCGTGGCATTATTGGGAGGTGTTCCATAAGATTGACAGTGCTTGTAGTAGTTTGCATTCGGTGTGTTTTTTGCATATTTTCCGGGAGTTGAATGGCTTAGCCGATGCATTGGCTAAGGAGGGGATGTTGCGTGTTTCTTTATTTTGTGCTTGTTAATGTTATCGGGTGAATGCTTGTTTGTTCGCTTGTTGTATGGTTGTTTTTGTTGTCACAAACGGGCCGTACTCTTTTCCTCCGTTAGGATTAGGGAAGTTTTTAACGAGGCGACTGTTATGACGTTTGGTTGAATATTTTGTCTTAATATACGACATCTTGTTGAGCATAAAAAAAACCTAGCTTCGTTCTCTCCAATAATAAACCCTAGAATATAGACCCAATAATAAACAATATTTTTGTTGATTGATTGTATAAAATTTGTTAAATTATTGATAAATTTACTAGTAAACGTTTTATTAATTCTTTGTCGACTGATTGTATGAAAATTGCTAAATTATTGATGGTGTAGAAATTATTAAATTACTGATATTCAGTAAAAATTGTTAGTCAATACAATTTCTAGGGTTTATTATGGGGAAGATAAAGTTAGGTTAAATATTAGATAAATAATTATACTTTTAATTTATTTAATTGTATTTAAAAGAATTTAATTAAAAGTTGAGAGAGTTTTGGAAGGTTGGAGTTTTCAAACCCATTTTCACCGTCGTTCAGGCCATCGGGAGTCATACCGCTGGTGTCATCGGATCGACCGGTGGTTGTCATGTCGCTGCTGCTACCATCGTCCGTCGGGGCGACACAAGGGAAGTTCACACTAGCTCAAAACGCCAAGATCTATCGTGAATCGTCAAGAAATAACACCACCATTGTGATCAGAGACCAAAAAACAGCTGATGTGAAGGTTGCTGCCACCGTCCGACCACCAGAGGCCACCACACGCGCTACACGCACCGCCACCTGCGCGTGGACATGGTTCTGCTTCAAAGAGACCGAGTCAGACTAAGACGAGCTTAGCCGTTTGAGCCGTTTGACCGTTGACCGTTGACCGAGCCATTGACTTTTTTCAAGGGTCCATACTCGGGGATTTCTGGACATTTTAAGTATGTTTTCGCATTCTGTTTTGCCAAATTCGAACCAGGTAAGCTGTTTTATGCATTTTACACTTTGAATTCATTAAAGTATGTGGTTAACTGATACATGTCTTGACCGTTTTCAAAATCGCATGTAAAAGTAGCTTGACGATTAGGGTTTTAAAATTAGGGTTTTTTTCATTTTTAATTTGATCTTAAAATTAGGGTATTCCATTTTAATTCAAATTTCCTCTATTTACCCTTTAAAATTGTTTTGGAATCGCCATCGGTCACTTTGGTAGATCGGGCACCATAAAAATGGACCATAGATTTTTTTAATAAAATTCGGGTTCGGGAGTCGGTTACGTATAGGGAAGGGTTAGCACACCTAAAACGCCCGTTATCGGTACCTTATTAATTCCACATGACAATTTGGCATTTCGATCATTAATATGAATTTAATTAAATCTTTAATTGTTAAATGGGTTCCATTTTGAATGAGGTTATCCTTTTGTAAGAAAATACATTTTGGACGGATATAAGTCTTGAAACGTCCAAATACATTAGGACACTTCAATTATATATTCAAAATGTATGTAATTCAAAATGTTTAATGCATGTTCAATTATTGTCTTGTCATTTTTAAGTAAAATCCTAATTAAGGCTCCATTGATTTAATTAATTAAAATCTATGAATATTATCAAGTTTATGACTTATGTGATAACGCCCACAAATTTTGTGCACTACCCATATGTGCCCTAAGTTAATAATATTCCTATTATTAATGTCACTAATTATTTAATCATAATTCCAATTTTATTAAACTAGCTACATATGATTCCCATTTTCTATATTCAAATGAAGTATTGAGTCTCTTACCTAAATACCCCCTTGATTCACATCACATTGCATTGTGATATTAATCAACTTAGGATATTTAAGCTTTCATTCAATGTTCATTTATTTTCTATAATGTCCTCTCCAATCAAATTAATTAAATTTAATTAAAGAACTTAATCCTACAAGGCTCTAACTTTAATATACTAGGTGAATTAAATTCTCCTAAAAAAGTATACTATATGCTTATCTACAAGCATGCATACAAAATAAATTAAACAATCGAAATTAAATCAAAACCGAAAACAGAATTAAATTGAATTAAATTGCAAACTAGAGTGCCGAAATTACAGAGTTTCAGGACTAAATTGAACTAAAAACAAAACATGATTGCCCAAAGTCTAAAAGCTCAAGAGTAGGGAGCAGATTCATTATACATAACCCGATAACCACGCACGGACCCTCCCATACTAGGCTCAAAACAACAACGTATGGGTCTGCCTATATAAGGCCTAAAACGAGTCTGACTCGGTCATTTGGCCGAGTTGCACTCTCTCTTTACGGTTCCCATCTCACATACTTCTTTGAACTTAAAAACCCAATACCTAAAAATCTAAGTCTCAAATGGATCAGAGTCCATTGTTCTTCCTAAATTCAAACGAGTTCTTCATTTTTTTACCCTTTCATCTAAATCCAAATCACTCCGGTCACTCAACTTTGTTATCCGACCACCGCACCAACACTCTGGTAACTACGCTTGTCCGGCCAGCCGCCGGTCGAAATCCTAAAAAATCTAAAAATCCCTAAATTTCGAGCATAAAACCCTAAATCTAACCTGATCCAGCTGGATCTCCCTCTTCACCCGGCTAAAACTAACTACCCGAGCTCACACCTCTTCAACTCCGACGTTCACTCAAAACTCTTGCCACTGTGGCGTTCGAAAGAGAACCATTGACTACTTTATTTTCCATTTTCGCTTCTAACATGTTTTTCATATTTTTTTAGATTTGAAGATTGTAGATTGAAGGAAAGAATTACCTTCGATTTCATCGTGACCGTTCAGATTCCCGGCGAGTTTCCGGCGACAGTGCACCTTCTGACGTCCGTTCGGATCCCTGGTGGCGCTTCGACTTTTTTGGCGGTAGTTCAACGACGACTTTCGAACTTCTCGAGACGGCTCAGGTACACTCTCTCTCCTCTAATTACTTTATTATTATTATTATTATTATTATTATTAATGATTGCCACTAATTCTGACAATTTCTCTCTCCTTGATATTTATAGGGGTCTGAATTGTTGACTTCATGTTGACGTCAGCGCATGCTAGCTGGATCTAAAGAAGCACAGATCCGCGTGAATGCTAAATAGGCCAATTAGAAGCTGTCACATGTCCTTTTTAGGCGGGAAATGGGCTTTGTTGATGTATTTGTGTTTGATGAATACTAAAAATGGGCGGGAATCTCAAATATGATTGGAATTTGGGTTTTTTGTACTTATTTGGGCATTGTATTTATATAATGGACTCTAGAAGGATTTTGGATTATGTAATTGACACTTGTAAAATGGACCATTTATTTTTTTGGGTTTATATTTAATATTGGATTTATTTATTTATAGAGGTTTATATATATATATATATATATATATATATATATATATATATATGGGTACCTGGACAAATACGGGTATTACAGCTGCACCTCTTTGCTCATTGTTGTTGAACAAGAATAGGGAAAAGACTGAAAAGACATGAATTTTATCCGAACTGTCTGACCATCAAGACTTGAAGCTATTATTCTATTTATAAAATGATTCAATCTTCTCCTTTGCTAATTTGTCTCTTTGTAAAAACATCGAATAAGAAAGCTCTTCTTATTGTAGACTTCCTCATCTTCAGAAGGATAGGCTCTTCTCATTTAGAACCTCGGAACAAACTCTTCTCATTGGGAATTCTATCTTCACTGGGACGAACTCTTCACATTAGGAGTCATTTCTTTTGTAGGCGAACTCTTCACATTAGGAGCTCTGTCTTTGTTGGGTGAACTCTTCTTATTAGGAGCTTTGGGGTGAACTCTTCTCATTGGGAGTTCTTCAATCTCCTTGAAATATTGACCCACCTCTCTCAAACAAGTGTTTCATTCTAACTCTTTATTCTTCTGACATGTTGGACAAGGTCTAAACCATATGTTCTTCTAAAACGCGGTGAAGCCCGGAATCATTACATTCTTCATTCCTTCGAAATGCTTATCCATCTCTTTGTAAAGGTGTTGAACAAGCGAGCTCTTCTCATTATGAACCCCTTGTTCTTCTTGAAAATGTTTTTATCACCTGCCCTCGCAAATAGAATAACTTGAGATTCGCCTCTGTAAACGGAAAATCTGAAGAAATATGCATGTATAAACGAAATATCTTGAGACCTACTTCTGTAAACAAAATGTCTTGAAATCCACCTCTGTAAACGGAACATCTTGAAATCCATCTCTGTAAACGGAATGTCTTGAGACTCGTCTATGTAAACGGGACATCTTGAAATCCGCCTCTATGAATGGAATGTCTTGAGATCTGTCTCTGTAAACGGAATGACTTGGGATCCCCCTCTGTAAACGGAATGACTTGGGATCAGCCTCTATAAAAAGAATGACTTGGGACCCGCCTATGTAAACGGAATATCATAAAATCTGCCTCTGTAAACGAAATGTCTTGAGGTCTGCCTCTATAAACGGAATGTCTTGGAATTTTCTTCTATAAACATAATTGTCTTGGAATCTGCCTCTGTAATTGGGTTGAAATCTTTTCTGAAATCCACCTCTTCAAACATATTGAAATCCTTGCTAAGTTCCGTCTCTTCAAACGAGTTGTGATCTTTGCTGAGATCTGCTTCTTCAATTTTAATGTTGTAAATTGAAATCTTACTTGTACTTTCTTGATTCTTTAAATTCCTGCCAAACATGCAAAATGCTTAGAATGTATGAGTTAGCATGCCTCTATCTTATGGATGCCTAGCTATGAATGATGCATGAATGTTGTCAATTGAGGACCACTAGGGTGAGTTTTGATCTTCTTTGCCTTTCCATTGAACTTTCTGCTTATGTTGCAACGGTATTTCTCTTTAGACTACTCTTCTCAAATCTGGCTTAGCTTGATCCTTTTGAATTTTGTTTAGAGATCTTATTATCTTCTTGTTCTGACAGACTTTGCCCCAGAATTTTGTTGTTGAACTCATTTTCCTCTTGAGCAAATTCTGACTTCTTTAGTGATCAAATCCTTTCAAACTCTGCATCCTCTATTGACTATCCTGATTAGGACTCTCATGCCCAAAAGTCTCATTTTCACAGTCAATGATTCCCCTAATCTCTTTGTTTCTTTCCCCTGTCAAGTAAAATTTGCCCTTCTTTCATCATTTAGGGTGAACCAATGCCCAAAGTCCCTAAACTTCCTTCTAGCCCCTAAACTTTCTTCAGGTTCATTCTTTAGACTCAATCAAAAATCCAAGGTAGAGACATACTTCAGGTCCTTTATCTTTCTGATATATGTATTCTTGCCATTATCCTCATTATGACCCCTAATGGATGATTCATCTTTCTGATCAGAAGACTGCCGAACAGATGAACGTTTCTTACTCAACCATGTCTTTACTGCATCAGATTAACCATTTGTATCCTTAATCTTATATTCTGAAGTTCATCTCTGAAGCAATACAAGGAAATATTTTTTGATTTGAAAAATGTCAGTTTGTTGATTAATATTTCAATGAAGGATACCTTACATGACTCGGAAAATCAAGGTATTAATTTAAAGTGAAAAAAAAAACAGACTAGGATGCCCTAGATATCAAGCGCGTGAGCGTTTTAGATTCAACCCTCCCATGAGTAGTATAACTCAAGAATATTGTGGCGATGTCTGAGGTTATAAAATTTCTTCCAAATCACTTGGTTCACACCCTATGATTACCGCGTTGCTCGATCCAGCCAGAAAACAACTCTTTTTCTGTTCTCTTCATCCATTTTTCATTCATAAATGTGTTCAAGCTTTCCGGACTTGTTTAACCAGTATAATGCAAAAGTATCATTCTAAGAATAGAATATGTAACTTAAAATGGATTGCTTGAATATTACATGTTAAGTATGCTCGGTTACATGTTATAAGTTATATCTTTATAAGTTAGTTGCACATCATAACGCTCCTCGCTCCTAACCCTGGCGAGAGGTGTCACCAAAAGACTGAATAAATAAACTCTAAAACTATTAGGGACTGCAGAGATGATTATTTAAGGGTGGAAGGATGTATGTCGTCGTTTTTCCATTTTTTTTAGTTGTTCGGACCTAAATGAAACAAAAATAAAACCTGGTAATTTAATTAAGAGAAAAAGAGGACCCATTTGAAAGCTAAAGAAACTTTGGAGGGACCGAGAGCGTGATTGGACCAAATGGCATGCCACTAATTTGAACTGGTTTACGGCTGAGGTCCTTAATACGTAATTAGCCCACCTTTTTTACCCTAGTATATAACCTAAATTAATACCCTAGCATAGTTGTTTCCCATTTTAAAAAAAACTACTGCCCCTCCCCCTTTTATCTTTCAATTTCCAGAACCCAACTCAAATCAAACCCTCCCCTCTTTTTATACTCGAAACTTCAAGTATCCACTTGACACCCCGGTGGTTTGGCCATGCACGGCGGCGGTGGTTCGAGATCGAACAAAGATAAGTTGAAATTCTTTGTTTTATACGTACTTATATTTTTTATTTATTATACATTCAAACAAAATGAAAAAAGAAATTATACCTTTGTTTCTTTGACACATCCGATCTGATTTTGCTTTTTATTTCTTCTCTTTTTTATGTTAAAAAATAACTCATATCTAATTTTTTTACCTTTTTGTATTTGAAAAAGCCCCTTTACAGATTACAAGTTTGGGTTTTTATACCCATTTTACACACATAAGAAAAAATAAAATAAAACCCTCATATTTAATGTTTGATTTGGTTTGAATTATGGTTTTTAAGATAATAATTATTTTTGCTTTTGCTTTCTGGGAAATTCTAATGAAAGGTGGACTAATATACGGCTAAGAAACGGCGTTACCGGAAACATTGTAAGATAAATGACAAAATAGGTAAAGAGCTACCGGATATGTTGATTTAAAATAATGTATCCGAAAGAAAACATGAAAAATATTAAAAAAATTGGTAACCGACAAATTTAAGTTATCGGTAGGTATCGACACAAACATAACAAAATAGGTAAAATTTTACTTATTTTGTTGATAAGAGTATCAACATATTAGGTAGCGCCTATTATGTTATTAAAGTTTAAGCTGATGGGGCCTTGGAAATCCCACGATAACAAAATCGGTAAAATTACTTATTTTGTTGATAAGAGTATCAACTTATTCGGTAGCACTTTACCTATTTTGTTATTAAAGTTTAAGATGATGGGGCTTTGGAAATCCGACGATAACAAAATATGTAAAATTACTTATTTTGTTGATAAGAGTATCAACCTATCCAGTAAATTACTTATTTTAAGCTGATGGGGCCTTGGAAAGTATCTATACTTTTTGAGTAAATTACTTATTTTGTTAATACTTTCGAAAGTATCTATACTTTTTTAAAAGTATCCATACTTTTTTAAAAAAGTATCGATACATTTTGTTGATGCTTTTTAAAAAGTATCGATACTTTTGAGCCACATTGCAACCAGTTACATTGCTTTTTAAAAAAGTATCGATACTTTTAGAAAAGTATAGATACTTTCGAAAGTATCAACAAAATAAGTAATTTACTCAAAAGTATCAATAAAATAGGTAATTTTACTAGATATATTGATATTCTTATCAACAAAATAGGTAATTTTACCTATTTTGTTATGTTTAACCGGTCACCTATTTAACCGGTCACACCGTATATTAGCCGTATATTAACCGCCTCACAGCAGAACTGCCCTTGCTTTCTGCAGATTTGGGCGGTAGAGCAGTCGTGGCAGGGCAATGGAGGGTCGAGGTGGCGCGCGTGCAAGCCACGGTGGCAAAAAGGCTGGCGCATGGCTTGCAGGAGTCTGGCAGATGAAGAGTCTTTTAGGCAATGATAGATGAAAGGGTTAGGATTAGGGTTGTGTTATTTTAGGTTAATTAGGATTAGGGGTATTTTGGTAATTTAGGTTAGACAATATCTAGGTTAGGTCGAGTTAAATGGGTATCCGGGTCGGGTCTGACAGATGAGTTTAACGAGTTTAGGTTAGCTATTGGGTTATGTACTGTAATGGTCTTGGTATATGGGTTGTATTTGGGCCATGTAAAGTTTGTGAATAATAATAAAGCAGATTTTATTATTATTATTATTATTATTATTATTATTATTATTATTATTATTATTATTATTATTGGACTTTGATTTTGATTTAGTTTTGTGCTTAGGACAAAAATGGGTTATTACAGACACCTGCGACAAGCTGAATCGATAACGAAAGTTATTAACGGCAGGAAGGCCTCGTCATTCCAACGTCTTCAGCATATTATCCGCGTTAGTAGTACAAGAAAGTTCATCACTAACCACAATCGATGAGTCAGCCATCATAGTAAAAGTAAATATGTTCTCTTCGTTACCAATAAGAAGAAAGTGGCCAATGAAATAAACAAAGTAAAACCTAAAAAGCAATAAATATTTTATTTTTTATTATTATTTATAATCAAGAACTGTGTCTTCCTCGACATGCTTCCTGAATAAAGTGGTCTATCACGTGACGTTTTGCATACAACTGTTCTACCTCAAGGAAAATCGATTGGTTTATTATATATATTCATTACGTGACACTTCACATAACCTTTATAACCATATGCCTTTAAAATTTCAAAAATTTCTCCTTAAAAAAACTCCCGCTCAAAAGAGCCCTCTCTAGACTCCTTAGGTTTGCCAAGGTCACTTTATCACCTTTCCTCACCTGGGGAAATAGTTAGTACCTATAAACACCCACAGCCGCGTGTCAAGACCACACAACTCGCAAACATGATCGGGCAAACCGTTGCGATAGGTATCGCACAAAGGATATACAGCGATCATGTGGCAACGTACATGACCGCTACAGACGGCAACGTAAGTTTCCCGACAATTACATGACAACACATGTGATCTATCTGGCACTCTTCGCAACTTGTCGTGTAACGCCCAGGAAAACAGGCTAGAAGATTCGGGTGAATTACCAGAATAGGGTTGGAGTTTTGGGTTAGGCTTTAGCTAATTAATTAATTCTGAAAAATAATTTGGAAAATTAAATTGATTTCTGAGAAATTTGTCGTCATGAGTATTTGTGAAAACTATATTTAATAAGTTTCATAAAAGATGAAATTGAGTTTGAATAATTTTAATTGGGTTATTTTAATATTAATTAAATGGTGAGTATTTTGCAAAAAGGTTATAAAATATTATCAATGGCATTTTTGTAAAATTAATTAAAGTTGTGGTTTTATAGGATTATTCTACTCATTTTATAAATAAGGATTTTACTATCTATTTCCAATTAGAATTTGACAACAGTTATTATTTTCTCAAGAAAGAAAGCTATGTCTAAACTTATCTCGCTTTTTATCTCAAGATTCTTCCAAACACCATTTTAGTTTTCTTGTATTTTCTTATCCAAAATGTTTTTATTTTCTTTCTAAATCATTTCTTATTAATAGCCACACAAGATATTTAGATCTCTCATCTTGTTCAATGGATTTCAAGTTGGAATATTGGAGGAGCATTCTTGATTTTCAAGTTGCACTTTATTTGGGTAAGCTTTGGTTTTCTAATAATCTCATAATTATTTTGTGTTGATTTTCTATTAATTCCATTGTCTTTTGGTGTTAAAAATTAATTTTAATGTATTGATTTAATTTTTAGATGCTAAAAATGAATTATGATTTGATTGATGAAATCTAAATGCTTTAATTGCATTATGAGTTAATTTTTGTGGGTTAGATATAATCTAATATCAATTTTGTAAAATTGATTCTGAAATTAATCTAATTAGTTGAATTTAGATTTGGGTTCTTAGATGGGGTAATTGGTAGAGTGTGGATTCGATTTTTAGATCACATAATAGAATGCACCATGAATGTTTGATGAAATATTGTTGCTCCATATTTTAGTTCGTGGTTGTAGGTTGATTAAAAAAAGGGGAGCCTTGGAATGGGTGAGAGTGGTGCTTGAATATGTAACACCCCAAAAATTTTCCAATTTTAAAACTGTAAATTTTGAGAATTTAGATTAAAAACCTAAAATTAATTTTAGGAATTTGAATTTGGGAACCTAATTGTTGTTAAAGGATTAAATTGAGTTAATTTAGAATTTTAGGGGCCATTATATATATCAAGTAAAGTTTGGGTGCAATTATGCAAACCCCTAAATATTGAGATGGCTTATTGTGCAATTTACCCATTAAATTGGTTATTTAACCCCATTAGCCATAAAACCTATTTTCAATTCAATCAGTCGCACGTCGCCTCTCCCTCTCGACATTTTTTTATGATTCTTATTTCGATCGAACTTTGTGAGTCTCTAGCATTGCACAACCTTAATTTTTGAAGGATTTGGATATGAGATCTGATACAGTTTACATATGTTTTTTAGACAACATCAATTTTAAGGAAGACAAGTTACCACCACCTTCGCTTGTTCGATATAATCGTGCACGTACCACAAGGACTACATGTGAGTATTCTTTTAGATTAGTACTAGTGTTAATTGGTGGCATAATGTTAGATTTTGATGTAGAATTTTATATCATATGTTCCGATTCAACTAGATCTGAACGTGAGAGGCGTTCTTCCCAATGTTAAAGTTATTGCTGCTTGAGGTGTCTTTTCTTCTGGTGCTATAGTTAAATTATATGTTAATTTTCAATGTGTTGGTGTTTTACCCTTTATGTGATTATTTATATGTATTATGATTTTTATGGTTGACATCACATGCATACGTTTTCAGAATATGTTTTTACTACGATTTACGAACTGTGATTTATGAACTACGATTTATGAACTATGATTTATGGACTTATGGACTGTGGTTTATGAAGTATGTTTACGAAATATCGGATTTACAGAACTTTTTTATGAAATTTGATTTCTAATCATCATATCATTGTATAAGCACGGGTTGAGATTTGTGAAGTTCTGTGGTTTCACCCTTCGGGCTGAATTCCACTTCGGATTGGCGGTTATAGTGAGGAGTTCTGGGAACTTTCCTCTTAGCGGTTGTAGTTGGGTGCATTGCATAACACTTGTGATTTATGTGTTATGCTTTAAAGAATTTTAAGAAAATATTACTATATTTTTACGACTATGATTTTCTTGCACTTTAGAGACACACTAAGCTCTTTAACTTACTCCCCCATAGTCATCCTTTTTTCAGATATCCTGGACTCTAGGTGTCTTGGTACTCGAATGATCTATTTATTTTATCGAATCTATTTTATCTTCAGTATGGATATACTTTACTTTTGGGAGTATTTTATTATTAAGATTATTTTGGGATTTTAATGTAATTTCGGATTTGGGACTTATTTCTTACATGCATTTCTAGACTTAAATTTGAATGTTTTATTTATATTATATGATTATTTTTTAACGTTCGAGTTTTATAATTATTGAGATATTTTATTTTTCGAAATAATTTATTTTACGCTATTTTAATATATAGATTAATTCGAATTGGTTTTTTAGGGTAAAGTTTTCAAACTTGACTTCCTAAATTCAGTTATTTCTTTTTGGCTGAGTTTAGGGGTTACATTTAGTTGTATCAGGGCTATGTTCAACACTCGAACTGTGAGGCTCACATAAAATTTTAAGCCGAAAATAATTTTTGCATGCATATTAAATAATTTTTCGGCAAAATGAGATTTTCTAATAAATTTATTATTTTGAAGAATTAATGTTGTGTTTTGAATAGAGACTCCAAGTACCAACTCTAACTTTAGTAATAATTCCTTTTGTAGATAGACTACCATGCCACATCGTAGGAGCTCTAGGTTAACAACTGGTCGTGGTCGAGGTCGTACCGCTGCTTTAGAGAGTGATCAATCGCCCCTTTATTGACCTGATGCAGAATGAGAATGAGAATGAGATTCATATTGATGGTGGGGATGAGCAACCTGAGGATCAGGCTAGAGCTCAGCAGACTGGTGGTAGGAATCCACGTGTTCAACAAAATCATAATTATAGTCCACATGATTTTAGGGATAGTGAGACTAATGGCTTGGATACTGCTATAGTACATCGGGAGTTACTTTGTTACATCCGTTAGTCAGAGGGGGTGAGGAAACCCATATCTATCGAGTTTTTGGCTGCAGGGATGACAATGTTTGATGAGAAGACGGGTACAAATCTAGCAGATGCTGAGTATTGGCTGAAGAATGTAACACTCGGGTTTAGGGTCGGGTGGAAATAATATTTTAATATTATTTCGGGTTCGGTTTTATAATTAAAATAATCTTTTGGGCCTCGGGTTTCAAAAACAAATTATTTTATGTTGGACTTATTTTAAATTAAGCCCAAAAGCCATAGATTTCAAACTATTGATATTTTCCCTATTCATTAAGGGTAAATGGGTCTTTTGGTTTTAAAAATAAAACAAAACAACTAAAATACCAAAATTTCACTCATCTTCTCCCTCTCTCAAACAAAAACCCACGACAAACTCCCCCTCCATTGTAGTTCACTATTCCATCACCTAGCTCCTCCATTTTAGCTCGTTTTTGAAAGGTAAACACATTTTCAACTTGTCCTCAACTTCCTCTCTTCAAAAGTACAAGTAGTTTTCATTTTCATCAAGGTTTTGAAATTTGAGTTTTTGGTGGATTTGATTAAAATGGTAACTTTATGATGTTTAACTTATAATTTCGATTTAATGACGTTAGATATGAAGTCTATGAGTCAAATGATGCAACGTATATGAATTTTACATGGTTTTAAGCTCATTCCCGGATTTGGGTTTTGTGGGGGGGTTTTGAAGGGTTTTAGAGTGGTTTTTTGGAGTTGTTTTATGTTGGAATTTGTGGGCTAATGGTAGTAATATGGTTGGGGTTGTTTTGGAATCAATTGGGGGTATTAAAAGTGTTGGAAACATGGGTTTTGATTGAGGTTTATGGGCTGCACGAGTTTGGTAAATTTGGGGTTTGTTCATGGCTTGAAATGTTGAGTTTGATGTTTGAATTGTATTTCGGGTTAGCTACTTTGATGCTTGGGCTGATTGGAAGTTGTTTGGTTTGTGTTGAGGTTGTTTAGAGCCAAAAACTTGTGTTGGTGAAGCATCGAGAGTGAATCCGGAAGCTTGAAGGTGGTTGCTTGCTTGGTAATTGAGGTTGGAAGTAAAGGTGAGTGGTTAATGTTTTCAAAGTGTTTCCTAATTGTTTGGTTCGAGCATGTGGACTAGGTCGGGCTTGGTAGACCCACCTAGAGTTAGGATTAGGGTGGTAGCCTAATCCTAAGCTTAAACTAGAGACATTGGTTGAACTTTTAATTGATGTTTATGCCTCGTGATGTTTATGATATGATGATTTATGTATCATGTGTTATACATGTGTGATGAGGCATGGTTGTGATGCATTGAGATATGCATGTGGATTGTTCATGATTGTGAACATGGTGAGTTTGTGCAAAGCACGAAAATGGTTGTAATTGATAATGTGGATTAAGTTAAATGTTGGCACTAGTATGCTTGGGTACAAATGATCGATCATTAGGATGTTAGTGTGCACACATGAGTCAAATTCGTGCGTGGCCTTGGTGGCGTTGAGTCACCAAGGAGGAGTACGGGTTCGCCCGAAAATTGGTATATATATTAGTCGATGATGAGTGGAATCCCATCGACGGGGCGTGAGGATGAGTGGAATCCCCTCCGCGAGACCGGTGATGAGTGTAATCCCACCGTGAGGTAAAGTGGTTGTTGGATATGAGTTCTAACATGTTTATCCGCGTATTCGAGTCATAGCTAGGTGCCAATATAAATTGATATATGTATCAATGAGATGTGGAAATGTGTTTCCTATTTGGATGATTATATGTGTTTACATATGTTGTGGAAATGAGCTTGTTGAGCATGACATATTATTGGATATTTGTTCATGCATCATTGACATATTGACTCTTGAGGATCGAAGGTAAGATCATGCATTTACCTTGGTTGAGATCATGCTTGGACCCTACATTGTCGAGGTTTGTTTTTAAAGAGCTTACCCTCACTAAGCTTTATTGCTTACGCTCTCTTTTGTTCGACAATGCAGATCCTTAGTTCGTGGGTTGCTAGCGCAAGTGGAGGGCCTCCAAGTGTGGTTGTTGGCTTGAGTTGTCAAGTATGAGTTGTAATGTTTTGGACATGTAATAGTTAAGTAATGAGATTTGTGCTATTGTTGGTTGATTAGGACTATGTTTAGACTCCTTGATTATGTTGTTTTTGTGTGGCTTGTTGATGCCATGTTTGGATTGTAAAACCATGTCTTAATTTCTCACCATGTTTGTTGGCCATGTGCCCTTTTGAGGATGCTTATGTGTATGGTTGTTGAAGCATGAAACCTTGAATGTTTATATGCCATCATTTGATCAAATGCATGATTTTCTTGATGAATGATGTATGTACATATTGGGTTCCTTGTATGACTAGACTTTTATTATTAGATGTTGTATGAATGCTTGAATGCGTCTGGGGAGGTCTTAAATCGCATCTAGGTTCGAGTCTTGTGTCGTTTTTCTGAAAATGGGAGACTTGCAGTGCAGGGCGTATCGATACGCCTAAGGGCTGTATTGATACGGTCTTGCCTGCAGGACTCAGTTTTGGCTGGACGTATCGATACGCGGGGGTGTATCGATATGATTTTTGCTCACTGGAATTCTGAGATTTTGGTCAGTTAGTAGCGTATCGGTACGGTGTCTTAGCGTATCGGTACAAGTTCATCTCGTTGACCACGAGATGTTGACCGAGAGGGGCGTATCGATACGCTTTAGGGCTGTATCGATACGGTTTTCCTGTGTTGACTGAAGGGGTTGACTTTGGTCAAGGCATATCGATACCCTTGATAGGTGTATCGATACGACCTGTTTAATTATGAAAAATGGGTTGTTTTACAAGTGATGTTTGGATGATCGTTTTTATGATTACTCGTGTTTCCGCTGACGTGTTTCACATAGGTCATGGTAATGCATTTAGACAAGATAAATAAAAGAAATTTTCTAGGGTTGCTAACCGAGGGGAAACCTTAACGGGTTTCGCTTCGGTTTACCCCGTGTGACCCACTCGGACCGGTCAAGCGTCCGGACCGGGACGAGGGGGTTACACTTGTTGGTATCAAAGCCTAAGGTTACCGAGACCTTGGGCAGGTAAGTGAGGTAAGTTGTGTTTTATGCTTGATATGCACGATGTTTGCTTGTATTGTAAGCATGATTTCTTGTGTGACAAGTATGCTCGTTGTCTTGTTTTAAAGCATGTTGTTTAGAGTCCCATTGCTACTATTACATCGAAAAAGAATTTTTAAAGTGAGGGAACGTACTTGAGCCACTTGAAAGCCGTGTCTTGCTAACCCAATTTTGTATGTTTGTTGTGGTTGTAGTTATTGTTTGTGAGCGATTTCTAGGCCGAGAGGTAGGCTGAGGGCGGTTCGTCAGGAACCACGGGTTGTGGCTCCTGTTAATGAGCCGGTGGCTGGAGTTGAGGCTCACGTATTGGAGCCTGTTGCTGGAGTTGGAGCTCCTCCACCACCTCCATAACCACCTGGAGTTGGAGGTGAGGATGGAGCTGAAAGAGGGACCTCAGGGAGACTAGGGTGGCCAAGGTCCAGCCAGAATTGATATGACTCCGCTAGTACAAGCTATAGCGGGAGCATTTCAGGCCGCAGTTGCGGGAGCTTAGGCTGTAGCTCAGCCTAGGGGTGACGATGCTAGTCTACCTTTGGAGAGGCTCCGTAGCTTAGGGGCTGAGGAGTTCAGAGGATCTACTCCGGAGAGGTCTGAGTTGTGGTTGGAGAAGACCGCCCGCATCTTAGCTCGGATGGGTTGTGTGGGTGCGCGTAGGTTGGGCTGTGTGATCTCTTTGCTTCAAGGTGATGCCTACACCTGGTGGGTCACCATTACTACCAGAGTTCATGAGGCAGAGGTTGATTGGGATTTCTTTGAGTATGCATTCAGAAAGAGGTACTTGGGTCCGAGGTACCTAGATGAGAAGAAGCGAGAGTTTATGGCCCTTACTCAGGGAGATGCTTCTGTGACTGACTATGAGATCCGTTTTGTTCGTTTGAGTCAGTACGCTCCAGAGTTGGTTCCTACCGAAGTGGAACGTTGTAACTGTTTCCGCTATGGGTTGAATGAAGAGATAAAGATGTACACTTTAGCTTCTGACTACTCAGATTTTGATGTCTTGGTCGCGAGGGCCAAGGACTTGGAGCACAGTTTGGGTTTGACCAAACGATCTGGTGGTTCTAGTTCTGGTAAGAGGCTTAACAACTTTGACAGTAGAGATGCCAAGAGGCATAGAGGTGGCGGACATCAGTTTGACCATAGGTGGGGCGGTGGCCACCATGGTAGGGGCCATCAGGGCCATAGAGGTGGAGGGCGTTTGCCCGAGTGTCCGCGTTGTGGGAGACAACACACTGGTGAGTGTTGGGGTAACTTCCATGCTTGTTGGAACTGTGGTATGAGGGACCACTTTAGGAGGGAGTGTCCGCATCAGGCGGCACAGGCACCGAACATTGCTCAGGCTCCTGCGAGAGCGAATGATTATCAGAGATGCTGTGGGCGCGGTCGTGGCTACTTCCAGCCTAGGGCTGATGCACCTAGGGTAGATGCTTAGAGGAACCTTGCTCATGTTGTGGCAGTGCAACCAGAGGCATGAGGACCAGCGAGGGTTTATGCTCAGAGAGAGGCCGGGAACGACACTGATGTGATAGCAGGTAATTTTGAGTTACATTCTATGTTTTTGCTTTCTTTGGTTTATTTGGGTTCTACACATTCCTACATTTTGAGTGAGCATGCACGGAAGTTAGACATACATGTTGAGATCTTAGATGTAGGTATGCATGTGACTAGTTCTTTTGGTGAGACAGTTGTGGTTAGACGTATGTATAAGAGATGTCCACTGAAGATTCAAGGTCATGTGCTCTCTGTTGATATGATGGAACTTCCTTTCTATGGCTTTGATATTATTCTAGGTATGGACTGGTTAGTTGAGCATCGGACTAGTGTGGATTTTGAGACGAAGAGGATTTCCTTGAAACTTTCTGATGACTACGAGGTAGTAGTAGTAGGCGAGAACATTCAGTTCTTGTCTAATGTTGTGTCAGCATTAGAGGCTCATAGGTTGATGGATTCCGAATGTGGGGCTTACTTAGCTTACGTGATGAATCCGAATATGAGTGAGGCTAGACCGAAAGATATTAGAACAGTTTGTGATTTTCCGGATGTGTTTCCTGAAGAGGTGCCGGGTTTGCCTCCTGACAGAGATGTTGAGTTTGTGATTGAGACTATTTCAGGGTCTACTCCAGTTTCGATAGCTCCGTATCGTATGGCTCCGAAAGAGTTGAAAGAATTGAAGAGTCAGTTGCAAGAGTTATTAGACCGTGGTTTCATTAGGCCTAGTAGTTCTCCTTGGGGTGCTCCTGTGTTATTTGTGAAGAAGAAAGATGGCAGCATGTGTATGTGTATTGACTACAGGCAGTTGAATCAGTTGACTCTGAAGAACAAGTATCCGTTGTCTCGCATAGATGATTTGTTTGATCAGTTGAGAGGTGCTTCAGTGTTCTCGAAGATATATTTGAGATCAGGGTACTACCGGTTGAAGGTGAAAGAGTGTGATGTTCAGAAGACAGGTTTTAGGACTAGATATAGTCATTACGAGTTTCTTGCGATGCCGTTTAGGCTCACGAATGCACCTGCAGCATTCATGGATATGATGAACAGAATTTTTAGAGACTATCTAGATCATTTTGTAGTTGTTTTTATTGATGATATTCTTGTGTACTCGAAGATAGAAGAAGAGCATGATGAGCACTTAAGGTTTGTTTTACAGAGATTGTTGAGCAATCAGTTGTATGCAAAGCTTAGCAAATGAGAGTTTTGGATTCAAGAGGTAGTATATCTTGGCCATGTTGTTTCGGCCGAAGGTATATGTGTTGATCCATCGAAGATTGAGGCTATTGTTGAGTGGAAACAACCTAAGTCTGTGACTGAGATTAGGAGTTTCCTAGGATTAGCCGGTTACTATAGGAGATTTGTTGATGGTTTCTCGAGAGTAGCTGCTCCTTTGACTAAATTGTTGCCAAAAGGAGTTAAGTTTGAATGGTCAGATGCAAGACAGAAGGCCTTTGAGAAATTGAAAGAAGCTTTGACAAATGATCCAGTGTTAGTGCAACCAGTTTCAGGTAAGGAGTTTGTGATTTATAGTGATACTTCCTACATAGGTTTAGGATGTGTTTTGATGCAAGAAAGAAGAGTTGTTGCCTATGCTTCTAGACAGTTGAAGGTTCATGAGAAGAACTATCCTACTCACGATATAGAGTTAGCCGCAGTTGTGTTTGCATTGAAGATTTGGCCTCACTACTTGTATGGTGAGATGTGTATAGTTTACACCGATCATAAGAGCTTGAAGTATTTGATGACACAAAGAGAGTTGAACTTGAGACAAAGAAGATTGCTTGAGTTGTTAAAAGACTATGATTTGACCATTGAGTACCATCCGGGTAAGGCGAATGTAGTAGCCGACGCTTTGAGTAGAAAAGTTGTCGTCGAGTTGAGAGCTATGTTTGCTAGATTGAGTGTATCCGATGATGGTGGTTTGATCACCGAGTTGCAAGTGAAGCCTTCTTTGATTCAGATGATTAGAGAGAAACAGTTGCAAGATGTGTCTTTAGTTCCTCATGTTCAGGACATAGCCGAAGGAAGACCGACCGAGTATAGTTTCAGTGGTGAGAACTTGTTGTGCTTTAGAGATAGAGTTGTTGTACCAGAAGATGTTGAGTTGAGGCATAAGATTCTGAGTGAAGCACATTCGAGTCCTTTTTCTATGCATCCGGGTAGTACCAACATGTATCGCGACTTGAAGAACGATTACTTCTGGGTTGGTTTGAAGAATGATGTAGCCGAGTATGTGAGCCGTTGTATGGTTTGTCAAATAGTGAAGGCAAAACATCAGATTCCTTCAGGTTTGTTACAGCCTTTGAAGATTCCGGAATGGAAATGGGAGAGGATCACCATGGATTTTGTGTCAGGATTGTCGTTGTCTCCTTCGAAGAAAAATTCTGTATGGGTGATAGTGGATAGGTTCACTAAGTGTGCTCACTTCTTAGCAGTGAACACTACAGATTCTTTAGACAAGTTGGCAAACTTGTACATCCGTGAGATTGTGAGACTTCATGGAGTTCCGAAGTCTATTGTTTCGGATAGAGATCCTAGATTTACTTCGAGGTTCTTGGGTTGCTTGCATAGTGCTCTAGGAAGCCGTTTGCATTTTAGTACTTCTTATCAGCCGCAGTCCGATGGACAGTCAGAGCGAGTGATACAGATTCTAGAGGATATGCTTTGTTGTTGTGTGATTGATTTCTAGGGTTCTTGGGAGAAGCACTTACCTTTAGTTTAGTTACAACAACAGTTATCAGTCTAGTATTCAGATGGCTCCCTATGGGCTGAAACAGGTCAGAGATTGTTACCTATGCCGGATTTTCTTAAGGGGACTACCGACAAAGTGAAGTTGATTTGTGACCGTTTGAAAGCAGCTTCCGATCGTCCGAAGTCTTATGCAGATTTGAAGAGAAAAGAGATTAAGTTCTCCGTGGGTGAGAAAATGTTTCTGAAAGTATCTCTTTGGAAGAAGGTGATGAGATTTGGCCGGAAGGGCAAGTTGAGTCTGGGGTTTATTGGTCCGTATGAGATAGTTGAGCGGATTGGGCCTGTAGCTTACGGTTTGAGATTGCCTTTTGAGTTAGAGAAGATTCATGATGTCTTTCATGTGTCGATGCTTAGAAGATATAGATCAGATCCTTCTCATGTTATGCCCGTTGAGGAGATAAAGTTGAATCCAGATTTGTCTTATAATGAAGAGGCTGTTGAGATACTTGCTTCCGATAGCAAGCTATTGCGTGGCAAGACCATAGAGTTGGTCAAGGTGTTGTGGAGACATAGAGGTGTGGAAGAGGCCACGTGGGAGAGGAAAGTTGATATGCTTGAGCAGTTCCCGTACTTGTTTCCGTCAGGTAATTTCGGGGACGAAATTCCTTAAGTGGGGGAGAGTTGTAACACCTGGGTTTAGGGGTCGGGTGGAAATAATATTTTAATATTATTACGGGTTCGGTTTTATAATTAAAATAATCTTTAGGGCCTCTGGTTTCAAAAACAAATGATTTTATGTTGGACTTATTTTAAATTAATCCCAAAGCCATGGATTTCATACTGTTGATATTTTCCCTATTCATTAAGGGTAAATGGGTCTTTTTGGTTTTAAAAATAAAACAAAACAACTAAAATACAAAAATTTCACTCATCTTCTCCCTCTCTCAAACAAAAACCCACGACAAACTCCCCCCTCCATTGTAGTTCACTATTCCATCACCTAGCTCCTCCATTTTAGCTCGTTTTTGAAAGGTAAACACATTTTCAACTTGTCCTCAATTTCCTCTCTTCAAAAGTACAAGTAGTTTTCATTTTCATCAAGGTTTTAAAATTTGAATTTTTGGTGGATTTGATTAAAAATGGTAACTTTATGATGTTTAACTTAAAATTTCGATTTAATGAGGTTAGATATGAAGTCTATGAGTCAAATGATGCAACATATATGAATTTTACATGGTTTTAAGCTCATTCCCGGATTTGGGTTTTGTGGGGGGTTTTTGAAGGGTTTTTAGAGTGGTTTTTGGGGTTGTTTTAGGTTGGAATTTGTGGGCTAATGTTAGTACTATGGTTGGGGGTTGTTTTGGAATCAATTTGGGGAATTAAAAGTGTTGGAAACATGGGTTTTGATTGAGGTTTATGGGCTGCACGAGTTTGGTAAATTTGGGGTTTGTTCATGGCTTGAAATGTTGAGTTTGATGTTTGAATTGTATTTCGAGTTAGCTACTTTGATGCTTGGGCTGATTGGAAGTTGTTTGGTTTGTGTTGAGGTTGTTTAGAGGCAAGAACTTGTGTTGGTGAAGCATCGGGAGTGAATCCGGAAGCTTGAAGGTGGTTGCTTGCTTGGTAATTGAGCTTGGAAGTAAAGGTGAGTGGTTAAAGTTTTCAAAGTGTTTCCTAAGTGTTTGGTTCGAGCATGTGGACTAGGTCGGGCTTGGTAGACCCACCTAGAGTTAGGATTAGGGTGGTAGCCTAATCCTCAGCTTAAATTAGAGACATTGGTTGAACTTTTAATTGATGTTTATGCCTCGTGATGTTTATGATATGATGATTTATGTATCATGTGTTATACATGTGTGATGAGGCATGGTTGTGATGCATTGAGATATGCATGTGGATTGTTCATGATTGTGATCATGGTGAGTTTGTGCTAAGCACGAAATTGGTTGTAATTGATAATATGGATTGAGTTAAATGTTGGCACTAGTATGCTTGGGTACAAATGATCGATCATTCGGATATTAGTGTGCACACATGAGTCAAATTCGCGCGTGGCCTTGGTGGCGTTGAGTCACCAAGGAGGAGTACGGGTTCGCCCGGAAATTGGTATACATATTAGTCGATGATGAGTGGAATCCCATCGACGGGGCGTGAGGATGAGTGGAATCCCCTCCGCGAGACCGGTGATGAGTGTAATCCCACCGTGAGGTAAAGTGGTTGTTGGATATGAGTTCCAACATGTTTATCCGCGTATTCGAGTCATAGCTAGGTGCCAATATAAATTGATATATGTATCAATGAGATGTGGAAATGTGTTTCCTATTTGGATGATTATATGTGTTTACATATGTTGTGGAAATGAGCTTGTTGAGCATGACATATTATTGGATATTTGTTCATGCATCATTGACATATTGACTCTTGAGGATCGAAGGTAAGATCATGCATTTACCTTGGTTGAGATCATGCTTGGACCCTGCATTGTCGAGGTTTGTTTTTAAAGAGCTTACCCTCACTAAGCTTTATTGCTTACGCTCTCTTTTGTTCGACAATGCAGATCCTTAGTTCGTGGGTTGCTAGCGCAAGTGGAGGGCCTCCAAGTGTGGTTGTTGGCTTGAGTTGTCAAGTATGAGTTGTAATGTTTTGGACATGTAATAGTTAAGTAATGAGATTTGTGCTATTGTTGGTTGATTAGGACTATGTTTAGACTCCTTGATTATGTTGTTTTTGTGTAGCTTGTTGATGCCATGTTTGGATTGTAAAACCATGTCTTAATTTCTCACCATGTTTGTTGGCCATGTGCCCTTTTGAGGATGCTTATGTGTATGGTTGTTGAAGCATGAAACCTTGAATGTTTATATGCCATCATTTGATCAAATGCATGATTTTCTTGATGAATGATGTATGTACATATTGGGTTCCTTGTATGACTAGACTTTGATTATTAGATGTTGTATGAATGCTTGAATGCGTCTGGGGAGGTCTTAAATCGCATCTAGGTTCGAGTTTTGTGTCGTTTTGCTGAAAATGGGAGACTTGCAGTGCAGGGCGTATCGATACGCCTAAGGGCCGAATCGATACGGTCTTGCCTGCAGGACTTAGTTTTGGATGGGCGTATCGATACGCGGGTGTGTATCGATACGGTTTTTGCTCACTGGAATTCTGAGATTTAGGTGAGTTAGTTGCGTATTGGTGTTGAGTGTGTAAAAGTTCTATTATTTACACCCTTTTTAACCCATATTTCTGCTGCATTCAAGCATCATTGCATTGCATTTAGGCCAGTTTACAGCAAAACATCACAAATGTATTAAAGGCACGGATTCTACTAAAAGATGGCTAATTTTGCAGGTTGCTGCCATAGTTGACGGAGAAGGCGGGCGCAGGGTAGAAAAGCAGAAGAGCTGAACTGGACAAGCAGACGATGAGGACGATGCTGCCATGGATCTGCTGTGACAGCAGAGAACGACAGCAAGTTAGTGAAGGAAAAGCAAAGTGGACCTCGATAGATAGAGAAAATTATGCTCGTCTGTCGTGTGAAAACCACATATTTTTCCAAGCCCCGGATCAAAAGATATGTCAAGCCAAAACTCAAGGAGAGGAAATCCCAAGAAACAAGGAAGGCGGCTGAAAAGTAGGATACTTGAAGATTAAGTCTTTATTAGAATCTTACTTTTAATTAAAGTTGTAATCCTTGTTAACTTAGAATACTTGAGCCCAAAGCTTATATAAGGGCATAGATTTTAACCTAGGAGATATCATATCCCATACCCCATAACCGATAACCAAACCCTCCGTCGTTTAACCGCGGTCGATATGTTCTAAAAACCCCTTAGGGCCACGGGTTGATTTGTAAAGTAGTTGCAAGGGTTGTTTTGTTTTAGGATTTTCCAAGTTCAATAAAATAAACTTCAAGTTCTCTTATTTTGGTTATTAATATCTTGCAAGAGCATCGGGAGAGCATTGTGAGGTTATCTATTTACTTAGCATCAGGAGAGTTAAGTATACGAAAGAAATAAGAGCAAGTTCTCTAGTTTATAGTTGAACTATCTTGTGCCTAGGGATAGGGCAAGGTTAAGTGGCTAAAGAAGAATTCATACACATCGGTGTTCATCCTTCGATTCATGCCGGGAGGTATCATCAAAGACGTTACCATCGACAGACTTGGGCCTAGGGATAGGCCAAGGCAGATCTGGGATTCTTGCCAAACTTGAAGTACTGAGTTGGTGTGTTTGCTGCCGCGACAACCAACGGACAGCTGCCGCGACAGGTGCTGCCGCGACAGGCGCGACGACAGAACTGGATTTCCTAAGCATCGCAATACCTGCACTACTGAGCAATTCAATACCAGCCCATTCTCTCTATCTTGATATTTCAATTCTTTTATTTGCGTTTTTCTTTATTATTCTCGTGACAATTCTCTCAAATATTTTCTTTACTTCCGTGCAGTAAACTAAGGTGAAGCTATTAACCCAATCCCTGTGGAGACGATATCCGATACTTCGTATCACTTACTACTTGCGTCGTGTACACTTCCACTACAATTGCGATAGACTCTTTTACACGTAACAATCGGTACGATGTCTTAGCGAATCGGTACGGGTTCATCTCGTTGACCACGAGATGTTGACCGAGAGGGCGTATCGATACGCTTTAGGGCTTTATCTATACGGTCTTCCTGTGTTGACTGAAGGGGTTGACTTTAGTCAAGGTGTATCGATACCCTTGATAGGTGTATCGATACAGACTGTTTAATTATGAAAAATGGGATGTTTTACAAGTGATGTTTGGATGATCTTTTTTATGATTACTCGTGTTTCCGCTGACGTGTTTCACATAGGTCATGGTAATGCATTTAGACAAGATAAATAAAAGAAATTTTCTAGGGTTGCTAACTGATGGGGAACCTTAACGGGTTTCACTTCGGTTTTCCCCGTGTGACCCACTCGGACCGGTCAAGCGTCCGGAAACTTAGGGCTGTTATATCACTATTGCAGAGTGAAGCCCAAAATTGGTGGGAGGCTGAGGAATATGTTATCCTAGCCAATCATATCACTTGGGACCATTTTCGGCAGGCTTTCCGTGACTGTTATGTTGGGGCAGAGTATTTAGCAAAGTGTCGGGATGATTTCTTGAATTTGAAGTAGAATGACATGTTCGTGACTGATTATAAGATAGAGTTCATGAGGCTGATACAATATGTTCCAGGGTTTGTGACCACAGATAAAGAAAAATGTGATTGGTTTCTGAGAGGGTTGCGTCCAACAATTAAGGCGGGAGTCACCTTGCATATGGATAAGGAGTACAAGGAGATTACTAAATGAGCTAGGACAACTGAGCAGAATGAGGCAGAGATGAAGCAACTTGAATCTTAGAGTATTGATTAAGCTAGTAAGCAATCGACCGCATCAATTCAGCATAATCAGGGGAATTAGTCTAGGAAAAAGACTACAAAGGAGTTCGACCATCAGGGTTATTCTAGAGCTAAACCGGTGACTTCTACTTTTCTGACCGCTAGTGTAGGTGGTTCAATAGGTTCTCGTTCTTTTCCCATATATTCTTACTGTAACAAACAACATGTTGGTGAGTGTCGAAAGAAATTGGGAGCATGTTTCTTATGTGGTTCTTTAGAGCACTTTCGTGGAGAGTGTCCCCTCACTCATAGTAGCAATCAAGCCCCGACACAATCTCAAAGGTCAGTACAAGAACCATCTAGGGGTAGTGGCCAGAATACGCATGTTGCTTCGGGTAACGCTATTAGAGCTGGACCTACACAAAGTAATAGATCAGATGCTAGATGATCAAGGTTGGCTTATGCAACTAAAGCTCATGAGGTTTATGATGATGAACCAGAGGATAAAGCGGGTGCATTTATGATGTTTTTAGTTTTTACTTTTATGTTGAAGAGTGGAGAATTTAGAGCAAAGAATTTTAAGCTGTGTTACTTAATTTTTAGGGATCTGTCGCTAAGTCTGAAAATTTCGAGGACGAAATTTCTTTTAAGGGTGAGAGAGATGTAACACCGCAAAAATTTCCCAATTTTAAAACCCTAAATTTCTAGAATTTAGGTTAAAAACCCTAAATTAATTTTAGGAATTTGAATTTGGGAACCTAATTGTTGTTAAAAGATTAAATTGAGTTAATTTAAAATTTTAGGGGCCATTATATAAATCAAGTAAAGTTTGGGTGCTATAATGCAAAGCCCTAAATAGTGGGATGGCTTATTGTGCAATTTACCCATTAAATTGGTTATTTAACCCCATCACCCCTAAAATCTATTTTCAATTCAATCAGTCGCACGTCGCCTCTCCCTCTCTCGACATTTTTTATGGATCTTATTTTGATCGAACTTTGGTAAGTTTCTAGCATTGCACAACCTTAATTTTTGAAGGATTTGAAAATAAGATCTGATACAGTTTACTTATGTGTTTTAGACGACATCAATTTTGAGGAAGACGAGTTACCACCTCCTTCGCTTGATCGATATAACCGTGCACGTACCACAAAGACTACACATGAGTATTCTTTTAGATTAGTACTAGTGTTAATTGGTGGCAAAGTGTTAGATTTTGATGTAGAATTTTATATCATAGGTTCCGATTCTACTAGATCCGAACTTGAGAGGCGTTCTTCCCAACGTTAGAGCTATTGCTGCTTGAGGTGTGTTTTTTTCAGTGCTATAATTAAATTATATGTTATTTTTCTATGTGTTGGTGTTTTACCCTTTATGTGATTATTTATATGTATTATGATTTTTATGGTTGACATCACATGCATACGTTTCAGAATATGTTTTTACTACGATTTACGAACTGTGATTTACGGACTACGATTTATGAAATATGATTTATGGACTTATGAACTATAGTTTATGAAGTATGTTTACGGAATATCGTATTTTATGGAACTTTGTTTATTAAATTTGATTTCTAATCATCATGTCATTGTATGAGCATGAGTTGGGATTTGTTCGGGGTAGTTCAGTGGTTTCACACTTCGGGCTGAATTCCACTTTGGATTGGCGGTTGTAGTGAAGAGTTCTGGGGAACTTTCCTCTTAGCGATTGTAGTTGGGTGCATTGCATTGCGCTTGTTATTTATGTGTTACGCTTTAAAGAATTTTAAGAAAATATTACTATATTTTTAGGACTATGTTTTTCTTGCACTTTAGAGACACACTAAGCTCTTTAGCTTACTCTCGCATAGTTTTCCTTTTTCAGATATCCTGGACTCTAGGTGACTTGGTACTCGGAGGATCTCTTTATTTTATAGAATCTATTTTATCTTCAGTATGAATATACTTTACTTTCCGGAGTATTTTATTGTTAAGATTATTTTGGGATTTTAATGTAATTTCAGATTTGAGACTTATTATTTTTAAATGTGTTTTCAGACTTAAATTTGAATGTTTTATTTAAATTACACGATTATTATTTTAACGTTCGAATTTTATAATTATTGAGATATTTTATATTATTATCAGAAATAATTTATTTTATACTATTTTAATATTTATCATAATTAGAATTGATTTCTTGAGAGTAAAATTTTCAAATGTGACTTCCTAAATACGATTATTTCTTCTAGTCCGGATTTAGGGTTATAAAATTGGTGCGGCAATTGTTGCCTTACGCAAGCCAATGTTTGGCTGTAGAGATAATAATAATGAAAAAAAGGGAATTCAATGGCTCCTAAAACAGGGCGGAATAGAGTTAGGCGTTGCAATTCGTGAATTGCAATATGTGGCTGCTGATGCTTTTTGGTTTGAATGTAGCGAGGATGTGTTTAGGGAAGTGGCGTTATTTATGTAGGTTACGCAATCGAAATATTTTAATAAAGTGGTTACTTTATGTGGTCCTATTGGGATTGACCCTTGTATTTTTTTATGGACAATGATAAGTGTTCGGACATTTTTTGGTTAGGCGTCGAGGCACTGGCATCGAGACGTTGGCATCGAGGCGATATTAAGTTGGTGAGTGCAAATGTGTTTTGGTACTATAAAGAGGTTTCATTTATGGCTTTGAGAGTTCAGTTAAAGCCTAGCAAGCTTAGCTAAGCTCGGAAGTATGTTTTTCCTATTTCCGCCCTTTGAATATCGATTTGATATGAGACTTAATTTACATGTTTTGATTTGATAACATTGATGGATTTACCTACTATTTATGCATGAATTTAATGCTGGAAAATGGATATTAAATGTTGTTGATGCATGTGGAAGTAACGCGTAAGTTGTTAATGTTATTGAACATTGTTAATGCAAGATGATGTGCATTGGATAAATGTTTTTGATTGATGCATATAAAAATAATGGGTTAATGCTTAATAATGAATTATATTGAAAACTGAGGTGGTTTTAAATGTTATCGGATATAGTTCGTCGGTCATAGGATTGATTGCACTGTAAATAAGTCGCCTTATATATCGAGGGGTCGGTGTCCCGTAACTCAATCCAAATACCCTGACAATTGAGGGGTTGATGTCTCGTAAGCTCCCGTTAGTGGGTTAAGCATCTAACCGGTGGTTGGGGTTGGTGTCTCCGTGAGTTGTGATTGTACGTGGTTGTTATTGTACTGCGATTGTGATTGTATCGCTATTCCGTTGAGATGGCTTGAAGTTTTGTGAGAACACTTGTTGAATCCATGTATTCGATGTAATATTTTGTAAAGTGGTACTTGGTTTATGATCACCTAAAATCCAATATAATTGATGATGTATCATGTTGATGGATTGTGTTGTATAGTATTGGTTTATACATGTTTACTCCTTAAGCCTTGCATATATATATATTTTTATGCATGGGAAAGATTAAGTTCAGGGTTAGTAAATGAGATTTGTTATTGAGCCATGATACATGTTGCATATTGTTTAATATGCACTATTTTTTGAAATGTTAAGTGCAAGATTTTTTTTGGAAACAAATGAGAAATGCTTGGGTTTGATTAAGCGAGAGACTTGTGAAAAAGTGTTTTGACGCATATAGTGGTAATGCATGTTATGTTTTCAAAAGAAGTAAGCAAGTGTGTTGGTTTTACACACATACTTTACTTTATAATGAAGGCGTGGTTTATGCCGGAAGTTATGATGTTTATGTTTTGATCAAGCATGTTTTATTAAATGTTTTGTAAATAAAAGGATTGTTATGAAAGCATGATGTTTATGTTTTGAACATGCATGATTTATTTAAATGCTTTGGAAATGATCTGTTTGATTTGTTGTAATATGGGTTTCTAAAATCGGTTTTGGTTTTAAAACTGCTTTGACGTTTTACCCGTTTTGAGCGTACTCACTAGGCATTATATGCTTACGCTCTCTTTTCTCCCGTCAATGCAGTGAATAAAGCAAGCTTCAGGTCGTGGTCCAAGGCAAGGTGGATTCAAAGACAAACATATTAAAAGGGTATGGTTACATTATTAATATTGTTTGTAATAAGACAATGTGGGTAGAATTTTGGGAATAGATTGTTCTATTTAGGGAATGATAACTTGATTGATTTTATATTACGTTAGATGATGGTTGTATTTAATGATTAATATGTTGGTTTTATCTTAATGCTTTGTATACATGATAGTTATCATCAAATGATTTTTAATGGTTTAAATATTGATTAGATTGTTCTATTTATGGTCATATGCTTTAATCCCTTAATTATTCTATAACCTATATTGAGGTCTTGATCATTTGGTGCTTGATGGATAATGATGTATTTTGTTAGGAAGCATGCCTCTAGATTACTTTTATATATATGAATTGTATTGATTAATTGGTAAGTGACTATTTGCGCTTATGTGTTTAACGGTTATTTTTTTTATCAAGTATGATTTATTGAAGATAAAAAATCATACAAAATTAACGTGTGCCTCATTAAAAACCTCCCTAAAGCCTAAGTGTAGGAAAATGAGTACAACGTGATAATTAAAGATCATTAAAAACCTAAGACCAATAAACAAACCCACAGACAACACGAAGAACAAGTCAGATTGCCTAACACCCTTACTCCACCACCCAGCTTAACATCCCAACAAAACTCCCATGCGCAAATACACCAAAAACTCAAGCCAAGCCCATAGCACGGTCACACACACACCACAACACTTAACCCATCCACACCACTCGACACACACTGCCACTCGCACCAACCTAAAGCACATCATGGAAATAGCACAAACGCTCGACACCCCCCTTTTTAGCTAATGCATCGGACATACTATTGGCCTCTCGGAACACATTATGAAAGCAAACATTCGATAATAATTTACCGGCTTCGTCAATCTGCCGAAACCAACACCAAAGAACCCATGGCCTTTTGTCAAAATGCAACACCCAAGACACCGCCACCGTAGAGTTTGATTCAATTATAATCGAAGGCACCGACACCAATGAAGAATGTAGCAAAATATTAAGAGCAAAGACAATCGCACGAACCTCCACTTCGTTCGATTCTATTATTCCCAAAGGACCTAAGAACAAAGTCAACACATGTCCCTTCGAATTGCGCAAGACACCACCACAACCTACAGACCCCGGCTTACCCCGAGAAGGTCCATCCACATTAAACTTAAGCGTTCCCTCTATTGGTGGTACCCAAACAACCCCCTACGAAAACCCCTACTTACATTCAAAGAGAGACAAAGTCTCAGACATTCCCACCATTGCGCCTCGAAAACATCAAGACCTTCTTTAGCTGCTTTTATCCAGAACAATGCCCGTAATTTAATCAAGAAGAAAATCTCACCCAGTGCCAAACGTTTCTTATTTAAAATTAAATGATTCCGAGCTAACCACAAGGACCACAAAGTCACAGCACTACACGCAACCCACCGTTGCCTCAATGTACCCGAAAAGCTACCAACATACCCCTTGATAAGAAACTCCCAAACCGACGATGGCCTAACAAAAGACACCCCCACCATTGAAAAAACCAAGACCAAATCTCATACACATAACATCATGAAAATAAGATATGATTCACCTCATCATCCCCCTCCTCACACCACACACATCGAACCGACACTCCTTCCCACACAATGCTCCAATCTCGAAGCATACATAAAGACGAAAGTCGATTTAACATAATAAACCATAAAAACATTGAATCTCCGGAGGTACCCGAATCTTCCATACCATAAAGGAATCAAGAGTCCCTTCCTCCATGCCTAGCGTCATCATCAAGGACAACAAAGTCATTGATCAAAAATCACACAGTCACTTCCGGCTTCCACACAAGTCGATCAACAACCCGACTCCCCTCATGCAAAAAAACTTGAACCATTGCTAATTTGTCAATCGCTATACGAAATAACCGAGGAAACACCACACACAAAGGTTCTGCGGAGCACCATATATCATGCAAAAAAGAACCTCCGACTCTCGTCCCTTAGTCCAAGCAAACCTGCTCAGTCCCATGAATTTCTCAACCCGAACATCCTCATGTACCTCAACGATCTATCGTTATACAATGGACATCATTTGTTTGTCGTGTGAATTAATGCGCCAGCCCAACACATTTTTCCCAAATTTATCCACTATTAAGGCACGCCATAGTGATTTTTTTCTCCAATGTGTATTGCCATGCCCACTTCACCAATAAAGATAGGTTTCGCAACTCAAGATCAATAACCTCTAATCCGCCCTTCTTTCTTGGCTTACATACTGTATCCAGTTAACACAATTCAACTTCCTAAAATCCTCCGAGCCTAGAGGAACACCCTTCAAATCTTGTCAATTCTCAACACCACACCCTTAGGGACCCTGAACACTCCCATGTAAAAATTGGTAACGACGACAAAACTGAAGTTACCAACCTCACTCTAGCGGTAAAAGAAAGAGAGCCTCGTTTCCAACCTACCACCTTATAACAAAGCTTCTGAATTACCGGCTCCCATATCGCCAATAACCGTGGATTAGAACCAATCGGCATTCCCAAGTATACAAATGGCAACTGTAACCCCCTTAGCCCGGCCTAGCCGGTTGACCCGAACTACGAAGATTACACGGGGAAAACCAAAGTCAATCTGAAAGTCAACCTTGATTAACGACCCTTTTTTCTTCTTTTTAACCTTGTCTAAATGCATATTAACCCTAGGTGTACTCTTGAGATAAGCATACTCAAAAATCACAGCAATCGGAAAACAATAAGGGACTCAATTGCACAACATACGAATTTAGGGACCAATTTGTAAATTTTGGAAATTAAGAGGACTTTACCAATTTTTAAGTTACCATTATGAAATTATTCATGCTTCATGCTTCGCTGTCAAATTTCATCTCAAACGGACATTCTAACTCAATCAATTGCATATACAAAAATCAGGACTAAAACGTAAAGCTTGCAACCTCAAAACCATTCAAATCAGTGCCCAACGGTCAAGTGTTTCAAAATGGGTCTAGGCCGTTCAGAAACACCCCTTAGTAGTAGCCAAAGTGTTTCGAAACACCTCTGCCCGTTTCGAAACACCCAGGCCAAAATATGCACCTGTTTCGAAACAGGCAAGGGTGTTTCGAAACACCCTGCCCAGAAACAGCAGAAAAGCCTGTTTTACACTCTTTCGACCCACCAAACACGCTCATAAGACCTCCATGTCATGCCAACAAGTCATCAAACATTAAAGGAACACATTTGCATCATCAAAGCTCAATCACGACCTCAAATAAGAAAAACCACAAGTCTAAAGGCATGCATCTTATATAGAAAAGCAAGCAATCATCAAATCTCTAAAACAAAATACCAAATGGCCATTTACATGTTCCAAACACCATAGGCATTAAACCAAACTTAGGGAGTCCAAAACATCTCCCAAAAAACACAATCTAGGTTCCCATTGCCAAATACCAAAAGCTAATAGTGTTGTGAAAATAGTCACCATACATGAGGTTAGACTTTCACTTGGATCCTTGACTTCCTTGCTGCCCTTAAAGTACTTCAATGCTCTGCATTATTGGTTCAAGAAAGAGAGAGCGTAAGCATGTATGCTTAGTGAGAAATGCTCTAATAAAACAACACAATAATGCACTTTGTAAAAATACCTTTCCAAGGCCTTTAATTTCAAAACATCATTTATCATGCATTTATGCATACAAACCAAGCATCTCATGCTTCAATTCATCAACATGTCATATTGGCTTTCAAGTGATAATCCATAACCATTTTTCAACTCAAAACACAATCGGATACGCGGATTACAAGCGTTATCCCATACGCTTCATACATACTACCAAACACTCAAGGTGGAGTTTACCGGTACAGTCACAACCCCGCAACACCCGTGATGGAGTCTACGGTACAATTACAACCCCTCCACATCACTCATTGGTAGTTGTATAACATCACTAACGAGAACACGGGACACACAACACAAGATCCTCACATGGCATTTTAACCACCATTATGATCTTAAACATCTCGTTAGTGTACTTGGATGGAGTTTACGGTACCATTACAACCCCTCAACATCCAAGGCGACTTTATTCACGGTGCACCCAATCCTATAGCCGGTTAACTATATCCGATTCAAGTACTTTTAAACCAACACATCACTTGCCAATATACATCATTTACCATCATCAATCCACTGTTTTAAAGCATTTAACAAAGCCATTAAATAATCATGCATCACCATGCATCAAACCACATTTATCAATGTTTAAATCAAGGATCTCTTACCTTGAGTATCCTTCAACACATGGCTTACAAAACCAGCATTAAACATGCTAAAATATGCTTTCAAAACAGAATTTAAACATGCAAAATAAACACATTGCATTCAACCATCTCATGGTTCTTCAAAAAGAGAGTTTCTCCGAAAAACTTACTCTTGAGCTTAGCTAAGTTGTTTAGACTTAAACTAAGCTCCCATAAGCTTCCAACATTGGTTTCAAAGCTGAAAACCAAACTTCACTCACCGATTCCGTTTCGCAAGCTTGCTGAAACGCCGATCAAGCCTCCGGATCAACACCACAAGGATCCGAAGATGTCTCCCCTGTTTTAAACACATCAAAGCAGAGGATTAATGCATCATCATCCATTAAAATCTTCAGCCAAAACACCTAAACTCGCTGCTCTCATCAAAACTCACATTTCGGCTACCAAACACAACCGAAATCACATCCAAACACCTCTACAACATTACCCAGCCAAGATCCATCAATTCCAATCATTCTTAGACATCAATTAACATCCAAAAATGACCTAATCACGTCCTTATACCTCCATCTATAGCAGAACATCAAAATCACCCCAAAAACCACCATTAACTCAAGCAAAAACTTAGGAAAATCAACCTATTCGGGATTGCATTGATTAAACCTCAATTACACATCATTTAGACATCCAAAATACATAAAAAGACATCTCAAAATAGAGCCCAATCATTTAATACGAATTTCTTCAAAATTAAATCCAAATCTTGCATTTTAAGCCAAAATCAAGATCACAACATCAAAACCTTTAACAAAACTCAATTTAAGGATTGAGAACTTGGGAATTTCAGTAAAGAACTGAGTATTTAGAGGAGAAGGACGTTCATACCTCTGAATGTGGATTTCTCCTTATTTAGAGCCAAAATTCTTGAAAATTCAATAAGCAAATGATGAGGATTTGGTGTGGAAATGATTAGAAATCATTTAGAGATTGAAATCTCAACTTTAGGTGTTAAAATCAAAGGAAAAGTGGCTGTGGAAATGTGTTTGGCTGAGGAAAAATTGAGAGAAAATGAAATGGGAAAATTCTGGCAAAAGTTAGTTATGAAACTAAAATATCGCGTTTCCCTCTTTTCTTTTTATTAAATAACATTAAATGAGTCTTTAAAATTTAAGAAAAATCTGGAGAAACCTTCCCTTGGGTAAATTAGCTCCTTAAAGATTCAAAGTTTCAATCCTTTTAAAACAGTCATCAACTTTTCAAAAATTACATTTTAGTCACTAACTTGAAATGTCATATTTCCAAACCCCATTATGTAAAATTGATTTCACCACTCTCTTATATATAATAAAAGAGGATTTTTAGATATGTTCCATATTTTTAATGCATCCAGAACTAGGCTTTCCCTAAAATCACCTTTTATATTCGAATCGTAATTTAAACCGGTCTAGTTCAGACCCTAAACTTCCAAGCCCAAAATTGGGGTGTTACAACTCTCCCCCTTAAGAAATTTCGTCCTCGAAATTTACCTGAAGGAAAAAGGTACGGAAACTGCTTGAACATGTCATCCTTCCGTTCCCACGTGGCTTCTTCAGCACCACGATGCTTCCACAACACCTTTACCAACTCAATGGTCTTGCCTCGAAGAACTTTACTATCTGAATCCAGAATCTTCACTGGTTCCTCATCATAGGTCAAACCCGGATTCAACTCCACTTCCTCCACAGGCATCACATGAGAAGGATCCGATCTATACTTCCGAAGCATAGAAACATGAAACACATCATGAATCTTTTCTAACTCTTGCGGTAACCTCAACTTGTACGCAACAGGACCCACACGCTCAATCACCTCGTATGGTCCAATATACCTAGGGCTCAACTTACCCTTTCGGCCAAACCTCATCACCTTTTTCCAAGGCGAAACTTTCAAAAACACACGGTCACCCACCGCATACTCAATCTCCTTACGCTTCAAATCCGCGTAAGACTTTTGCCGATCAAAAGCTGCCTTCAATCGCTCACAAATGAGCTTCACCTTCTCGGTGGTTCCTTTCAACAAAGCTGGCATCGAAACCAACTTCTGACTTGTTTCAGCCCAACAAAGAGGAGTCCTACACTTCCTCCCGTACAAAGCTTCATAAGGTGCCATTTGAATACTTGCCTGATAACTATTATTATAGGCAAACTCCACCAAAGGCAAATGTTTCTCCCAAGAACCCTGAAACTCAATCACGCAGCACCTCAACATATCCTCTAACACCTGGATAACACGCCCAGACTGTCCATCCGTCTGCGGATGATAAGAAGTACTGAAATTCAACCGTGTACCCAAAGCCTGATGCAAACACTGCCAGAAACGCGATGTAAACCTCGGATCTCTATCCGACACAATCGACTTTGGCACACCATGCAGCCGCACAATCTCAGCAATGTACAGCTCCGCAAGCTTATCCTAAGTGTACGTAGTATGCACAGGCAAGAAATGCGCACACTTCGTCAGGCGATCCACAATCACCCACACCGAATTCTTCTTCGATGGCGACAAAGGCAAACCAGACACGAAGTCCATTGTAATCCTCTCCCACTTCCACTCAGGAATCCTCAACGGTTGCAACAACCCTGAAGGAAACTGATGCTCAGCCTTAACTCGCTGACATACCATGCACTTGCTTACAAACTCAGCAACATCTTTCTTTAAACCCACCCAATAGTACTCATCACGAAGATCACGGTACATCTTAGTACTACCAGGGTGCATAGCAAAAGGACTACTATGAGCTTCAGTCAGAATAGCACGCCTCAAATCAGCATCATTGGGCACTACTATCCGACTCCCAAAGCATAAAACTCCATCTTCATTAAAGCATAAATCCGATGGCCTATCCTCCGCAATATCCTGAACATATGGCACCAAGGAATCATCCAACAACTGCTTTTCCTTAATCAACTGAATCAAGGATGGTTTCACTTGCAACTCAGCCACAAAACCACCATCACGCGAAATGCTCAAACTGGCAAACATAGCCCTCAACTCAATAGCTACCTTCCTACTCAAGGCATCCACTACAACATTAGCTTTACCCGGATGGTACTCGATAGTCAAATCGTAATCCTTAAGCAACTCCACCCAACGTTGTTGCCTAAGAATCAACTATTTCTGAGACATCAGATACTTCAAACTCTTGTGGTCCGTGTACACAGTACACTTCTCACCATACAAGTAATGTCTCCAAATTTTCAAAGCAAAAACTACCGCATCTAACTCAATGTCATGCGTAGGATAATTGCGCTCATGCACCTTCAACTGACACGATGCATAAGCCACCACCTTACCCTCTTGCATCAACACACACCCCAAACCAACGTAGGACGCATCACTATACCCCACAAACTCTTTCCCTGATTCAGGTTGAACCAAGATAGGAGCTTACGTTAAAGCTGCCTTAAGCTTCTCAAAAGCCTGTTGTCTCGCTTCCGACCACTCATACTTAACATCCGTCTGCAACAACTTCGTCAAAGGTACAGCAATCTTTGAAAACCAATCCACGAACCTCCGATAGTACCCCGCCAAACCAAGGAAACTACGGACTTCATGAACAGACTTAGGAGTCTTCCAATTCATCACTGCCTCAATCTTTTGAGGATCAACACGAATCCCCTCAGCAGAAACCACATGACCATGAAACACAACTTCTCTAAGCCAGAACTCACACTTACTCAGCTTGGCATAAAGCTGATTCTCCAACAAAGCCTGTAACACAATTCTCAAATGCCCTTCATGCTCCTCCTCAGTACGAGAGTACACGAGAATATCATCAATGAACACCACAACAAATTTATCCAAGTATTCATGGAACACTCTATTCATCATGTCCATGAAAGCTGTAGGAGCATTTGTCAAACCAAACGGCATCACAAGAAACTCATAATGCCAATACCTCGTTCTGAAGGCTGTCTTTGGCACATCCACATCCTTCACCTTCAGCTGATAATACCCTAACCTTAAGTCAATTTTAGAGAACACAACCGCTCCCCGAAATTGATCAAAAAGATCATCAATTCTCGGCAATGGATACCGATTCTTAATAGTCAGCTTGTTAAGCTGACGGTAATCAATGCACATCCTCATAGTGCCATCCTTTTTCTTCACAAACAAGACCGGTGCACCCCAAGGTGACACACTCGGTCGAATGAAACCACGATCAAGCAACTCCTGAAGTTGCGTCTTCATCTCTTTCAACTCTTTAGGTGCCATTCGATAAGGAGTAATGGACACTGGAGTTGTGTTTTCATACAGCTCAATCCCAAACTCCACTTCGCGATTAGGAGGCAATCCAGGCAACTCCTCCGGAAACACACCAAGAAACTCTCGCACAGTCCTGATATCTTGAACTCGTAACTCCTTAGAGCTAGGATTCATCACAAAGGCGAGGTAGGCTTCACAACCTTGCCTCAGCATCCGGCTCGCTTCCAATGTAGACACCACATTGGCAAGAAACTTCACATTCTCACCAACCACCACTACCTCATAATCATCCGCAAGCTTCAACGAAACTCGCTTATTCTCAAAATCTACTACAGCTCGATGCTCAACAAGCCAATCCATACCAAGGATTACATCAAACCATAGAAAGGCAATTCCATAAGATTGACAAGAAAAAAATGATCTTGCACAACCAAGGGACATCTTCTATAAAGCTTTCGCGTCACAACAGTCTCACCAAAAGAACTAGTTACACGCATACCAACATCCAAAGACTCAACAGGCAAACCAAGCAATTGAGCAAGTTCACGCAATATGTATGAGTATGAAGATCCAGAATCAATCAAGGAAAGTAATGACAAGGATTGCAAAGTGAAAGTACCTGCGATTACATCCGTGTCATTCCTCCCCTCCCTCTGAGCATACACTCTGGCCTAGCCACCACCCTCAGGCTGAACATCTACCACATGAGCCACATTCCTTCCACCATCCTCCCTGCGCTGGAAGTTACCATGGCCGCGCCCACGACCTTTCTGTGGTGCAACAACTCCAGGAGCACGTCCCTGACCACCACCGGCCAATAGAGGACACTCCCTCTTCATGTGATCCGCCGAACCACAGTTCCAGCACAAAGTATCGGTCACCACAATAGGAGCTTGTACCTCCCTCGCTGCTCGAGGACAATCACGCCTCAGATGACCACGCGATCCACATGCCCAACATGTGTTCTGATCAGGTCTCGCCTTGTCCCCCTGAACAGGCGCACCTTGCCCTCCACCACCACGCCTAGCTGAAGACTGATACTTCCGATCATGTCCTCTCTTGTTCCGTCCGCCACCGGAACTATACTCAGTAGCTCGCTTGCCCGCACTAGGACCAACTCCTCTAGAAGATAAACCCAAATTCAACTCAATGTCTTTTGCTCTACCAACCAGCACATCAAAGTCAGTGTACTCAGCAGCCAACATATAGGTCTTCACTTCCGTCACCAAACCATAATGGAAACGTTCACACCTCTCCCGCTCATCAGGGATAAGTTCAAGTGCGTACTGACTGAGTCAGACAAACTGAACCTCGTACTCAGCCACTGACATGCTCCCTTGAGTAAGAGACATGAATTCCCTTTTCTTTTCATCCAGGTACCGCACACCAAGATACCTCCTCTTGAATGCGTTCAGAAAGAACGTCCAAGTCACATCAGCATCCTCCATTCCAGAGATAGTGGTTGTCCACCAGGTATACGCATCGTCATGCAACATCGATATTACACAGCCCAGCTTCTGCACTTCATTGCAGTTCATTTGTCCCAAAATTCTCTTGGTACTTTCCAACCAAGACTTAGAACCTTTAGCAGACAAACCCCTGAACTCAGTCCCTCCCAGACTGCGCAAGCGTTCCAGAGGTAGTCTAGCATTAGCATCTCCTTGATGCCCAGCTCCATGAGCTCCAGCTACCGCCGCCTGAAAGGCTCCAGCAATAGCCTGAATCAGCATTGTCATGTCAGGAGCAGCTTGCCCTTGCCCAGCTTCAGGTCCAGCGACCCCAGCACCAGCACCAACACCGGCTCCCTCACCCCCAGCACCACCACCACCGGGTGGAGGAGGTAAATCCACCACATTTTCAGCATTCTCTTCGTTCTCATTTTGAGCCATAGCTCGCGTATTAATCCTCGTCTCTCTACGAGGTCCCATTCACTAAATAATGCAATCACAAATGCAATAAACAAAGTCAGGCTCAGCAAGGTAAGCAATCCAAGTACTCAAGCTCGTTTCCAATTAAAAACAAATCATTTCATTAGCTTTGATATGGCAATGGGTCCCTCTAACATGCTTCACCACAGCATACACCACAATTGCAACATACTTACTATTCATACATCATACATTCATTCAACAAGTATACAAAGCAATCATACACTTATCACCCACATAACCATTCCCAAATACTCGAGAACTCAGATCTGATACCACCAAATGTAACCCCCTTAGCCCGGCCTAGACGGTTGACCCGAACTACGAAGATTACACGGGGAAAACCAAAGTCAATCCGAAAGTGAACCTTGATTAACAACCTTTTTTTTTCTTTTTAACCTTGTCTAAATGCATATTAACCCTAGGTGTACTCTTGAGATAAGCATACTCAAAAATCACAGCAATCGGAAAACAATAAGGGACTCAATTGCACAACATACGAATTTAGGGACCAATTTGTAAATTCTAGAAATTAAGAGGACTTTACCAATTTTTAAGTTACCATTATGAAATTATTCATGTTTCATGCTTCTCTGTCAAATTTCATCCCAAACGGACATCTCAAACTCAATCAATTGCATATACAAAAATAAGGACTAAAACGTAAAGCTTGCAAACCTCAAAACCATTCAAATCAGTGCCCAACGGTCAAGTGTTTCGAAACGGGTCTAGGCCGTTCAGAAACACCCCTTGGCAATAGCCAAAGTGTTTTGAAACACCTCTGCCCGTTCGAAACACCCAGGCCAAAATATGCACCTGTTTCGAAACAGGCAAGGCTGTTTCGAAACAGGCAAGGGTGTTTCGAAACACCCTGCCCAGAAACAGCAGAAAGGCCTGTTTTACACTCTTTCAACCCACCAAACACGCTCATAAGACCTCCATGTCATGCCAACAAGTCATCAAACATTAAAGGAACACATTTGCATCATCAAAGCTCAATCACGGCCTCAAATAAGAAAAACCACAAGTCTAAAGGCATGCATCCTATATAGAAAAGCAAGAAATCATCAAATCTCTAAAACAAAATACCAAATGGCCATTTACATGTTCCAAACACCATAGGCATTAAACCAAACTTAGGGAGTCCAAAACATCTCCCAAAAAACACAATCTAAGTTCCCATTGCCAAATACCAAAAGCTAATAGTGTTGTGAAAATAGTCACCATACATGAGCTTAGACTTTCACTTGGATCCTTGACTTCCTTGCTGCCCTTAAAGTACTTCAATGCTCTGCATTATTGGTTCAAGAAAGAAAGAGCGTAAGCACGTATGCTTAGTGAGAAATGCTCTAATAAAACAACACAATAATGCACTTTGTAAAAACACCTTTCAAAGGCCTTTAATTTCAAAACATCATTTATCATGCTTTTATGCATACAAACCAAGCATCTCATGCTTCAATTCATCAACATATCATATTGGCTTTCAAGTGATAATCCATAATCATTTTTCAACTCAAAACGCAATCGGATACGCGGATTACAAGCGTTGTCCCATACGCTTCATACACACTACCAAACACTCAAGGTGGAGTTTACCGGTACAATCACAACTCCTCAACACCCGTGATGGAGTCTACGATACAATTACAACCCCTCCACATCACTCATTGGTAGTTGTATAACATCACTAACGAGAACACGGGACACACAACACAAGATCCTCACATGGCATTTTAACCACCATTCTGATCTTAAACATCTCGTTAGTGTACTTGGATGGAGTTTATGGTACCATTACAACCCCTCAACATCCAAGGCGACTTTATTCACGGTGCACCCAATCCTATAGCCGGCTAACTATATCCGATTCAAGTACTTTTAAACCAACACATCACTTGCCAATATACATCATTTACCATCATCAATCCACTGTTTTAAAGCATTTAACAAAGCCATTAAATAATCATGCATCACCATGCATCAAACCACATTTATCAATGTTTAAATCAAGGATCTCTTACCTTGAGCATCCTTCAACACATGGCTTACAAAACCAGCATTAAACATGCTAAAATATGCTTTCAAAACAGAATTTAAACATGCAAAATAAACACATTGCATTCAACCATCTCATGGTTCTTCAAAAAGAGAGTTTCTCCGAAAAACTTACTCTTGAGCTTAGCTAAGTTGTTTAGACTTAAACTAAGCTCCCATAACCTTCCAACATTGGTTTCAAAGCTGAAAACCAAACTTCACTCACCGATTCCGTTTCGCAAGCTTGCCGAAACGGCGATCAAGCCTCCAGATCAACACCACAAGGATCCGAAGATGTCTCCCCTGTTTTAAACACATCAAAGCAGAGGATTAATGCATCATCATGCATTAAAATCTTCAGCCAAAACAACTAAACTCGCTGCTCTCATCAAAACTCACATTTCGACTACCAAACACAACTGAAATCACATCCAAACACCTCTACAACATTGCCCAGCCAAGATCCATCAATTCCAATCATTCTTAGACATCAATTAACATCCAAAAAGGACCTAATCACGTCCTTATACCTCCAGCTATAGCAGAACATCAAAATCACCCCAAAACCACCATTAACTCAAGTAAAAACTTAGGAAAATCAACCTATTCGGGATTGCATTGATTAAACCTCAATTACACATCATTTAGACATCCAAAATACATCAAAAAGACATCTCAAAACAGAGCCCAATCATTTATTACGAATTTCTTCAAAATTAAATCCAAATCTTGCATTTTAAGCCAAAATCAAGATAACAACATCAAAACCTTTAATAAAACTCAATTTAAGGATTGAGAACTTGGGAATTTCAGTAAAGAACTGAGTATTTAGAGGAGAAGGACGTTCATTGTTGAGTGTGTAAAAGTTCTATTATTTACACCCTTTTTAACCCATATTTCTGCTACATTCAAGCATCATTGCATTGCATTTAGGATAGTTTACAGCAAAACATCACAAATATATAAAAGGCACGGATTCTACTAAAAATGGTTGTTTTTGGCAGGTTGCCGCCATCGTAGACGGTGAAGGCAGGTGCAGGGTAGAGAAGCAGAAGAGCTGAACTGAACAAGCAGACAAAGAGGACGATGCTGCCATGGTGCTGCCGTGACAGCAGAGGACGGCAACAAATTAGTGGAGGAAAAAGCAAAGTGGACCTCGATAGATAGAGAAAATTCTGCTCGTCTATCGTGTGAAAACCATATATTTTTCAAAGCCCCGGATCAAAAGATATGTCAAGCCAAAGCTCAAGGAGAGGAAATCCCAAGAAACAAGGAGGACGGCTAAAAAGTAGGATCCTTGAAGATTAAGTCTTTATTAGAATCATACTTTTAATTAAAGTTGTAATCCTTGTTAACTTAGAATACTTGAGCCCAAAGCTTATATAAGGGCATGTATTTTAACCTAGGGCATATCTGATAACCCATAGCCGATTTCCCTTTAAAACGACAACCAAAAACCCTTCGCCGTTTACCCGCCGTCGATATGTTCTAAAACCCCCCTAGGGCCATGGGTTGATTTGTAAAGTAGTTGCAAGGGTTGTTTTGTTTTAGGATTTTTCAAGTTCAATAAAATAAACTTCAAGTTCTCTTATTTTGGTGATTAATATCTTGCAAGAGCATCGGAAGAGCATTGTGAGGTTATCCATTTACTTAGCATCGGGAGAGTTAAGTATACGAAAGAAATAAGAGCAAGTTCTCTAGTATATAGTTGAACAATCTTGTGCCTAGGGATAGGGCGAGGTTAAGTGGTTAAGGAAGAATTCATACACATCGGTGTTCATCCTTCGATTCACGCCGCGAGGTATCATCAAAGACGTGATCATCGACAGACTTGGACCTAGGGATATGCCAAGGCAAATCTGGGATTCTTGCCAAACTTGAAGTACTGAGTTGGTGTGTTTGCTGCCGCGACGACCAACGGACTGCTGCCGCGACAGGTGCTGCCGCGACAGGCGCGACGACAGAACTGGATTTCTTAAGCATTGCAATACCTGCACTACTGAGCAATTCAATACAAGCCCATTCTCTCTATCTTGATATTTCTGCTCTTTTATTTACGTTTACTTTATTATTTCTGTGACAACTCTCAAATATTTTCTTTACTTTCGTGCAGTGAATTAAGGTGAAGCTATTAGCCCAATCCCTGTGGAGACGATATCCGATACTTCGTATCACTTTACTACTTGCGTCGTGTACACTTGCACTACCATTGCGATAGACTAATTTACACGCAACAAGTTTTTGGCGCCGTTGCTGGGGATTGGCAACATAACTCTACCTTTCTTCTATTGCACTCTTCGTTTTTATTTTTATTTTATTTTTCTGTTTTTTCATTGGTGCATTCAACTCTTGCTTTTCACAAGGTTTTCTTGTTTATGCGCAGATCGAAACGAGGTTAAGATCCTGAGTATCCATTAGATTCGGAAGTTGAACGTTCCTTCAATCTCAAGAAACAACTTCGTCATCTTCTAGCCTGGAACGAATACCTTGAGGAACAGCTGGAGAAGATGGCCCACGTTGGAGACGACCCGCCTGCTGGCAAAGTTATACCGCATGTCGGCAATCCTGTCGCTGGGCGACGATCATGTCGTGACTACATGCTGAACGATCATGTAGAGCTGGAAACCACGCTGCCGGATATTGATGTTAACAACTTCGAGCTTAAACATGTCATGTTTAGTATGCTCAACAATGCCGGACAGTTTAGTGGTGCTGTTACAGAGGATGCTAGGGAGCATCTCAAAATGTTCTAGGAGATCTGTGGTTCGTTTAGACTACCAGGAGTTAATCCGGAGATACCGAGGCTTTGGTTATTTCCCCATTCATTGAGGGACAGAGCTAAAACTTGGTGGAATAAACTTATGCCGGGTTCAATTAGAACTTGGGCAGATTTATCTCGTGAATTCTTATCTCGTTTTAATCCTTCGCATTTATCTGAGCGATTACGTAACGGAATTGCTACTTTTCAACAGGAAGATGACGAGTCGATGCACGAGGCCTGGGACAGATTTACTACTCTTCTACGGAACTGCCCAATGCATGGATTCCCCGTCTGGAATCAGGTAACAAAGTTTTATAATGCTGCCAATTTACAAACTCGTATTCGAATTGATTCAGCAGCAAACAGACTATTACTGGATAAAGATCCGGACAAGGCATTGCAAGTTTTGAAAAATCTAGCCAAGAATGAGGAGCAGTTTCTGACAGCAAGAAGAGGGGGTAAACGGGTACTTGCTGTCAAGGATTATGAGGCCGACAGCACGATGAAATCACAAGTAGCATTCCTTACTAAGGCAATGAAAAAGTTATTAAATGATGATGGACAACATGGATTTGCTGTTGAGGAAGTATGTGACATCTGTGAGGGAAATCATAGTCGGGATGAGTGCCCAATACAAGTAGAAGAGGGAAAATATGTTGGAAACTACAAGCCAAATTACAATTCCAACAATTATAATCCCAATTGGAGGAAGGATCCCAAGTTTTCTTGGAGTAATCCTAACAATGCCCTGAATCCTCAATCACACAATCAGAATCAGGGAGGACCTAGATTGCTGACGCGACAACAACTGCCACCACAACTGCCGCCGCAGCAGCAACATCAGCCACCAGCTGCCACGAGCAGTATACTGGAACAGACTCTGGCCACTTTCATGTCTCAGACAGGTACTTATATTGAGAATATGAATCAGTTTGTCAAGAAGACAGAGAATTTCATGGACAAAACAGAGATGAGGATGACGAATCATGAAGCTACTCTGAAATCTTTGGAGATACAAATGGGTCAGGTGTCCCAACATATTAAGCCGAGGCAGACTGGAGGATTTCCTAGTAATACTGAAAATGCTAGGCAGCCCACACATGAGCAATGTAAGGCCATTACTACTATGAGTGAGAAGAAATTATCAAGGCCGGAAAAGGAAGCTGAAACAGTAAAGGAACCAGCCTTAGACAAACCTGCCGAGGAAGCTGCCCCGACAGGTAATAAACAGACTGTTGCCGATGAGCCTGTCACGACAGCAGAAGCGACAGAGGAGAAAAAAGATGATGTTCGTCCTCAGATTCGTATGCAGTGGGAAGGACGTATTGCTGATTATCATCCACCACCTCCTTTTCCCCAACGGATACAGCAAGCTAAGCAAGAATCTCAACTTAAAAAGATTTATGATATTTTTAAGCATGTTCATATTAATATTCCGTTGTTAGATTCCGTTAGGGAGATGCCCGATTATCACAAGTTTCTCAAGGATGTCATGTCAAAGAAATCTAAACTTGGGGAATTTGAAACGGTAAAGATGACAGAAGGTTGAATGAGTATTCTTCATCGGTAGCCACCCCAGAAAAAGAAGGATCCGGGGAGCTTCATCATACCTTGTGTAATCGGAAATAAATATGTGGGTAAGGCACTTTGTGATCTTGGTGCTAGTGTTAATTTAATGCCAAAATCTGTTTTTCAGAAATTAGGTATTGGAAAGACGCGGCCCACGACAGTAACTCTGCAGCTGGCAGACTGCTCTTATGTTCATCCAGAAAGGAGCGACCCTTCATAGCCACGGGGAGATCACTGATTGATGTTGAGAAAGGAGAACTCAACATGCGAGTGAACGATCAAGAGATTAAGTTGAATGTTCTCCAAGCGATGAAACATGCTGATGCAGACGAGGATTGCAAGGCTATCACTGACGTTGCCTTTGATCAACCCTGCATCAGGTCGGGCTGTCACGATATAAAATTTGGTCACTGCCGCGGCAGCCACCTACATGTCTGTCATGACAGCACTGACGACAGCACCGACGACAGCAACTCCTCTGAATCCGAAACATCTGATACTGAAGATCAGGAGGAGGCAAACTGGATAGGCGATCGTCCAGGTAAGTTATTCGAACCATTAAATTATACTTCAGATAACCATTTAATCCAAAAGCCATCTACTGTTGAACCACCTGCCCTAGAATTGAAGCCCCTGCCAGGGCAGCTAAAATATACTTTTCTTGGTTCAAATGATACGTTGCCCGTAATCATCTCTTCTAAGCTGCCGCAGGAACAGGAACGACAGCTAATAGGCATGCTACGGCAGCACAAAAAGGCGATTGGATGGACGATAGCAGACATTCAAGGCATTACTCCGGCGTTATGCATGCACAAAACCCTTTTAGAAGAATATCATAAGCCGACTATAGATTCCCAAAGGCGGCTTAACCATGCGATGAAAGAGGTGGTTCGTAAAGAGATAATCAAATGGTTAGATGCTGGTATTATTTACGCCAACTCCGACAGCAAATGGGTGAGCCCGGTGCAATGCGTTCCAAAGAAAGGAGGAATGACCGTAGTGACCAATGAAAACAACGAGTTAATCCCAACCAGGACTGTGACCGGTTGGAGGGTTTATATGGACTATCGGAAGCTTAACAAAGCTACTCGAAAAGACCACTTTCTTTTACCCTTTATTGATCAAATGCTTGATAGATTAGCAGGAAAACCTAACTATTGTTTTCTTGATGGTTATTCAGGTTATAATCAAATTGCTATCGCACCGGAGGATCAAGAAAAGACGACTTTCACATGCCCATACGGAACATATGCTTTTAGGAGAATGCCATTTGGACTATGCAATGCACCCGCCACCTTCCAAAGGTGCATGATGGCCATATTCTCAGATATGGTAGAGGACTTCCTTGAGATTTTCATGGATGATTTTTCAGTCTTTGGAGACGATTTTGAGAGCTGCCTAGGCAATCTACAAAAGGTACTTGAAAGATGTGAAAAAGCAAACCTAGTTTTAAATTGGGAAAAATGCCACTTTATGGTGGATGAAGGGATAGTCCTTGGCCATAAGATTAGCTGTCGTGGGATAGAAGTCGACAGGGCCAAAATAGAAGTGATCGAGAAGCTGCCGCCGCCGACCACAGTCAAGGGTATTAGAATTTTCTTGGGACATGCTGGTTTTTATCGAAGATTTATTGCAAATTTCTCAAAAATCACCAAGCCCCTATGCCATCTTTTGGAGCAGAACCGACCCTTTGACTTCAACGATGAATGTACTGAAGCATTCAAGGTTCTGAAGGAAAAACTGGTAACAGCCCCAATAGTACAGCCACCAGACTGGACACAACCATTTGAGATTATGTGTGATGCTAGTGACTATGCTGTCGGGGCAGCACTTGGGCAGCGGAAAGACAAGTTATTTCATGTCATATATTACGCCGGCAAGACACTGAATGATGCCCAAGTAAACTACACCACCACAGAAAAGGAGCTATTAGCTGTGGTGTTCTCCATCGACAAGTTTCGTTCTTACATACTTGGGACGAAGGTAGTAGTGCACACAGACCATTCTGCCCTGAAATATTTGTTCGCAAAAAAGGATGCAAAGCCTAGATTGATACGGTGGATCCTGCTATTGCAAGAATTCAACCTTGAAATCAAGGACAAGAAAGGGACAGAAAATCAGGTGGCAGATCACTTGTCAAGGTTGGAGAAGGGACAAAGTCTGCCAATAGATGAGACAAACATATTGGAGACCTTCCCAGATGAGCAGCTCTTTGCTACCGTAATCGCTGCCGCGACAGCCATGGCGGCAGGTAAGTCTTCTGAACTTCCCTGGTATGCTGATTTCGTTAATTTTATAGTTAGCGGAATACTTCCTTCTGATCTTAATTACCAAGCCAGGAAGAGGTTCCAAAATGATGTTAAGCATTATTATTGGGACAAACTTCTTCTTTTCAAAATGTGTGCAGATCAGGTTATAAGGAGGTGTGTACCACAAGAAGAGCAAGAAGACATTCTCCACCACTGCCATGCTTCAAAATATGGAGGTCACTTAGGAGGCAACAAAACTGCTGCCAAGGTGTTGCAGTCAGGGTTCTACTGGCCGACACTGTATAAGGATGCACAGGACTTCTACAAGAACTGTGACAGGTGCCAGCGGACAGGTAACATCTCAAGGAGAAACGAGATGCCACTGCAGAACATTCTAGAAGTCGAGGTCTTCGACGTTTGGGGGATTGATTTTATGGGACCTTTTCCATCTTCATATGGAAATCTATACATCCTCCTAGCAGTGGATTATGTCTCTAAGTGGGTTGAAGCTATCGCCACTCAAAAGAATGATGCCAAGACAGTCCAAAAGTTTCTACACAAAAACATTTTTTCTAGATTTGGCATCCCTAAGGCGATTATTAGTGATGAAGGGAGACATTTTGACAATAGGGTTATTGCTACCGCCTTGAGGAAATATTGTGTCAAGCATCGGATCGCGACAGCATACCACCCACAGACCAATGGACAAGCTGAGATATCCAATAGGGAAGTTAAGAACATTCTTGAGAAGATGGTTAAACCAACTAGGAAAGATTGGTCTTTACTCCTTAATGATGCATTATGGGCATATAGGACAACTTTTAAAACTCCATTAGGTATGTCTCCATACCGATTGATTTATGGAAAAACCTGTCATATGCCTGTCGAGATAGAGCACAAAGCATATTGGGCAATCAAAGCAGTAAATTTGGACTTGGACAACGCAGGCCAGAAAAGGCTGTTAGATTTGAGGAAATACGGACAATGGCCTACGACAATGCAAGAATTTACAAGGAGAAAACTAAGAAGTGGCATGACAGGAAGTTGCTGCCACGACAGTTCTGCCCAGGGCAGCTTGTATTGTTGTTCAATTCTAGACTGAAACTCTTCCCAGGGAAGCTAAAATCTAGATGGTCTGGTCCGTTACAAGTTATACAAGTTTTTCCCCATGGTGCCATCACAATCCGATCATTAAAAGAAGGGCACCAATTCAAAGTTAACAGACAGCGCCTCAAGCATTATCAGGGGACTGAAGCCCCAGGAATACAGGAAGTGGTTACCTTAGGAGATGCCCCACAAGGCATCCCTAATTTAACCTAAATTTTATATTTTTATTATTTTATTTATTTATTATTAGGAAATAAGGTTTATTTTATTCGAATAATGTTTTTATATTTTCTGTTTTTAGGAAATAAAGGAGTCAAGAAGAAAAGGAGAAGTGACCCAAGCCCACCATCCATCCATCAGCCCAACAGAGCCCATTATTGAAGCCTGTCGTTCCAGCTGCCGCCGCAGAAACGGATAAGACAGGCTGTCATCAGACTGTCACGGCAGACGCGGAAACGTGTGACAGACGCGTAATAGACGTATAAATGCGTGTCAGACGCGTCAGACACGCTAAAGCTCAACAGTCGCCCCGTTATTCACGCCTGCCATTACAGCATTAAACGGGCAACAACTCTTCCTCTATAAAACCCCGTTTCATTTTCATTTTCCTCACTTCTGCTTATTCTTACTTGCTCTCCCCTCTCGTTTTTCTTTGTTTTCTTTACTTTCACAAAACCCTTGCAACTAATATGTCTTCCAGAAGAACGGGCCGCAGTGCTGGTTCAGCCTCTTCACCGGCAGCACCCACCCCGCAGTCCTTCGCAACTAAGGATCTCTGGGAAGAACGAGGCTTTATCTATACTCGAAAGGCTGTTAACATGGGCCTCAAGCCGTTCATCGCAAGGACAATAAGGGCCCTGCTGTGGGAGCAATTTGCAGAGCAACCAGCAGAAATGAATGAAACGCTGGTGAGGGAATTCTATGCTGCCATTGACAGCAGGACGACAACAGCAGTGACCGTCTGAGTGACAGAAGTGTCGTTCACAGCAGAACGCATCAACAATTTCTATGGCCTATACTTCGACCCCAATGACAATGCTCACCAGCAGTTCCTGGACACCCTAGACAACGCCGCCTTTGATGTTGTCGTGGCAGAAGTGACAGAAGAAGGGACTGAATGGAACATGAGCAAGAAAAATCCCAACACCGTAAGAAGGGGGCAACTGCTTCCAGAAGCTAAATTATGGAACGCTTTCATTAACAAGCGAATTTTGCCGTCCTCCCATCATACGACAGTGGACCAGCAGAGGCTAGCCCTAATCCATTCTATCATGAACAAGCGGCCTATAAATGTGGGACGCTACATGAGGTAGAGTATCTTGGACTGCACCCAAAGATCCACAGCCCTCCTCTGCCTGCCCTTCCTGATTACATCCCTCTGCCGCTGTTCTGCCGTACCGGAAGCCACCACCGATAAACTAGTAAAGGGACGAGGCTAGACCGACAAGAACATTATCAGCCTCATGGATCTGACAGTAGCAACCCCCATCTCTTCCGTCAACCCTAATGCCACCCCAGCAGAAACATCAGAGGAGCCCAACACTGAACCAGCCGCAGCAGCTGCTCCGACAGACACATCCACTCAAATCCTTGCTGCCATTCAGAGGGTGGAAAACAGACAGCTGGGTCTGATGACATTCATCAGGGATTTTGCCAACTCCACGGTAAATTTTATTAACCATACTTTAAATTATCCCGATGTTGTCTTTCCCACCTTCCCTGCCCACTATTTCACTATCCCCACCCCTGCCCACACACCTACACCTCCTGCCTCCCCACACACACATTCTGCTGCCTCCACTTCATCACCTGCCCCGACGGCAACCGGCAGTCCTCCGGCCGACACATCCGCCCGAGGAACAAAGCGACAGCCCTCGGATGGCATCGATGCCTTTGTAGCTGGTTTCTCCTCTTCCTCTGTCTGGGCTGACAGTGAGGCAGAACCTCCTATTCGTAGGAATTTTGCGAAGGAATTTACGCCTGTCAAGAGGCAGAAAAAGATGGCCGACAGAAAACTTATGCCAAAGGCCAACACCACCACCAGCAGCAGCAGCACTTGGGACAGCGGCAACAGCTTTGACATCCAGGTCGTAGAGCAACCAGCCCAGCCTGCCCCACAGCCCAGAATCCGCCGCCAAATCCGCCTTAGCAGCAGCAGTGAAGATAGTGCTTAAAATTTAAGTTTCTTTTCTTTTTACTTCTTATTGCTGCCTGCCTTATCTATATTTTGTGATGTACTGCCTTCATTTTTATTTTGTCATTTGCATTGAGGGCAATGCAACCCTCGAGTTTCGGGGTGGAAACCCTCCATTTTAATGGAGTCTTAGTACATCTTAATTAATTGTTGTGTCCTGTTTAAGTTCTCTTAAAAAATCAGAAAAGACTGAAAAACTTACTTGTCGTGACAGCTCTGTCGTGGCAGCATCTTTAGGACAGCTTAAGGAGAAGTTTAGAGCATTTCTATAGTTCTGAAAAACTTAAACACCATTGTGACTGTTATACTGCTTAGATTTCTTTTAGCCAAACTAGAATAGGAAGCTTAGTACTTGAATCGCCCCTAGAGGTGCCTAACACTGGCTCTAGGAAAGAAGTTTAGCAAAAGAGACTCAAAAACCTAGAGGTGCCTGAAACCGGCTCTAGGAAGCTAACTAGAGGTGCCTAAAACTGGCTCTAGTAAAACTTAGCTTGAAAAATAGAAGAATCAAGTCAAAACAAAAGAAGCATGAAAATGTGTCTTCAAAAATAAACATTGGCATAAAAATTCGAGTTAAAAAGTTGAATATTCTAGTGAAACTAAGGGAGTCTTAGCATATAACTGTTCACAAGCATGCACACACTGCACAAGGACTATAGTGAGATTCCGGACAGATCCTAAATTATCCGACAGGTTGCTGCCGTCACAGAGAATGAACGACGGGTAAGGGAAAGTTCACTGTTTGAAAGCCAAAACAAAAATATTCATTTTTCTTTTAGGTCTTAATTGCTTGAGGGCAAGCAAAAACTTGAGTTTGGGGGTGTGTTGAGTGTGTAAAAGTTCTATTATTTACACCCTTTTTAACCATATTTCTGCTAAATTCAAGCATCATTGCATTGCATTTAGGATAGTTTACAGCAAAACATCACAAATATATAAAAGGCACAGATTCTACTAAAAATGGTTGTTCTTGGCAGGTTGCCGCCATCGTAGACGGTGAAGGCAGGTGCAGGGCAGAGAAGCAGAAGAGCTGAACTGAACAAGCAGACAAAGAGGACGATGCTGCCGTGACAGCAGAGGACGACAGCAAGTTAGTGGAGGAAAAAGCAAAGTGGACCTCGATAGATAGAGAAAATTCTACTCGTCTCTCGTGTGAAAACCATATATTTTTCCAAGCCCCGGATCAAAAGATATGTCAAGCCAAAGCTCAAGGAGAGGAAATCCCAAGAAACAAGGAGGAGGGCTAAAAAGTAGGATCCTTGAAGATTAAGTCTTTATTAGAACCATACTTTTAATTAAAGTTGTAATCCTTGTTAACTTAGAATACTTGAGCCCAAAGCTTATATAAGGGCATGTATTTTAACCTAGGGCATATCTGATAACCCATAGCCGATTTCCCTTTAAACCGACAACCAAAAACCCTCCGCCGTTTACCCGTCGTCGATATGTTCTAAACCCCCCTAGGGCCACGGGTTGATTTGTAAAGTAGTTGCAAGGGTTGTTTTGTTTTAGGATTTTTCAAGTTCAATAAAATAAACTTCAAGTTCTCTTATTTTGGTGATGAATATCTTGCAAGAGCATCGGAAGAGCATTGTGAGGTTATCCATTTACTTAGCATCAGGAGAGTTAAGTATACGAAAGAAATAAGAGCAAGTTCTCTAGTTTATAGTTGAACTATCTCATGCCTAGGGATAGGGCGAGGTTAAGTGGCTAAGGAAGAATTCATACACATCGGTGTTCATCCTTCGATTCACGCCGGGAGGTATCATCAAAGACGTGATCATCGACAGACTTGGACCTAGGGATAGGCCAAGGCAAATCTAGGATTCTTGCCAAACTTGAAGTACTGAGTTGGTGTGTTTGCTGCCGCGACGACCAATGGACTGCTGCCGCGACAGGCGCGACGACAGAACTGGATTTCTTAAGCATTGCAATACCTGCACTACTGAGCAATTCAATACCAGCCCATTCTCTCTATCTTGATATTTCTGCTTTTTATTTACCTTTACTTTATTATTTCTGTGACAACTCTCAAATATTTTCTTTACTTTCGTACAGTGAATTAAGGTGAAGCTATTAGCCCAATCCCTGGGGAGACGATATTCGATACTTCGTATCACTCTACCTTTCTTTTATTGCACTCTTCGTTTTTATTTTTATTTTATTTTTCTGTTTTTTCATTGGTTCATTCAACTCTTGCTTTTCACAAGGTTTTCTTGTTTATGCGCAGATCGAAACGAGGTGAAGATCCTGAGTATCCATTAGATCCGAAAGTTGAACGTTCCTTCAATCTCAAGAAACAACTTCGTCACCTTGTAGCAAGGAACGAATACCTTGAGGAACAACTAGAGAAGATGGCCCACGTTGGAGACGACCCGTCTGCTGGCAAAGTTATACCGCCTGTCGGCAATCCTGCCGCTGGACGACGATCATGTCGTGACTACATGCTGAACGAACTTGTAGAGCTGGAAACCACGCTGCCGGATATTGATGTTGACAACTTCGAGCTTAAACTTGTCATGTTTAGTATGCTCAACAATGCCGGACAGTTTAGTGGTGCTGTTACAGAGGATGAGAGGGAGCATCTCAAAACGTTCCAGAAGATCTGTGGTTCGTTTAGACTACCAGGAGTTAATCCGGAGATACTGAGGCTTCGGTTATTTCCATATTCATTGATGGACAGAGCTAAAACTTGGTGGAATAAACTTATGCCGGGTTCAATTAGAACTTGGGCAGATTTCTCTCGTGAATTCTTATCTCGTTTTAATCTTTCGCATTTATCTGAGCGATTACGTAACAAAATTGCTACTTTTCAACAGGAAGATGACGAGCCGATGCACGAGTCCTGGGACAGATTTACTACTCTTCCACGGAACTGCCCAATGCATGAATTCCCCGTCAGGATAAAGATCCGGACGAGGCATTGCAAGTTTTGAAAAATCTGGCCAAGAATGAGCAGCAGTTTCCGACAGCAAGAAGAGGGGGTAAACGGGTACTTGCTGTCAAGGATTATGAGGGAAATCATAGTCGGGATGAGTGCCCAATACAAGTAGAAGAGGGAAAATATGTTGGAAACTACAAGCCAAATTACAATTCCAACAATTATAATCCTAATTGGAGGAAGGATCCCAAGTTTTCTTGGAGTTATCCTAACAATGCCCTGAATCCTCAAGCACACAATCAGAATCAGGGAGGACCTAGATTGCTGACGCGACAGCAACTGCCACTGCAGTAGCAATAGCAGCCACCAGCTGCCACGAGCAGTATACTGGAACAGACTCTGGTCACTTTCATGTCTCAGACAGGTACTTATATTGAGAATATGAATCAGTTTGTCAAGAAGACAGAGAATTTCATGGATAAAACAGAGATGAGGATGACAAATCATGAAGCTACTCTAAAATCTTTGGAGACACAAATGGGTCAGGTGTCCCAACATATTAAGCCGAGGCAGACTGGAGGATTTCCTAGTAATACTGAAATTGCTAGTCAACCCACACATGAGCAATGTAAGGCCATTACTACTAGGAGTGGGAAGAAATTATCAGGGCCGGAAAAGGAAGCTGAAACAGTAAAGGAACCAGCCTTAGACAAACCTGCCGAGGAAGCTGCCCCGACAGGTAATAAACAGACTGCTGCCGATGAGCCTGTCATGACAGCAGAAGCGACAGAGGAGAAAAAAAAGATGATGTTCATCCTCAGATTCGTATGCAGTGGGAAGGACGTATTGCTGATTATCGTCCCCCACCTCCTTTTCCCCAACGGATACAGCAAGCTAAGCAAGAATCTCAACTTAAAAAGATTTATGATATTTTTAAGCAGGTTCATATTAATATTCCGTTGTTAGATGTCGCTAGGGAGATGCCCGGTTATGCCAAGTTTCTCAAGGATGTCATGTCAAAGAAATCTAAACTTGGGGAATTTGAAACGGTAAAGATGACAGAAGGTTGCATGAGTATTCTTCATCGGCAGCCACCCCAGAAAAAGAAGGATCCGGGGAGCTTCATCATACCTTGTGTAATCGGAAATAAATATGTGGGTAAGGCACTTTGTGATATTAGTGCTAGTGTTAATTTAATGCCAAAATCTGTTTTTCAGAAATTAGGTATTGGAAAGGCGCGGCCCACGACAGTAACTCTGCAGCTGGCAGACTGCTCTTATGTTCATTCAGAAGGAAAAATCGAAGATATTCTGGTAAGAGTGGATAAATTTATTTTTCCTGCTGACTTTCTTGTTTTAGATTGTGAAGCAGACGAAAACGCACCAATCATCCTTGGGCGACCCTTCTTAGCCACGGGGAGATCAGTGATTGATGTTGAGAAAGGAGAACTCACCATGCGAGTGAACGATCAAGAGATTAAGTTGAATGTTCTCCAAGCGATGAAACATTCTGATGCAGACGAGGAATGCAAGGCTATCACTGACGTTGCCTTTGATCAACCCTGCATCAAGTCGGGCTGTCACGATATAAAATTTGGTCACTGCCGCGGCAGCCACCTACAGGTCTGTCACGATAGCACTGACGACAACACCGACGACAACAACGCCTCTGAATCCGAAACATCTGATACTGAAGATCAGGAGGAGGCAAACTGGATAGGCGATCGTCCAGGTAAGTTATTCGAACCTTTAAATTATATTTCGGATAACCATTTAATCCAAAAGCCATCTACTGTTGAACCACCTGCCCTAGAATTGAAGCCCCTGCCAGGGCAGCTAAAATATGCTTTTCTTGGTTCAAATGATACGTTGTCCGTAATCATCTCTTCTAAGCTGCCGTAGGAACAGGAACGACAGCTAATAGGCATGCTACGACAGCACAAAAAGGCGATTGGATGGACGATAGCAAACATTCAAGGCATTAGTCTGGCGTTATGCATGCACAAAATCCATTTAGAAGAAGATCATAAGCCGACTATAGATGCCCAAAGGCGGCTTAACCATTCGATGAAAGAGGTGGTTCGTAAAGAGATAATCAAATGGTTAGATGCTGGTATTATTTACGCCATCTCCGACAGAAAATGGGTGAGCCCTGTGCAATGCGTTCCAAAGAAAGGAGGAATGACCGTAGTGACCAATGAAAACAACGAGTTAATCCCAACCAGGACTGTGACAGGTTGGAGGGTTTGTATGGACTATCGGAAGCTTAACAAAGCTACTCGAAAAGACCACTTTCCTTTACCCTTTATTGATCAAATTCTTGATAGTTTAGCAGGAAAACCATACTATTGTTTTCTTGATGGTTATTCAGGTTATAATCAAATTGCTATCGCATCGGAGGATCAAGAAAAGACGACTTTCACATGCCCATACGGAACATATGCTTTTAGGAGAATGCAATTTGGACTATGCAATACACCCGCCACCTTCAAAGGTGCATGATGGCCATATTCTCAGATATGGTAGAGGACTTCCTTGAGATTTTCATGGATGATTTTTCAGTCTTTGGAGATGATTTTTAGAGCTGCCTAGGCAATCTACAAAAGGTACTTGAAAGATGTGAAAAAGCAAACCTAGTTTTAAATTGGGAAAAATGCCACTTTATGGTGGATGAAGGGATAGTCCTTGGCCATAAGATTAGCTGCCGTGGGATAGAAGTCGACAGGGCCAAAATAGAAGTGATCGAGAAGTTGCCGCCGCCGACCACAGTCAAGGGTATTAGAAGTTTCTTGGGACATGCTGGTTTTTATCGAAGATTTATTGCAAATTTCTCAAAAATCACAAAGCCCCTATGCCATCTTTTGGAGAAGAACCGACCCTTTGACTTCAACGATGAATGTACTGAAGCATTCAAGGTTCTGAAGGAAAAACTGGTAACAGCCCCAATAGTACAGCCACCAGACTGGACACAACCATTTGAGATTATGTGTGATGCTAGTGACTATGCTGTCGGGGCAGCACTTGGGCAGCGAAAAGACAAGTTATTTCATGTCATATATTACGCTGGCAAGACACTAAATGATGCCCAAGTAAACTACACCACCACAGAAAAGGAGCTATTAGCTGTGATGTTCTCCATCGTCTAGTTTCGTTCTTACATACTTGGGACGAAGGTAGTAGTGCACACAGACCATTCTGCCCTGAAATATTTGTTCGCAAAAAAGGATGCAAAGCCTAGATTGATACGGTGGATCCTGCTATCGCAAGAATTCGACCTTGAAATCAAGGACAAGAAAGGGACAGAAAATCAGGTGGCAGATCACTTGTCAAGGTTGGAGAAGGGACAGAGTCTGCCAATAGATGAGACAAACATATTAGAGACCTTCCCAGATGAGCAGCTCTTTGCTACCGTAATCGCTGCCGCGACAGCCATGGCGGCAGGTAAGTCTTCTGAACTTCCCTGGTATGCTGATTTCGTTAATTTTATAGTTAGCGGAATACTTCCTTCTGATCTTAATTACCAAGCCAGGAAGAGGTTCCAAAATGATGTTAAGCATTATTATTGGGACAAACCTCTTCTTTTCAAAATGTGTGCAGATCAGGTTATAAGGAGGTGTGTACCACAAGAAGAGCAAGAAGACATTCTCCATCACTGCCATGCTTCACAATATGGAGGTCACTTAGGAGGCAACAAAACTGCTGCCAAGGTGCTGCAGTCAGGGTTCTACTGGCCGACACTGTATAAGGATGCACAGGACTTCTACAAGAACTGTGACAGGTGCCAGCGGACAGGTAACATCTCAAGGAGAAACGAGATGCCACTCAAAAGAATGATGCCAAGACAGTCCAAAAGTTTATACACAAAAACATTTTTTTCTAGATTTGGCATCTCTAAGGCGATTATCAGTGATGAAGGGAGACATTTTGACAATAGGGTTATTGCTGCCGCCTTGAGGAAATATGGTGTCAAGCATCGGATCGCGACAGCATACCACCCACAGACCAATGGACAAGCTGAGATATCTAATAGGGAAGTTAAGAACATTCTTGAGAAGATGGTTAAACCAACTAGGAAAGATTGGTCTTTACTCCTTAATGATGCATTATGGGCATATAGGACAGCTTTTAAAACTCCATTAGGCATGTCTCCATACCGATTGATTTATGGAAAAACCTGTCATCTGCCTGTCGAGATAGAGCACAAAGCTTATTGGGCAATCAAAGCAGTAAATTTGGACTTGGACAAGGCAGGCCAGAAAAGGCTGTTAGATTTGAACGAGATTGAGGAAATACGGACAATGGCCTAAGACAATGCAAGAATTTACAAGGATAAAACTAAGAAGTGGCATGACAGGAAGTTGCTGCCACGACAGTTCTGCCCAGGGCAGCTTGTATTGTTGTTCAATTCTAGACTGAAACTCTTCGCAGGGAAGCTAAAATCTAGATGGTCTGGCCCGTTCCAAGTTATACAAGTTTTTCCCCATTGTGCCATCACAATCCGATCATTAAAAGACGGGCACCAATTCAAAGTTAACGGACAGCGCCTCAAGCATTATTAGGGGACTGAAGCCCCAGGAATACAGGAAGTGGTTACCTTAGGAGATGCCCCACAAGGCATCCCTAATTTAACCTAAATTTTATATTTTTATTATTTTATTTATTTATTATTAGGAAATAAGGTTTATTTTATTCGAATAATGTTTTTATATTTTCTGTTTTTAGGAAATAAAGGAGTCAAGAAGAAAAGGAGAAGTGACCCAAGCCCACCATCCATCCATTAGCCCAGCAGAGCCCATTATTGAAGCCTGTAGTTCCAGCTGCCGCCGCAGACACGGATAAGACATGCAGTCATTAGACTGTCACGGCAGACGCGGAAACGTGTGACAGACGCGTAACAGACGCATAAATGCGTGTCAGACGCGTCAGACACGCTAAAGCTCAACAGTCGCCCCGTTATTCACGCCTGTCGTTACAGCATTAAACGGACAGCAACTCTTCCTCTATAAAACCCCGTTTCGTTTTCATTTTCCTCACTTCTGCTTATTCTTACTTGCTCTTCCCTCTTGTTTTTCTTTGTTTTCTTTACTTTCACAAAACCCTTGCAACTAATATGTCTTCTAGAAGAACCCGCCGCAGTGCTGCTTTAGCCTCTTCACCGGCAGCACCCACCCCGCAGTCCTTCGCAACTAAGGATCTCTGGGAAGAACGAGGCTTTATCTATACTCGAAAGGCTGTTAACATGGGCCTCAAGCCGTTCATCGCAAGGACAATAAGGGCCCTGCTTTGGGAGCAATTTGCAGAGCAACCAGCAGAAATGAATGAGACGCTGGTGAGGGAATTCAATGCTGCCATTGACAGCAGGACGGAAACAGCAGTGACCGTCCGAGGGACAGAAGTGCCATTCACAGCAGAACGCATCAACAATTTCAATGGCCTATACTTCGGCCCTAATGACGATGCTCACCAGCAGTTCCTGGACACCCTAGACAACGCCGCCTTCGATGCTGTCATGGCAGAAGTGACAGAAGAAGGGGCTGAATGGAACACGAGCAAGAAAAATCCCAACACCGTAAGAATGGGGCAGCTGCTTCCAGAAGCCAAATTATGGAACGCTTTCATTAACAAGCGAATTCTGCCGTCCTCCCATCACACGACAGTGGACCAGCAGAGGCTAGCCCTAATCCATTCTATCATGAATAAATGGCCTATAAATGTGGGACGCTACATGAGGGAGAGTATCTTGGACTGCACCCGAAGATCCACAGCCCTCCTCTGCCTGCCCTTCCTGATTACATCCCTCTACCGATGTTCTGCCGTACCGGAAGCCACCACCGATAAACTAGTAAAGGTACGGGGCTGGACCGACAAGAACATTATCAGCCTCATGGAGCTAAGAGTAGCAACCCCATCTCTTCCGTCAACCCTAATGCCACCCCAGCAGAAACATTAGAGGAGCCCAACACTGAACCTGCCACAGCAGCTGCTCCGACAGACACATCCACTCAAATCCTTGCTGCCATTCAGAGGGTGGAAAACATACAGCTGGGTCTGATGACATTCATCAGGGATTTTGCCAACTCCACGGTAAATTTTATTAACCATACTTTAAATTATCCCGATGTTGTCTTTCCCACCTTCCCTGCCCACTATTTCACCATCCCCACCCCTGCCCACACACCTACACCTCCTGCCTCCCCCCACACACATTCTGCTGCCTCCACTTCATCACCTGCCCCGACAGCAACTGTCAGTCCTCTGGCCGACACATCCGCCCGAGGAACAAAGCGACAGCCCTCGGATGACATTAATGCCTTTGTAGCTGGTTTCTCCTCTTCCTATGTCTGGGCTGACAGCAAGGCAGAACCTCCTATTTGGAGGAATTTGGCGAAGGAATTCACGCCTGTCAAGAGGCAGAAAAAGATGGCCGAAAGAAAACTTATGCCAAAGGCCAACACCACCACCAGCAGCAGCATCACTTGGGACAGCGGCAGCAGCTCTGACATCCAGGTCGTAGAGCAACCAGCCTAGCCTGCCCCACAACCCAGAATCCGCCGCCAAATCCGCCTTAGCAGCAGCAGTGAAGACAATGCTTAAATTTAAGTTTCTTTTCTTTTTACTTCTTATTGCTGCCTGCCTTATCTATATTTTGTGATGTACTGCCTTCATTTTTATTTTGTCATTTGCATTGAGGGCAATGCAACCCTCGAGTTTGGGGGTGGCAACCCTCCATTTTAATGGAGTCTTAGTACATCTTAATTAATTGTTGTGTCCTATTTAAGTTCTCTTAAAAAAATCAGAAAAGACTGAAAATTTTGGCTTAAAACTGTAATTTGAACTTACCTGTCGTGACAACTCTGTCGTGGCAGCATCTTTAGGACAGTTTAAGGTGAAGTTTAGAGCCTTTCTATGGTTCTGAAAAACTTAAACACCATTGTGACTGTTATACTGCTTAGATTTCTTTTAGACAAACTAGAATAGGAAGCTTAATACTTGAATAGCCCCTAGAGGTGCCTAACACTGGCTCTAGGAAAGAAGTTTAGCAAAAGAGACTCAAAAACCTAGAGGTGCCCGAAACCGGCTCTAGAAAGCTAACTAGAGGTGCCTAAAACTGGCTCTAGTAAAACTTAGCTTGAAAAATAGAAGAATCAAGTCAAAACAAAAGAAGCATGAAAATGTGTCTTCAAAAATAAACTTTGGCATAAAAATTTGAGTTAAAAAGTTGAATATTCTAGTGAAACTAAGGGAGTCTTAGCATATAACTGTTCACAAGCATGCACACACTGCACAAGGACTATAGTGAGATTCCGGACAGATCCTAAATTATCCGACAGGTTGCTGCCGTCACAGAGAATGAACGACGGGTAAGGGAAAGTTCACTGTTTGAAAGCCAAAACAAAAATATTCATTTTTCTTTGAGGTCTTAATTGCTTGAGGGCAAGCAAAAACTTGAGTTTGGGGTGTGTTGAGTGTGTAAAAGTTCTATTAGTTACACCCTTTTTAACCCATATTTCTGCTACATTCAAGCATCATTGCATTGCATTTAGGATAGTTTACAGCAAAACATCACAAATATATAAAAGGCACGGATTCTACTAAAAATGGTTGTTTTTGGCAGGTTGCCACCATCGTAGACGGTGAAGGCAGGTGCAAGGCAGAGAAGCAGAAGAGCTGAACTGAACAAGCAGACAAAGAGGACGATGCTGCCATGGTGCTGCCGTGACAGTAGAGGACGACAACAAGTTAGTGGAGGAAAAAGCAAAGTGGACCTCGATAGATAGAGAAAATTCTGCTCGTCTGTCGTGTGAAAACCATATATTTTTCCAAGCCCCGGATCAAAAGATATGTCAAGCCAAAGCTCAAGGAGAGGAAATCCCAAGAAACAAGGAGGACGGCTAAAAAGTAGGATCCTTGAAGATTAAGTCTTTATTAGAATCATACTTTTAATTAAATTTGTAATCATTGTTAACTTAAAATACTTGAGCCCAAAGCTTATATAAGGGCATGTATTTTAACATAGGGCATATCTGATAACCCATTGCCAATTTCCCTTTAAACCGACAACCAAAAACCCTCCGCCGTTTACCCGCCGTCGATATGTTCTAAAACCCCCTAGGGCCACGGGTTGATTTTGTAAAGTAGTTGCAAGGGTTGTTTTGTTTTAGGATTTTTCAAGTTCAATAAAGTAAACTTCAAGTTCTCTTATTTTGGTGATTAATATCTTGCAAGAGCATCGGAAGAGCATTGTGAGGTTATCCATTTACTTAGCATCGGGAGAGTTAAGTATACGAAAGAAATAAGAGCAAGTTCTCTAGTTTATAGTTGAACTATCTCGTGCCTAGGGATAGGGCGAGGTTAAGTGGCTAAGGAAGAATTCATACACATCGGTGTTCATCCTTCGATTCACGCCGGGAGGTATCATCAAAGATGTGATCATCGACAGACTTAGACCTAGGGATAGGCCAAGGCAAATCTGGGATTCTTGCCAAACTTTAAGTACTGAGTTGGTGTGTTTGCTGCCGCGACGACCAACGGACTGCTGCCGCGACAGGCGCGACGACAGAACTGGATTTCTTAAGCATTGAAATACCTACACTACTGAGCAATTCAATACCAGCCCATTCTCTCTATCTTGATATTTCTGCTCTTTTATTTACGTTTAGTTTATTATTTCTGTGACAACTCTCAAATATTTTCTTTACTTTCGTGCAGTGAATTAAGGTGAAGCTATTAGCCCAATCTCTATGGAGACGATATCCGATACTTCGTATCACTTTACTACTTGCGTCGTGTACACTTGCACTACCATTGCGATAGACTAATTTACACGCAACATTCATACCTCTAAATGTGGTTTTCTCCTTGTTTAGAGCCAAAGTTCTTGAAAATTCAATAAGCAAATGATGAGGATTTGGTGTGGAAATGATTAGAAATCATTTAGAGATGGAAATGTGTTTGGCTAAGGAAAAATTGAGAGAAAATGAAATGGGAAAATTTTGGCAAAAGTTAGTTATGAAACTAAAATATCGCGTTTCCCTCTTTTCTTTTTATTAAATAACATTAAATGAGTCTTTAAAATTTAAGAAAAATCTGGAGAAACCTTCCCTTGGGTAAATTAGCTCCTTAAAGATTCAAAGTTTCAATCCTTTTAAAACAGTCACCAACTTTTCAAAAATTACATTTTAGTCACTAACTTGAAATGTCATATTTCCAAACCCCATTTTGTAAAATTGATTTCACCACTCTCTTATATATGATAAAAGAGGATTTTTAGATATTTTTCCATATTTTTAATGCATCCCGAACTAGGATTTCCCTAAAATCACCTTCTGAAAATCCAATTTGAGCAAAACCCCCTTCACCTTACTTATCTATCCGAAGCTAGTGTACAATTTCATTAACCAACAATACACTATCAACCATTTGTCGCCCATGTATGAACGCAGTTTACACATCAATAATCAACGAACCCGCCACCAATTGAAATCGTTCAGCCAGCACCTTAGCTAGGATTTTGTATATAGAATTCAATAGGCAAATTGGACGAAACTCATGTAACATCATCAGATTGTTCTTCTTAGGAATTACCATATCAAATACTGAATTTACACCTTTTGGGAGATGTCCAATATTGTAAAACTTAGTAAAAACAGACATGACATCCGACTGAACAAACTCCAAACACCGTTTATAAAACTCAAAGGTGAAGTCACTGAGACCGAGTGCTTTAGCACCATCACAACTACAGACATCTCTTCGAACCTCCTCAACCGTGAATTCCACTTCTAGAGACTCACTTTGTTCTAGTGAAAAACTTCCCAAATTCAACTCAACATTGAACCACCCTGCCAAGGAAGGTTGAGCGAAATGGTCTCGAGAAAAACTAAAGACACACCTCTTTATCTCACTCGGCAATGTCACCCTTTCCCCCCGAATCAGCAGCCCCATTAAGCAATTTCGCATCCCCCAATTTTTTGCCAACTGTTGGAAATATGATTTATTTCGATCCCCCAATTGCAACCAAAGCTTGCGAGACTTCTGTGGCCAAATCGATTCCTGAAATCTATACAATTTCCACAGATCTGCCTGCAACTTACCCCTTTCATCTGACTCGACCTCTTCCCCTTTACTTATGCGCGCATCCATGTCATCAATCAACAATTCAGTAGCCACAATTCGCTGCTCCACACTACCAAAAGATTCTTTGTTCCAAATCCGTAAGAATTGTTTCAATCGACTCAACTTGTGAACCAACAGCCCCGAGACGCCACCATCATAAAAGTCATCACAATTGTGCCACTCATCCATAATCTTCACATTAGCATTTTTATGAGAGAATGGGTGCGGATTTTAGCTTCGTATTTTTAGGGAAAACGAGTGGTTCTTTCTTGGCTGTTTTCGTTCTTTATTCGGAAGGCAATGGCTCGAGTCGCCGGTGTCGTCAGATTTGGAACTCTCTATGCAATAGAGGGATGTTTTGCTTGTGTTATACATGTGTTCTTTTTGTTTTGCAGGTTCAAAGCTGGAAGGTTCTTTGTGTGGATCGATATAGTTTCTTGTTTTATTTACTCACAATATATATAATTTTGCATCTAGAATCAGGTTTGAAGGTTTGGGGAGATGGATCTTCATATCTACTGGTTTACTTGGCCGGGTTATATGAGTTATGGACTGGGTACTATGTGGGATTGCAGGGTTTATTTCTATTAGTTTTCTTTGCTGGAAATCATTTTCATCTTCTTCCGGAGGGTTTTGCTGAGCTCCGGTATCGATCTGTTTCGAAGCGGGATTTCGGTGTGCAGGATTGGTGGATGTGGTCTCGGGATTTGTGTCTGTCATTTTATTGTTTTACCATATAAAGAATCGTTGACTTGGATTGATGACATTGGCTTAATCTCGTTATTACAGTTTGGTTATAAAAGGCTTCTTATTTTGGACAATTATGCCCTTCTATTTATAGGACGAACCTTTTTTATGGTATTTTGGTTAGGGTTTTTCCTTGACAGCTGGGTTGTATCTTCTCAAACTTTTCTTTTCAAGTGCTTTGCTGGTTCTAAGGATGAATGATATCACCAAGATGTTGGAGGATCTAACCTTTACTGAGGAGGAAAGTGTGGTTCTCGACGTTGGAGGTACGAAAGCCACCTCTATTGAAGGTTCTGAAACATGGGTGGTGGGTCGTGTTTTCAACTCAAAACATTTATCAAAGGATGTGGCGGTACGAGTCTTTCGCAAGGATTGGGCCAACGATGGACTCGAGGAGATTTCAGCACTTACAGATAATTTTTCCTCGTGAAATTCTTGACTTTGGAACAAAAGATACCAGTCATGAATGATAACTGGTTTCCTCTTTGTGATTTTAATCCTGCGATTAGTCCGGGGGAGTATACTTTTAATATGATAGATATGTGGGTGTGTGTTTTTAACATTCCTTTGGGGATAATGTCGGATCATTTCGGTGAACGTATTGGTAACATGTTGGGTTCTTACCTTGAACATGATCCATGTAAGGGTGATGGCCGCTAGAGAGATTTCTTACATATTCGAATTTATTTTAATGCTAGTAAACCTTTGAGGCGATGTGCTAATGTCGGTAGAACTATGGATGGGAAACCAAGGTTATCCATGGTAAAATATGAAAGGCTACTTAATTTCTTTTATTGGTGTTGTATAGTTGGTCATCTATTGGAGAAGTGCATGTCTAAACCGATTGATATTCAAACTATGGGAAAGTTGTCGTATGGGGGTTGGATGCGGATTCTAGCACCAAGGCGACGCAAGAGTGGGGGTATTCGAAATGCTGGTATACGAGCCTCGGGACATGGTAATTCTCCTAATGTGAATCCGATTACTGGTGTTGTTGTTGTTACGGGGATGAAAGTAATCATGCAACCCCTCTGGATACTGGGCCAGGGAAGCATATAACGGTTCCTTTGGAGCATAAGAATCGTGTGAAGAGGGGTTTCAATGGGGATCAACCAAACATGGATATTGGGCAGAGTGACAAAAAAACTAGGTGAAACATTCGAGAGCTGGAGTAAATTGGGCACTACACCGTCTACTACAGAACTGGCAGAGGCTGCTGGTCAGCCCCGCTGGGAGACATGATCGTGTTATGTTGGAAATGTCGAGGGCTTTGGAACCCGTCAATAGTTCATGCATTACGGAAGTTTATAACTTCCAAGGACCCTCATATTGTCTTTGTTTGTGAATCTCGCTTGGATAGGAGAAGAGTTGAAAATTTACGAAGGCGGTATGGACTGGCTGGGTGTATTTGTGTGGAGGGAGGTGCAGGTTCAACGAGTTTATTTTTGATGTGGAATGAAGATGTGGCAGCTAGTTTGACTGCTTTCTCAAATATTCATATCGACATGGAAATTGAAATAGGCGAGGAAAAGTGTAGGTTTACAGGTGTGCATGGTTTCAGTGACAGGCAACGTAAGCGAGAGACATGGAAATTGTTGGATCGTATCAGTGGGGCATCTACATTACAATGGATTCCCGGGGGCGACTTTAAAGAAGTTCTTTCTCACAGTGAAAAAAGGGGAGGTCCTCGTCGATCATATTCTGAAATGGAGGATTTTCGTAATGCTCTTACCATAATGGTTTGCATGAAATTAAACCTGCTAATGGGTGGCTGACTTGGTTTAATGGTGATCATGGCAACCCAATCCATGAAAGGCTTGATAGGTTTGTTGCTAATACTGAATGGCTGCAACATTTTGATAATTGTCGTGTTATATCTGAATTTTCCGCGTATTCGGAACATTGTGTTTTGTTGTTGAATACATTCGGTGCTCGTCCTACCTCTATCCGATTAGCTTATGCTCGGTCATTTACAAGATTGTGTCGAAAGTGCTTGTTAATCATCTCAAGTTCATTATGCCTGCTTGCATTAACGAAACTCAATGTGTTGTGGTTCCTGGAAGATTAATTTCAGATAACATTCTTACCTCGCATGAGCTTTATCATTATCTTAAGGGCTCCAACAACGGTTCTAATAAAGGTGCAGCTCTCAAACTTGACATGGAGAAGGCATACGATCGTGTGGAGTGTTTTTTCTTGCGTGATGTTCTACTTCGGATTGGGGTGGCGCTTCCTATAGTTAATTTATTAATGAACTGTGTCTCCACTGTGACTTATTGTGTCTGAATCAATGGCAAAATCTTTGAAACTTTCACACCGGAACGAGGTTTGCAACAAGGGGATCCTTTATCCCCCTATTTGTTTCTTTTTGTTATACAGGCTCTCTCTGAATTACTACTTAAAGAACAACATGTGAATCATTTACAAGGGATTCGAGCAAACAGTATGGGCCAAGGATTAACCATCTTTTTTATGCAGATGATAGTTTGGTCTTCATTAAGAATTTAGCTCAAGAAACTTAACGTCTCAAAGATATTTTGTTATTATAAGAAGCTTCGTCAGGATAGAAAGTTAACTTTGATAAGTCTAGTGTTTACTTTAGCACCAATACAAGTTTATTGCATAGAGAGCATTTACAAGCCATTCTTGGTGTACGTGAAGTGCATGACCCGAGTATATACCTAGGGACCGTGGTGGGTAGAAACAAGTTGGAAGCGTTTAGTTTTTTTCGAGACATTCATGAAACGTATTATGGGTTGGACAAAAAATTTGTCATCATATGGTGGACGCGAAGTTTTTATCAAATTTGTCGCGTAAAGCTCTCCCAACATACATTATGTCAGTTTACGCCTTGTCGAATAGCTTAATTGAGGATATGGTATCGACAATGAGAGCTTATTGGTGGTCGGGCAAGTCCCACGATCGTGGATGACCTTTGCTAGCTTGGTCTAAGATTTGCATGCCGAAAGGACAAGGAGGCTTGGGTTTCCGAGACCTTAAACTGTTCATCATCGCGTTGTTAGGTAAATTGGTTTGGCGTCAACTACACAACATAAAATCTTTGGTTTACAATGTCTTATCGGTGAAATACTTTTCGAGTGGGAACATACTTCATGCACATTTAGGTAATAGGCCCTCTTTTGCTTGGCGTGGGATTTTTCAGGCTATGGAACAGGTTAAACCCGATTTGTTTAGGAGAGTGGGAATTAATAGTAACATTTGTATGCACTCTTCTCCTTGGGGAGGGAATGAACGAATTGAATTTGAAGCTATTTATACCGATGGTGCAGTGAATCCAATCCGCTGCGGGGATTTTATGGTTCCCAATGAGCCGGTGTGGAATAGTGCTCTTGTTCAATCTATTTTTCTACCAAATGGTGCTACTTGAATTTTGCAATGTCCAATTGCACCAACAAAAGAGGAACCTTTTCTTTGGGTTGGCCTTTCAACATGTATGTATAGCACAAAATCTGCATATTTATGGTTACGGCGAAGGGCATCGGATCATATCCTTGTTGATCGAATCTGGAAAAGTTTAGCGAGCCTACAAACTCTGCCTAAAATCAGAATTTTTGCTTGGAGAGTTTGCCAGGAAGCTTTACCAACAGGTAGTCGAGTGATGTGTTCAGGGTTGGGTGATGGATTGTCTCCTCTCTGTGTAAATTTTGAGGAAACATGTACACATGCTTTGCGGGATTGTGTAATTTTCAAAGAGGTGCTTGAAGCAAGTGGAGTCCCTTGGTGCATCATAAGTGGTAACCAAGATACGATTCGTGACTGGTTTTTTGCTGCATTTTCAATCTTGGGAATACAACGTTTCACCTCTTTTATTGTTCTTGTTTGGAACTTGTGAAACCGTAGGAACATCAAAGTTCATGATAATGTGATCCAACAGGAACAATTTGTTGTCTCGAATACTTCTCTGTTACAACAAGATTTTTGTCTTGCTCATGCGTCTACTGCAAGACCTTTGGTAGCTTCTCCCCTTCCCCAATGGTACAAGTATGGCAACAGGCCGATTAAAATAAATGCGGATGGGGCTTTCTCTACCTCGAAGAGATTGGCTTCTATAGGTGGTGTGGCTCGTGACGATGATGGCTTTGTGCTTGCAGGTTTTGCGTTTTGTTTGGCTTGTGCTCATTCAGCTGAAACAACAGAAGCGATAGCTTTCCTTGAAGGAATTCGGTTTGCTATTACCCATGGTTGGCATAATGCTATAGTTGAAGGTGATGCATTGAGTGTGTTTCATCGGCTATCTAACCCGATTCTTGATATCTCTTTCGTGGGTGTGCACCTTCATGAAGCTAGACAATGACTTTGACAGTTGACTAATTTGCAGATCCAAATTGTTAGTCGACTGGCCAATTCGGTTGCACATACTTTGGCTCAATCGGCGTTATCTTGTGATTCTCCGTTTTATTTTGGCATGGACTATCTTGATTGTATTGCAGCATTGGTTTTGTCTGTTGCTATTAATGGTTAAATGAAATTACCTTTTCTTCCAAAAACATATCTTCACATAAGCCATCTTCTCTAACCAAACATTAAGGAAACGGAAGGGCCACGTACCCCAATCCCTATCACCATATTCCAATATCAATGGCGCATGATCCGACAAACCACGCGCCAAATTATGTTGCGTAAAAAAATCAATGTGTTCCACCCACCCATACAAAACTAAAAAGTGATCCAAACGGTTACATTTGTTTCCCAGTACAAACCACATGAACCTCTTACAAACAATCGAAACATCAACCAAACCCTCTTGCTCAATAAAATCAATGAAGGTTTCCATCCCACGTCTATTTCCCTCGCAACTCTGTCTTTCCGCAAGTTCTTTTACTACGTTAAAGTCGCCACCTACAAACCAAGGTACCTACACATGCCCAAAAACATCTCGGATCCTCCCCCACAAAGCCATTTGTCCCTCTAAAGTACACGGTGCATACACACATATCATACCACACTGCGATGACTCGGTCACCCAGGTACCCCAAACCGCCACCAAATTTGTATCAGCAAAAGATGCTTCAAGAGAAAACTTTCGTTCTTCCTACAGAACAATAATTCCACCCGATCTTCCAACGGAATTTACATATACAAAAGCAAACTGATCAGAGGGCCAAATCTTACGTACCATTGCCTCCGATATCGTTTCTAATTAGTTTCTTGAATAAATGCCATATCACAATGTTTTCGTCGCACCAAATTTCGCATTGCTTTCTTCTTTGACAAAGACCCCAAACTCCTCACGTTCCACGACAGCACCTTCCTCCCGACTATCTATTCCTCTCGATCTTCGTTGTCAAGCAAACCCACTATATCTTTAACAATCGCTTCTCCATCCCCCATTGTGGATGCGCCTAAATACTTGCCTAATTTAACTGTAGCGCGTGCCTCCCTAAATAATCGTTGTTGTCGAAATGAATACGCAGAATTCTCCAACACCGTTGCTGTTAATTCTTGTCTCGGCTGTGTAAAAGGCTTCCCCTGACCCTTACCCATCTTAGGCTTAGAAACCCTTGGCAGGACGCCCTCGAAAACCCTCATTGAAACCTGAGAGTCGTCCATAAATAAAGTACTATCAATATCAGTTATAGTTTCAACTGGAACATCTAACCTGGCATCAATTGGGCCCATTTCCTCGGGATTTAAATTCAAAGGTTCAAAATCCACTTGGAAATTGACTAAATTCACCACATTCACATCCATCAAAACCATTTGTTCCTCAGCCCGACAATTTGACTCAAACCTTGACACCATACCCACCTCTTCATCTGATATCCTTTCTTGCGAACTTGTCTGTACTTCAAGTTCCCTTTCCGCCAAGTGTTGCCGCTCTATCCACAAATCATTTACCCTGCACCGTGACTCATCCCTAGTATCTAGCACATCTATATCACCACCCACCTCTCCAAATGTAGAATTCAAATTTTGCTTACACACATCACTCCCCCCATCCTGCAAGTTATTAACATCACCATCTTCCCTCTTCCCGTTTCTCGACACCCCCTCATCACTATCACACTCAGACCCACCCAACTATTCACAAAAATGAGCATAACTGCTCTTCCAAACGCGGTTCAAATTCCACTACTCAGACGCAGAACTTCAGACCATGAAATTGTAATTCCAAGAACTCATCAATACAATCAAGTCTATCAGTCTCTATCAAAGTATATCCCCTCTCAAATGAAATTGATTCCAGTGTTGATTTATCACAACGTATCAATTGCCCCTAAATTCGCGCTATATTCTCGAACGTTCCCCTCGACCACACGTTTAACGGAACTCCTGAAATTGATAGCCATACTCTCATATTGCCACTTTCAATTACAGGTTCCCATTTAACTATTTTCGAAAACCATTTACTCATACCTTCATTGTCCAGGACCTTATTTCGCGTCTTCGCACTTGAAAACATCAATAAAACTTTGGATCCAACCAAATCTGGCTCATTTAATTCTTTCGCTAGTTTCGCAATTCCCATCGACACCCTACACCATGCAACTGAACAATTTTGTAGAATCCTAATCTTATCATTATCCTCCACCCTCTGCACATATCTACATTCTCCTTCTTCAGTCACCATATCCTTCAACCTCACAAACACCTTGTCCTTGGATTGCGCCACGGCCTCCTTCCGCCGCCAATACACATCACGTGATGCTCTCCTTGCGAATGAAACATTCAAACGAGCTCCATAAATCCACCTTTTGTGTAACTGCTCGATCACCCGTTGTGCCGCCGCCTCCGATCTCGTACACACAAAACCAAATCTATTTCCATTTCTTGCTCTTTTTGACGGGACAAACATGTGCAACACCTAACCATGCCGATCAAACGCATGACATACCCCTTTCCAATGGATCATATCTAATATATTATCTACATAAAGTGTCCAACAACGACGAGAATTCCTCTGGCTCTCCGACGGAAATTTTTGGAATTATGTGACGTGACTATTTATTTATTTTATTGAACACTCTACTTCATCATATTTCGCTACGTACATTTTAAAAGATTTTTATGTATTGTTTAAAGGTGATTTATTATTAGAAGCAGGTCAAAGTTGTTAGTAAGTTTTTGGATAAGTTGTTTTGGAATTCAAATCCCAAAAAATGTATTAGGTGCAGCATGTGTATTGTAATAACTGGTGGTTAATTCGATTAATAGATTTTACCGAGTTTGAATTCTTTGCAATTTGGTCACCGTATGTTGTTGCATCAATTGAATAGGTAAATGGTGTCCGTTTGATTTGAGTTTTTGAAAGCATGTTTTAAACGTATCTAATTGCTGTGAGAAGCTGTTATAAACGTGTTAGTCCATGTATTTTGATTTTTTTACGATTTAGTCCTTAATTTTGTATTTGTCTAAATTGGATGTGTATTCGTTATCCGTTGAAGCTGAAACTTGACATGCTGGCATGTAATATGATTAGTTAACAATTGGTAACTTGAAACTTGTGTAAGTACATGTAATTATTTGGATTTACATTTTGGTCCCTAGAATACTTGTATTCGCAATTGAGTGCCTTATCATTGATCGAATCGAATGAAAATTGAACCGCTGCTAGTATGCACACATTAGGTCTTAATAATGAATCTAGAAAAGTTATAAGAAAAAAATGGACCGTAATTCGAGTAAGGTTGTTCGGGTTTGTTTCGGCAAACCTAATGTGATCTTCTTGGTTCGGGTCTAACGACTAGGTTGGGTACATGTGGTGAACATGTAAGACCATGAAAGACATCGCATCTGGCGATCACATGACAACTCACATGATAGCTACGGATGGCAGTGCAAACCTAGAATGTCAAGTCATAGCTAGTCCAATCGGCACGCCAGGACAACCTTGTAACCCCCTTAACCCGGCCTAGACGGTTGACCCGAATTAAGAAAGTCACACGGGGAAAACCAAAGTCAACCCGAAAGTCAACCTTAATTAACGACCTTTTTTTTTCTCTTTTTATCTTGTCTAGATGCACATTAACCCTAGTTGTGATTACACAAACAACATACTCAAAGATCATAAACATCAGAGATCAAACAGGGACCCAATTGAACAAATTACAACCTTAGGGACCAAATTGTAAATTCTGTAAATTATAAGGCCTTCATCCAAATTAAAGTTACCATCTTGAAATTAATCAGGTTTCATGCTTCTCTGTAAATTTTCAGCTCAAAAGGACTTCCCAAACTCATACAATTGCACAAACAAGATTCAGGACCAAAATGTAAACATTCCAAAACATTTAACTGCCTATGTCAGCCCCCAACGGTCAGACGTTCCGAAACAGGGAGAGCCTGTTTCGAAACGCGGGGCCGTTCCGCAACGCGTACTAAAACGGTGGCTGGCAGAGGGCTTTCCGTTTCGAAACGATGCCTACCGTTTCGAACGTCTGTGCTTATTTAAGGCACCCGTTCCGGAACGGTAGCCACTGTTCCGAAACAGCCTGCACAGAATGCAGCAAATTGCTTTCAAAAACATGCAATTGATCAACCATACATGCTCCAAATGCTACCGAACTTTACCAGCAACAAATTCAACATACAAGAAACATATTTGCATCAACAATTCAACATTATATCATCATATATGAAAAGCCCCAATTCTAATAGCATGCTTCCTACACAAGCTAACCATTCAAGCTTAAACCTCCAAATCAACATGTATTGGCCAAATACAAAACCAGCATTTCCAACAACATTAAGCATACTTAGGGAGTTCAAAACATCTCCCAAAACATTCACAAAGGTCCCCTATTGCCAAATGCCAAAAGCTAAAGTATATAAGAAAACCTTCCCATACTTTGAGCTTAACTTCCACTTGATTGCTTGCCTTCCTTGCTGCCCTCAAGGTACCTTAACGATCTGCATTATTGGTTTAAGAAAACGAAAGAGAGCGTAAGCAAAAGCTTAGTGAGGAATGCTCATTAAAACCATTCAATAATGCATTTATAAACACTTTTTAAATCATACTTCAAAACCTCATTTACACATGCTTACAAGCAATCTTAAACAAGCAATACATGCTTCCATATCATTTCATGTCATATTGGCCACAAGTGATAAGTTCCATCTTTTAAAAACAAGATCAACATAAGACTCACACATGGACTTTTAAACACCATTGTGATCTTATAATTCTCAAGAACCACACAAGGACTTTTAACCACCTTTGTGTTCTTACAAGTTTCACCCCAAGGACTTTTAAACACCTTGGCCCATGGACTTTTAAACACCATGGCAAGGACCACACAAGGAATTTTAACCACCTTTGTGTCCTTAACAAGAACCATCCAAGGACTTTTAACCACCTTGATGTTCTTAAGTAACAAGACTCACTCAAGGACTTTTAACCACCTTAGTGACCTTAACAAGAATCATCATGGACTTTTAACCACCATGAAGTTCTTAGAATCCACAAGGCTCACTCAAGGACTTTTAACCACCTTAGTGACCTTAACCTTTTTCAAAACTTCACTTGCCAATATACATCATTATCATCAAATAATCCACTATTTTAAAGCATTTAACCAAGCCATAAACATCATGCATTTAAGCATCAAACCACATTTTAACAATGCTCAAAAACAAGGAACTCTTACCTTGAGCTTCCTTCAACATATGGCTTACAAAATCAGCAATAACCATGCTAAATCATGCTTTCAAAACAGTATTTTAAACTTGCAACAAACCACATTGCATATCAATCAAACCATGGCCACCACTAGAGAGTTTTTCCGAAAACTTACACTTGAGCATAGTAAAGTTGTTTAGACTTAAACTAAGCTCCCAAGACATTGGTTTCAAAGCTGAAAACCCAATTTCACTCACCGATTCCACTTCGCCTCTTGCCGAAGCACAAATCAAGCTTCCGGATCACCACAACTTGGATCCAAAGATGACTCCCCTGTTTTAAACACATCAAAGCAGAGGATTAATGCATCATCATGCATTAATAGCTTCAATGAAAGCACCTAAACTCGCTGCTCTCATCCACACTCCATTTTCGGCCACCAAACACAACCGAAAATGCATCCAAACCACTCCTCAACAAAGCCCAGCCATAAACCATCAAAACTAAACATCCTTTAGCATCATTTAACATCTAAAAAGAACCTATTAACATCCTTATACCTCTAGCAACATCAGATCCACAAGATCACCTCAAAAACAACCAAGAATCACAAGCTAAACTTAGGAAATTCAACCTATCCGGGATTGCATTAATTAAAACTCAATTCCTTATCAAATTAACATTCATTTACCATCAAAAACACACCTCAATTCACAGCTTTAACAGATCAAACGAAAATCCACCAAAAATCACCAAATCTTGCATTTTAAGCCAAGATCCATTACACAACTTAAAAGCCTTTAATAAAACATTAATTTAGGATTGAGAACTTAGGAATTTCAGTAAAGAACTGAGAGTTTAGAGGAGAAGGACGTTCTTACCTCCAAACTTGAGTTTCTCCTCTTTTAGAACCAAAAAGCTTGAAGAATCAACTAGCAAATGGTGAGGTTTTGTTGATATGATGATTAGGAATCAAAAGAGGATTGAAAAGAGATGTTTAGGTGACAAAATCAGAAGAAATTCTCTGGAGAGAAAGTGTTTGGGTTGAGAGAAAATGAGAGAAAAGGAAAATTGGAAAATATGGAAAGTTAGTTACAAAATAGCCAAAATGATTTCCCTCCACTTTTCTTTTTGTTTTAAAATCAGAATTAAACATTAAAATATCTTAGAAAAATCTGGAGAAACTCCCTTTGGGTAAATAGCTCCTTAAAGATTCAAAGTTTCAATCCTTTCTAAAACAGTCACGCAACTTTCAAAAATTACATTTTGGTCACTAGCCAAAATGTCACCCTTCCAAAACTCATTTTGTAAAATTGTTTTCACAGTTCACTTATATATAATAAAAGATGATTTTAGAACATTTTTCCATATTTTTAATGCAACCCGAACTAGGCTTTCCTAATTTCACCTTATTAGATTCGAACAGCACTTTGACCGAACCGGTCAACGCCCAAAACTTCTAAGCCCAAAACCGGGGCGTTACAACTCTCCCCCCCTTAAGAAATTTCGTCCCCGAAATTTACCTGAAGGAAAGAGATAAGGAAACTACTTCAGCATGTCTTCCTTCCGCTCCCACGTGGCTTCCTCAACACCACGATGCTTCCACAGCACCTTCACCAACTCAATGGTCTTGCCACGAAGAACCTTGCTATCCGAATCCAGAACCTTCACCGGTTCCTCATCATAGGTCAAATCCGGATTCAATTCCACTTCCTCCACAGGCATCACATGCGAAGGATCAGATCTATACTTCCGGAGCATAGAAACATGAAACACATCATGAATCTTCTCCAACTCTTGAGGTAGCCTCAACTTGTACGCAACAGGACCCACACGCTCAACCACCTCGTATGGTCCAATGTACCTAGGGCTCAACTTACCCTTTCGGCCAAACCTCATCACCTTCTTCCAAGGCGAAACCTTCAAGAACACACGATCACCCACCGCATACTCAACCTCCTTACGCTTCAAATCAGCGTAAGACTTTTGCCGATCAGAAGCTGCCTTCAGACGCTCACTAATGAGCTTCACCTTCTCGGTGGTTCCTTTCAACAAAGCCGGCATCGAAACCAACTTCTGACCCGTTTCAGCCCAACAAAGAGGAGTCCTACACTTCCTCCCATACAAAGCCTCATAAGGTGCCATTTGTATACTTGCCTGATAACTATTGTTATAAGCAAACTCTACCAAAGGCAAATGCTTCTCCCAAGAGCCCTGAAACTCAATCACGCAGCACCTCAACATATCCTCCAAAATCTGAATAACACGCTCAGATTGACCATCCGACTGAGGATGATAGGATGTACTGAAATTCAACCTTGTACCCAAGGCTTGATGTAAACACTGCCAGAAACGCGATGTGAACCTCGGATCCCTATCCGACACAATCGACTTAGGCACACCGTGCAGCCGCACAATCTCAGCAATGTACAGCTCTGCCAGCTTATTCAAAGAAAACGTAGTATGCACAGGTAAGAAATGCGCACACTTCGTCAGGTGATCCACAACCACCCAAACCGAATTCTTCTTTGATGGTGACAAAGGCAAACCAGATACAAAATCCATGGTAACCCATTCCCACTTCTATTCAGGGATTCTCAACGGTTGCAACAACCCTGAAGGAACCTGATGCTCAGCCTTAACTCGCTGACACACCATACACTTGCTTACAAACTCCGCAACATCCTTTTTCAAACCCACCCAATAGTACTCATCACGAAGATCACGATACATCTTAGTACTACCAGGGTGCATAGCAAAAGGACTACTATGGCCTTCAGTCAAAATAGCACGCCTCAACTCAGCATCATTGGGCACTACTATCCGACTACCAAAACACAACACACCATCATCGTTAAAACAGAAATCTGAAGGCCTACCCTCCGCGATATCCTGAACATGCGGTACCAAAGAATCATCCAACAACTGCTTTTCTTTGATCAGCTGAACCAAAGATGGCTTCACTTGCAACTCAGCTATAAGACCACCATCATGCGAAATAGTCAAGCTAGCAAACATAGCCCTCAGCTCAACCGCTACCTTCCTGCTCAAGGCATCCGCAACAACATTAGCTTTTCCAGGATGGTACTCAATCGTCAGATCATAATCCTTGAGCAACTCCAACCAACGCCGCTGCCTAAGATTTAACTCCTTCTAAGACATCAAATACCTCAAACTCTTGTGATCCGTGTACACAGTACACTTCTCACCATACAGATAATGTCTCCAGATCTTCAGAGCAAAGACCACTGCAGCCAGCTCAATATCATGCGTAGGATAATTGCGCTCATGCACCTTCAACTGCCGCGATGCATAAGCAACCACCTTACCCTCTTGCATCAGCACACATCCCAAACCAACATAGGACGCATCACTATACACCACAAACTGTTTTCCTGATTCAGGCTGAACCAAGATAGGAGCTTGCGTCAAAGCCGCCTTAAGCTTCTCAAAAGCCTGCTGTCTCGCTTCCGTCCACTCATACTTAACATCCTTCTGCAACAGCTTCGTCAAAGGTGCAGCAATCTTAGAAAACCCATCCACAAACCTCCGATAGTATCCCGCCAAACCAAGGAAACTACGAACCTCATGAACAGACTTAGGAACCTTCCAGTTCATCACCGCCTCAATATTCTGAGGATCAACACGAATCCCCTCAGCAGAAACTACATGCCCAAGAAACACCACCTCCTTAAGCCAGAACTCACACTTGCTCAGCTTAGCATAAAGCGGATTCTCCAACAAAGCTTGCAAAACAACCCTCAAATGCTCTTCATGCTCCTCCTCAGTACGCGAGTACACGAGGATATCATCAATGAATACCACAACGAACTTGTCCAGGTATTCATGAAACACACGGTTCATCATGTCCACAAAAGCAGCAGGAGCATTTGTCAAACCAAACGGCATCACAAGGAACTCATAATGCCCATACGTTGTCCTGAAAGCTGTCTTAGGCACATCCACATCCTTCACCTTCAACTGGTAATACCCTGACCTCAAGTCAATCTTAGAGAACACAGCTGCTCCCCGAAATTGATCAAAGAGATCATCAATCCTCGGCAAAGGATACCGATTCTTGATAGTCAACTTGTTCAGCTGACGGTAATCAATGCACATCCTCATAGTGCCATCCTTCTTCTTCACAAACAGGACCAGTGCTCCCTAAGGCGACACACTCGGCCGGATGAAACCACGATCAAGCAGCTCTTGCAACTGCGTCTTCAGCTCCTTCAGCTCCTTAGGTTCCATTCTATAAGGGGTAATGGACACAGGAGTCGTATTCTCATAAAGCTCAATTCCAAACTCCACCTCACGATTAGGAGGTAAACCAGGAAACTCCTCAGGAAACACTCTAGGAAACTCCTTCACAACCCTGATATCTTGCACCCGCAACTCATTAGAGCTAGGATTCATCACAAAAGCTAGATAAGCTTCACAACCTTGCCTCAGCATCCTGCTCGCCTCCAAGGTAGAAACCACATTGGCAAGAAACTTCACATTCTCACCAACCACAACAACTTCATAATCATCCGCAAGCTTCAGCGAAACTCGCTTATTTTCACAATCCACAACAGCACGATGCTCAGCAAGCCAATCCATACCAAGGATTACATCAAAACCATAAAAAGGTAGCTCCATAAGATCAACATGAAAAACATGGTCTTGAACAACCAAAGGACACCTTCTATAAAGCTTTCGAGTAACAACAGTCTCACCAAAAGAACTAGTGACACGAACACCAACATCCAAAGACTCAACAGGCAAACCAAGCAATTCAGCATGCTCACGCAAAATATATGAATGCGTAGATCCAGAATCGATCAAGGAAAGTAATGACAAGGATTGCAAAGTAAAGGTACCTGCAATCACATCCGCGTCATTCCTCCCCTCACGCTGAGCATACACCCTAGCTTGACCACCACCTTCAGGCTGAATAGCCACAACATGGGCCACTCCTCGACCACCTTCCTCTCTCCGCTGGAAATTACCACGGCCGCGCCCACGACCTCTCTGCGGAGCAGCAACGACAGGAGCACGCACTTGGCCACCAGCCAACATAGGACAATCTCGCCTCAAATGATCTGCGGATCCACAACTCCAGCATCCATTACCAGCTGCCACAACAGGAGCTTGCACCTCCCTCACAGCACGAGGACAGTCACGCTTCATGTGACCACGTGAACCAAAAATCCAACAAGCACTCGGATCAGCTCTAGCATTGCCTCCTCTAGCAGATTCACCACCACCTCTCTTAGCTGAGGACTGATACTTCTGATCACGTCCCCTCTTGTTCCGTCCACCACCGGAACTATATTCAGCTGCCCGCTTTCCAGCACTTGAACCAGCACACTTAGCAGATAAACCCATGTTCATCTCAATATCCTTAGCTCGGCCCACCAACACATCAAAATCATCATACTCAGTGGCCAGCACATACATTTTCACCTCCGTCACTAAACCATAACGGAACCTTTCGCACCTCTCCCGCTCATCAGGTACCAGCTCAGGTGCATACTGACTGAGTCGCACAAACTGCACTTCATACTCAGCCACAGTCATGCTCCCCTGGGTAAGAGACATGAACTCACGCTTCTTTTCATCAAGATATCTCACACCAAGATACCTCCTCTTGAACACATTCTGAAAGAATGTCCAAGTTATGTCAGCCTCAGCCATCCCAGCAATAGTGGTCGTCCACCACGTATAAGCATCATCCTGTAGTAAAGATACTACACAACCCAGCTTTTGCACATCAGTGCAACTCATCTGACCCAAGATCCTCTTGGTACTCTCTAACCAAGCTTCAGAACCTTCAGCAGACATACCCCTGAACTCAGTCCCACCAAGACTGCGCAAACGCTCCAAAGGTAGTCTAACTCCAGCATCTCCCTGATGCCCAGCTCCTTGAGCTCAAGCTACTGCCGCTCGAAAAGCACCCGCAATAGCTTGTACCAACATAGACATGTCAGGCATAGCTTGCCCCTGACCAACCTCAGGACCAGCAGCTCCAGCACCAGCTGCAGCTTCAGCTCTTTCTCCCTCAGCACCACCACCACCAGGTGGAGGAGGAGGTAACACCGCACTACCCGCATTTTCCTCATTTTCATTCTAATTAGAGGTCGTAGCTCGCACATTACTTCTCAACTCTCTACGTGGTGCCATACTCTAACAATGTAATCACAATGCAAATAAACAAAGTCAGGCCCAGCAAGGTAAGCAATCAAAGTATTCAAGCTCAATTTCATTCAAAATCAACATCATTTCATTAGCTTTGATTTGGCAATGGGTACCCACAACATGCTACATCACAGCATACAACTCAATTACATCAAAATCACATACCACTCATCATGCTTTCACTCAACAAGCATACAAGGCATACATACTTCAATCATGCACACATTCATTCCCAATTACTCGAGAACTCAGCTCTGATACCACCAAATGTAACCCCCTTAACCCGGCCTAGACGGTTGACCCGAATTAAGAAAGTCACACGGGGAAAACCAAAGTCAACCCGAAAGTCAACCTTGATTAACGACCCTTTTTTTTCTCTTTTTATCTTGTCTAGATGCACATTAACCCTTGTTGTGATTACACAAACAACATACTCAAAGATCATAAACATCAGAGATCAAACAGGGACCCAATTGAACAAATTACAACTTTAGGGACCAAATTGTAAATTCTGTAAATTATAAGGCCTTCATCCAAATTAAAGTTATCATCTTGAAATTAATCAGGTTTCATGCTTCTCTGTAAATTTTCAGCTCAAAAGGACTTCCCAAACTCATACAATTGCACAAACAAGATTCAGGACCAAAATGTAAACATTCCAAAACATTTAACTACCTATGTCAGCCCCCAACGGTCAGACGTTCCGAAACAGGGAGAGCCTGTTTCGTAACGCGGGGCCGTTCCGCAACGCAAACCGAAACGGTGGCTGGTAGAGGGCTTTCCGTTTCGAAACGATGCCTACCGTTTCGGACGCTTGGGCTTATTTAAGGCACCCGTTCCGAAACGGTAGCCACTGTTCCGAAACAGCCTGCACAGAATGCAGCAAATTGCTTTCAAAAACATGCAATTGATCAACCATACATGCTCCAAATGCTACCGAACTTTACCAGCAACAAATTCAACATACAAGAAACATATTTGCATCAACAATTCAACATTATATCATCATATATGAAAAGCCCCAATTCTAATAGCATGCTTCCTACACAAGCTAACCATTCAAGCTTAAACCTCCAAATCAACATGTATTGGCCAAATACAAAACCAGCATTTCCAACAACATTAAGCGTACTTAGGGAGTTCGAAACATCTCCCAAAACATTCACAAAGGTCCCCCATTGCCAAATGCCAAAAGCTAAAGTATATAAGAAAACCTTCCCATACTTTGAGCTTAACTTCCACTTGATTGCTTGCCTTCCTTTCTGCCCTCAAGGTACCTTAACGATCTGCATTATTGGTTTAAGAAAACGAAAGAGAGCGTAAGCAAAAGCTTAGTGAGGAATGCTCATTAAAACCATTCAATAATGCATTTATAAACACTTTTTAAATCATACTTCAAAACCTCATTTACACATGCTTACAAGCAATCTTAAACAAGCAATACATGCTTCCATATCATTTCATGTCATATTGGCCACAAGTGATAAGTTCCATCTTTTAAAAACAAGATCAACATAAGACTCTCACATGGACTTTTAAACACCATTGTGATCTTATAATTCTCAAGAACCACACAAGGACTTTTAACCACCTTTGTGTTCTTACAAGTTTCACCCCAAGGACTTTTAAACACCTTGGCCCCAAGTACTTTTAAACACCTTGGCCCATGGACTTTTAAACACCATGGCAAGGACCACACAAGGAATTTTAACCACCTTTGTGTCCTTAACAAGAACCATCCAAGGACTTTTAACCACCTTGATGTTCTTAAGTAACAAGGCTCACTCAAGGACTTTTAACCACCTTAGTGAACTTAACAAGAATCATCATGGACTTTTAACCACCATGAAGTTCTTAGAATCCACAAGGCTCACTCAAGGACTTTTAACCACCTTAGTGACCTTAACCTTTTTCAAAACATCACTTGCCAATATACATCATTATCATCAAATAATGCACTGTTTTAAAGCATTTAACCAAGCCATAAACATCATGCATTTATAAGCATCAAACCACATTTTAACAATGCTCAAAAACAAGGAACTCTTACCTTGAGCTTCCTTCAACATATGGCTTACAAAATCAGCAATAACCATGCTAAATCATGCTTTCAAAACAGTATTTTAAACATGCAACAAACCACATTGCATATCAATCAAACCATGGCCACCACTAGAGAGTTTTTCCGAAAACTTACACTTGAGCATAGTAAAGTTGTTTAGACTTAAACTAAGCTCCCAAGACATTGGTTTCAAAGCTGAAAACCCAATTTCACTCACCGATTCCACTTCGCCTCTTGCTGAAGCACAAATCAAGCTTCCGGATCACCACCACTTGGATCCAAAGATGACTCCCCTGTTTTAAACTCATCAAAGCAGAGGATTAATGTATCATCATGCATTAATAGCTTCAATGAAAGCACCTAAACTCGCTGCTCTCATCCACACTCCATTTTCGGCCACCAAACACAACCGAAAATGCATCCAAACCACTCCTCAACAAAGCCCAGCCATAAACCATCAAAACTAAACATCCTTTAGCATCATTTAACATCTAAAAAGAACCTATTAACATCCTTATACCTCCAGCAACATCAGATCCACAAGATCACCTCAAAAACAACCAAGAATCACAAGCTAAACTTAGGAAATTCAACCTATCCGGGATTGCATTAATTAAAACTCAATTCCTTATAAAATTAACATTCATTTACCATCAAAAACACACCTCAATTCACAGCTTTAACAGATCAAACTAAAATCCACCAAAAATCCCCAAATCTTGCATTTTAAGCCAAGATCCATTACACAACTTAAAAGCCTTTAATAAAACATCAATTTAGGATTGAGAACTTAGGAATTTCAGTAAAGAACTGAGAGTTTAGAGGAGAAGGACGTTCTTACCTCCAAACTTGAGTTTCTCCTCTTTTAGAACCAAAAAGCTTGAAGAATTAACTAGCAAATGGTGAGGTTTTGTTGATATGATGATTAGGAATCAAAAGAGGATTGAAAAGAGATGTTTAGGTGACAAAATCAGAAGAAATTCTCTGGAGAGAAAGTGTTTGGGTTGAGAGAAAATGAGAGAAAAGGAAAATTGGAAAATATGGAAAGTTAGTTACAAAATAGCCAAAATGATTTCCCTCCACTTTTCTTTTTGTTTTAAAATCAGAATTAAACATTAAAATATCTTATAAAAATCTGGAGAAACTCCCTTTGGGTAAAAAGCTCCTTAAAGATTCAAAGTTTCAATCCTTTCTAAAACAGTCACACAACTTTCAAAAATTACATTTTGGTCACTAGCCAAAATGTCACCCTTCCAAAACTCATTTTGTAAAATTGTTTTCACAGTTCACTTATATATAATAAAAGATGATTTTAGAAAAATTTTCCATATTTTTAATGCAACCCGAACTAGGCTTTCCTAATTTCACCTTATTAGATTCGAACAGCACTTTGACCGAACCGGTCAACGCCCAAAATTTCTAAACCCAAAACCGGGGCGTTACAAACCTGGTCATGGCACATGTTCGAGTAATATAAAAAGGGACATGCAACTACGAAAATGAGAGATATATTCCATTCTAAGTATTATCATCCTCACCCAAGAGGTGATACTCGAGCTCTGACCTAAAACGATCACTTGAGCCACCATCGGACCACTATTTTCGACTCTTGTTCACTTTGATAGTCAACAAACTCCAACTATATTATTATCGCTTTAACTTTATTTCAAAAGTGTTGAAAATAAAAATTATTACATGTTAAGTTATTATTATCGTTTTGAAATGGTTTTTTATCGTTGGCAAAACTAAATTTATCATTTGTGTTTTTAATATTGGAGATTTAATGTTGGTATTTGTTTTAATGTATTAAGATTTTTTTATGAGGATTAATCGAAATTTGTCAGATCCGCAAGTGATGTGTATGAGGACTAAAAAATCCCTGAAACATTTGATAGAGATTCCCCAAAACCGTACCCGCAATGTTGGGGACGGAATGAGGAATGCAAAATCGTCCCGACCTGCCCTGTTGTCACCTCTATTAATGTGGAGACTTTTAAGCAAGGAAAAAGTGGGCAATGCTCAATTAAAAAGTTTCAAACTCAACCTTTAAACCTAGTTAATCCAACGATCCAAAAAATATGTAAAACTTAAAATTTGTATATTGTGTACTCAGATGCACTACCACATATGTTCTATTACATTTAAAGACTTCAAACGTGCTTTTACTATTTTAAAATTTAAAATGTAGTTTATATACTTTATTTTGTGAAATTGAGTTCCGATACAAATTTTTATTTGAGAATTTTGATCTCTTCCCTAACTTTTATTTAATTTTACTATTAAATATTGACTTGACAACTACAAAATATAGAATAACTTTTTTCATTTACATTTACAATTTTATCAAGTTGGATGATTTAGTTTAGTTTATTGTTAGAAAACATAAATAAAAAGCTATATCTCTTTTCCTTTAGGTTTTGTCGTAACCTTCTTCATATATCGAGCGGCACAAGTTTTTTTTTATTTTATCTAGCCGGCTGTGGCACTAGTTTTGATGTTGGTTGCCGACTGCCGGATCTATTTTTCTTTATTTCTTTTCTAATTTTTAATAAAAATAACTATGCCTCTGTGGCATGTTTTTTTCTGCCTTTGTGACACGTTTATCTATATCTTTTGGCATGTTTTTCTTCTTCCTTGGTCGTTTGACCGTTATTTTATTTTATGTTTTTCTTAGGGTTGTATTCGACAACGCCACGACTGATCAATATGACACTTATTTGAAATTCTAATGATGTTCCCTACTTTGGACCCTCGAATTAAATTTGGATACGCGGCTTGCGCTCGTGGATAGATTCTCATGACGCTCGTCTCTGATTTGCGGTTCTCGGTAATCTTTCAATAGCTTAATCTCCTTTTGTGGTTCGTTTGCCGATGCAGTCAGATTTGTTCGTATCTATTTTTCGTTTGAGTCTTTTGGATGGATTTTTGACCTTTTTTATGTATGGTCCTTGTATGATTAAAAGTGGCTAGTTTTAAGAAAATGACCAAATTATGTATTTAGTTTATGATGATGGTTGTAAACCCTTATTTTAATTGGATATATTCTCGTTTAAAAAAACTAGATGCTTCTATTAAAAATCAATTTTATCAAGTTAACCTTAAAAAAGTTATAAACGTAAATTATTGAAATATATATATATATTGTTCAATTAATGATGATTTTTAATTTACTTTTTAAAGATTAATGGAAAATTATAAAATTATAAATGTTGGAGATTAAGATTTTTTTTCTTTTATAATTTTTATTTTAATAGTTTCAAAACCCTAGTCGCTTATTTCGTTGCTCTCTCTCTAGCCGCTTAGTTCTTTGCTCTCTCTCTAGCTGCTTATTTATTCTTTTTATTTGTGTAACCCCCTCGTCCCGGTCTGGTCGACTGACCGGTCCGAGTAGGCTACACGGAGAAAACCGATGTGAAATCTGTTAAAGTCCCACCTCAATTAGCAACCCTAGAAAATTTCTTTTAATTATATCTTGTCTAAAGGCATATTTATTCCCTATGTGAACACGACAGTGGAAACATCATGAAATAAAATCAACCAATCCAACAAATGCTTTAAGACAGCCCGTTTTAAACTTACACCACATGTCGTATCGATACACCAGACAAGGGTATCGATACTCCTTGACCAAGTTGACTACCTCAAGTCAACCCAGGAAGACCATATCGATACACCCTCCTCGGTCAATATCTCGCGGTCAACGATACAAAACTGTACCGATACGCTTAGAACCCGTACCGATACGCCAAAAACTCGTTAAAATCTCAGAATTCCAGTGAGGATTTGGCGTATCGATACGCCCCCGAGTATCGATACCCTAAGCCGAAACTCAGTCCTTAAGTGTAGGACCGTACCGATACGGCCCTTAGGCGTACTGATACTGTAACCCCCTTAGCCCGGCCTAGATGGTTGACCCGAACTACGAAGATTACACGGGGAAAACCAAAGTCAACCCGAAAGTCAACCTTGATTAACGACCCTTTTTTTTCTTTTTAAAACTTGTCTAGATGCATATTAATCTTATGCGTACTCTTGAGATCAGCATACTCAAAAATCACAACAATCGAAAAGCAATAAGGGACTCAATTGCACAACATACGAATTTAGGGACCAAATTGTAAATTCTGGAAAATAAGAGGACTTTACCAATTTTTAAGATAACATTATAAAATTAGTCATGTTTCATGCTTCTCTGCCAAATTTCTCCTCAAACGGACATCCCAAACTCAAGCAATTGCATAAACAAAGTCCAAGACTAAAACGTGAAGATTTCAAAACATAAAACCATGTAAATCAGTGCCCAACGGTTAAGTGTTCCGAAACAGAGGATGACCGTTCTGAAACGCGGGACCGTTTCGCAACCTGTTCCGAAACAGAGCTTGGCAGTAGCAAAAATGTTTCGGAACGGCTCTACCCGTTTCGAAACGCCAAGGCCATTTTAGACCCCTGTTTCGAAACAGTAGCACCCGTTCCGATACGGGCTGCCCAGAAATGCAGAAATTATTTGGTTTAACATATATTCGACCCATCAAACGCATCCCTATGACCCCTAAATCATTCCAAGAAGTCATCATACAATAAAGGAACATATTTGCATCATCAAAACTCAATCATGGCATCAATTAGGAAAAACCACGAGTCTATAGGCATGCATCCTATTAATGGAAATCAAACAATCATCAAATCTTCAAAACAAATACCAAATGACCATTTACATGTTCCAAACATCATAGGCATCAAACCAAACTTAGGGAGTCCAAAACATCTCCCAAAATCACAATTTAGGTTCCCATTGTCAAATACCAAAAACTAATAGTGTTGTGAAAATAGTCACCATAAGTGAGCTTAGTCCTTCCCTTGGATTACTTGCCCTCTTTGCTGCCCACAAACACCTCAATTCTCTACATTATTGATTCAAGAAAGAGAGCGTAAGCACCTATGCTTAGTGGGGCATGCTCTAATGAAACAATACAATAATGCACTTGTAAAACACCTTTCAAAGGCCTTTAAAATTCATAAACTTCATGTCTCATGCAACAATGCATACAAAACAAGCATCTCTTGCTTCTTTACATCAACATGTCACATTGGCTTTCAAGTGATAATCCATAACCATTTTTCAACTCAAAACACAATCGGATACGCAGATTACAAGCGTTGTCCCATACGCTTCATACAAACTACCAAACACACAAGGTGGAGTTTACCGGTACAATCTCAACCCCTCAACACCCGTGATGGAGTTTAACGGTACAATCATAACCCCTCCAAATCACTCATTGGTAGTTGTATAACACCACTAACGAGAACACGGGACACACAACACAAGATCTACACATGGCATTTTAACCACCATTACGATCTTAGACATCTCTTAGTGTACTTGGATGGAGTTTACGGTACCATTACAACCCCTCAACATCCAAGGCGACTTTATTCACGGTGCACCCAATCCTATAGCCGGCTAACTATATCTGATTCAAGTACTTTTAAACCAACACATCACTTGCCAATATACATCATTTACCATCATCAATCCACTGTTTTAAAGCATTAAACAAAGCCATTAAATAATCTTGCATCACCATGCATCAAACCACATTTATCAATGTCAAATCAAGGATCTCTTACCTTGAGCATCCTTCAACACATGGCTTTCAAAACCAACATTAAACATGCTAAAATATGCTTTCAAAACAGAATTTAAACATGCAAATTAAACATATTGCATCCAACCATCTCATGGTTCAACAAAGAGAGAGTTTCTCCGAAAACTTACTCTTGAGCTTAGATAAGTTGTTTAGACTTATACTAAGCTCCCATAACCTCCAAACATTGGTTTCAAAGCTGAAAACCAAACTTCACTCACCAAATTCCGTTTCGCAAGCTTGCCGAAACGCCGTTCAAGACTCCGGATCAACACCACAAGGATTCGAAGTTGTCTCCCTTGTTTTCAACACATCAAAGCAGAGGATTAATGCATCATCATGCATTTAAATCTTCAGTCATTACACCTAAACTCGCTGCTCTCACCAAAACTCACATTTCGGCTACCAAACACAACCGAAAACACATCCAAACACTTCCACAACATTACCCAGCCAAGATCCATTAATTCTAAACATTCTTAGACATCAATTAACATCCAAAAATGACCTAATCATGTCCTTATACCTCCAGCTATAATAGAACACCAAAATCACCCCAAAAACCACAATTTTCACAAGTAAAAACTTAGGAAAATCAACCTATTCGGGATTGCATTGATTAAACCTCAATTACACATCATTTATCATCCAAAATACATTAAAAAGGCATCTCAAAATAGAGCCCAAACAATCTCCACGAAATTCTTCAAGATTTGATCAAAATCTCAAGTTTTAAGCCAAAATCAAGATCATAACATTAAAACATTTAATAAAACTTAATTTAAGGATTGAGAACTTGGGAATTTCAGTAAACAACTGAGTATTTAGAGGAGAAGGACGTTCATACCTCTAAATGTGGATTTCTCCTTGTTTAGAGCCAAAATCCTTGAAAATTCAATAAGCAATTGAAGAGGGTTTGATGTAGAAATTATTAGGAATCATTTGGGGATTGAAATCTCATCTTTAGGTGTGAAAATCAAAAGAAAAGTTGATGTGGAAATGTGTTTGGCTGATGGAATTTTGAGAGAAAATGAAATGGGAAAATTTTAGCAAAAGTTAGTTATGAAACTAAAATATGACTTTTCCCTTTTTTCTTTTTATTAATTAAACATTAAATGAGTCTTTTAAAATCAAGAAAAATCTGGAGAAATCCTCCCTTGGGTAAATTAGCTCCTTAAAGATTCAAAGTTTCAATCCTTTCAAAACAGTCACGAAATTTTCAAAAATTACATTTTAGATACTAGCTTGAAATGTCATATTTCCAAACCTCATTTTGTAAAATTGATTTCACCACTCTCTTATATATATTAAAAGAGGATTTTTAGATATTTTTTTTCCATATTTTTAATGTATCCCGAACTAGGCTTTCCCTAAAACCACCTTTTATATTCGAACCGAAATTTAGACCGGTCCGATTCAGACCCTAAACTTCCAAGCCCAAAATTGGGGTGTTACAGATACGCCTTGAACTGTAAGACTCCAATTTGCAGCAAAACGATACGAGACTCAACTCTAAATGCAATTTTCGACTCTCCTAATCACATACAACCAACCATACAACACATAGCAACCAAGAACTACTATATAAAACAATTCAGGTGAACAACGAAGCATTTCCAACATGGCATTCATACAAAGATGGATATTCCATTTCAAGGCATACTTAAAAGCTTAAAAGCCAAAATGGCACATATCTTCACTCATAGGGTTTACATGCTCATCCAAAACGACATATAACATCCAAAGGCATAACCTTACATCCCAAGCATTTGACCAAAATATAACAGGGTTTACAAATCCAAAGCATAGCATAAACACCATTCAACATTTATGAGTCATACAACGCTCATACAATCACATAGCAGTCCCATTGCTAAACTACTACTTTATTTACTAAACCATACTTGAGCAACTACAAAAGCTTGGAATGCCCCTTTCCTTGCTCCTTGCTAACTCCACGCTAATGATTTGCATTGTCGAAAATGAGAGCGTAAGCTAGAAGCTTAGTGAGGATGCTCTAAAACCAAAAACAACGACAATGCAGGGTTCAAGCATATCATCCTTAACATCACACTCAAACATACATACGCATCAATATATCAAATCTAGCTAGCAACTAAAAAGGGAAAAACATGGCATCTTACTTCATGCTAAGCTCAACAAGATAAAACAATTATCCACACAACATAACCACAAGAGCAAGTACATTGGCCACTATTAGTTTACTCGGATGTGCATATTACACTCAACAACAACATTACCTCGGTGGGATTACACTCATCACCGGACCTCGCATGGATGGGATTACACTCATCATCACATGCCCTACGGATGGGATTCCACTCATCATCACGTATAATATAAAAATTTCCGGTGGAATATTACATCATCGTACCCCTCCTTGATGGCTTAACGCCACCAAGGCCACGCGCGAATTTGACTCAACCGTGTGCACACTAATCCTAATGATCGATCATTTATACTCGGTAAGTTAACTTGTGCCAATCATACTATTAAAACCACATCATGACAACCATCATGCATATCACATATCCATCACCACACACATCAATATGAACTCATACATGAACAATTCATGCTCCACAAGATCATAATAGGAATAATCATTTAAAGCTTATAAACACACAAGAAGTTAAGCTACCAACTTAACTCCTACCTTGGAATGGCCTACCAAGCACATTCCAAAACCTCCACTACACACTTGAACCAATTTAAATAAGTTTGAAAGTTTCACTCACCACCCTTCCTTAAGCAAACCAAGCAAAGCTACTCAAGCCTCCACAATTTCCGGAATCGATCCCGAACCTTCTTCGATGTTTTCCCTTGCTTATAACCAATCAAAAGACAAAGTATTACTCAACCAAATCATTGCCAATCTCAACCCACAATCACAAGCCAAAACTTCATAATTTCGAACTCAAGTTAACCACCAAACTCACATTTTCGTACTCCATTTATACCCAGCTGAAATCTACCATTTCCAACACCCAAATTACCTTTAAAGACTTCCAAAACACTTTCCCAACAACCCTACATCATCAGCCCTTCAACCCAACACAAAACCACACCAAAATTTCAAGTTTTGACACTTTCAAAAAAGCCCCCAAGACCCATTTCGAGATTTTTGTCAAAATCCCTCCATTTCAAGATATAAGGTGTATTAAGGTAAGGTTAACTCAAAACTTAACTAAACAAACCAAAACAAGTCAAGAACCCAATAAAGTTTAATGCTTTCTTCAAACCTTGAAAACTTAAAATGATGATGGTTTTAAATCTAAAACCATGAAGATGCTTGGAACTAGGAGAAGAAATAAAAAACGAAGTTACCTTGAAAGGAGCTCTTGAAATTATGAAGAAAAGAGATGGAACAATGATTTGGGGAGGGTTTGGGTTTCTCACGTGGATGTGAAAAATGAAGGAGAAGACTCTCTCTCTTTTTTGTTGTTGAAAAAGGCTCATCTTTTCCTTGTTTTGAACTATTTACAAAAATGCCATTACTAGGATTTTAGTCTCATTTAAAATAAAACCAAGGTCTAATTAAATTAAACCGAAACTGACGACTCGAACCCAACACACATACACAACTCCCGACCCCAAAACACGGGTGTTACAACTCTCCCCTACTTAAGGAATTTCGTCCTCGAACTTACCTAACTGAAATAGATAAGGAAACTGCCTTTCCATATCCTCCTCCCTCTCCTAAGTGGCCTCGTCCACCCCTCGACGTTGCCACCGCACTTTGACTAACTCAATCGATCTACCCCGTAACACCTTGCTGTCAGAAGCTAAGATATCAATTGGCTCTTCATCATAAGTCAAATCCGGATTCAATTCAATCTCTTCTACAAGCATAACATGTGATGGATCTGACCTATACTTACGGAGCATCGAAACATGATACACATCGTGTATCTTCTCTAGCTTGGATGGCAAACGCAACTAATAAGAAACTGGGCCAACCCTTTTCACAATCTCATACGGTCCTATGTACCTCGGATTCAACTTCCCTTTTCTGCCAAATCTCATCACTTTCTTCCACGGAGACACTTTTAGGAATACCTTCTCACCCACTGAAAACTCAACTTCCTTCCTCTTCAAGTCGGCATAGGACTTCTATCTATCTGAAGCTGCTTTCAAGCGATCGCAAATCAATTTCACTTTATCGGTTGTCCCCTTAAGCAAATCTAGCATAGGTAACAACTTTTGTCCCACTTCAGCCCAACAAACTAGAGTTCTACACTTTCTACCATACAAGGCCTCATACGGAGCCATCTGAATGCTCGACTGAAAACTGTTATTGTAAGCAAACTCGACTAAAGGCAAGTGCTTCTCCCATGTACCCTGAAAATCAATGATGCAACAACGCAACATATCCTCTAAAGTCTGTATAACCCTCTCTGACTAACCATCTATCTGAGGATGATATGACGTGCTGAAATTCAAACGGGTACCCAAAACTGTATGCAGACACTCCCAAAATCGAGCTGTAAACCTTGAATCTCTATCGGACACAATAGACTTTGGCACACCATGCAGTCTAACAATCTCACCAATGTACAGGTCGGCCAATCTATAGTGTAAGTCGTATTGACTGCTAAGAAGTGAGCACACTTCATGAAATGGTCTACTATAACCCAAATTGAGTTCTTCTTCGTTGGAGTCAAAGGCAAGCCCGAAACAAAATCCATGGTGATATTCTCCCATTTCCATTCCAGAATTCTCAACGGTTGCAACAAACCTTAGGGAACCTGATGTTCCGCCTTCACTCTCTGACACACCATACACTTACTCACGAAGTCGGCTACGTCTCTCTTCAAACCAACCCAAAAGTACTCATTCTTCAAATCTCGATACATCTTCGTACTTCCAGGATGCATAGCAAACAGACTATTGTGCGCTTCAGTCAAGATCGTACGTCTCAAGTCACTGTCTTCTGGCACAACTATCCTATTTCTGAAACACAAGACCCATCGATACTGAAACTGTAGTATGAAGGTCTATCCTCGGCTATGTCTTGCACGTGAGGTGCCAAAGATCTGTCTAAGAGCTGCTTCTCCCTAATCAACTGACCTAGAGTAGGTCTAACCTGAAGCTCGACCACTAAGCCACCATCTTCGGACAAGCTCAATCTAGCAAACATGGCTCTCAAATCTACAGCTACCTTTCTACTCAAAGCATCGGCCACTACATTGGCCTTACCCGGATGGTACTCAATCGTAAGATCATAGTCTTTTAGCAACTCTAACCACCTACGCTGTCTGAGATTCAACTTTCGCTGAGTCATGATATACTTCAAACTCTTGTGATCTGTGTACACTGTGCATTTCTCACCGTACAAATAATGCCTCCAAATCTTCAGAGCAAACACAACTGCGGCTAACTCTATGTCGTGGGTCAGATAGTTACGTTCGTGAGTCTTCAACTGTCTTGTGGAATAAGCCACCACTCTCTTGTCTTGCATGAGAAAACAACCTAGGCCTACATAGGAAGCATCACTGTATTCCTTCCCTGACTCTGGGTGAATTAAGATCGGTGCTTGGGTCAAAGCTTCTTTCAACTTCTCAAAGGCTCGCTGCCTTGCATCTGACCACTCAAACTGAACACTCTTCTGAAGTAACTGTGTCAACGGAGCGGCTAACTTCGAGAAACCTTCTACGAACCTTCTATAGTATCCAGCTAAGCCTAGAAAGCTACGAACCTCCGTCACTGACTTCGGTTGCTTCCACTCAACAATGGCCTCTATTTTCTTCGGATCAACTTGTTGGGATACGTCGGCACGCCCCGTGGCGCAGTAGAAAAATTAATCTGATGTAATACAGCCAGGATCCATGTACATGAAAGAACCTGGGGTGAAAAGATGAAGAGTTGCCTTTGAAGACTCTGGAAACTGGAAAACCAACGGTATGTCGGAATAACCACGTCAAGTAAAACCGGAATCGTCACAACTTCGCAATGACCTCTACAGAGTCCACCCGAACAAAACGAACAAAGTTTCCGCCTCCCTAACACTTAAGGATAAATTTCGACAGGTTTGAACACCTTCTAGGGAGAAGTCGAAATCCCTCCAGGGATTCCTGAGGGAGTCTGAAATCGACCATGGGTTCAACCGGGACATGAATTCGAACTAGGGAATCGCCAGAAATTTTCCAGGGGGCAAGAGGAACACCAGAAAAATATCGAACAACTTCTCAGAAGAAATCTGAGACTTGTCGAAAATTCCAGAGGGAATTCCAAGGGATATGTCGAAATTGCAAGGAGGAATAGGGATGATTTGGTTGCTAGCCCCTTGTCCCTTTAAATAGTATTAAGAGTCTTAATTCTAGTTGAATTCCTTAAATCCAAGTTCAACCAAAATTCATAGAATCTAATTCTATTTGAAATTGGTTTATGTTAAATATACATTATATTTAATAATATTAAATGAAATATATATATTTAATTATGTAGAATCTTATTCTACATAAAACATGGATTTAAATATACATTATATTTAATCCAAATATATATATATATATATATATATTATATAGAATCTCATTCTATCTTTACTTAGATTTAAATATATTTAAATATACATTTTTAATTATGTAGAATCTAATTCTACATAAACATGGAATTAAATATACATTATATAAATTCCAAATATATATTTAAATTTCTAGAATCTTATTCTATAATATTTAAGTCTATAAATATTTTCTATACTCTAAATAATATCCGATAAATACAATATTTATCCAATATTATTCTTATTTAAGGTAGTTGTCGATTTCCCCTATCCCATAGGGGATTTTCGGCAACCTCCCTAAAATAGGGAATATGGTTTCCAATTTTTGTTCGTTTCATTCGAAGGGTATGACCCTTGTAGGTTCATGCAACGTTAGCAACAAAATTAGAACTATTCTAATTTTACAAACAATGAGTGGCATCTAGCAATACATCATTGCTACCTAAGTTGTATGAAGTCATGGTTTGACTTTCCTAATTCCTGAATAAACTTCCTTTATGTATTTCATCCTTTTGTCCTTTATATCTTAGATGAACACAAGTCATGGGTTAGTCACACTTGTGTTGTCCATCTAGTGTTTCTTGATGTCTTGAGTAGATTATGATAAACGAATCTCTATGATATCTCATATCATAATATTCGAGCATGGTCATGCATTTTCTAATCTCACTCAATCAAGTGGCCGAAGATATTTCTCCCATTATGTAGGAGGGACAAATCCTTTCTTGATCAATCGTATTTCACTACATAGGTCATCACATATCCAATCATCAGTCTTTATAATGTAGTCAGTTATGACACACGTTTGACTATGTCAAAATATGTAAATCTTTATGTTGAAATCATGTTGATCTCAAGTCTGAGGATTATACATATGTTTATCATGAGCAATGTTGTGATTGTCACATAATTACCCAAGAAACATGCTCAAAGCGGGTCAATCCAGTATGTTGTTCTCTAACAAATACTTATGTGTTGATTTTGACATCATTATGTCAATGACAACGCTTGTCATCAATCACATATTAGTCTTTATATATTGTTATTGTCCATACCCGTAACAATATTTGACTAAGGATCTTTTAGCAATAATCGTATTATTGTATGGACATTATTATCCAATGGTTAGTTTGATGCACAGAAACATACCAAATGATAATAACGGCAATGCCATTACTTGATAAATCTAGTAAAATAGTATGTCTTTTCAATCATCATATGATTGGTCTTTGGGCATACTCCAACTATCTCCCACTAGCACTAAGACCAATCATTCTTGTATCTAATACGATATGGCTTAGTGCAACTAACATGCTTATGCTGTGTCAAACACTTTGTCAGGGAGTTAACAAAGTTATCAACTTTGTTCGTATGTTGCATACTTTCACATCTCCAAGATATAAGCATTTTAGAATATGTTTGGATTTATTGATGAGATCTGGGTTTTATTTGCTTACGCAAAGGTTCCATCATAACAGAGTTATGTAGCATCTAATATGCTGGGAACAACCCTTAGTTCAGAAGTGAACCCTTTAGATCCAAACATCCTTTTTTATTGCTACGTCAACTGTAATACATTCAACCTATGTTGTAGAGTTAGATATTGTCTCATGTTGCTAACTCGCAGTATCTTTTATTAATGCAAAACTGATTGCGATCTTTAGTTCCTTTTGATGAGTATGTCATCTACATACAATACTTAGGAAAGTAACAATGCTCCCACTAGCTCTTTTGAAAACAAGACTCCCCCTTTGTTTCTAGATAAACCAAACCTTTTGATTCTATCTTCAGAAACGAATATCCCAACTTCGAAAAGCCTGCCTTAGTCTACGGATAGACCTTTGTAGCTTACATACCTTCCAAGTGTTTACTGGAGTGACAAAACCTTCTGGATGTGTCATGTACACATCTGTTTCAAGTTTTCCCTTAGGAAAGCAGTTTTGACATTCCTTTATTTGATTCCATAATCATGGTATGTAACTACTTGCAAGTGAGATTAAGATGGATTAAATATAGCTACAAGGAAGATGATTTATTATAGTCTATACTATGAAGTTTGTCGAAAAGAAGAGTGTTTCGATGTACGGATAGTGAGAAATCCATATTTCTCAAGTAGATGGTATTCTTTTAAGGATCAACACAATGGTTGTGTTTTGTTCCAATGTTCCTTGATCATTTGTGAAACATTCTCAATCTTTGGTTCATAAATTTGTTGTCTAAAATTTCTTCAAATTCCAAATTCCATTTTTTCCTTTTGTGAGAGGTAATCTCTTTCGAGAGAAACTCTCGATTGAGCAACAGACATTTTGTTCTCGTTGAAAAATGAAATCCCTTAGTGATAAGTATTCTCTTTCGAGATAAACTATCGTTTGAGCAACACATATTTTGTTCTCGTTAAAGTTGAAGAAATAATATCCCTTTGTGAGAATTACTCTCTTTCAAGATAAACTCTTGTTTGAGAAACAAACACTTTGTTCTCGTTAGGATAAACAACAAATGTAGTTTTTAAGGTTCGAACTTTGTAAACATTTTAACATGTAAGTAACCTTAAAACTTCAAAGGTATTCTATAACAATTCTTAGTCCATATCTTATATGACATTTCGAAAAAAAACACGATTAAGTGTGAGAGTTGTTTTTCTAATGTGTAAAGAAGTCGAAAAGGACTTGTTCTGAATCAAAACATGTCTAACATATTTGATTCTCTTTCAAAGACTTTTCATTCCACTTGTGGGATTTAATTATGGGATAATCCCATATTCTTTGAAAGTTCATCAAACTTTAAATATTCTTGAATTTGATCTCATCAAATTACCTTAATATTTTTTTATGAGTTTGAGATTAGTCATTTGTTTTATTTATCTTATAAATATTATTGATTTGATTAGTTTAAAGATCATTGATTCGTTGTGCCATAAGAGATTAAAAGAATAACATTTATTTAAATAATCTCAAAATTAAAATATCTTGTCCTTACGAGATAACTAAAACTTAGGCACAAAATAATAATCTTAAAAACTAAAACAAAACTATTTAAGCAAAAACACATGTCCTAATGGATGATGTAGCAACTCTTGCTTTATTTCCATTCGCAGGTCCATGTCTATTCTGATGCCTTCTCTTTAGAAGCCTCTGAGGTTGATGCCTCACTGGTTTTTGCTTTCTTGACTTCTTGTAAGTGTGTGGGGCAGTTTCTCTTCCAATGTCCGGTCTTGCCGCAATGGAAACATTTTCTATCCTTCTTGATTCCCTTCTTAGGTTTCAATGCCTCCATTCCATCGGTTTTGGTCTTACCATCACCTTTAGACTTTGTTGCTGATTTACCTTTCTTTTTGCCCTTGCGGACCATCAGAACAGGTTTAGGTCCTACCTTCTTCAGGTTGATTTCAATAGCTCTCAACATGCCGAACAACTGTGGCAGCGTCTTGTTAATTTCATTCATATTGAAATTAAGGACGAAATGATTGAAACTATCCGGAAACGATTGCAGGATGACATCAGTAGCTAATTTGTCTTTCAGCGGAAAGCCGAGCTTCTCCAACGTTTGGACGTAGCCCATCATTTTGATGACGTGAGCTCCTACGGGAGATCCCTCACTCATCTTGCATTGAAATAGAGCTTTAGAGGTATCGTACCTCTCTTGACGAGCTTGCCCTTCATAAATCTCCTTGAGATTTTGAATCATATCATAAGATACAGGGGTGTTGTTGAAGAAAACAACATTCCTCGTTCATTCGCGGATCTAGGATAATAGCAAGAATTTCTCTGCAATAGAAACAAACATGATGTTGAAGTTAGATATTTTAAATAGTAAAAAAAACTGAAAGAAAAAAAATTCAGAATTGGGAGAGAAGAAAGTTGCAGAAATTTTTAGGATAATTTGAATGATGAAGATGAAATTCTTCAAGCATTCAACAACGATAGCAACATTCTTGGAATTTGACACGTTGAACTCGAAAGAACCTGCATAATCTGTTATGCAAACCCGAATCGAAATTGTTCTTCGTAGTCGGAAAAGGTGAACAAACTCCAAGGAAGAACTCGAACAATCTGTTGAACGAACCCGAACCTTATATTTTCTCGAATACGGACTTGGACCCTTCAATTATCGAACAGTTGAGAACCCGAAGTATCAAAGAAAAAGTTCTAAAAAGAACCAAATTTGAGAGAAAAATCTCACAAAATAATTATTCATTAATTGTCTAACCTTTTACATGAATGTTTCGGCTTACATGTATAGGGTAATGGGTAGTTGCCGAAAATCAATCCACATGGCTGAAATGAAAGTTAAAAATTAAAATTCAAACAAAGGTTAAACTACCCTAATGGCGGCATGCATTCCTAGCCAAGGGATTTGAAAAATTGCGCCATCTTCAAATATGCACATGTTTATTGTGCTTGTTTGAATTTAAAAGACCAACCACCCTTGGTCTTATCCATGATGCCGCACAAGAGAGGGTTGCTGCCGCACATGTGTGTGAAAGCAAAGACTTGGCTGCCACAATTCCATAATTTCCACGTGTTGTGCATGTTGCAAGGACTTGGCTGCCACAATTCCATAATTTCCACGTGTTGTGCATGTTTTGCACACTCCAAATAAATGCCACACATGGTCTGCAAACATATAAAAAAACATTATTAAAGGAATGAACATACGTAAGTGGCCTGCACAGTTCTAAAAATAAATGTTATTCCAAACATATATAGAAACAAACATTATTCCAAACATATATATATATATATATATATATCATATTATATACATATTTAAATATACCTAATACGTAACATAACCTAAACATGTCACATATCAATATGCAACACATTAAAAGGCTTACTATCTAAGACACAAACATTATCAAATGATTCTGAAATGTTAGCACAAGTAAGGGAAAGAGCTTCCCTGAAACGTTGAGCCCCAGATCGCGTAATTGGTCCTAACGGTAAGACCTCCGGATCAGCATCAAGTGTAGGTGAAGATGTGCTCACATCATCCCCCTCTTCTTGAAAAGGATTTGTCCTCAAATCTGTAGAATCACCATAAGGGGTTAAGTCAGAAACATTAAATGTGGCACTTACATTGTATTCTCCGGGTAGATCTAACTTGTAGGCGTTGTCATTCACTTTCGCCAACACCTGAAAAGGACCATCTCCTCGCGGTAACAGCTTGGACCGCCTTTGGACTGGAAATCGTTCCTTTCGGAAATGAACCCAAACCCAATCACCAACATCGAAGGTGACTCGCTTCCTTCCTTTGTTTGCTTGCTTTTCATATTGCTGAGTCCTTCGTTCTAGGTTCTCTTTAACCTGTTGCTGCAACTTTTTCACATAATCAGCTTTGCTTTGACCATCCTTGTTCGTCACCTGTTCCTGTGGCAAAGGCAACAAATCTAGAGGCGTAATAGGATTAAAACCATAAACAACCTCAAATGGTGACATTTTAGTAGCAGAATGTACAACATGGTTATAAGCAAACTCAACATGTGGCAAACAATCTTCCCAAGTCCTAATATTCTTTTTAATGATGGAACGAAGTAAAGTAGATAAAACCATGTTAACAACCTCAGTTTGTCCATCAGTCTGGGGATGGCAAGTAGTAGAAAACATGAGTTTCGTACCTAATTTACTCCAAAGAGTCCTCCAGAAGTGACTCAAAAACTTCACATCCCTGTCAGAAACCATCGACCTAGGAATACCATGTAAACGTACAACATCCCTAAAGAATAAGTTAGCCACATTAACAACATCATCAGTCTTATGGCAAGCAATAAAATGTGCCATTTTCGAGAACCTATCAACCACAACAAATATACTATCTCTACCTGTCCTAGTTCGAGGCAATCCCAAAACAAAATCCATCGATATATCAGTCCAAAGGGAATCAGGAATAGGTAAAGGTAAGTACATACCATGTGGTGAAACCTTCGATTTCGCTTTTCTACAAGTCACACAACGTTCACAATACCTTTCAACATCTCTGTGCATCTTCGGCCAAAACAAATGTTCCTTCAAGGTATGTAACGTCTTGGTGACTCCAAAATGACCCATAAATCCATCTTCGTGCGCCTCACGGATCAGAATGTCACGCATCGAACCCTGGGGAATGCATATCCTGTTTTCCTTGAAAAGATAGCCATCATGCCTGTAAAACTTTCCATCTGCACCTTTTGAACACGCATTAAACTTATCCCTAAAATCAGGATCATCAGGGTATAATTCACGAATATATGCAAAATCAATCAGATGTGAATCAAGATAACTCAAAAGTGCATACCTACGTGACAATGCATCAGCAACGACATTTTCTTTCCCTTTCTTGTAACGAATGACATAAGGAAAAGTTTCTAAGTATTCAACCCACTTAGCATGTCGTTTATTCAATTTATGCTGACCTATGATGTAACGTAAAGCCTCGTGGTCGGTTTGGATCACAAACTCCTTAGGCAACAAATAATGCTGCCATGTCTCCAATGCCCGAATCAGTGCATACATCGCTTTATCATAAACCGGATAGTTCAATGTAGCACCACTCAATTTCTCACTAAATTAAGCAACGAGCCTCTTTTCCTGCATCAAAACAGCACCTATACCAATTCCAGAAGCATCACATTCAATTTCAAACGTTTTATCAAAATCAGGTAATGCTAACACAGGTGCTCTAGTCAAACAATCTTTAATTTTCAAAAAGGCATCTTATTGTTCTTTACCCCATGAGAAGACTGAATTCTTCTTTATAATCCCGGTTAAGGGGGCGGTAATAGAACTGAAGTTAGGAACAAACCGTCGATAAAAACTCGCTAAACCATGAAACGATCTAACCTGAGTAATCGATGTCGGTCGTGGTCATTCCTGAATTGCCTTTATCTTCTCAGGATCAACTTCAACTCCCTGAGAACTAACAATGTAACCAAGAAATGTGAGTTTGTCAGTAGAAAATACACACTTCTCCATGTTATCAAACAATCTTTCTTCTCACAAAACCTGCAGAACAGCTCGCAAATGTCCTACGTGATCCTGTAAAGACTTGCTATAGATCAAGATATCATCAAAGTATACAACACATAATTTACCAATGAAAGATCGCAGAATGTAACCCCCTTAACCCGGCCTAGACGGTTGACCCGAATTAAGAAAGTCACACGGGGAAAACCAAAGTCAACCCGAAAGTCAACCTTGATTAACGACCCTTTTTTTTCTTTTAAAACTTATCTAGATGCACATTAATCCTATTGGTGATCACACAAACATCATACTCAAAGATCACAAACATTAGAGATCAAACAGGGACCCAATTGAACAAATTACAACTTTAGGGACCAATTTGCAATTTCTGAAAACTAAAAGGACTTAACCCAAATTAGTCTTACCAACTTGAAATTAGTCAGGTTTCATGCTTCTCTGTGAAATTTCAGCTCTAAAGGACTTCCCAAGCTCATGCAATTGAACAAACAAGATTCAGGACCAAAATGCAAACATTTCAAAACATATAACCGCCCATGTCAGCCCCCAACGGTCGACCGTTCCGAAACAGGTTGACCCCGTTCCGAAACACGGGCCGTTCCGCAACCAGTTCCACAACGGGGGTCTGGCAGAGACCAAACCGTTTCGAAACGGTGTATACCGTTTCGGACGCCTGGGTTCATACGAGGCACCCGTTCCGAAACGGTGCACACTGTTCCGAAACGCCCTGCTCAAATATGCTCCAAATGCATTCCAAAACGTGCAATTGATCATTCAAACATGCTCCAAATGCTACCAAACTTTACCAGCATGCAATTCAACATATATAGGACATACTTGCATCAACAATTCAACAAAACAACATCATATGCAAAAAGCCCCAATTCTATAGGCATGCTTCCTACACAAGCTAGCTATTCAAGCACAAACTTCCACAACAAGCATATAATGATCCAATCTAAAAACCAACATTCAAAACATCAATCAACATACCTAGGGAGTTCCAAACACCTCCCAAAACATACACATTGGTCCCCCATTGCCAAATTACACAAAAGCTAAAAAGTACTTATAAAACCTTCCATACATTGAGCTTTACTTGAACTAGAATGCTTGCCCTCCTTGCTGCCCCTCAAGGTTCTTTAATGCTCTGCATTATTGAATTAAGAAAACGAAGAGAGCGTAAGCAAAAGCTTAGTGAGGAATGCTCTTAAAAACCATTCAATAATGCAATTAAAACATTTACAAAACATGCTTATAATCAACCTTTGCACATGCTCAAAAGCATACTTAAAACAAGCAATCTCATGCTTCAACATAAACATAACATGTCATATTGGCTCAAGTGACAATTTCCATTTCTTAAAACAAATTCATCAACTTTCACCCCAAGGACTTTTAAACACCTTGGCCCCAAGGACTTTTAAACACCTTGGCCCATGGACTTTTAAACACCATGGAAGAGGACCACACAAGGACTTTTAACCACCTTTGTGTCCGCATCAAGTTTCACCCCAAGGACTTTTAAACACCTTGGCCCCAAGGACTTTTAAAAACCTTGGCCCCATGGACTTTTAAACACCATGGCCCCATGGACTTTTAAACACCATGGAAAGGATCACACAAGGACTTTTAACCACCTTTGTGTCCATAACAAGAACCATCCATGGACTTTTAACCACCTTGATGTTCTTAAGTAAACAAGGCTCACTCAAGGACTTTTAACCACCTTAGTGACCTTAACCTTTTCAAAACATCACTTGCCAATATACATCATTATCATCAATTTATCCACTGTTTTAAAGCATTAAACCAAGCCATATTCATCATGCATTTAAAAGCATCAAACCACATTTAATCAATGTACAAAAACAAGGAACTCTTACCTTGAGCTTCCTTCAACATATGGCTTACGAAAAAAGCAATTACCATGCTAAATCATGCTTTCAAAACAGTATTTAAATCATGCAATAAACCCCATTGCATCACAACAAAATCATGGCCACCACTAGAGAGTACTTTCCGAAAACTTACACTTGAGCTTAGCAAAGTTGTTTAGACTTAAACTAAGCTCCCAAGACATTGGTTTCAAAGCCGAAAACCCAATTTCACTCACCGATTTCCACTTTGCTTCAAGCCAAAGCACCAAATCAAGCTTCCGGATCAACAACTCTTGGATCCAAAGATGCCTCCCCTGTTTCAACACATCAAAGCAGAGGATTAATGCATCATCATGCATTAATTGCTTCAATGAAAGCACCTAAACTCGCTGCTCTCATTCAACCTCCATTTTCGGCCACCAAACACAACCGAAAATGCATCCAAACCACTTCTAAACAAAGCCCAGCCATAAACCAGCAAAACCACACTTCCATAAACATCATATAACATCTAAAAACAACCTATCAACATCCTTATACCTCCAGCAACATCAGATCCACAAGATCACCTCAAAAACAACCTTGAAACACAAGCTAAACTTAGGAAACTCAACCTATCCGGGATTGCATCAATCAAAACACAATTCCTTATCAATTTAGAGTTCATTTAACATCAAAAACACATCTCAAAACACAGATTAATCAGATCTAACGAAAATCATCAAAAATCATCAAAATCTTGCATTATAAGCCAAGATCCATTTCACCACTTTAAAACCTTTAATTAAACATCAATTTAGGATTGAAAACTTAGGAATTTCAGTAAAGAACTGATAGTTTAGAGGAGAAGGACGTTCTTACCTCCAAACTTGAGTTTCTCCTCTTTTTGGAATCAAAATCCTTGTTGAAACAAGTAGCAATTGAAGAGGTTTTGAAGATATGTTGATTAGGAATCAAATGAGAGTTGAAAGGAGGAATTTAGGTGAGAAAATCAGAAACAAATCTCTGGAAATGGAGTGTTTGGGTTGAGAGAAAATGAGAGAAAGAAAATTGAGAAGTTAGTTGAGAAAATTGCCAAATGAGCTTTTCCCTCCTTTTTGATATCTTAAAAATCAGAAAATAGCTTATAATATCTTAGAAAAATCTGGAGAAACCACCTTTGGATTAATAGCTCCTTAAAGATTCAAAGTTTCAACCCTTTATAAAACAGCCACCAAACTTGCGAAAATTACATTTTGGTCACTAGCCAAAATGTCACCCTTCCAAAACTCATTTTCCAAAATTGATTTCACAGTTCACTTAATTATATTAAAAGATGATTTTAGAACATTTTTCCATATTTTTAATGCAACCCGAACTAGGCTTTCCTAAATTCACCTCTTTAGATTCGAACAGCACTTTGACCGAACGGTCAACGCCCAAGACTTCTAAGCCCAAAACCGGGGCGTTACACAGAACATGATTCATCAAACGCATAAAAGTACTAGGTGCATTAGTTAAACCAAAAGGCATTACTAACCATTCGTACAAACCTAGCATTGTCTTGAAGGCTGTTTTCCACTCATCGCGTTCTCGCATGCGAATCTGATGATAGCCGCTCCTTAAGTCAATTTTGGAGAAGATGACGGCTCCGCAAAGCTCGTCCAACATGTCATCAAGTCTTGGAATGGGATGACGATACTTAATTGTGATCTGGTTCACAGCTCGACAATCTACGCACATCCTCCAAGAACAATCTTTCTTCGGCACTAACAGCACCGGAACAGCACACGGACTCAAGCTCTCTCGAATGTAACCCTTGTCCATCAACTCAGTAATTTGTCTTTGAAGCTCTTTCGTCTCTTCGGGGTTGGTTCGATAAGCTGGCCGGTTCGGAATAATAGCAGCTGGAATGAAATCAATCTGGTGCTCAATGTCACGAAGAGGTGGCAATCCATTCGGTGTTTCAGCTGGAAACACGTCCTCAAACTCCTGCAAAAGTGTCAAAATCGGTGAAGGTAGATCAGTAGGAAAATCTGTCAATAAACAATAATCTTTAAACATCAAAATAAGAACAGATTGTTGAGAGGAAAGACATTTCCTGATTTCGCTACTGCTCGCATACACGGACATCTTCTTCTTCTCTTTTGCAGTCTCTTTACTCTTTTTCAAGCTTGCATGATCTTCAAACACTTGACTCGGTGTCAAAGGAGCCAAAGTGATCTTCTTACCAGCATGCATAAAAGAGTAACGGTTTGTATAACCATCATGGATTACCTTCTTGTCATATTGCCAAGGGCGTCCCAAAAGAAGGTGAGTAGCATCCTTCGTCACAACATCACAAAGGACCTCGTCCTTGTAGTTTCCAATTGAAAATGGTACAATAGCCTGTCTGGTCACTTTAAGCTCGCCACCATCATTCAACCACTGTAACTTATATGGATGAGGATGCTTTGTCGTTTTCAGACCTAACCTGTCAACCATCACTGAACTGGCAACATTAGCACAACTACCACTATCAATAATCACAACACATACCTTGTCTTGCACCTTGCATCGTGTGTGAAAGATATTCTCACGCTGTAGATCATCTGGTACCTGTTGCACATTCAGACTTCTTTTAATAACCAAAAGTTCCATTACCTTACCAGGTTCAGGAACCTCTAGGTCTGTCTCATCTTCCTCTTCAGTAGGGAGATCATGCACTTCCCTCTCGGAATCTGACTCTATCTCACCATCATCTCGCATCAACATAACCCTCCGGTTAGGACATTGACAAGCAACATGTCCTCTTCCAAGGCACTTGAAACACTGGATATCTCGCGATCGTTCTTTTACCACCACTTGATGTTTGCCACACCCATTATCAACAACGGGAGGCTTTGGTGTGTTGGATTCGCCTTACTCTCGAATCCGAAGTGGCGTTTGCGGCACTTGTTTCCTGGAATTGTTAGGAGTATATAAAGGATTTGCAAAGGATTTAAAGGAAGGGTTACCTCGATTTGAAGACTTCCTGCGCTGTTGTCGTTCAATCTTTATTGCCATCTGCACCATGTCATCAACCTCGACATAATGCTGTAACTCAACAGCGTTGGCAATCTCGGTGTTCAACCCTGCTAGAAAACGTGCCATGGTAGCTTCTCGATCTTCCTCGATATTTGCACGCATCATAGCCATTTCCATATCCTTGAAATAATCCTCAACGCTCCTATTTCCCTGTTTCAAATTTTGCAACTTTTGAAACAAATCACGATGATAGTGAATAGGAACAAACCTTTTACGCATTAGTCGCTTCATCTCGATCCATGTTGCAACTAGATCATCACCAGTACGTCTACGACTAAGCAGTAACTGGTCCCACCATATCAAGGCATAATCAACAAACTCTGTTGCTGCTAATCGAACGTTCTTCTGTTCCGAGTAATTATAACACTCGAAAATGTGCTCCACTTTGCTTTTCCAAGCCAAGTATGCATCAGGATCTGAGCGTCCCTGAAAAGAAGGAATAACAACCTTAATGTTAGTCAAATTATCGTCTACCTGTTGCACACGTCCTTGTCTAGGAATATGCTGCCTCGGTGACCGTTCGTCTTCATTTTCGTTCAATACATCATTAACAGAGTTGGATCCTCCATCAAACCTATCCATCCTCGACTGTAATGGCTCTAAGGCAGTAGCCACTACTCGTTGCATCATTCTCTCTAAGGCTTGCATTTGAGGAATCAGTGGATCCTGTTCAACCGTGTGATCATCGAAACCTGTCATAATTAACAACAAAACAAACACACAAACAAACAAGAAAACAAACAAACGGGTTAAAGGTTAGAAAAAAAGTAGTCCTCACCAATCACACAGCAAAAATCCTCACTAGTCACTCCAAAGAATTTGCACTCAAGAAAATAAGGAATTAACACTCAGCACTCGTGTTTCACTCGGGAGAATACTTGAATGGCTCTTTTGTCTCCCCTTCTGTTCTCACACGCTCTGTTTGCCTTTTCCCTCAATCTCTCGTACTTAGTTCTTTAAAGGAACTGATTCCGATGTTCAGATTCTGCAAGTGTTGTCAAATTGAAAGAAAAACAACAGGTGACGGGTGAATATTGTTAGAACAAAGATAAGGGTTAGGAGAAAATAAATAAATAAAAAAAATGAAAGTTGAGAATTGGGCTAAAAGAAAAAAATAACAATATGAAATGAAAGAAAGGATGCTAAAAGAACAAGAATTTAGCAACTTACGCAGTATAAATGCTTACCACCATCCTATCTCCGGAACAAACAAGAAAAGTTGATTTCGGGTGATTACAAGGCATTTCAAGGTAAGATAGACACATCCTTCATCATTTCACGTCCAAACAACACATATTAACACAAAATACCCCAAATATTCGAAACTGATTTTTCGAATTTTTTTTTCAATTTTTCCGATTTTTTTTTTACTTTGACTTTTTTGTCAAACTTTAAATTTTTACTTTTTTCAGAATTTTTTTTTTTGATTTTTTTTATTTTTGTATATCTATATTTTTTTGGATGTGTGGTAGTGCAGAAAGTGCTAAAATCCGACCAAAGCTCTGATTACCATATGATACAGGGGTGTTGTTGAAGAAAACAACATTCCTCGTTCATTCGCGGATCTAGGATAATAGCAAGAATTTCTCTGCAATAGAAACAAACATGATGTTGAAGTTAGATATTTTAAATAGTAAAAAAAACTGAAAGAAAAAAAATTCAGAATTGGGAGAGAAGAAAGTTGCAGAAATTTTTAGGATAATTTGAATGACGAAGATGAAATTCTTCAAGCATTCAACAACGGTAGCAACGTTCTTGGAATTTGACACGATGAACTCGAAAGAACCTGCATAATATGTTATGCAAACCTGAATCGAAATTGTTCTTCGTAGTCGGAAAAGGTGAACAAACTCCAAGGAAGAACTCGAACAATCTGTTGAACAAACCCGAACCTTATCTTGAATTTGCTCGAATACGGACTTGGACCCTTCAATTATCGAACATTTGAGAACCCGAAGTATCAAAGAAAAAGTTCTAAAAAGAACCAAATTTGAGAGAAAAATCTCACAAAATAATTATTCATTAATTGTCTAACGTTTTACATGAATGTTTCGGCTTACATATATAGGGTAATGGGTAGTTGCCGAAAATCAATTCACATGGCTGAAATGAAAGTTAAAAATTAAAATTCAAACAAAGGTTAAACTACCCTAATGGCGGCATGCATTCCTAGCCAAGGGATTTGAAAAATTGCGCCATCTTCAAATATGCACATGTTTATTGTGCTTGTTTGAATTTAAAAGACCAACCACCCTTGGTCTTATCCATGATGCCGCACAAGAGAGGGTTGCTGCCGCACATGTGTGTGAAAGCAAAGACTTGGCTGCCACAATTCCATAATTTCCACGTGTTGTGCATGTTGCAAAGACTTGGCTGCCACAATTCCATAATTTCCACGTGTTGTACATGTTTTGCACACTCCAAATAAATGCCGCACATGGTCTGCTAACATATAAAAAAAACATTATTAAAGGCATGAACATACGTAAGTGGGTTGCACAGTTCTAAAAATAAATGTTATTCCAAACATATATAGAAACAAACATTATTCCAAACATTTATATATATATATATATATATCATATTATATAGATATTTAAATATACCTAATACGTAACATAACCTAAACATGTCACATATCAATATGCAACACATTAAAAGGCTTACTATCTAAGACACAAACATTATCAAATGATTCTGAAATGTTAGCACAAGTAAGGAAAAGAGCTTCCCTGAAACGTTGAGCCCTAGATCGCGTAATTGGTCCTAACGGTAAGACCTCCGGATCAGCATCAAGTGTAGGTGAAGATGTGCTCACATCATAAGCTACCATGTCCTCATGTTGCTTCTAAAGCTCAGGGGTCATGGAGGAAAGCATAAGACAACCGACATCCAGCATGTCGTCCATGTGTTTCTTAAACTTGTCTTTGTCAGCTCTAGAAGTAGTGGCAATCGGTTCATCAGGAACATGTTCTTCAATGACATATTCCTTCTTTTCCTGTTTGAGAACAATTCTCAAATTGCGGAACCAGTCAAGGAAGTTTATGCCATTGAGCTTATCCTTCTCAAGGATAGATCGCAGAGATAGAGTATTATTTGTCATTAATTCTACAACAAAGAAAATATGCTATATAAGTTTTACTAAATTTTAAAATTTATAGATAGGTCTTTACTATAAATACACTCCCACTATTTTCTTCAAAATTAAAAACCCTTTAGTTTTAATTTCGGAAAAACGTTTTGATAGTTTTTGTAGTGAGTGAGGATTCGTATTTCACCATTCCTAAATCAGCTTTGGCCAGTCTTTTAGGAAATGGTTATTTATGTAAGTAACACCTTACTAAATACATCTCATGTAATTCCTCATCTTTTGGCGAACAACTCTTGTTCTTTAAATTGTCTTATGATTAACCAAAACTTTTAACCATTAGGTTTTCTAATCATATTAGAACAGCCCAGCTAAGTCAATACCAATATCTCAACCGATGAATATCACTAGTTTATTCTTCGTGTTTAACTAAGATAGATAAATGTGACATTGCTTTGGCAAAGCTCGCATTATTTCGATCGAAGCTTTAACGAGGGTAAATATTGGATGGTTAAAATAGACTTAGAATTATAGTGAGGGATTTACTTAATTATCTCATCATTTTAACATTGATCCTATCAATAGAACTATGTTTAATCATGATTATAAAACATCCATTGCATCACATACAAGGTAAATATAAGCGGTAAATAAATATGCAATGATTATAGCCCTTCTTAACCTAAGGCGACCAGTCCCAAGCCAATGGGAGGACCATTCTACTGAAGATAGAATCTGCTTCTGAAACGTCTGGTCCACCAGGGAAGGCCCACCACGCTGCTATGTTCGTTATTACTTTATCTCCATGAGTATTTACAATTTTCAGAAACTCGCGTTACATGCGAGGGAGTGAGATGAGAAGTACAATAGAAGATAGAGAACGGCACGACACGCAGACCGTATTTATAAAAACCAAAACTATGGCTATGGGCTATAACCATGCAAAACAAACACCATGCAATCTAACATGCATTTCAAACATCGTGCGAACAAAGTAACGACTTGTTTACGGAGTTTTAAACTGATTATCCCTATGTTGCAGTTTATGGGCCAAAGAATGATCACGAGGTTTCATAAACCATTTGCGTTAACGAACAAATGCACCAGGTAGGTCAACATGAAAGAGAGGTGGCGCACTAGGCACACTTAAGTACCAGGTCTTTGATGATGCCAATCCTAGACATGCATTTTTCATAACATCTAACAATAACTCTTATGGATTCACAGTGAAAGATAGTTTGATAACTTTTATCAAATTAGAAACCCTTTTAGAGACTTCATAAATCTATGAAACTACGAACAACTACTTGTTCTCTAGACTAACTATTAGTCTCAACATGTTAACATTTAACATTGAAGCAACCTAATATAGTTATGATTAACTTTTAATCATTCAGTGATAATCGAAATAAGTCTTTATTAGGTGTGATACGATAAATGATAAATATCTAAATCGAATCAAACAACATGCATCTCATACATAAACATCACCCAAGAATTTATGTCCGAATTCGTATGATACAAGTGGCTCTGATACCACTGTTGGGATATGTCGGCACGCCCCGTGGCGCAGCGGAAAAATTAATCTGACGTAATCCAGCCAGGATCAATGTATAGGAACAAATTCGGGGTGAAAAGATGAAGAGTTACCTCTTAAGAGTATTGAAACTGGAAACCGACAGTATGTCAGAATAACAACGTCAAGTAAAACCAGAATCATCATAGGTTCGCAACGACCTCTACGGAGTCCACCCGAACAAAACGAACAAAGTTTCCGCCTCTCTAACACTTAGGGGCAAATTTCGATAGGTTTGAACACCTTCCAAGGAGAAGTCAAAATCCCTCCAGGGATTCCTGAGGGAGTCTGAAATCGACCAGGGGTTCAACCGGGATTTGGATTCGAACTAGGGAATCGCTAGAAATTTGCCAGGAGGGCAAAAGGAACACCAGAAAAATATCGAACAGCTTCTCAGAAGAAATCTGGGACTTGTAAAAAATTCCAGAGGGAATTCCCAATGATATGTTGAAATTTGCAAGGAGGAATATGGATGATTTGGTTGCTAGCCCCTTGTCCCATTAAATAGTACTCAATGACTTAATTGTAGTTGAATTCCTTAAATCCAAGTTCAACCAAAATTTATAGAATCTAATTCTACTTGATATTGTTTTATATTAAATATACATTATATTTAATAATATTAAATGAAATATGTATATTTAATTATGTAGAATCTTATTCTACATAAAACATGGATTTAAATATACATTATATTTAATCCAAATATATATATATATATTTATTATATAGAATCTCATTCTATCTTTACTTGGATTTAAATATATTTAAATATATATTTTTAATTATGTAGAATCTAATTCTACATAAACTTGGAATTAAATATATATTATATAAATTCCAAATATATATTTAAATTTCTAGAATCTTATTCTATAATATTTACGTCTCTAAATATTTTCCATGCTATAAATAATATCTGATAAATATAATATTTATCCAATATTATTCTCATTTAAGGGAGTTGCCGATTTCCCCTATCCTATAGGGGATTTTCGGCAACCTCCCTAAAATAGGGAGTATGGTTTCCAATTTTTGTTTGTTTCATTCGAATGGTGTGACCCTTGTAGGTTCATGGAACGTTAGCAGCAAAATTAGAACTGTTCTAATTTTACAAACAATGAGTGACATCTAGCAATACATCATTGCTACCTAAGTTGTATGAAGTCATGATTTGACTTTCCTAATTCCTGAATAAACTTCCTTTATGTATTTCATCCTTTTGTCCTTTATATCTTAGATGAACACAAGTCATGGGTTAGTCACACTTGCGTTGTCCATCTAGTGTTTCTTGATGTCTTGAGTAGATTATGATAAACGAATCTCTATGACATCTCATATCATAATATTCGAGCATGGTCATGCATTTTCTAATCTCACTCAATCAAGTGGCTGAAGATATTTCTCCCATTATGTAAGAGGGACAAATCCTTTCTTAATCAACCATATTTCACTACATAGGTCATCACGTATCCAATCATCAGTATTTATAATGTAGTCAGTTACTACACACGTTTGACCATGTCAAAATACGTAAATCTTTATGTTGAAATCATATTGATCTCAAGTCTGAGGATTATACATATGTTTATCATGAGCAATGTTGTGATTGTCACATAATTACCCAAGAAACATGCTCATAGCGGGTCAATCCAATATGTTGTTCTCTAACAAATACTTATCTGTTGATTTTGACATCTTTATGTCAATGAAAACGCTTGTCATCAATCACATATTAGTCTTTATATATTGTTATTGTCCATACCCGTAACAATATTCGACTAAGGATCTTTTAACAATAATCGTATTATTGTATGGACATTATTATCCAATGGTTAGTTTGATGCACAGAAACGTACCAAATGATAATAACGACAATGCCATTACTTGATAAATCTAGTAAAATAATATGTCTATTCAATCATCATATGATTGGTCTTTGGGCATACGCCAACACAACTCTAATCTCATCGGCTAACACTACGTGCCCTAGGAAGACTACCTCTCGGATCCAGAACTCACACTTGCTCAACTTTGCATACAACTGATTATCTAACAAAGTCTGTAAAACAAGTCTCAAGTGTCGGTCGTGGTCTTCCTCGGTACGCGAATACACCAAAATGTCATCTATGAATACGACTACAAATTGGTCTAAATATTGATGGAAGATCATATTCATCATATCCATGAAAGCAGCCGGTGCGTTAGTCAACCCAAAATGCATGACTAAAAATAGTGACAATATCTAGTTCTAAAGGCCGTCTTCGGTACATCAACCTCTCTTACCTTTAGCTAGTAGTAACTAGATCTCAAGTCTATCTTCGAAAAGACTGATGCCCCTCTCAACTGGTCAAACAAGTCATTAGTTCTCGGCAACGAATACTTGTTCTTCACTGTTAACTAATTCAACTGTCAGTAATCTATACACATTCTCATGCTTCCATCTTTCTTCTTCATAAACATAACTGGAGCACCCCAAGGCGAAGAACTCGGTCCGATGAAGCCTCTATTTGTCAACTCTTGTAACTGAGTCTTCAACTCTTTCAGTTCTTTCGGTGCCATACGATACGGAGCAATTGAAACAGGAGCTAAATTTGAATAAGTTTCTATAGCAAACTCTACCTCTCTATCAGGTGGTAAACCCGACAATTCTTTCGGAAACACACTTGGAAAGTCACACACTGTCCGGATGTCTTGAGGTCTAACCTCACTCATGTTTGGATTCATCACGTAGGCCAAATACGCCTCGCAACCCAACTCAACTAGCCTCTTAGCCTCTAAAGCGGAAACTACATTCGATAAGAACTTCACGTTCTCACCTACACCACTATCTCATAATCATCCGCGAGTCTCAAAGAAATCCTCTTAGTCTCAAAGTCTATCCTAGCTCTATGCTCGGTGAGCCAGTCCATTCCCAAAATCACATCAAAGCCATAAAACGATAGCTCCATCATATCCACTAGAAACACATGCCCCTTAACCATTAGCGGACATCTTCTGTACATCTTCCTAACTACTACCTTATCCCCAAAGGAACTAGTAACACTAACTCCTACCTCTAATACCTCACAAGGCAATTTCAACGACTTTGCATGCTCACTCAGTATATATGAATGTGTAGACCCGGAGTCAATCAAAGAAAGCAAACCCAAAGACTGTATCAAGAAGTTACCTGCAATCACATCTATGTCGTGCTGACCCTCACGTTGAGCGTAAACTCAGGCTTTGCCTCCGCCCTCTGGCTGAGTAGCAACTACATGCGCTATGTTTCTCTGGCCATCATTTCTCGGCTGGAAGTTACCTCTACCGCGCTTGCGACCTCTGTGGAAGTCATTGGCTCTACCAGGAGCCTGAGCCTGAACCGGTGCCTGCCCCACCTGATGTGGACAATCACGCCTAATATGATCCCTAGCTCCACAGCTCCAACACGATTGAAAATTCTCCCAACACTGACAGGTGTGATTCCTCCCGCAACGAGCACACTCGGGCAAACGCCCACCAGTCCTCTGGCCCTGATGGCCCCTACCGTGGTTACCACCACCACGTCTATGGTCATAGTGATGCCTCTTGTCCCAATGCCTCTTGGCATCACCTCTATCAAAGTCGCTAGATCTCTTCCCAGAGCTAGAACCACCAGATCGTTTGGTCATGCCCAAACTGTGCTCTAAGTCCTTGGCCCTAGCGACCAACCCATAGCAAAAACGGTTACAACATTCCTCCTCAGTAGGAACAAGCTCGGATGCATACTAATTCAACCTGATAAATTTGATCTCATAGTCCGTCACTATCATATTCCCCTGAAACAAAGTCATAAATTCCCTCTTCTTCTCATCGAGATAACGGGGACCCAAATATTTCTTACGGAAAGCTGACTCAAAAAACTCCCAAGTGATCTCAGCCTCTGCCATACCCGTAGTGATGGTGACCCACCAAGTGTAGGCATCACCCTAAAGTAGAGATACAACACACCCTAGCTTGCGCTCCCCGGTACATCCCATCTGTGCCAGAATACGAACCATCTTCTCAAGCCAAGTCTCGGTCCTCTCGGGTGTCGACCCTCTGAACTCTTCGCCTTCCAAACTGCGGAGCCTCTCTAATGGTAAACCAGTACCCTCTCCCTGGGGTTGTGCCACTGCCTGACCCCCAGCCACTGCAGCCTGAAAAGCCCCGGCTATCGCCTTAACTAGAGGAGCTAAATCTATTACGGCCGGTCCATGGCCAACTTGAGGTTATACACCTTCGGCTCTCGCTTCGCCTCCCTCTTGACGAGGAGGTGAAGGAGGTGGTGGAGGAGCATGCGCCTCACCAATTGGCTCAACTCCCGGAGCTGGTGCCCGTGGTTCTGGTTGAACCATCCTAGGCCTCCCTCTTGGTCTCATATCACAGCTAGCAAGATAACAACTACAACAAACAAACATATAAGGATTAAGTTAGCAAAGGCAAGGGTCCAACCGTGCTCAAGTATCTTCCTTTACAAAACTTTTTCAAATTAAGTAATAGTAGCAATGGGAACTCGACACCATACCAGACACAACAATCATGCTTCCAAACACCATACAAATGAATAAACAACCAGCATACAGAGCAAAACATTCATCGAGACATAACAATTACTTAACACTTCGAACTTACCTCACTTACTTGCCCGAGGTCTCGGTAACCTCAGGCTCTGATACCAACAGATGTAACCCCTCGTCCCGGTCTGGTCGACTGACCGGTCCGAGTCTGCTACACAGGGAAAACCGATGTGAAACTAGTTAAGGTCCCACCTTTGTTAGCAACCCTAGAAAATTTCTTTTAATTATATATTGTCTAAAGGCATATTTATTCCCTATGTGAACACGACAGCGGAAACATCATGAAATAAAAGCAATCAATCCAACAAATACTTTAAGACAACCCATTTTAAACTTACACCACATGCCGTATCGATACACCAGACAAGGGTATCGATACGCCTTGACCAAGTTGACTACCTCAAGTCAACCCAGGGAGACCGTATCGATACACCCCTTGGGCGTATCGATACACCCTCCTCGATCAACATCTCGTGGTCAACGATACAAAACCATACCGATACGCTTAGAACCCGTACTGATACGCCAAAACTCGTTAAAATCTCAGAATTCCAGTGAAGATTTGGCGTATCGATACGCCCCCGAGTATCGGTACCCTAAGCCGAAACTGAGTCCTTAAGTGTAGGACTGTACCGATACGACCCTTAGGCGTACCGATACGCCCTGCACTGCAAGACTCCAATTTGCAGCAAAACGATACGAGACTCAACTCTAAATGCAATTTTCGACTCTCCTAATCACATACAACCAACCATACAACACATAGCAACCAAGAACTACTATATAAAACAATTCAGGCGAACAACGAAGCATTTCCAACATGGCATTCATACAAAGATGGATATTGCATTTCAAGGCATGCTTAAAAGCCAAAATGGTACATATATTCACTCATAGGGTTTACATGCTCATCCAAAACGACATATAACATCCAAAGGCATAATGTTACATCACAAGCATTTGACCAAAATATAACAGGGTTTACAAATCCAAAGTATAGCATAAACAACATTCAACATTTATGAGTCATACAACGCTCATACAATCACATAGCAACCTCATTGCTAAACTACTACTTTATTTACTAAACCATACTTGAGCAACTACAAAAGTTTGGAATGCCCCTTTCCTTGCTTTTGCTAACTCCACGCTAATGATCTGCATTGTCGAAAATGAGATCGTAAGCTACAAGCTTAGTGAGGATGCTCTAAAACCAAAAACAACGACAATGCAGGGTTCAAGCATATCATCCTTAACATCACACTCAAACATACATACGCATCAATATAACAAATATAGCTAGCAACTAAAAAGGGCAAAACATGGCATCTTACTTCATGCTAAGCTCAACAAGATAAAACAATTATCTACACAACATAACCACAAGAGCAAGTACATTGGTCACTATTAGTTTACTCAGATATGCAGATTACACTCAACAACAACATTACCTCGGTGGGATTACACTCATCACCGGACCTCACATGGATGGGATTACACTCATCATCACATGCCCTACAGATGGGATTCCACTTATCATCACGTATAATATAAACATTTCCGATGGAATATTACATCACCGTACTCCTCCTTGATGGCTTAACGCCACCAAGGCCACGCGCGAATTTGACTCAATCGTGTGCACACTAATCCTAATGATCGATCATTTATACCCGGTACGTTAACTAGTGCCAATCATACTATTAAAACCACATCATGACAACCATCATGCATATCACATATCCATCACCACACACATCAATATGAACTCATACATGAAGAATTCATGCTCCACAAGATCATAATAGGCATAATCATTTAAAGCTTATAAACACACAAGAAGTTAAGCTACCAACTTAACTCCTACCTTGGAATGGCCTGCCAAGCACATTCCAAAACCTCCACTATACACTTCAACCAATTTAAATAAGTTTGAAAGTTTCACTCACCACCCTTCCTTAAGCAAACCAAGCAAAGCTACTCAAGCCTCCACAATTTTCGGAATCGATCTCGAACCTTCTCCGGTGTTTCTCCTTGCTTCTAACCAATCAAAAGACAAAGTATTACTCAACCAAATCATTGCCAATCTCAGCCACAATCTCAACCCACAATCACAAGCCAAAACTTCATAATTTCAAACTCAAGTTAACCACCAAACTCACATTTTCGTACTCCATTTATACCCAGCTGAAGTCTACCATTTCCAACACCCAAATTACTTTTAAAGACTTCCAAAACACTTCCTCAACAACCCTACATCATCAGCCCTTCAACCCAACACAAAACCACACCAAAATTTCAAGTTTTGACACTTTCAAAAATGCCCCCAAAACCCATTTCGGGATTTTTGTCAAAATCCCTCCATTTCAAGATATAAGGTGTATTAAGGTAAGGTTAACTCAAAACTTAACTAAACAAACTAAAAACAAGTCAAGAACCCAATAAAATTTCATGCTTTCTTCAAACCTTGAAAACTTGAAAAACTTAAAATGATGATGGTTTTGAAATCTAAAACCATGGAGATGCTTGGAACTAGGAGAAGAAATCAAAAACGAAGTTACCTTGAAAGGAGCTCTTGAAATGATGAAGAAAAGAGATGGAACAGTGATTTGGGGAGGGTTTGAGTTTCTCACGTGGAAGTGAAAAATGAAGAAGAAGACTCTCTCTTTTTTTGTTGTAAAAGGCTCATCTTTTCCTTGTTTTGAACTATTTACAAAAATGCCATTACTAGGATTTTAGTCTCATTTAAAATAAAACCAAGGTCTAATTAAATTAAACCGAAACTGACGACTCGAACCCAACACACATACACAACTCTCGACCCCAAAACACGGGTGTTACAATTTGTTTAATCGGTGATGACACTAGTTCTGATGTTGGTCGTCACTGACAGATTCATATATCTTTTCGTTTTCTGATTTTTGTTATTTTTTTCTTTGCACATCTTGATTATGGGTGGACAAAATTCGACTTGACTCGAAAAAAACTAAATTAATAAACTCGACTAGTAATTTCATAAACTCTACTCGAAAAAATTTCAAATAAAGTTTGAGTTTTAAAATGGAAATTCGAATAACTGAATAACAAAAATTCTACAACGTGCGTCGAACACCGCTAAACACCACTAACGTTGATCACCGCTGAACACTATTAAATTAATTAATAAACATTAAAAATCTCAAGGACTCAACATACAATTAATAATTATTTAAAATAAAAGTTCAATTATTATTTTTCTCATATATTATATTTTTCAATCTTTATTTTCAAATAATTAGATCAAATATCAACCCTAAATTTAAAAAAACCTAAATCTTTTTTCTTTGTCATCTTCCCAATAAATCTTCTCTCTTCAATTTTTTTTAATCCTTTTCTTTGTGGAGATTGGAGTAGAAGTGTTCATCGGTCGGACCAAATAATGAACCCTGAATCAATCTTGAATATAAAATAAAATCGGACCTTAACTCTAACATGGTAGAGTAAAACTAGATAATGCAGCATAAAACTAGTGAAAATTTTATTAGATAAAGAAAATTAGGGCAGTGATGATATGATTAAGTAGTAGTATTGTAAAAGTGATGGTATACAATAATATATTAAAAGACATTGATTGTGGGTTATGGAACTTTAATTGGAATGTTAGACGGTGAAAATTAAGGCAGTTATGCATGCTGTGTGTATTTTATTAAAAAAAGCTAAGAAAGTTGAACAGATGCTATCCTTGTATCACGCCAATATATTAAAAAATAAAAAATATTATTTAAATACTAATTTTTCAAATACATGTAGAAAATAATATCTTAGTCTAGTTTTAAATTCATGCATACACATAGATTACGTTATTTGAACCTGAGTCACTTAAAAAATCAATAATTAAGGGGCATGAACAACAATATTATTCAGTATAATTGATTCATATTTTAGAATATGATAGATACGAAAGACTAGAGTCCGATCCTTAAACAAGGGGCATGAACAACAATATTATTAAATAATAAATGAATAAATAAATAACCTGACCTCATTTAATTTAGTTTAATTGGATTAACTGCACCAATAATACTCAAATTGATCATAATCGGATAAAAATTCAATCATAAGATACTTGCAATGATTTGAATTTTCTAAATACATTTGAAATCCAAAATAAAATTATATTATAAATTTTTTCTATAAGTATTATTTTATAGAAATTTTCTATTAAAAATACCAAAACGATTCACATATTAAAACTCATTTAATGTAAAATACATTGAATGAACTTTACTTTATTTCTTTTAACAAGATGTATATGTATTTTCAAAGGGTTGAGAATATGTATGAATAAATACAACCTTATAATCACCTTAAGACTATTAAAAAATTATATTTCTCAAATAATCTAATTATATTTAGTTCTTAAATTTTAAATAATATATTTTTTTATATAAATCGGTACATGAACTTGACACATTTCCTCGGATTAGTACTTGAACTCGTTTGTCTCAATTTAGTACTTGAACTTGGAAAGAATTCTAAGATTGGTACCTCAAATTGGGAAAAAAAATCAAATTGGTACATGGTGTTGATGTGGTATTGGAACAATTGATTTGAGAATAAAATTTCAAATTGGTACAAGGTGGATTGGTCCGTATCTGCGTATCCATTTGAGAAAAAAATATTTTAGACAATAATTTTTAAATCTTTAGATACACCATTGTTAAACAACATTTAAATCTTGAAATTATTAATATCATATAAAAATATAAACAAAATTATTATGTCAATTTAAACGTCAACTAAGGCTTTAAATTTTAATTTGAATCTAACATGATGTATATTTAAAAGGACAACTTCAGAGTAAATGTCATGTACCAATATGTATCACTAATCATATGTATCAATATGCACCATTAACTATTTTAATAACTTTTTGAAATTATGAGGACATAAAATCGTTGTAACACCCTCGACCCGGATGTCACATTTGGGCCTCAAGCCCAAACTATTACCATAAAATTTCCAACATAGCTTAGCCCAAACCACGTTCATTTTTATAAAATCCATCAAGTTCAAGTATTCGACATAGATAAATAGTTAAAAACATTACAAAGGAGCTCAAATTTAAATTTAAAACATTTGAACATCCGATTTGATTAGTACAATTTCGAAATAAAGATTACTGTAGAATCAATGTTTTGATATAATAATTGAAAAATGTTTTGGACTAATTTGAAAAGAATTTAAAACTTGCTTTTAAGTCCAAACAACTTGAATTTATGTTTGAGGTATTTTAAGAGGTTTTTGGCAAAGATTTTTCATGTTTTAAACAGCCAAACTTGTATTTTCAACGTCCCAGTATCGATACGGTTGTACCCGTACCGATACCAGTTTGCCTCAGTTTGGCCACTGTCAAAACCCGTACCGATACGGCAAACCCTCGTATCGATACGGAGTGGGTCGTTTCGATACGCCACGTCAGCGTACCGATCCCATTTCAACTACCCCAACGGCTATTTCCCAACGGCTATTCAAATGTAGACCCGTACCGATACGCCCTCAAGCGTATCGATACGCCTCAGCTGGCAAGAGCTCAACGGCTAGTTCCTATGAAGGCTGTATCGATACCGTTCCACGTGTATCGATACTGGTAGCTGCAGAACAGCATTTATGAAGGGAAATAAAGTCCTCAACGGCTCCAATTCATCCCCAACGGCTAGTAACGGCTATAAACTCAATTGGGAGTATAAAAGGGACCTCAAAGCATCAAGAGAAGACTAATGCTTCAATTGTCAATCAACAAATGATCAAGAAATTGTCTTAGTGCTTAAAGTGCCATTTCTTGTATAGACAAACACTAGTGAGCCAAAATTGTCAAATTTGCTCAAGTGTTTTAGGTTTTGGGTGAGTGCTTCATTGTGCAAACAAACACCTATTAGAGGGTTTAAGTTTGCTTTATTAATCTCTTTGTAAAAGAGGGTTTTGATCAAGGCTTGGGTAGAAGCTTGATCGGTTGTAAGGGTTTCCTCCTAATCATAGAAAAGGGGACGAATCAATTAGTGGATTGATTGTGAAATCCTTAGTGGGGAGCTAAGGTAGTGGATGTAGGTGCTTGTTAGAAGGCCGAAGCACTATAAATCATTGTGTCAATTTTACATTCCAGCTTCCACAACCCTTCCACCCAATAATCCACCTCTCCACCACTTGGTGAGCATAATTGATTGATCGAATCGAGCCCCAAACAACCCAACAATTGGTATCAGAGCTTGGCTCAATCGAAGGGGATTCACATCCTATTGAGAAGATCCGGCAAGCTCGATCACTATTTCATCAACCGGCTCAAATGGCGCAATCCATAGACAAACCGCCCTTCTTCGACGGAACCCACTATGCCCATTGGAAGACAAAGATGAAGTTCTTCATCAAATCAAGAGATTACAAGCTATGGGATGTAGTTGAAGATGGTCCGTTCGTGCCTCAAAGAAGCAAAGCGGAGTGGAGTGCCGACGATCGCAAGAAGATGGAGCTAAATTGCAAAGCCTTGCACATCTTGTTTTGTGCATTTGGCCCAACCATCTATGAGAAGATGTCTTCTTGTGAGAGTGCCAAGGAGGTATGGGACAAGCTTGAAGTCACATACGAGGGGACAAACGAAGTCAAGGAGACCAAGATTGGGCTCCTAACCTTGGAGTATGAGAACTTTAAAATGGATCCGGAAGAGAACATCGAGAAGATGTTTGATAGGTTCTCCACTATCACCAATGGTCTCAAAGGCTATGGAGAAGTCATCCCGGAGGAGAAGCTTGTTCGAAAGCTCATCTACTCACTTCCCGAGTCTTGGGACTCAAAGAGGACCGCCATCATCGAAGCCAAAAATTTGAAGACTTTGATGCTTGATGAACTCATGGGGTCTCTCCTTACTCATCAAATCATGAAGAAGAACAAAGAGGATGAGAAGAAAAGGGAAGAAATTAGAGCTATGGGAGAGAAGAAAATCAAAGGGCTTGGCATCAATGCAAGTGCCATGGCTCTCAAATCCTCCACTTGCCATCATGTCTACTCAAGTGAAGAGGAGGAGGAAGATGAAGAGATAGTTCATCTCTTCAAGAAGTGTGCCCCGTTCATGAAGAAAGCCTTGAGAGAGCTTGAACGAGAACCTAAAAGAAAGGAGAGGGCAAGCACTTCAAGCCATAAGAAGAAGGCACAATTGGCTACTTGGAGTGATGAAGACTCCACCGACGATGAACAAGCCAATCTTTGCCTTATGGCCATCGAAGAAGATTCAAGGGTAACTTCTAATTCATCTACTTCATGTTCTTACACTTTTGATGAATTACAAGATGCCTATGATGATTTGGTTTTAGATTTTAAAAGCCACATTTTGAAAAACAATAAATTGATTTCAAAGTTAAAAATTCAAAATGATTTGCTTCCTAAAACCAAACTTGAACTTGAAGCAAAACTTGAAGAGTTTGAATTAAAATGTCTTGATTTACAAAAATTGCTTCAAAAAGTTCAAGGAGAAAATGATTTGATTTCCAAAGAGCTTGAAAAGAAAAACAATCTTGGAAAATCAAATTTTTATGTTAGACAATCTAGTGCCCCTAGATTTATTAAAGGAAAATGTTTTAGAAGTGTTTGGGTCCCAAAAGGACTAACCACTTCAATTAAAAGGGATGACATTTAAAAATGGATTCCTAAGGGGACTAAAATTTGTGCTACTAATGTTCATGGATCCAAAGCAATTTGGATACCAAAAATTACTTGATTGTCTATTGTAGGTGTGATGGAGATGTTCAACAAGTCAAACATTGAGGGGGAGCTCCATACACACAAGGAAGAACACTTGAAGAAGGAAGGCTTCACATCCTCCCTTGGGTTCAAGTGTTGGTAAAAATCTAGTTGTTTTTTAGCATTTATTTGTTTTATTTTTAGTTTATTCAACTAGATGATCATATTTGATGGACTAACATTTCAATGATGCTTTGAGTAAGGGGGAGCCATTTTTAAAACCAAAATTCATATTTTTGTCAAATTTTACCTCTATTGTTATTTTGAACTTAAATGTCTTAAATTCTTTTTGATATAACAAAAAGGGGGAGAAATGGTTTGAAAAATTGAATTTTCAAATGAATAAGGGGGAGCTTTACTTAATTTCATATCTTTATCTCTTATTCACATTTTTAAAGTTAAAGGGGGAGAAACCCAAACAATTTTTCAAGATAGTTTTATTATATCAAAAAGGGGGAGATTGTAGAATCAATGTTTTGATATAATAATTGAAAAATGTTTTGGACTAATTTGAAAAGAATTTAAAACTTGCTTTTAAGTCCAAACAACTTGAATTTATGTTTGAGGTATTTTAAGAGGTTTTTGGCAAAGATTTTTCATGTTTTAAACAGCCAAACTTGTATTTTCAACGTCCCAGTATCGATACGGTTGTACCCGTACCGATACCAGTTTGCCTCAGTTTGGCCACTGTCAAAACCCGTACCGATACGACAAACCCTCGTATCGATACGGAGTGGGTCGTTTCGATACGCCACGTCAGTGTACCGATCCCATTTCAACTACCCCAACGGCTATTTCCCAACGGCTATTCAAATGTAGACCCGTACCGATACGCCCTCAAGCGTATCGATACGCCTCAGCTGGCAAGAGCTCAACGGCTAGTTCCTATGAAGGCCGTATCGATACCGTTCCACGTGTATCGATACTGGTAGCTGCAGAACAGCATTTATGAAGGGAAATAAAGTCCTTAACGGCTCCAATTCATCCTCAACGGTTAGTAACGGCTATAAACTCAATTGGGAGTATAAAAGGGACCTCCAAGCATCAAGAGAAGACTAATGCTTCAATTGTCAATCAACAAATGATCAAGAAATTGTCTTAGTGCTTAAAGTGTCATTTCTTGTATAGACAAACACTAGTGAGCCAAAATTGTCAAATTTGCTCAAGTGTTTTAGGTTTTGGGTGAGTGCTTCATTGTGCAAACAAACACCCATTAGAGGGTTTAAGTTTGCTTTATTAATCTCTTTGTAAAAGAGGGTTTTGATCAAGGCTTGGGGTAGAAGCTTGATCGGTTATAAGGGTTTCCTCCTAGTCCTAGAAAAGGGGACGAATCAATTAGTGGATTGATTGTGAAATCCTTAGTGGGGAGCTAAGGTAGTGGATGTAGGTGCTTGTTAGAAGGCCGAACCACTATAAATCATTGTGTCAATTTTACATTCTAGCTTCCACAACCCTTCCACCCAATAATCCACCTCTCCACCACTTGGTGAGCATAATTGGTTGATCGAATCGAGCCCCAAACAACCCAACAATTACAAACTCCAACACGTAAGGTCCTATGAATACATAGCCCACTAAACACTAGGGGTGTGCAAAATAATCTGATCTGATTGATTCGATATGTTTATCCGTCCGATCTGAAATTTCAGATATCTGGTTCGTTTTTTATTTTTCGGATAATTCAGATTGGATATCCGAAAATTTTGGATCAGAAATGGATAGTTATTTCACATTCGGATCGGATATTCGATTATCCGATATCTCAAAATTCAATTTTTATAGATATTAATATTGTTATATTCGATATTTTTACTTGTTATTGATGGAAAATTAAAATTTAAATGGATACAAATCTTGTTATATTCAATAATTTATTGATTTTTATATTCGAAAACTTAAAATTTTCTTAGATTGCTAATATTAAATATAAACCCAAAAAATAAATGGTCCATTTTACAAGTGTCCTTTACATAATCCAAAATCCTTCTAGAGTCTATTATATGAAAACAAGGCGCAAATAAGTACAAAAAATCCAAATTCCAATCATATTTGAGATTCCCATCCATTTTTAGTATTCAACAAACACAAATACATCAGCAAAGCCCATTTTCCGCCTAAAACTGGACACATGGAAGCTTCTAATTGGCCTATTTAGCATTCACACGGATCTGTGCTTTTTTTGATCCAACTAGCATGCACTGACGTTAGAAATTCAGACCCCTATAAATATAAAGGAGAGAGAAACTATTAGAATTAATGGCAATCATTAATAATAATAATTACCATAATTAAAAAGTAATTAGAGGAGAAAGAGTGTACTTGAGCCGTCTCGAGAAGTTCGAAAGTCGCTGGTGACTTGAACAATCGCCGGAAATATCGAAGCGCCACCAGGGATGTGAACAGACGTTAGAAGCTACAATGTCGCCGGAAATTCGCCAGGAATCTGAACGGCTGCGACGAAATCGAAGGTAATTCTTTCCTTCAATCTAAATCACCATATCTGGAAAAAATAGGAAAACATGTTAGAAGCGAAAATGGAAAATAAAGAAGTCACTGGTTCTCTTTCGAACGCCACGGTGGCTGGAGTTTTGAGTGAACGTCAGAGTTGAAGAGGTGTGGGTTCGGGTAGTTAGTTTTAGCCGGGCGAAGAGAGAGATCTATTCGAATTGGGTTAGATTTAGGGTTTTAGGCTCAAAATTTGGGGATTTTTAGATATTTTAGGGTTCCGGTCAGTGGTCGGCTGGAGAAGCGTGGTTATCGGAGTGTTGGTGCGATGGCCGGATAACAAAATTGAGTGACCGAAGTGATGTTGTTTCAGATCAAAGGGTAAAAAAATGAATAACTCGTTTTAATTTAGGAAGATCAAGGGACTTTGATCCATTTGTGGCTTAGTTTTTTAGGTATTCGGTGTTTAAGTTCATAGGAAAAAAGGGAGAGGGGAATGTAAAAAGAAAGTGCAACTCGGCCAAATGACCGAGTTAGACTCGGTTCAGGCCTTATATAGGTAGACCCATACGACGTCGTTTTGAGCCAGGTATGGGAGGGTCTACGCGTGGTTATTGTGTCGGATATAAGGAACCCGCGCCCTACTCTTGGATTTTTAGAGTTTGGGCAATCATGTTTTGTTTTCATTTCAATTTAGTCCTGAAACTCTGTAATTTGGGCACTCTAGTTTGCAACTTAATTCAATTTAATCATGTTTTCAGTTTTGATTTAATTTCAATTGTTTAATTTATCTTGTATGCATGTTTGTAAATAAGCATATATTATATTTGTTTAGAGAATTTAATTCACCTAGTATATTAAAGTTAGAGCCTTCTAGGATTAAGTTGATTAGTATACTTGTTTAGGAGAATTTGATAGGAGAGGACATTATAGAAAATAAATGAACATTGAATGAAGCTTAAATATCCTAAGTTGATTAGTATCACATTTCAATGTGATGTTAATCAAGGGGTTATTTAGGTAAGAGATCCAATACTTCATTTGAATATAGAAAATTGAAATCACATGTAGCTAGTTTAATAAAATTGGTATGAGGATTAAATAATTAGTGACATTAATAATAGGAATATTATTAATTTAGGGCTCATACGGGTAGTGCCCAAAATTTTTTGGTGTTATCACATAAGTCCTAAACTTGATAATAGTCATAGATTTTAATTAAATCAATGGAGCCTTAATTAGGATTTTACTTAAAAATGTCAAGACAATAATTGAACATGAATTAAAACTTTTGTGTTGAGATACATTTTGAATATAAATTGAAGTGTCCTAATGTATTTGGACGCTTCAAGACTTATATTCATCAAAAATGTATTTTCTTACAAAAGGATATCCCCATTCGAAATGGAATCCATTTAACAATTAAAGATTTAATTAAATTCTTATTAATGTTCGAAATATCAAATTTCCACGTGGAATTAATAAGGTACCGATAACGGGCATTGTAGGGGTGCCTACCCTTCCTTACACATAACCGACTCCCGAACCCAAATTTTATTAAAAGAATCTCTGGTCCGTTTTTATGGTGTCTGGTCTACCAAAGTTACCGGTGGCGACTTCAAAACGATTTTAAAGGGTAAATAAAGGAAATTTGAATGAAAATGAAAAAAACCCTAAGTTCAAGATCAAATTAAAAAAAGGAAAAACCCCGATTTCAAAATGTAACACCCCCTTCCCGGTCTGGAAGGAAACCGGGTCGAAGCGTGTTATCGGAGGACGAAACGATGATCAGTATTATAAAATTTCATTTAACCACATTACTAGTCAATAGAAGACGTACAATATGTTACCAATGCAGTTACTAGTTCACTATAATCAAGTAGGGAGCACAATTAACAATTTAGGATCGTTTTATAACCTTTATAAGCTTAGGGACTAATTTGTTAAATTCTGACAAGTTGAGGTCCCTAGATGTGAATAATTTTACCAAAATAAAATTTGTTACTTAAAAATCATGTCTACCAAATTTCATTCAATTCGGGAAACAACGACACCATCAATTAACTTAACAAAAATTCAGTGACCATATTGTAACATTTTCAAATTGTCCTATGAGTCTTTAACTAACTTACCTAACCCTGTTTCGAAACACCTGAGGCTGTTTCGGAACGGGTACATGAGAGTCAACCTTGTTGACCGTTCTCTTTAGACCGTTTTGATACAGGCTTGACCCGTATCGGAACAGATTGACCAGCCTTGACTTTGACTCGTTTCGATACGCTTTAAACTTGTACCAAAACAATGGCTTCTAGTGGCAAAATGTTCTGAAACGGCATTACTTCGTTTCGAAACACCCATAAACTAAGGTTCAGTAATATGCACCCGTACCGACACGACATCGCCCGTTCCGATACGGACATGCCTGTGATGATAGATTTTTTACTTGTTTTTTTATTAATTTACCCTACAATATGATGTCCAAATGCAACGAAACTTCACACACAATATTTCAAAGACATAAGCTACTAGTATGAAAAATTCCATGACCATCCGAGTACGTTTACCATGTTTTTACCTTATTAGGCTAATCATGCATTTCAAAGCTATTCCAAAAGAACCAAAAAAAGCCATTTAGGGCCAAAGACCAAATTACAAAATAGACAAGGCACCAACACAATAAAATGGGCATGAATGATTAGTTCAACTACTTTGCCACCTTCCTAGGAGGTCAAAAGTCATATTTACATTACTTGTAGATTGGTAGTGACTTGTCTTGACGACCCATCCGATCTTCCAACGAAAAAACATTCTTAACCTGAAAATGCATGAGATGAGACATGTTAGCCGTACTTTGCCTAGTGAGGTAATCACAAACACTATAAGTAATGGAAATGCCATGATTACAATGATACATAATCTCATGCCAACATTATTAATGCCATGCAACAATGCACAAAATAATAAACATGTTCCTTTTCATTTGTAGTCATTGGATTGAATCAAGATCGTGGATATGCGAATTCCTACGCCTCGCCAAATCAATGAATGGTGTAATCCCTCCGCGTGTCCAATATGACCAATAACAATACACATCCCTCCGCCTCGCCAAATCAATAAAGGTTGTATCCTTAGGATCGTAGTCCACCCATAGACTGAGCTCATGAATTCTATGGCATGCCAATTGTATCCCGAGTCCATTCCAATCCAAGGTTGCAATATACATATTCATTTCAATAGTCAATGATATATCAATGTCCAATGTATTCAATGTTTTCGATGATCAATATTTGTGTCTCAATATCAATATCTCATAGATTGGTATGCATATCAATGTCTGATGACTTCAATGCAATAATCCAATGGCAATGCTTATGTCCATGGCTATATACAATGACAATAATCAATGTTCAATGGCAACATACCGACACTTACCAAAGTGTCCGATTAATCATCCAATGCAATTGCTTCAATATCGATGTTAGCGAAATAATCTCAAATAACAAATAATGATCTGGGGAGGCCTTTCTTCTAACCTGAGACTCTGACTACACTCACCTTAAGAATTTGAAGCTTCAAGGCTCTCGGATAGCAATCCCTTTGTTCCTAGCATGTGATGGAGATGGTGAAACCTCTTTCTCCACTTCTTGAGCTAGAAGAATTATAGAAAACTATTAGGATCGAAGTTTCGATATCAAAATCAATATAACGATATCAAAATCAATATCCTACTTCAATAGAGAGACAACGATGAGATATCTATCGTTAGTAAAAACCCTAGCTTAGATTACACTCAATATATCCATGGAATCCATCAACCGATTGTGGAATATAGCTTACCCAATTGATAGCAACGATTCGATATCGATAAAGTGAATAACTAGCAAAGCTTGAACTTCCACTAATAAAGGTGTGTGCTTAGTTGGAGAAGATGAAAGTGAGAGGTGCTAGCTTGGGAGTGTTCTCGGGTAAGCTATCTCCACTTCCTTTGTTTCTATTTTTAATTCAAAGCTTTCCTTCAATTGAAGGAAAGTCATCAGCTAACTCCACGTAAGTGGAGAATTTAATCAAAGAGGGCTAATCGCGAGGTTAGTCCCGCACTTTTCAGACAATTTTAGTTTTGCCCTCAAACTTACATTTCTTCCATTTTAGCTACTAAAAGCTCAATATTAATTCATAAATTCAAGCATGATGTTTTAAACCCACTAAGGGTTCGATAACAATAATTAACTAGCCCATGAAATCTTTAAGCTTTGTCAATGTAGGATTTCCGATCATCGAAAATAAATTCCGACTAGACCGGATTTTGGGGTGTTACAACTCTCCCCCCTTAAGAAAAATTCATCCTCAAATTTTTACTTGAAATGAAGAGATGCATATATTGTTGTTTAATAGTCTCTTCAGGCTCCCAAGTGGCTTCCTCAATAGCGTGGCTCTTCTACAACACTTTAACTAACGATACAGTTTTGTTGCGAAGCCTCTTGACTTCTCTAGAAAGAATCTGAACCGGTTCTTCTTCGTAGGATATATTTGGCCGAAGTTCTACAGATTCGGGTTCCACAATGTGTGAGCGGTCAGACCGATACTTCCGAAGCATCGATACATGAAAGACATCGTGGATTTTACTGAATTCCGAGGGTAGCTATAGCCGATATGCCACTAGGCCAATCCTTCCAATGATTTCAAAGGGTCCAATGAACCGGGGACTCAATTTTCCCTTCTTGCCAAAGCTCAAGACTTTCTTCCATGGTGACACTTTAAGAAAGGCTTTTCACCAACTTCATATTCAATGTCTCTCCTTTTAAGATCAACATAAGCTTTTTGTCGATCAAAAGCAGCTTTTAAACGATCATGGATAATAGTGATTTGTTCTTCAGTCTCACGAAGCAAGTCATGGCCTAACATCTTACCCTCACCAAGCTCCGACCAACACAAAGGGGTTCTGTATCGTCTACCATACAATGCTTCATACAGGGCCATTTGGATGGATGCTTGGTAACTATTGTTATAGGCAAACTCGACAAGAGGTAGAAATTTCTCCCAAGACCCACCAAAATCGATAATACATGCCCGAAGCATGTCTTCCAATATTTGTATAGGGAGGTTTCAATAACAATGCAAATTTCTAGGATTTCAATAGACAGATTTGTTGATGATTTACCTGAATTACCCTTTTTGACTGACCTTCAGATTGAGGGTGGAAAGTTGTGCTTAGATTAACTCTGGTGCCTAGAGCTCCCTGTAGGGTTCTAAAAAACTAGATACAAACTGAGGATCTCGATCGGAGATGATTGACTTAGGTACTTCGTGAAGTCGAATTACTTCCTTGATATACATGTCAGCTATCTTAGGAAGGCCGTAGTCCATTCTAACTGGTATAAAATGAGTTGACTTCGTGAAACGATCCACAACTACCCATATAGCATCATGCTTTGCAGGAGTTAACGATGGACCAGTAACAAAGTCAATAGTTATCTTTTCCCATTTCAATTTTGGTGGATCAATAGGTTGCAATAATCTAGTAGGGGCACTATGTTCATCTTTAACACGTTGACACGTGAGGCCCTTGGAAATGTAATCAACTATGGCCTATTTCATGCCCGACCACCAATAGAGTTCACGTAGGTCTTTATATATTTTCACAGAACCGGGGTGAACAAAAAAAGAGCTCGAATGAGCTTCAGAACGGATGTCAGTGCGAAGAGTTTCATCGCTAGGTACACAATTTCGATCAGGGAAGCATAAGAGTCCTTCAAAATTCATTCTAAAGTCAGGGTTATCCGATAGCTTAGAGACAATAGCTTGAAGCTCAGAATCTTGCTCTTTCAAGTCTTTAATTCATGAAATGATGGTAGATTGAAGTTGAAGTTCAGCTACAAGGCAACAATGCTTTCAAAGTTGGAAGTGAGCGTTAATTGTTCGAGGGGCTACAATATAGCAATTTTACGATGAGTTAACGTACTTCACAATATATATAACATCAATTCTTTTATCGATGCTTACCAGGAAAAGGTTTGCGGCTGAGCGCCTCAGCTACAACATTGGCCTTGCCCGTATGGTAATCAATAACCAGATCATAATCTTTAAGGAGTTCTATCCATCTCCACTGTAGAAGATTCAACTCCTTCTGAGTCAATAAGTATTTAAGACTTTTGTGATCAGTGAAAAGATAGCATTTCTCCCCGTAGAGATAATGCCTCCAAATTTTCAATGCAAAGACAACTGCAACCAATTCTAGGTCGTGGGTGGGGTAATTCATCTCGTGCGGCTTAAGTTGCCTTGAAGCATAAGCAATAACCTTGCCTTCTTGCATCAATACGCATCCTAACCCAAGATGCGAGGCATCACTGTAAACCGTATAGTCTTTTCTAGACTCAGGCTGAGTCAAGACAGGTGCATGGGTCATAACTTGTTTTAACTGATCGAAGCTTCGTTGTTGAACCTCGGTCCAAACAAAAGAAACTTCCTTCCTCAGAAATTTGGTTAAAGGAGCGGCTAGCATAGAAAATCCCTTCACAAATCTGCAGTAATAGCTAGCAAGCCCAAGAAAGCTTCTGACTTCACCAATATTCTTCGGTGGATGCCAATCTACAATGGCTTGGATATTCTTCGGGTCCACCTGAATACCCGAAGCTGAATACCCGAAGCTGATACGACATGTCCTAAAAAGGAAACTTCGGTGAGCTAAAACGCACACTTAGAAAACTTTGCATACAATTGCTTCTATAGAACTAAGTTTTGATATAATATTTGAAAAATGTTTTGGACTAAATTGCAAAGAATTTAAAATGTGTTTTTAGTCAAAAACAACTTGAAAATATGTTTAAGGGTTTTACAAGGCCTTGGAATGATTTAAAAGTACATTTAAAGTAGTCAAAACCAAGCTTTTTACTTACCCGTACCGATACGGTATAGGACCGTACCGATACGCCTTAGGGTTTCAAACTACCAGATTTTCCAGTGGCCAAAACCTGTACCGATACGCTTTTCGTATCGATACAGTGTGCTTTGAAATATCCTAACGGCTAGTCGCATACCGATATGGTTGTATCGCGTACCAATACGCCTAACTACCCCAACAGTCATTTGAATTTGCAGGACCGTACCGATACGCTAGGCAAGCGTATCGATACGCATCAGCTGAAGAACACAACGGCTAATTCCTCTTCGAGACCGTATCGATACGGTGTGAGAGGGTATCGATATGCCAAGCTGCAGAACTGCATTTATGGTGGGAAATAAAGGCTCCAACAGCTCCAATCCAATCCCAACGGCTAGTAACGACCACAAACTCATCAAGGAGTATAAAAGGGACCTCCAAGAATCAAGAACAAGTTAATGCTTCAATTGTTACAACATTATTGTGTCAAAATTTGTCTAGAGCTTAAATTGTTTATTTTTTGCTTAGACAACACTTGTGAGCTTACATTGTTATATATGCTCAAGTGTTTAGGTTTTGGGTGAGTGATTAGAATTGCAAACAAACACCTATTAGAGGGATTTCTAGTTTGCTAAGTCTTTCTTTGTACAAGAGAGTGTTTCCTCAAGCTTTGGGTAGAAAGCTTTGAGGGTTGTAAAGGTTGCCTCCTTAGCCTAGAAAAGGGGACGAAATTCTTAGTGAATTTGTTTGGAAATCCTTAGTGGGGAGCTAAGGTAGTGGATGTAGACCTTGGTTAGAAGGTTGAACCACTATAAATCCTTGTGTCAAATTGCTAATATTTCACCTCCCACTAAAACACCTAATTATCCAACTTCTCCACACTTGGCGAGCAAGAACGATTGATCGAATCGAGCCCTTAAAATCTCAACAATTGGTATCAGAGCTTGGCTCAATCGAAGGGGATTCACATCCTATCGAGAAGATCCGGCAAGCTCGATCAACATTTCACCAACCGTCTCAAATGGCGCAATCCATCGGAAAACCGCCTTTCTTCGACGGGAATCACTATGCCCATTGGAAGACAAAGATGAAATTCTTCTTGAAGTCAAGAGACTAGAAGCTATAGGACATAGTTGAAGATGGTCCGTTCGTGCCTCAAGGAAGCAAAGTGGAATGGAGTGTCGACGATCGCAAGAAGATGTAGCTTAATTGCAAAGCCTTGCGCATGCTCTTTTGTGCATTTGTCCCAACCATCTATGAGAAGATGTCTTCTTTTGAGAGTGCCAATGAGGTATGTGACAAGCTTGAAGTCACATACGAAGGAACCGATGAAGTCAAGGAGACCAAGATTGGGCTCCTCACCTTAGAGTATGAGAACTTCAAGATGGATCCGGAAGAAAACATCGAGAAGATGTTTGATAGGTTCTTCACTATCACAAATGGGCTTAAAGGTTATGGAGAAGCCATCCCGGAAGAGAAGCTTGTCCGAAAGCTCATCTACTCCCTTCCCAAGTCATGGAACTCAAAGAGGACTGCCATCATCGAAGCTAAGAATCTCAAAACCTTGAAGCTTGATGAACTCATGGGGTCACTTCTCACTCACCAAATAATGAAGAAAAACAAAGAAGAGGAGAAGAAGAAGGAAGAGATTAGAGCGATGGGGAAGAAGAAGATCATGGAGCTAGGCATCAATGCAAGTGTCGTAGCTCTCAAATCCTCCACATGCCATCATGTAGATTCAAGTGAGAAGGAAAGTGAAGATGAAGAGATGGTCTATCTCTTCAACAAATTTGCCCAGTTCATGAAGAGAAAAATGGAAAAATCCAAGCATGAATCGATAAAGAAGATGAAGGACTCCCACAAATCCAAAAAGAAGGGATCATCTTCAAAACAAGCATATGTGGCCACATGGAGTGATGAAGACTCCACCGATGATGAAGTAGCCCACCTATGCTTGATGGCCCTCAATGAGGGTGAGGTAACTTCTAACTTATCTATTTCAAATTATTATACATTTGATGAGTTACAAGATGCCTATGATGATTTTCTTTTGGAATTCAAGGCATCATTTTCCAAGAACAAAAAGTTGATTTCAAAAATAAATATTGAAAATGATTTACTTTCCAAAACAAATCTTGAACTTGAAGCAAAATTGAAAGATTTTGAACAAATATGTTTTGATTTACAAAATTTGCTTCTTAAAGTTCAAAAAGAAAAAGATTTGATTTCCAATGAACTTGAAAAGAAAAATAATTTTGGAAAATCAAATTTTTATGTAAGACAATCTAGTGCACCTAGATTTGTGAATGGAAAATGTTTTAGAAGTGTTTGGGGTCCCTAAAGGACTAACCACTTCAACTAAAAAGGATGAAATTGAAAAATTGATTCCTAAGGGGACTAAATTTTGTGCTACTAATGTCTATGGATCCAAAGCAATTTGGATACCAAAAATTACTTGATTGTCTTGTGCTAGGTGTGATGGAGAGTGATCAACAAGTCAAAAATTGAGGGGGAGCTCCATGCACACAAAGGAAGAACACTTGAAGAAGGAAGGCTTCACATCCTCCCTTGAGTTCAAGTGTGGTAAAATCTAGTTGCTTTTGTTTTTATTTGATTTATTTTCATTTATGTCAACTAGATAATCATATATGTTGAACTAACATTCTTATGATGCTTTCAGTAAGGGGGAGCCAATTTTAAACCAAAATTTTAAGTGTGTCATTTTTTTTGCCTCCTATGTTATTTTGAGCTCAATGTCATTTTAAATTCTTTTTGATATAACAAAAAGGGGGAGAAATAGTTTGAAAAATTGATTTTTCAAATGAATAAGGGGGAGCTTTATTTGATTTCATATTTTTAATCTCTTATTCACAATTTTAAAGTTGAAGGGGGAGAATCCCAAACAATTTTTCAAGTTGGTTTTATTATATCAAAAAGGGGGAGATTGTAGAACTAAGTTTTGATATAATATTTGAAAAATGTTTTGCACTAAATTGCAAAGAATTTAAAATGTGTTTTTAGTCAAAAACAACTTGAAAATATGTTTAAGGGTTTTACAAGGCACTGGAATGATTTAAAAGTACATTTAAAGTAATCAAAACCAAGCTTTTTACTTACACGCACCGATACGCCTTAGGGTTTCAAACGACCAGATTTTCCAGTGGCCAAAACTAGTACCGATACGCTTGGCTGTATCGATACGATGTGCTTTGAAATAGCCCAGCGGCTAGTCGCGTACCGATACGGTTGTATCGCGTATCGATATGCATAACTACCCCAACGATCATTTCCCAATGGTCATTGGAATTTGCAGGACCGTACCGATATGCTAGGCAAGCGTATCGATACGCATCAGCTGAATAACCCAACAGCTAATTCATCTTCGAGACCGTATCGATACAATGTGAGAGGGTATCGGTACGCCAAGCTGTAGAACTGCATTTATGGTGGGAAATAAAGGCTCCAATGGCTCCAATCCAATCCCAACGGCTAGTAAGTGCCACAAACTCATCAAGGAGTATAAAAGGGACCTCCAAGCATCAAGAACAAGGTAATGCTTCAATTGTTACAACATTATGATGTCAAAATTTGTCTGGAGCTTAAATTGTTTATTTCTTGCTTAGACAACACTTGTGAGCTTACAATGTTAAATTTGCTCAAGTGTTTAGGTTTTGGGTGAGTGCTTAGAATTGCAAACAAACACCTATTAGAGGGATTTCTAGTTTTCTAAGTCTTTCTTTGTACAAGAGAGTGTTTCCTCAAGCTTTGGGTAGAAAGCTTTGAGGGTTGTAAAGGTTGCCTCCTTAGCCTAGAAAAGGGGACGAAATTCATAGTGAATTTGTTTGGAAATCCTTAGTGGGGAGCTAAGGTAGTGGATGTACAACTTGGTTAGAAGGTTGAACCACTATAAATCCTTGTGTGAAATTTCTAATTTTTCACCTCCCACTAAAACACCCAATTATCCAACTTCTCCACAATTGGCGAGCAAGAACGGTTGATCGAATCAAGCCCCTAAAATCTCAACAGTTTCTGTCTCAGAGTCTGAAGTACAATACAAAGATGATCTGGATGCTCCATTTCATTCTTGGAATAGATCAAAATTTTATCTATAAACACTACTACAAATTTGTCAAGATAGGGTCTAAATACCTGATTCATTAAATCCATGAAAGCCGTTGGTGCATTAGTTAGCCCAAAAGACATCACTAAGAATTCGTAGTGTCCATATCTTGTACGAAAGGCAGTCTTGGGCACATCACACTCCTTGACTCTCATTTGATAGTAACCCGACCTTAAATCGATCTTGGAAAACACAGAAGCATCTTTTAATTGGTGAACATGTCGTCTATCCTAGGCAAAGGATATTTTTTCTTGATGGTGACCTTGTTCAGTTGCCTATAGTCAATGCACAAACGCATAGAACCATCCTTCTTCTTGATAAAAAGAACTGGGGCTCCCCAAGGTGAAGAGATCGGTTGAATAAAACCCTTGTTCATAAGGTCTTGAATTTGAGCTTTTAATTCTTTCAACTCCACAACCACCATCCGATATGGTGCAATAGAGACTGGACTAGTCCCATGTTGCACCTCAAAACCAAATTCCACTTAACGGGTTGGGGGAAATCCCAGAAGTTCGTTAGGAAAAACATTTGGGAATTCATTTACTGCGTCAATATCATGAATTTGAAGTTCATTTCTGGATTCCGTGGACAATGCACACAACCTGGAGTTCTGAGATTTCATCAGCATTATACTCTCCTTGCCAAGACCTTGCAGATACAGTTTTTGCTTATTGCAGTCCACCCACGCTTAATGTTTAATAAGCCAATACATGCCTAGAATCGCATCAAACTCGTGGATTGGTAAGACTAGGAGATCCGCAGGGAACGAAATTCCTTGAATCAAGATCGGACAGTTCTTGCATACAAGGCTTAGAGCAACACAATCACCTAACGAATTTGTCACGGAGATCTTTGTTGGCAAAGGTTCACTAGACATCCTACGTCTTTTAACGAATTCACGACTTATAAAAGAATGGGTAGACCTAGGATCAATCAATACATACAATGAGTGTACATATAACATAACGGTACCTGCTATAACATCAGACTCGTCATCCTCCTCGCGGCCTCTCACATGATACATCTGGGCGGAGGCCTTTGATTCTTGCTTGTTACCTTGCTTCCCGGATACGCCCGGCCTACCTGAGGCTCCCGATGGTGCTTGTCTTGGCCCTTTTCCACGGAAGGATTGGGCGGAGGACAGTCTCTGATAAAATGTCCTTGTTCTCCAAAAAAGAAGCATGCTCCCGACTGCTTATGACACTAGCCTTCTAGGTGCCGTTTCTGACAAAAATTACAAACTGGATGCTGAAAACTTCGGTTCGAACCTCCAATGCTCTCAACTGACGCTGCCTTAGACCAAGATTGGGTGATAGTCTGTGGTCTCTCAATATTCCTGGTACGGGAAGGCTGTGAATATGAAACTTTCCTCGGGCCTTGATACTTGCCCTTCTTGTTCCACTTGAGAGGTCGAGAATCGCTCCATGTTCTTCTCTTAGATCTGCTGGACATATTTCCTCTTTGAGCTCTCTACGCTGCATCAGTTGCTTTAACTCAGTTCACCAAATCCTGGAAGTTGGTGATACCCACGGCCGTAAACATAGGTCGCACCTCATCGCTCAACCCAGCAATAAACATTCGGCACTTGTCTTCCTCTTTCATTATAAACTCAGCTCCATATCGACAGTACTTGTAGAAATCATGGATGTACTGCTCGATAGGCAGCCCGCCTTGTTTCGAATGAAGAAAAGTGCTTCGTCTCTATGCGAGATAGTACTCGCTACTATACTTATTCCGGAATTCCTTAAGAAAGAATTCCCAAGTGACCGATTCTTCGGGGACAATAAGAATAGTAGTCTCCCACCACAAAAGAGCCTTATAAGTTAACAATGCAATAGCACACTCTAGCTTGTGTTCGTCGGAACACTGCAATTGTTTATTTATGACACATAGGGTGTTATCCAGCCAGTATTCAACAATCTCAAGATTATCATCATCCTATCCGGTGAAAGAATAGGCTCGGAGTGAAGCCAATTTGTCCACATGGGCTCAGACATACTGAGCAACAGGATAGTTAGGCTGAACTGATGGTGTAGCTTGCATCGCAGTCATAAACTGCTTAAACATGTTAGCCCCATTCTGATAGCATTCAGCCTGAGTAGTAGATGCAGTAGGCTCAGCACCCTGAACAGGAGGGTCCTGTGGTTGCGGTGGATTCCGAGGATTTCCTCTCCTAATCTCCTCGCCATGTGTCGAGGAGCCAGTAGCAAGCTCGTCAATGTGAGCTTCATTTGTCTCAGACATAACAATATGAAAGATCAGATTAGTTGACAAGTCACATTATACACAATATAAAACTCCTAGGTGGAAAAGTAACATAATAACAATACAATAGACTTCGGTTTAGTCCTAGAATCGGCTAAACTATAGCTCTGAGACCACAAATGTAAAACCTCTTCTCGGTCTGGAAGGAAACCAGGTCGAAGCATGTTATCGGAGGACGATACGATGATCGGTATTATAAAATTTCATTTAACCACATTACTAGTCAATAGAAGACGTACAATATGTTACCAGTGCAATTACTACTTCACTATAATCAAGCAGGGAGCACAATTACCAATTTAGGATCGTTTTATAACCTTTATAAGCTTAGGGACTAATTTGTAAATTCTGACAAGGTGAGGTCCCTCGATGTGAATAATTTTACCAAAATAAAATTTGTTACTTATCAATTGACTTTACAAAAATTCAGTGCCCAGATTGTAACATTATCAAACTGTCATATTAGTCTTTAACTAACTTACCTAACATTGTTTCGAAACACCTCAGGCTGTTTCGGAACGGGTACACGAGAGTCAACCTTGTTTAGGAGAATTTGATAGGAGAGGACATTATAGAAAATAAATGAACATTGAATGAAAGCTTAAATAACCTAAGTTGATTAGTATCACATTGCAATGTGATGTTAATCAAGGGGGTATTTAGGTAAGAGATTCAATACTTCATTTGAATATAGAAAATGGAAATCATATGTAGCTAGTTTAATAAAATTGGAATTATGATTTAATAATTAGTGACATTAATAATAGGAATATTATTAATTTGGGGAACATATGGGTAGTGCCCAAAATTTTTGGGTGTTATCACATAAGTCCTAAACTTGATAATATTCATAGATCTTAATTAAATCAATGGAGCCTTAATTAGGATTTTACTTAAAAATGACAAGACAATAATTGAACATGCATTAAAACTTTTGCGTTGAGATACATTTTGAATATAAATTGAAGTGTCCTAATGTATTTGGACATTTCAAGACTTATATTCATCCAAAATGTGTTTTCTTACAAAAGGCTGTCCTCATTTGAAATGGAATCCATTTAACAATTAAAGATTTAATTAAATTCAGATTAATGTTCAAAATGTCAAATTGCCACGTGGAATTAATAAGGTACTGATAACGGGCGTTGTAGGGGTGCCTACCCTTCCCTACACATTACTGACTCCCAAACCCAAATTTTATTAAAAGAATCTCTAGTCCGTTTTTATGGTGTCTAGTCTACCAAACTCGTTTCGGAACGCCCATAAACTCAGGTTCAGTAATTTGCACCCGTACCGAAACGACATCACCCGTTTCGATACGGACATGCCTGTAATGACAGATTTTCTACTAGTTTTTGATTAAAATACCCTACCATATGATGTTCAAATGCAACGAAACTTCACACACAATATTTCAAAGACATAAGCAACTAGCATGCAAAATTTCATGACCATCCGAGTACGTTTACTATGTTTTTACCTTTTTAGGCTAATCATGCATTTTAAAGCTATTCGAAAAGAACCAAAAACGCCATTTAGGGCCAAAGATCAAATTACAAGATAGACAAGGCACCAACACAACAAAATGGACATGAATGATTAGTTCAACTACTTTTCCACCTTCCTAGGAGTTCAAAAGTCATATTTACATTACTTGCAGCTTGGTAGTGGCTTATCTTGACGGCCGATCCGATCTTCCAACGAACAAACCTTCTTAACCTAAAAATGCATGAGATGAGACACGTTAGGCATACTTTTCTTAGTGAGGTAATCACAAACACTATAAGTAATGGAAATGCTATGATTACAATGATACATAATCTCATGCCAACATTATTAATGCCATGCAACATTGCAAAAAATAACAAGCATGTTCCTTTTCATTTGTAATCCTTGGATTGAATCAAGATCGTGGATACGCGAATTCCGACGCCTCGCCAAATCAATGAATGGTCTAAGCCCTCCGCCTCGCCAATATGACCAATAACAATATACATTCCTCCACCTCGTCAAATCAATATAGGTCGTAGCCTTAGGATCGTCCACCCGTACACTGAGCTCATGAATTCTATGGCATGCCAATTGTATCCCGAGTCCATTCCAATCCAAGGTTGCAATATACATATTCATTTCAATAGTCAATGATATATCAATGTCCAATGTATTCAATGTTTTCGATGATCAATATTTGTGTCTCAATATCAATATCTCATAGATTGGTATGCATATCAATGTCTGATGACTTCAATGCAATAATCCAATGACATATCTTATGTCGATGACTATATACAATGAAAACAATCAATGTTCAATGGCAACTTACCGACACTTACCAAAGTGTCCGATTAATCATTCAATGCAATTGCTTCAGTATCGATGTTAGCAAAATAATCTCAAATAACAAATAATGTTACGGGGAGGCCTTTCGCCTAACCCGAGACTCTGACTACACTCACCTTAACAATATGAAGCTTCAAGTCTCTCGGATAGCAATCCCTTTGTTCCTAGCATGTGATGGAGATGGTGAAACCTCTTTCTCCACTTCTTCAGCTAGAAGAATTAATAGAAAACTATTAGAACGATGTTTCGATATCAAAATCAATATAACGATATCAAAATCAATATTCGACTTAAAAAGAGAGGACAACGATGAGATATCCATGGATAGTCAAAACCCTAGCTTAGCTTACACTCAATATATCCATGGAATCCATCAACCGATTGAGGAATATAGCTTACCCGATCGATAGGAACGATTCGATATCAATAAAGTGATGAAATAACAAAGCTTGAAATTCCACTTAGGGTTAGCTATATTCCACTTAGTTGGAGAAAATGATGAAAGTGAGAGGTGCTAGCTTGGGAGTGTTCTCGGGTTAGCTATATCCACTTCCTTTGTTTCTATTTTAATTCAAAGCTTTCCTTCAATGGAAGGAAAGTCATCAAATAACTCCACGTAAGTGGAGAATTTAATCAAAGAGGGCTAATTGCGAGGTTAGTCCCTCACTTTTTATACAATTTTAGTTTTGCCCTCCAACTTACATTTCTTCCATTTTAGCCACTAAAAGCTCAACATTAATTAATAAAGTTCAAGCACGATGTTTAAACCCAATTAGGGTTCGATAACAATAATTAACTAGCCGATGAAATCTTTAAGCTTCATCAATGTAGGATCTCCGATCATCCGAAATAAATTCCGACTAGACCAGATTTTGGGGTATTACATAAAACCCGAATCATCAGACTATTTTTACACGCGATTATAAAAACGGTCGCAACAGCTTGGCAACTCTGCTGGGGACAAACTTGAGAGTCAAGCCTATTAATTAATCCCACGTGGCATTTTTGCATTTCGAACACTAATTGTAATTTTATTTTTTCTAAGAGAATTGTTGGATGGATTTTCAAGAAAAATAGGGGTAATTTTTTGGTATGATATATCTGTCATTAATGCATAAACCCTCGACTTGAGTTTTTCACCCTTAAGTGGGAGAAAGACAATATCCAACATGATGCTCTCCAGCTCCGAGTGTGGATTTTTTTCTTCCGGTATACTAACCTTGTGAATCGTGGGGCCCACGCCTCCGTTATAAGGGACTTATTGTATCAAATCGATGTCTTACTATCATAGTATACGAGAAGGACAGTTTGGGAACCGAGAGTCTAGAACAAACCCCACATTTTGTTTTTAGAAGCCTACGCCACTAGAGCCAGAGAAGGACCTAGGACAGGTGCGGCCGATTTAAATATTTTTCTCTGGTTATTTCCTTTGCTACATATTATGTGCTTTTCTGTGTCAATAATTTGTTTACTTTTTTCATGTTATGTCACAATACTAACACGGTTTTTTCCCTTATTTTGTTTTGAATAAATCATGTCATAAATTGAATTTGTTTTGGCATCGAATTAGGAGTCAGTCAATTTTGAAGTATTCGATATGTCTCGAGAGTTTAAGATAGGATAAGATAATACAATGGTCTGGACCTGGTCAGAGCAAACTCAGCATGAGAAGGGGGACAACCTCGGTAAAGGTGATGTGTTCAAGATGAAGGGTTGGGTAAAGATAAAAACTAACCAGAATACCTGTTTACCAGAAGTTAAAGAAATATGGGACCAGTGGGATAATGAAATGAAGGAACAATTTAGAAAGGAATTTGGAGACATAGCCTTACTATTAAGTGTAAAGATCGATCAAGAGGTTCTTAGGGCTATGCCGCAATTCTGGAACCCAACGTACAATTGTTTTACCTTCGGGCAAGTAGACATGACACCTACCATGGAGGAATATGAGATACTGATTAATTGTCCAAGAATTAAAAGTGATAAGATTTATACCAGACCCATCAACAATTCAAGCTTCATGAATAAATTGATATCATTAACCGAAAAGGCAAAATAATGGTTGGGTAGAAAGATAGCTAATAATGACAACACTGGCCAAAATGAAGATAGACAGCGAATCAACTAGAGGAAATGTAAAGAACTGATAGTGGCAAGTAATGATGAGCCGTTCAGGATGAGAAGCCTATTCGCCTTGTGTATTTATGGGTTGGTCTTATTTCCAAGGACTTCGGAGCATATTGACCCGTCAACTGTGGGACTATTCGAGCAGTTAGAGAAAGGAGTCAATCTAGTGCCTGCAATTCTGATAGAAACTTACAGTTCCTTGACTGCTTGAAAGAAATCAGGAGAAGGAAGATTTTGGGGATGCACACAGTTGCTCGAGATCTGGTTTTAGGGTTAGAAGTGGGATACTCCTTATAGAGGAATTATATATCTCGTTACGTATTCAGAGATAGAAGAACACTTAACCAGTTGCCTGTTGGGAAAAAAGAGTGAAAGGCACTGGGAGGAATACTTTAAGGACATGAAAGGCACATATGTGGTATGGAAGGCTCCATGGTTGAATAGGGGAACAACTTTCTTATATTGGTGTGGAGACAGAGACTAGGTCCCACTACCAGGGATTTAGGGAGGAACGACTTACTGCCCTTTGCTAGTATCTAAACAGTTTGGTTCAAGACAATTTATACCGGCTACTGCAGGCATGACAAAGTTCGATTAAGCTCACAAGACGAATTACTACAAGGGGACAGTAGTTCAGACTATAAGAGCATGGGAAAATCCGAGAAGGTTCCAACAATATCAAGACCTGGGAGTGATGGCGAGGTACGATGAATGGAGAGCACAAAGGGTCAACGTCAACACATTTCATGAAAGGCTGGTAAATGCAAGCTCCTCTACTCAGTTCGCTAAGGAAGCACCTTCAGAGTTAGAAAAACTTAAGCATGACCCTGAGTTGATTTGAAGAAGTATGAAAAGGGAATCAATATTCTCACCGAAGAGTTAACTACGGTGAAGCTGTAGGTAAGCAGCATGAAGGAAAAGAAAAGGAGTTGATAGAACAGAATCGAAATATTAGTCGTGATTTGAAGGAGCTGCAAGAACTGTATGATGGGTACAAGGCAAAAACAAAAAGGGGGAATGAGCAAAGTGGTGAAGAGTTTGTCATAAAAATTGGTTGTTATGACGAAGGAAAGAGATGATTATAAGAAAGATGTATGAAAAGAAGTCTAGGTCAAGCAAAGAATCGAGTAGTAAAGCGAAAAAGAATCTAGAAGAGGAACAAGCTAGAAACTTCGATCTGACAAGTCAAGTAACACATCTAGAACAACTAATCACAAAGTACCACAATGAGGACAAAGTTCAGGTGGGAATAAAGTAAGAAGGGCTACAGAAAAGGTAACAAAGCTAGAAATGTTGTACATGATCTAAAGGAGAAACTTGCATGTTATGAAGGAGCGTTGTATGTAGAGAGTGGAATATGGAAAAACAAGTACGAAGTGGCACAACGCATTGTTCAGAGCTAGAACGATGAATTGGCGATTTTCAAGAAATAGGTCAGGAATGTTACCTCGTATGTGCAGATACTGTCAAGGCAAGCCACAAGTCTGTTGGTCAATTTAGGAGTTAGGGCTAGTAGTCTTCTATAGAAGAAATTATCTTTTCCTTGTATTTGAACCTTCAGACAAATGAATGTTTACAAAAGACTAGTTCTTGAATTCGATGCCTCTAGCATTCTTGCATTCACATACCTTGCAAATAACATATTTTATATTCATCATATATGTTGCCGATGGAGAAGAATTTGCATCCTTGAAGGAAGAAGTTAGTCTGAATCCAAGAAAATTATTTCTCGTCAGTATAGCTTTGGAAATAAGAATGATTTGGTGACTAGAGTGGTCAAGCTTGAAGAATTCCGAGAATAGTTAATTCAAACTCAGAAAGAAATGGACTATATGAGGAAGTTTCAAGATGAAATAAGGGGCAAACTAATGAGCTGATGAGTATAATAATTACCACAACAAAAAGAAAGGGTTTGGCAGAAGATTCTTTCATGCAAAAAGACATTAGAAATGCTAGTAAAAATTGTAACCACGACTTTGTAGCAGAAAATAACCTATCTAATGAAGACCAAGCTATTATCAATCGATATGAGATAGTTCGCAACGCCCCAGAGTGTCCTACTGAACTGGATTGGATAAGATCGAGGACTCTCTCTTGAAAATCTTATCTTCTTCAGTGAGCAAAGACTTGGATAAAATGGAGCTGTTAGTTGGGGAGAATGTAGAATGCAACAAGAAGTTGAAAATGTGGTTGCTTTGACGTCTGAATCATTACCTCATTCAATACAGAATCATTCTTTGTGAAACTGATATTTTAATTTTGGTATAACAAAAGAACCTAAGGACTAAATTGAAAAAGTCAAAACGAATTTTTAAGTCCTCAAACAACCCAAATGATTAAAGAATATGCCTATGTTAAAAACTAAGCTTTCCAAATATTTTCCAAGTGTTTTTAAAGTCGAAACAGTGTTTTTCGAGTCCCTGCTTCGAAACGGCCTAAGGCGTTTCGAAATGGTTTTGAAACTGTCAACCCCTGTTCCGAAACGGGTATCGAAACGTTTTCAACACTGCCAACCCATGTTTCAAAACAAGTATCGAAATGGCTTTAGAACATAGAGAACCCGTATCGAAACGACTTCAAGTGTTTCAAAACGGTTCTTCATTTGATTTGAAAAATATGACCGTTGCAAGTTTTTAACTGATTTTTCAGAAACCGTTAAGGCGTTTCGAAATGAGTTCGAGTTGTTCCGAAACGACCCTTGACAGTGGCAAAAGTGTTTCGAAACGGGTAAATATCGTTTCGATACGGGCTCTTAAATGCACCCCAACTGCTCTTTCTATTTTGGTCCATTTCGAAACAAGTTCTCGCGTTCCGAAACGGGTGGTTGCAGACTCCATTTATGGAGGTGAAATAACACCCCCAACGGCTCTATTGATGAATGCAACAACCACAACGACTAGAAATCAATGAGAAGGTATAAAAGGGACCTCTAAAAGCTCCAGCAACAACTATTGATCCAAAAGCAAACATCCAAACATCAAATCCAAGCATTTGTGCCTAAATCCCAATATTGTCTAGAAACCCCAATTGTAATTTTCATTCTTATCATTTTCAATTGGGTTGAGTGCTTGTAATTGGGCTACAATTTGTATTGAGAGACACTTTCTTAGCCATCAAACTCTTTGTTCTTTTTGTGTGAGGATTGGGTTAAATTTTGGGTAGAAAATTTAACCGAAAATTGTAAGGGTTACCTCCTTAGCCTAGAAAAAGGGAAGAGCAATTAGTGGAATTGTTGCAAATCCTTATTGAAGCTAAGGTAGTGGATGTAGAGTTCATTTGGAACTTGAACCACTCTAAAATTCCTTGTCTATCTTTTTAGTTTGCAATTTCCACCACCTAAACCTTTAAAAATCCAATTCACCCCCTCTTGGTTCATTTCAATCATCCGATCCACTCAACAATTGGTATCAGAGCCTACCTCTTTGAGGATTAACAACCACAAGAGGAGTTCCTTGGAAGAGTGTGATCATCAAAATCAAGAGATGGCTTCAACCTCCGGTTCGGGCATGTATGATTCTCAATCCACCACAAAATCTCCCTTCTTCAATGGTGACAACTATCCATTTTGGAAGAATAGAATGCGTCTCTTCATCAAGTCCAATGACTACTTAGTTTGGGATGTCATTGAAGATGGCCCCTACATTCCATTGAAGCAAGATAGTGAAGGCAAGATGGTTTTGATGAAGAAGGTGGAGATGAGTGAAGAAGAAAGGAGAAAGATTCAAATAAATGACAAAGCTCTCCACATGATCTTTTGTTCATTTGGTCCGGACATCTATTCCAAAGTGTCATCCATTGAGAGTGCCAAAGAAGTATGGGACACTCTTGAGACTACCTATGAGGGAACCAATGATGTCAAAGAAACTAAGATTGGAATTCTCAATCTTAGTTATGAAAATTTCAAGATGGAGCCCGATGAGACGTTGTCCAAGATGTTTGATCGGTTCTCCACCATAGTCAATGGCCTCAAAGGATTTGGAGAGACAATACCGGAAGACAAGCTTGTTCGGAAGCTACTCTATTCACTTACCGAATCTTGGGATGGGAAGAGAACCGCCATCATAGAAGCTAAAAATTTGAAGACTTTAAAGCTTGATGAGCTAGTGGGTTTTCTACTTACACATGAGATTATGAAGCAAGGAAGGGAAGAAGAGAAGAAGAAAGAAGAGAAGAGAGTAGAAAAGCTAGAGGTTGAAAAGAAGAAGAAGATGAGAATAGCTCTCAAAGCTTCACTACTTGAGGAGAGCTCTTCTAGTGAGGAGGATGAGCTATAAGAATTGGCTATGATAGCCAAACGATTCTCACGTTTTCTGAGGTCCAACCGAGGAAGAAAAATACAAAGAAAAATGGACTTCAAAGGCAAGAACAAAGAAGAAACAAGTGATCAAATCATTTGCTTTGAGTGCAAACAACCCGACCACATACGTTCGGAGTGCCCTCAACTCAAGAAGAAGGGCTTTGAGAAGAAGAAGAAGCTCAAAGCCAAGCTAGCTACTTGGAGTGATGAGGAGTCATCGGAGGATGACGAACAAGAAGTGGCCAACCTTTGCCTCATTGCACTTGAGGAAGATTCCTCCATGGTAACCTCTAACTCATCAACTTTAGATTTTACATATGATAAATTGAATGATGCATATGATGAGTTACAAGAGGTCTATGATGAATTAGTTGAGAAATATAAAGAGTCGGTCATTAGGAATAAGAAAATCATTTTAGAGCTGAATGAGAAAAATGACTCACTCTCTCAAGCTAATTCAAAATTTGAGAAAAAGATATTAGGGTTGAAAGATGAACTTAAATTTTTTCAAGATGAAAATGTTGACCTTAATAATCTTTTATCTCAATGTAATAGTGAACACCAAAAGGTGTTAGATGAGCTAAATAAGCTCAAAGAGTCTTTTAAAAATGTTGGTAGTGTCAAGCATGAAATAGGTGAATCTTCAAGAACAAACCAACTTAAGAAAAAGACTAACTACTACGAACAAGGTATCTTTTTTAGACATAGTAGAACTATAAGAATTAGAAGTGTATGGGTTCCTAAGGAACTTGTAAAATGTAATAACATTAGTGCTATGTCATCTTGGATTCCTAAGGGAACCATGGTTTTGAGAGCTAACACTCATGGACCCAAAGTGATTTGGGTACCAAAAACAAAAGCTTAATATCTTTGTTTGTAGGGGGAGCATTGCTACAAGGCCAAAGCAAAAAGTCAAAACTCATGGTACCTTGATAGTGGATGCTCAAGGCATATGACCGGAGACAAGAGTAGATTCATGGATCTAAAGCCAAAAAGTGGAGGAGTAGTAACATTTGGTGACAACTACAAAGGCCACATTAAAGGTATTGGCTCCATAGGTAATCACTCTACTATTCTCATTGAAAATGTCTTGTATGTCGATGGTCTTAAACACAACTTATTGAGCATAAGTCAATTGTGTGATAAAGGATTTAATGTTTTATTTGATAAAAATGGATGCAAAATTGTTGACATTAAATCTAATAATATTAACACTTATTTTGTGGTCCTTTTTCTAGAGGTTTCGGACGAGAAGCTCTAAATGGGCCTTTCAATAGATCCGTTAAAAATTTAACTGCGTAAAAAGTATAGAAATTGAGGTTTTGCAATATAATTTTGTTGAAAAGCACCTAACCAATTAGACAAACTCAATAGGTCCTTTTTCTACATGTTTCGGACGAGCATGTATAAATGGGCCTTTCAATGGACCCGTTGGAATTTTAGCTGAGTAAAAAGAACAAAATTTGAGGTTTCGCAATATAATTGTGTTGAAAAGCTCGTAATCAATAACATCATCTCCTAATATTTGATTAAAACCTTTTTTGCGGTCCCTTTTCTAGAGGATTCGGACGAGCATGTCTAAATGGGCCTTTCAATGGACCCGTTGGAATTTTGATAGAGTAAAAACTAAAGAAATTGAGGTTTTGCAATATAATTGTGTTGAAATGCTCCTAACCAATTAAAGGAACTCCTAATATTTGTTTAAAACTTATTTTCTGGACCTTTTTTCTAGAGGTTTCGGATGAGCATGTCTAAATGGGCCTTTCAATGGACCCGTTGGAATTTTAACTGAGTAAAAAGTACAGAAATTGAGGTTTTGCAATAAAATTGTGTTGAAAAGCTCCTAACTAATTAGACGAACTCCTAATATTTGATTATAACTTATTTTCCGGTCCTATTTCTAGAGGTTTCGAACAAGTAGGTTTAAATGGGCCTTTCAATGGACCCTTTGGAATTTTAACTGACTAAAAAGTATAGAAATTGAGGTTTTGCAATATAATTGTGTTGAAAAGATCCTAACCAATTAGATAAACTCCTATTATTTGATTAAAATTTATTTTCCGGTCTTTTTTCTAGAGGTTTCGGACGGGCAGGTCTAAATGGGCCTTTCACTGTACCGGTCGGAATTTTAACTAAGTAAAAAGTATAGAAATTGAGATTTTTCATTATAATTGAGTTGAAAAGCCCCTAACCAATCAGACGAACTACTAATTTTTTTTAAAACTCATTTTGCTGTCCTTTTTCTAGAGGTTTCGGACGAGCAGGTCTAAATGAGCCTTTCAATGGACCCGTTGGAATTTTAACTTAGTAAAAAGTATAGAAATTGAGGTTTTTCAATATAATTGTGTTGAAAAGCTCCTAACCAATTATACGAACTCCTAATATTTGATTAAAACTTATTTTGGGGTCTTTTTTCTAGAGATTTTAGATGAGTAGGTCTAAATGATCCTTTCAATGGACCGTTTGGAATTTTAACTGAGTAAAAAGTATAGAAATTGAGGTTTTGCAATATAATTGTGTTGAAAAGATCCTAACCAATTAGACGAACTCCTATTACTTGATTAAAACTAATTTTCTGCTCCTTTTTCTAGAGGTTTCTGACGAGCAGGTCTAAATGGGCCTTTCAATGGACCCGTTGGAATTTTAACTGAGTAAAAAGTACAGAAATTGAGGTTTCTCAATATAATTGTGTTGAAAAACTCGTAATAAATTACATGATCTCCTAATATTTGATTAAAACCTTTTTTGCGGTCCCTTTTCAAGAGGTTTCTGACGAGCAGGTCTAAATGGGCCTTTCAATGGACCCGTTGCAATTTTAACTAAGTAAAAAGTACAGAAATTGAGGTTTTGCAGTATAATTGTGTTGAAAATCTCGTATTTAATTACATGATATCCTAATATTTGATTAAAACTTATTTTTTGGTCCTTTTTAGAGGTTTCGGACGAGCAGGTCTAAATGGGCATTTCAATGGACCCGTTGGAATTTTAACTGAGTAAAAAGTACATAAATTGTGGTTTTGCAATATAATTGTGTTGAAAAGCTCTTAACCAAACGAACTCCTAATATTTGATTAAAACTTATTTTTCGGTCCTTTTTATAGAGGTTTCGGACGAGGAGGTTTAAATGGGCCTTTCAATGGACCCGTTGGAATTTTAGCTAAGTAAAAAGTTTATAAATTGAGATTTTTCAATATAATTGTGTTGAAAATCCCCTAACTAATTAGACGAACTACTAAAATTTGATTAAAACTTATTTTGCGGTCATTTTTGTAGAGGTTACGGGCGAGCAACTCTAAATGGGCCTTTCAACGGACCCGTTGGAATTTTAACTGAGTAAAAAGTACAGAAATTGAGGTTTCGCAATATAATTGTGTTGAAAAGCTCCTAAACAATTAGACGAACTCCTAATATTTGATTAAAACTTATTTTCCGGTACTTTTTCTAGAGGTTTCGGACGAGCCGGTCTAAATGGGCATTTCAATAGATCCGTTAGAAATTTAACTAAGTAAAAAGTACAGAAATTGAGGTTTTGCAATATAATTTTGTTGAAAAGCACCTAACCAATTTGAAAAACTCATAATATTTGATTAAAACTTATTTTTGTGGTACTTTATCTAGAGGTTTCGGACGAGCATGTCTAAATGGGACTTTCAATGTACCCTTTGGAATTTTAACTGAGTAAAAAGTACATAAATTGATGTTTTGCAATATGATTGTGTTGAAAAGCTCCTAATCAATTAGACGAAATACTAGAATTTGATTTAAACTTATTTTGTGGTCCTTTTTCTAGAGGTTTCAGACGAGCATGTCTAAATGGGCCTTTCAATGGACCCGTTGGAATTTTAACTACGTAAAAAGTATAAAATGTAGGTTTTGTAATATAATTGTGTTGAAAAGCTTCTAACCAATTAGACGAAGTCCTAAAATTTGATTAAAACTTATTTTGCGGTCCTTTTTGTAGAGGTTTCGGACAAGCAGGTCTAAATGGGCCTTTCAATAGACCCGTTGGAATTTTCACTCAGTAAAAAGTACAGAAATTGAGGTTTTGCAATATAATTGTGTTGAAAAGCTCCTAACCAATTAGACGAACTCCTAATATTTGATTAACACTTATTTTGTGGTCCTTTTTCTAGAGGTTTCGGACGAGCAGCTCTAAATGGGCCTTTCAATAGATCCATTAGAAATTTAACTGAGTAAAAAGTACAGAAATTGAGGTTTTGCAATATAATTTTGTTGAAAAGCACCTAACCAATTAGACAAACTCATAATATTTGATTAAAACTTATTTTTGTGGTCCTTTATCTAGAGGTTTCGGACGAGCATGTCTAAATGGGCCTTTCAATGTACCCTTTGGGATTTTAACTGAGTAAAAAGTAAATAAATTGATGTTTTGCAATATGATTGTGTTGAAAAGCTCCTAACCAATTAGACGAACTCCTAGTATTTGATTAAAACTTGTTCTTCGGTCCATTTTCTAGAGGTTTCGGACGAGCAGGTCTAAATGGGCCTTTCAATGGAACCTTTGGAATTTTAACTGAGTAAAAAGTACAGAAATTGTGGATTTGCAATATAATTTTGTTGAAAAGTTCCTAACCAAATACACGAAATACTAAAATTTGATTAAAACCTATTTTGCGGTCCTTTTTCTAGAAGCTTCGGACGACATGTCTAAATGGGCCTTTCAATGGACCCGTTGGAAATTTAAATGAGTAAAAAGTACAGAAATTGAGATTTTGCAACATAATTGTGTTGAAAAGCTCCTAACCAATTACATGATCTCCTAATATTGGATTAAAAGTTTTTTTGGTGTCCTTTTTCTAGAGGTTTTGGACGAGGATGTCTAAATGGGGCTTTTAATGGACCCGTTGGAATTTTAACTGTTTAAAAACTAAAGAAACTGAGGTTTTGCAATATAATTGTGTTGAAAAGCTTCTAACCAATTATACGAACTTCTTATATCTGATTAAAACTTATTTTGCGGTCCTTTTTCTACATGTTTCAGACGAGTATGTCTAAATGGACCATTCAATGGACAAGTTGGAATTTGAACTGAGTAAAAAGTATAGAAATTGAAGTTTTGTAATATAATTGTGTTGAAAAGCTCCTAACCAATTAGACGAACTCCTATTATTTGATTAAAACTTATTTTTCGGTCCTTTTTCTTGAGGTTTCGGACGAGCGGGTCTAAATGGGCCTTTCAATGGACCCGTTGGAATTTAACTGAGTAAAAAGTACAGAAATTAAGTTTTTGCAATATAATTTTGGTTAAAATTTCCTAACCAAATACACGAAATACTAAAATTTGATTAAAACCTATTTTGTGGTCCTTTTTTAGAGGTTTCGGACGAGCGGGTCTAAATGGGCATTTCAATGGACCCGTTGGAATTTTAACTGAGTAAAAAGTGTAGAAATTAAGGTTTTGCAATATAATTGTGTTGAAAAGCTCTTAACCAATTAGACGAACTCCTAATATTTGATTAAAACTTATTTTCCGGTCCTTTTTCTAGTGGTTTCGGACGAGCATGTCTAAATGGGCCTTTCAATCGACCCGTTGGAATTTTAAATGAGTAAAAAGTACAGAAATTGAGGTTTTTGCTATAAATTTTTTTTGAAAGGCTCCTAAACAATTAGTCGAACTATTAAAATTTGATTTAAGTTTTATTTTGTGGTCCCTTTTCTAGACGTTTCATACGAGCATGTCTAAATGGGCTTTACAATGGACCCGTTGAAATTTTAACTGAGTAAAAAGTACAGAAATTGAGGTTCTGAAATATAATTGTGTTGAAAAGCTCCTAACCAATTAGACGAACTACTAAGATTTGATTAAAACTTTTTTTGCGGTCCTTTTTCTAGAGGTTTCGAACGAGCAGCTCTAAATGGGCATTTCAATGGACCCGTTGGAATTTTAACTGAGTAAAAAGTACAGAAATTGAGGTTTTGCAATATAATTGTGTTGAAAAGCTCCTGACCAATTAGATGAACTACTAATGTTTGATTAAAGCTTATTTTGTTGTCCTTTTTCTTGAGGTTTCGGACGAACAGGTCTAAATGGGCCTTTCAATGGACCCGTTGGAATTTTAACTCAGTAAAAAGTACAAAAATTGAGTTTTTGCAAATAATTGTGTTGAAAAGCTCCTAACCAATTAGACGAACTCCAAATATTTGATTAACACTTATTTTGTGGTCCTTTGTCTAGAGGTTTAGGACGAGAAGCTCTAAATGGGCCTTTCAATAGATCCGTTAGAAATTTAACTGCGTAAAAAGTACAGAAATTGAGGTTTAGCAATATAATTTTGTTGAAAAGCACCTAACCAATTAGACAAACTCATAATATTTGATTAAAACTTATTTTTGTGGTCCTTTTTCTAGAGGTTTCGGACGAGTATGTCTAAATGGGCCTTTCAATGTACCCTTTGGGATTTTAACTGAGTAAAAAGTAAATAAATTGATGTTTTGCAATATGATTGTGTTGAAAAGCTCCTAACCAATTAGACGAACTCCTAATATTTGATTAAAACTTGTTCTTCGGTCCATTTTCTAGAGGTTTCAGACGAGCAGGTCTAAATGGGCCTTTCAATGGAACCTTTGGAATTTTAACTGAGTAAAAAGTACAGAAATTGTGGATTTGCAATATAATTTTGTTGAAAAGTTCCTAACCAAATACATGAAATACTAAAATTTGATTAAAACCTATTTTGCGGTCCTTTTTCTAGAAGCTTCGGACGACATGTCTAAATGGGCCTTTCAATGGACCCGTTGGAAATTTAAATGAGTAAAAAGTACAGAAATTGAGATTTTGCAACATAATTGTGTTGAAAAGCTCCTAACCAATTACATGATCTCCTAATATTGGATTAAAAGTTTTTTTGGTGTCCTTTTTCTAGAGGTTTCGGACGAGGATGTCTAAATGGGGCTTTTAATGGACCCGTTGGAATTTTAACTGTTTAAAAACTAAAGAAACTGAGGTTTTGCAATATAATTGTGTTGAAAAGCTTCTAACCAATTATACGAACTTCTTATATTTGATTAAAACTTATTTTGCGGTCCTTTTTCTACATGTTTCAGACGAGTATGTCTAAATGGGCCATTCAATGGACAAGTTGGAATTTGAACCGAGTAAAAAGTATAGAAATTGAAGTTTTGTAATATAATTGTGTTGAAAAGCTCCTAACCAATTAGACGAACTCCTATTATTTGATTAAAACTTATTTTTCGGTCCTTTTTCTTGAGGTTTCGGACGAGCGGGTCTAAATGGGCCTTTCAATGGACCCGTTGGAATTTAACTGAGTAAAAAGTACAGAAATTAAGTTTTTGCAATATAATTTTGTTGAAAATTTCCTAACCAAATACACGAAATACTAAAATTTGATTAAAACCTATTTTGTGGTCCTTTTTTAGAGGTTTCGGACGAGCGGGTCTAAATGGGCATTTCAATGGACCCGTTGGAATTTTAACTGAGTAAAAAGTATAGAAATTAAGGTTTTGCAATATAATTGTGTTGAAAAGCTCTTAACAAATTAGACGAACTCCTAATATTTGATTAAAACTTATTTTTCGGTCCTTTTTCTAGTGGTTTCGGACGAGCATGTCTAAATGGGCCTTTCAATCGACCCGTTGGAATTTTAAATGAGTAAAAAGTACAGAAATTGAGGTTTTTGCTATAAATTTTTTTTGAAAGGCTCCTAAACAATTAGTCGAACTATTAAAATTTGATTTAAGTTTTATTTTGTGGTCCCTTTTCTAGACGTTTCATACGAGCATGTCTAAATGGGCTTTACAATGGACCCGTTGAAATTTTAACTGAGTAAAAAGTACAGAAATTGAGGTTCTGAAATATAATTGTGTTGAAAAGCTCCTAACCAATTAGACGAACTACTAAGATTTGATTAAAACTTTTTTTGCGGTCCTTTTTCTAGAGGTTTCGAACGAGCAGCTCTAAATGGGCATTTCAATGGACCCGTTAGAATTTTAACTGAGTAAAAAGTACAGAAATTGAGGTTTTGCAATATAATAGTGTTGAAAAGCTCCTGACCAATTAGATGAACTACTAATGTTTGATTAAAGCTTATTTTGTTGTCCTTTTTCTTGAGGTTTCGGACGAACAGGTCTAAATGGGCCTTTCAATGGACCCGTTGGAATTTTAACTCAGTAAAAAGTACAAAAATTGAGGTTTTGCAAATAATTGTGTTGAAAAACTCCTAACCAATTAGACGAACTCCAAATATTTGATTAACACTTATTTTGTGGTCCTTTGTCTAGACGTTTAGGACGAGAAGCTCTAAATGGGCCTTTCAATAGATCCGTTAGAAATTTAACTGCGTAAAAAGTACAGAAATTGAGGTTTTGCAATATAATTTTGTTGAGAAGCACCTAACCAATTAGACAAACTCATAATATTTGATTAAAACTTATTTTTGTGGTCCTTTTTCTAGAGGTTTCGGACGAGTATGTCTAAATGGGCCTTTCAATGTACCCTTTGGAATTTTAACTGAGTAAAAAGTACATAAATTGATGTTTTGCAATATGATTGTGTTGAAAAGCTCCTAATCAATTAGACGAACTACTAAAACTTGATTTAAACTTATTTTGCGGTCCTTTTTCTAGAGGTTTCGGACGAGCATGTCTAAATAGGCCTTTCAATGGACCCGTTGGAATTTTAACTATGTAAAAATTATAAAATTGAGGTTTTGCAATATAATTGTGTTGAAAAGCTTCTAACCAATTAGACGAAGTCCTAAAATTTGATTAAAACTTATTTTGCGGTCCTTTTTGTAGAGGTTTCGGACGAGCAGATCTAAATGGGCCTTTCAATAGACTCGTTGGAATTTTAAATGAGTAAAACGTACAAAAATTGAGGTTTCTGAATATAATTGTGTTGAAAAGCTCCTAACCAACTAGACGAACTACTAAGATTTGTTTTGAACTTTTTTTGCGGTCCTTTTTCTAGAGGTTTCGGACGAGCAGGTCTAAATGGGTATTTCAATGGACCTGTTGGAATTTTAACTAAGTAAAAAGTATAGAAATTGTGGTTTTGCAATATAATTATGTTGAAAAGCTCCTAAACAATTAGACGAACTCCTATTATTTGAAAAAAATCATTATTTGGTCCTTTTCTAGAGGTTTCGGACGAGCAGGTGTAAATGGGCCTTTCAATGGACCCCTAATATTTGATTAACACTTATTTTGTTGTCCTTATTCTAGAGGTTTTGGACGAGCGGCACTAAATGGGCCTTTCAATAGATCCGTTAGAAATTTCACTGAGTAAAAAGTATAGATATTTAGGTTTTGCAATATAATTTTTTTGAAAAGCTCCTAACCAATTAGACAAACTCATAATATTTGATTAAAACTTATTTTTGTGGTCCTTTTTCTAGAGGTTTCGGACAAGCAGGTCTAAATGGGCCTTTCAATGGACCCGTTGGAATTTTAAATTAGTAAAAAGTATAGAAATTGAGGTTTTGCAATATAATTGTGTTGAAAAGCTCCTAAACAATTAGACGAACTACTAAAATTTGATTAAAATTTATTTTTCGGTCATTTTTCTAGTCGTTTCATACAAGCAGGTCTAAATGGACCTTTCAATAGACCAGTTGGTATTTTAACTGAATAAAAAATACAGAAATTGAGGTTATGCAATATAATTGTGTTAAAAAGCTCCTAACCAATTAGTCAAACTCATCATATTTGATTAAATCTTATTTTTCGGTCCTTTTTCTAGAGGTTTCGGACTAGCAGGTCTAAATGGGCTTTACAATGGACCCGTTGGAATTTTAACTGAGTAAAAAGTACAGAAATTGAGGTTTTGCAATATAATTGTGTTGAAAGGCTCCTAACCAATTAGACGAACTACTAAAATTTGATTAAAACTTATTTTGCGGTCCTTTTTCTAGAGGTTTCTGATGAGCAGGTCTAAATCGGCCTTTCAATGGACCCGTTGGAATTTTAACTGAGTAAAAAGAACAGAAATTGAGTTTTTGCAATATAATTGTTTTGAAAGCTCCTAACAAATTAGACGAACTCCTAATATTAGATTAAAACTTATTTTTCGGTCCTTTTGCCAGAGGTTTCGAACGAGCAGGTCTAAATGGGACTTTCAATGGACCATTTGGAAATGTAACTGAGTAAAAAGTACAGAAATGGAGGTTTTGCAACATAATTGTGTTGAAAAGCTCCTAGCCAATTGCATGATCTCCTAATATTTGATTAAAAGTTTTTTTGGTGTCCTTTTTCTAGAGGTTTCGGACGAGCATGTCTAAATGGGCCTTTTAATGGACCCGTTTGAATTCTAACTGATTAAGAACTAAAGAAATTGAGGTTTTGCAATATAATTGTGTTGAAAAGCTTCTAACCAATTAGACGAACTCCTAATATTTGATTAAAACTTATTTTGCGGTCCTTTTTCTACATGTTTCAGACGAGCATGTCTAAATGGGCCATTCAATAGACCAGTTGGAATTTTAACTGAGTAAAAAGTACAAAAATTGATGTTTTGCAATATAATTGTGTTGAAAGGCTCCTAACCAATTAGACGAACTACTAAAATTTGATTAAAACTTATTTTGTGGTCGTTCTTCTAGAGGTTAGGAGCGAGCAGCTCTAAATGGGCCTTTCAACGGACCCATTGGAATTTTAACTGAGGAAAAAGTACTGAAAATGAGGATTTTCAAAATAATTGTGTTGAAAAGCTCCTAACCAATTAGATGAACTACTTAAGTTTGATTAAAGCTTATTTTGTTGTCCTTTTTTCTTGAGGTTTCGGACGAACAGGTCTAAATGGGCCTTTCAATGGACCCGTTGGATTTTAACTCAGTAAAAAGTACAAAAATTGACGTTTTGCAATATAATTGTGTTCAAAAGCTCCTAACCAATTAGACAAAAAATAAAATTTGATTAAAACTTATTTTGCGGAGCTCCTAAACAATTAGATAAACTACTAAATTTTGATTAAAACTTATTTTGCGGTCCTTTTTCTAGACGTTTCGGACGAGCATTTGGCAACATAATTTTGTTGAAAAGCTCATAAAAAATTTAACGAACACCTAATATTTGATTAAAATTTATTTTCCTGCCCTTTTACTAGAGGATTCGGACGAGTAAGTCTAAATGGGCCTTTCAATGGACCCATTGGAATTTTAACTGAGTAAAAATACAAAAATTGAGGTTTTGCAATATAATTTTGTTGAAATGTTCCTAACCAATTAAAGGAACTCCTAATATTTGTTTAAAAATTATTTTCAAGTCCTTTTTCTAGAGGTTTCGGACGAGCATGTCTAAATGTGCCTTTCAATGTACCCTTTAGAATTTTAACTGAGTAAAAAGTACATAAATTGATTTTTTGCAATATGATTGTGTTGAAAAGCTCCTAATCAATTAGACGAACTACTAAAATTTGATTTAAACTTATTTTACGGTCCTTTTTCTAGAGGTTTCGGACGAGTATGTCTAAATAGGCCTTTCAATGGACCTGTTGGAATTTTAACTAAGTAAAAAGTATAAAATTGAGGTTTTGCAGAATAATTGTGTTGAAAAGCTTCTAACCAATTAGACGAAGTCCTAAAATTTGATTAAAACTTATTTTGCGGTCCTTTTTGTAGAGATTTCGGACGAGCAGGTCTAAATGGGCGTTTCAATAGACCCGTTGGAATTTTAACTGAGTAAAACGTACAAAAATTGAGGTTTCGCAAAATAATTGTGTTGAAAAGCTCGAAATCAATTACATGATCTCCTAATATTTTATTAAAACGTTTTTTGCGGTCATTTTTCTAGAGGCTTCAGACGAGCTTGTCTAAATGGGTCTTTTAATAGACCCGGTAGAAATTTAAATGAGTAAAAAGTACAGAAATTGAGGTTTTGCAACATAATTGTGTTGAAAAGCTCCTAGCCAATTACATGATCTCCTAGTATTTGATTAAAAGTTTTTTTGGTATCCTTTTTCTAGAGGATTCGGACGAGCATGTCTAAATGGGCCTTTTAAGGGACCCGTTGGAATTTTAATTGATTAAAAACTAAAGAAATTGAGGTTTTGGAATATAATTGTGTTGAAAAGCTTCTAACCAATTAGACGAACTCCTAATATTTGATTAAAACTTATTTTGCGGTCCTTTTTCTACATGTTTCAGACGAGCATGTCTAAATGGGCCATTCAATGGACCAGTTGGAATTTGAACTGAGTAAAAAGTATAGAAATTGAAGTTTTGCAATATAATTGTGTTGAAAAGCTCCCAACCAATTAGACGAACTCTTATTATTTGATTAAAACTTATTTTTCGGTCATTTTTCTAGATGTTTCGGACGAGCGGGTCTAAATGGGCCTTTCAATGGACCCGTTGGAATTTTAACTGAGTAAAAAGTACATAAATTAAGGTTTTTCAATATAATTTTGTTGAAAAGTTCCTAACCAAATACACGAAATACTAAAATTTGATTAAAACCTATTTTGTGGTCCTTTTTTAGAGGTTTCGGACGAGCAGGTCTAAATGGGCATTTCAATGGACCCGTTGGAATTTTAACTGAGTAAAAAGTACAAAATGGAGGTTTTGCAATATAATTGTGTTGAAAAGCTCTTAACCAATTAGACGAACTCCTAATATTTGATTAAAACTTATTTTCCGGTCCTTTTTCTAGAGGTTTCGGATGAGCGGGTCTAAATGGGCCTTTCAATGGATCCGTTGGAATTTTAAATGGCTAAAAAGTACAAAAATTGAGGTTTCTGCTATAAAATTGTTTTGAAAGGCTCCTAAACAATTAGACGAACTATTAAAATTTGATTAATTTTTATTTTGTGGTCCTTTTTAGAGGTTTCGGACGAGCAGGTCTAAATGGGCATTTCAATGGACCCGTTGGAATTTTAACTGAGTAAAAAGTACAAAATTGAGGTTTTGCAATATAATTGTATTGAAAAGCTCCTAACCAATTAGACGAACTCCTAATATTTGATTAAAACCTATTTTCTGGCCCTTTTTCTAGAGGTTTCGGACGAGCATGTTTAAATGATCCTTTCAGCGGACCCGTTGGAATTTTAACTGAGTAAAAAGTACAGAATTTGAGGTTTTGCAATATAATTGTGTTGAAAAGCTCATAACCAATTAGACGAACTCCTAATATATGATTAAAACTTATTTTCCGGTCCTTTTTCTAGGGGTTTCGGAAAAGCAGGTCTAAATGGGCCTTTCAATGGACCCGTTGGAATTTTAAATTAGTAAAATGTATAGAAATTGAGGTTTTGCTATATAATTCTATTGAAAAGCTCCTAAACAATTAGAAGAACTACTAAAATTTGATTAAAATTTATTTTTCGGTTATTTTTCTAGTCGTTTCATACGAGCAGGTCTAAATGGACCTTTCAATAGACCCGTTGGAATTTTAACTAAATAAATAATACAGAAATTGAGGTTTTGCAATATAATTGTGTTGAAAAGCTCCTAACCAATTAGTCAAACTCCTAATATTTGATTAAAACTTATTTTTCGGTCCTTTTTCTAGAGGTTTCGGACGAGCAGGTCAAAATGGGCCTTACAATGGACCCGTTGGAATTTTAACTAAGTAAAAAATACAGAAATTGAGGTTTTGCAATATAATTGTGTTGAAAGGCTCCTAACCAATTAGATGAACTACAAAAATTTGATTAAAACTTATTTTGTTGTCCTTTTTCTTGAGGTTTTGGACCAACGGGTCTAAATGGGCCTTTCAATGGACCCGTTGGAATTTTAACTCCGTAAAAAGTACAAAAATTGAGGTTTTGCAATATAATTGTGTTGAAAATCTCCTAACCAATTAGACGAAATACTAAAAATTGATTAAAACTTATTTTGCGGAGCTCCTAAACAATTAGACAAACTACTAAAATTTGATGAAAACTTATTTTGTGGTCCTTTTTCTAGACGTTTCAGAAAAGCATTTGACAACATAATTTTGTTGTAATGCTCATAAAAAATTTGACGAACACCTAATATTTGATTAAAATTTATTTTCCGGCCCTTTTACTAGAGGATTCAGACGAGCAGGTCTAAATGGGCCTTTCAATGGACCCATGGGAATTTTAACTGAGTAAAAACTACAAAAATTGAGGTTTTGCAATATAATTGTGTTGAAATGTTCCTAACAAATTAAAGAAACTACTAATATTTGTTTAAAAATTATTTTTCGGTCCTTTTTCTAGAGATTTCGGACGAGCATGTCTAAATGGGCCTTTCAATGTACCCTTTGGATTTTAACTGAGTAAAAAGTACATAAATTGATGTTTTGCAATATGATTGTGTTGAAAAGCTCCTAATCAATTAGAAGAACTACTAAAATTTGATTTAAACTTATTTTGTGGTCCTTTTTCTAGAGGTTTCGGACGAGCATGTCTAAATGGGCCTTTCAATGGACCAGTTGGAATTTTAACTAAGTAAAAAGTATAAAATTGAGGTTTTGCAATATAATTGTGTTGAAAAGCTTCTAACCAATTAGGCGAAGTCCTAAAATTTGATTAAAACTTATTTTGCGGTCCTTTTTGTAGAGGTTTCGGACGAGCAGGTCTAAACGGGCCTTTCAATAGACCCGTTGGAATTTTAACTGAGTAAATCGTACAAAAATTAAGGTTTCGCAATATAATTGTGTTGAAAAGTCGAAATCAATTACATGATCTCCTACTATTTTATTAAAACTTTTTTTGCGGTCATTTTTCTAGAGGCTTCAGACGAGCAGGTCTAAATGGGTCTTTCAATGGACCCGTTGGAAATTTAAATGAGTAAAAAGCACAGAAATTGAGGTTTTGCAACATAATTGTGTTGAAAAGCTCCTAGTCAATTACATGATCTCCTAATATTTGACTAAAAGTTTTTTTGGTGTCCTTTTTCTAGAGGTTTCGGACGAGCATGTCTAAATGGGCCTTTTAATGGACCCGTTGGAATTTTAACTGATTAAAAACTAAAGAAATTGAGGTTTTACAATATAATTGTGTTGAAAAGCTTCTAACCAATTAGAAGAACTCCTAATATTTGATTAAAACCTATTTTGCGGTCCATTTTCTACATGTTTTAGACAAGCATGTCTAAATGGGACATTCAATGGACCAGTTGGAATTTTAACTGAGTAAAAAGTATAGAAATTGAAGTTTTGCAGTATAATTGTGTTGAAATGCTCCTAACCAATTAGACGAACTCCTAATATTTGATTAAAACGTTTTTTCGATCCTTTTTTAGAGGTTTCAGATGAGCATGTCTAAATGGGCCTTTTCCATGGACTCGTTGGAATTTTAACTGAGTAAAAAGTACAGAAATTGAGGTTTTCCAATATAATTGTGTTGAAAAGCTCTTAACCAATTATACTAACTCCTAATATTTGATTAAAACTTATTTTACGGTCCTTCTTCTAGAGGTTTCGGATGAGCATGTCTAAATGATCCTTTCAATGGACACTTTGGAATTTTAATTGAGTAAAAAGTATAGAAATTGAGGTTTTGCAATATAATTGTGTTGAAAAGCTCGCAATCAAATACATGATCTCCTAGTATTTGATTAAAACTTTTTTTGCGGTCCTTTTTGTAGTTGTTTTAGACGAGCATGCCTAAATGGGCCTTTCAATGGACCCGTTGAAATTTTAACTAAGTAAAAAGTACAAAAATTGAGGTTTTCAAGTATAATTGTGTTGAGAATCTCGTAATCAATTACATGATATCCTAATTTTGATTAAAACTTATTTTCCTGTCCTTTTTAGAGGTTTCGGACGAGCATGTCTAAATGGGCATTTCAATGGACCCGTTGGAATTTTAGCTGAGTAAAAAGAAAAGAAATTGAGGTTTTGCAATATAATTGTGTTGAAAAGCTCTTAACCAATTAGACGAACTAATAATATTTGATTAAAACTTATTTTCTAGTCCTTTTTCTAGAGGTTTTGGACGAGCAGGTCTAAATGGGCCTTTCAATGGACCCGTTGGAATTTTAAATGAGTAAAAAATACAGAAATTGAGGTTTTTGCTATAAAATTGTTTTGAAAGGCTCCTAAACAATTAGACGAACTATTAAAATTTGATTAAGTTTTATTTTGTGGTCCTTTTTCGAGACGTTTCATACGAGCAGGTCTAAATGGGCCTTACAATGGACCCGTTGGAATTTTAACGGAGTAAAAAGTACATAAATGGATGTTTTGCAATATAAACCCTAAACCCTAACCCTAACCCTATCCAATTAGACGAACTCCTAATATTTGATTAAAACTTATTTTCTGGTCCTTTCAGTGGACCCGTTGGAATTTTATAGTAAAAAGTACAGAATTTGAGGTTTTGCAACATAATTGTGTTGAAAAGCTCCTAACCAATTAGACGAACTCCTAAAATTTGATTAAAACCTATTTTGCGGTCCTTTTTCTAGAGATTTCGGACGAGCATGTCTATATGGGCCTTTCAATGGACCCGTTGGAATTTTAACTGAGTAAAAAGTACAGAAATTAAGGTTTTGCAATAAAATTTTGTTGAAAAGTTCCTAACCAAATACACGATATACTAAAATTTGATTAAAACCTATTTTTCGGTCCTTTGTTTAGAGGTTTCAGACAAGCATGTCTAAATGGGCCTTTTCAATGGACTCGTTGGAATTTTAACTGAGTAAAAAGTACAGAAATTGAGATTTTTCAATATAATTGTGTTGAAAAGCTCCTAAACTATTAGACGAACTCCTAATATTTGATTAAAACTTATTTTCTGATCCTTTTTCTAGTGGTTTTGGACGAGCAAGTCTAAATGGGCCTTTCAATGGACCTGTTGGAATTTTAACTGAATAAAAAGTAATGAAATTGAGGTTTTGCAATATAATTGTGTTGAAAAGCTCCTAACCAATTAGACGAACTGCTGATATTTGATTAAAACTTATTTTTCGGTCCTTTTTCTAGAGGTTTCAGACGAGCAGGTCTAAATGGGCCTTTTAATGGACCAGTTGGAATTTTAACTGAGTAAAATGTACAAAAATTGATATTTTGCAATATAATTGTGTTAAAAAGTTCCTAACCATTTAGACGAACTCCTGATATTTGATTAAAACTTATTTTCCGGTCCTTTTTCTAGAGGTTTCGGACGAGTAGGTCTAAATGGGACTTTCAAAGGACCCGTTGGAATTTTAACTGAGTAAAAAGTACAGAAATTGAGGTTTCTCAATATAATTGTGTTGAAAAGCTCGTAATAAATTACAGGATCTCCTAATATTTGATTAAAATCTTTTTTGCCGTCCCTTTTTAAGAGGTTTCGGACGAGCAAGTTTAAATGTGTCTTTCAACGGACCCATTGGAATCTTAACTACGTAAAAAGTACAGAAATTGAGGTTTTCAATGTAATTGCGTTGAAAAGCTCCTACCCAATTAGACGAACTACTATGATATGATTAAAACTTATTTTGTGGTCCTTTTTCTAGAGATTTCGGACGATGATGTCAAATGGGCCTTTCAATAGACCCGTTGGAATTTTAACTGAGTAAAAAGTACAGAAATTGAGGTTTTGCAATATAATTGTGTTGAAAAGCTCCTAACCAATTAGACGAACTACTAAAATTTGATTAAAACTTATTTTGCGGTCCTTTTTCTAGAGGTTTCTGATGAGCAGGTCTAAATGGGCCTTTCAATGGACCCGTTGGAATTTTAACTGAGTAAAAAGAACAGAAATTGAGTTTTTGCAATATAATTGTGTTGAAAGCTCCTAAAATTAGACAAACTCCTAATATTAGATTAAAACTTATTTTTCGGTCCTTTTTCCAGAGGTTTCGAACGAGCAGGTCTAAATGGGTCTTTCAATGGACCCGTTGGAATTTTAACTAAGCAAAAAGTACAGAAATTGAGGTTGTGCAATAATATTGTGTTGAAAAGCTCCTAATAAATTAGACGAATTCCTGATATTTGATTAAAACTTGTTTTGCGGTCTTTTTTCTACAGGTTTCGGACGAGCGGGTCTAAATTGACTATTTCAATGGACCCGTTGGAATTTTAATTGAGTAAAATGTATAGAAATTGAGGGTTAGCAATAAAATTATGATGAAAAGCTCCTAAACAATTAGACGAACTCCTCATATTTGTATTAAAACTTTTTTTGAGGTCCTTTTTTCTAAAGGCTTCGTATGAGCATATCTAAATGGGCCTTTCAATGGACCCATTGGAATTTTAACGGAGTAAAAAGTACAAAATTTAAGGTTTTGCAATACAATTGTGTTGAAAATCTCCTAACCAACTAAAGGAACTCCTAATATTTGATTAAAACTTATTTCCCGGTCCTTTTTCTAGAGGTTTCAGACGAGCTGGTCTAAATGGGCCTTTCAATGGACGAGTTGAAATTTTAACTGATTAAAATGTACATAAATTGAGGTTTTGCAATATAATTTTGTTGAAAAGTTCCTAACCAAATACACGAAATACTAAAATTTGATTAAAACCTATTTTGCGGTCCTTTTTAGAGGTTTCGGACGAGCATGTCTAAATGGGCCTTTTCAATGGACCCGTTGGAATTTTAACTGAGTAAAAAGTACAGAAATTGAGATTTTGCAATATAATTGTGTTGAAAAGCTCATAAACTATTAGATGAACTCCTAATATTTGATTAAAACTTATTTTCCGATCCTTTTTCTAGAGGTTTTGGACGAGCAAGTCTAAATGGGCCTTTCAATGGACCTGTTGGAATTTTAACTGAGTAAAAAGTAAAGAAATTGAGGTTTTGCCATATAATTGTGTTGAAAAGCTCATAGCCAATTAGACGAACTGCTGATATTTGATTAAAACTTATTTTTCTGTCCTTTTTCTAGAGGTTTCGGACGAGCAGGTCTAAATGGGCCTTTCAATGGACCAGTTGGAATTTTATCTGAGTAAAGTGTACAAAAATCAATATTTTGCAATATAATTGTGTTAAAAAGTTCCTAACCATTTAGACGAACTCCTGATATTTGATTAAAACTTATTTTCCGGTCCTTTTTCTAGAGGTTTCGGACGAGTAGGTCTAAATGGAACTTTCAAAGGACCCGTTCGAATTTTAACTGAGTAAAAAGTACAGAAATTGAGGTTTCTCAATATAATTGTGTTGAAAAGCTCGTAATAAATTACACGATCTCCTAATATTTGATTAAAACCTTTTTTGCGGCACCTTTTCAAGAGGTTTCGGATGAGCATGTCTAAATGCGTCTTTCTATGGACCCGTTGGAATTTTAATTGAGTAAAATGTACAGAAATTGAGGTTTTGCAATATAATTGCGTTGAAAAGCTCCTAACCAATTAGACGAACTACTATGATATGATTAAAACTTATTTTGTGGTCCTTTTTCTAGAGATTTCGGACGATGAGGTCTAAATAGGCCTTTCAATGGACCCGTTGGAATTTTAACTGAGTAAAAAGTACAGAAATTGAGGTTTTGCAATATAATTGTGTTGAAAATATCCTAACCAATTAGATGAACTCCTAATATTTGATTAAAACTTATTTTTCCTGTCCTATTTCTAGAGGTTTCGGAAGAGCTGGTCTAAATGGGCCTTTCAATGGACGAGTTGGAATTTTAACTGATTAAAATATACAAAAATTGAGGTTTTGCAATATAATTTTGTTGAAAAGTTCCTAACCAAATACACGAAATACTAAAATTTGATTAAAACCTATTTTGCGATCCTTTTTTAGAGGTTTCGAACGGGCGTGTCTAAATGGGCCTTTTCAATGGACCCGTTGGAATTTTAACTGAGTAAAAAGTACAGAAATTGAGATTTTGCAATATAGTTGTGTTGAAAAGCTCATAAACTATTAGACGAACTCCTAATATTTGATTAAAACTTATTTTCCGATCCTTTTTCTAGAGGTTTTGGACGAGCAAGTCTAAATGGGCCTTTCAATGGACCTGTTGGTATTTTAACTGAGTAAAAAGTAATGAAATTGAGGTTTTGCAATATAATTGTGTCAAAAAGCTCCTAACCAATTAGACGAACTCCTGATATTTGATTAAAACTTATTTTTCGGTCCTTTTTCTAGAGGTTTCGGACGAGCAGGTCTTAATGGGCCTTTCAATGGACCAGTTGGAATTTTAACTTAGTAAAACGTACAAAAATCGATATTTTGCAATATAATTGTGTTAAAAAGTTCTTAACCATTTAGACGAACTCCTGATATTTGATTAAAACTTATTTTCCGGCCCTTTTTCTAGAGGTTTCGGACGAGTAGGTCTAAATGGGACTTTCAAAGGACCCGTTGGAATTTTAACTGAGTAAAAAGTACAGAAATTGAGGTTTCTCAATATAATTGTGTTGAAAAGCTCGTAATAAATTACAGGATCTCCTAATATTTGATTAAAATCTTTTTTGCCGTCCCTTTTCAAGAGGTTTCGGACGAGCAGGTTTAAATGTGTCTTTCAACGGACCCATTGGAATCTTAACTACGTAAAAAGTACAGAAATTGAGGTTTTCAATGTAATTGCGTTGAAAAGCTCCTACCCAATTAGACGAACTACTATGATATGATTAAAACTTATTTTGTGGTCCTTTTTCTAGAGATTTCGGACGATGATGTCAAATGGGCCTTTCAATAGACCCGTTGGAATTTTAACTGAGTAAAAAGTACAGAAATTGAGGTTTTGCAATATAATTGTGTTGAAAAGCTCCTAACCAATTAGACGAACTACTAAAATTTGATTAAAACTTATTTTGCGGTCCTTTTTCTAGAGGTTTCTGATGAGCAGGTCTAAATGGGCCTTTCAATGGACCCGTTGGAATTTTAACTGAGTAAAAAGAACAGAAATTGAGTTTTTGCAATATAATTGTGTTGAAAGCTCCTAAAATTAGACAAACTCCTAATATTAGATTAAAACTTATTTTTCGGTCCTTTTTCCAGAGGTTTCGAACGAGCAGGTCTAAATGGGTCTTTCAATGGACCCGTTGGAATTTTAACTAAGCAAAAAGTACAGAAATTGAGGTTGTGCAATAATATTGTGTTGAAATGCTCCTAATAAATTAGACGAATTCCTGATATTTGATTAAAACTTGTTTTGCGGTCTTTTTTCTACAGGTTTCGGACGAGCGGGTCTAAATTGACCATTTCAATGAACCCGTTGGAATTTTAATTGAGTAAAATGTATAGAAATTGAGGGTTTGCAATAAAATTATGATGAAAAGCTCCTAAACAATTAGACGAACTCCTCATATTTGTATTAAAACTTTTTTTGCGGTCCTTTTTTCTAAAGGCTTCGTATGAGCATATCTAAATGGGCCTTTCAATGGACCCATTGGAATTTTAACTGAGTAAAAAGTACAAAATTTAAGGTTTTGCAATACAATTGTGTTGAAAAGCTCCTAACCAACTAAAGGAACTCCTAATATTTGATTAAAACTTATTTTCCGGTCCTTTTTCTAGAGGTTTCAGACGAGCTGGTCTAAATGGGCCTTTCAATGGACGAGTTGGAATTTTAACTGATTAAAATGTACATAAATTGAGGTTTTGCAATATAATTTTGTTGAAAAGTTCCTAACCAAATACACGAAATACTAAAATTTGATTAAAACCTATTTTGCGGTCCTTTTTTAGAGGTTTCGGACGAGCATGTCTAAATGGGCCTTTTCAATGGACCCGTTGGAATTTTAACTGAGTAAAAAGTACAGAAATTGAGATTTTGCAATATAATTGTGTTGAAAAGCTCATAAACTATTAGATGAACTCCTAATATTTGATTAAAACTTATTTTCCGATCCTTTTTCTAGAGGTTTTGGACGAGCAAGTCTAAATGGGCCTTTCAATGGACCTGTTGGAATTTTAACTGAGTAAAAAGTAAAGAAATTGAGGTTTTGCCATATAATTGTGTTGAAAAGCTCATAGCCAATTAGACGAACTACTAAAATTTGATTAAAACTTATTTTTCTGTCCTTTTTCTAGAGGTTTCGGACGAGCAGGTCTAAATGGGCCTTTCAATGGACCAGTTGGAATTTTATCTGAGTAAAGTGTACAAAAATCAATATTTTGCAATATAATTGTGTTAAAAAGTTCCTAACCATTTAGACGAACTCCTGATATTTGATTAAAACTTATTTTCCGGTCCTTTTTCTAGAGGTTTCGGACGAGTAGGTCTAAATGGAACTTTCAAAGGACCCGTTCGAATTTTAACTGAGTAAAAAGTACAGAAATTGAGGTTTCTCAATATAATTGTGTTGAAAAGCTCGTAATAAATTACACGATCTCCTAATATTTGATTAAAACCTTTTTTGCGGCACCTTTTCAAGAGGTTTCGGATGAGCATGTCTAAATGCGTCTTTCTATGGACCCGTTGGAATTTTAATTGAGTAAAATGTACAGAAATTGAGGTTTTGCAATATAATTGCGTTGAAAAGCTCCTAACCAATTAGACGAACTACTATGATATGATTAAAACTTATTTTGTGGTCCTTTTTCTAGAGATTTCGGACGATGAGGTCTAAATAGGCCTTTCAATGGACCCGTTGGAATTTTAACTGAGTAAAAAGTACAGAAATTGAGGTTTTGCAATATAATTGTGTTGAAAATATCCTAACCAATTAGATGAACTCCTAATATTTGATTAAAACTTATTTTTCCTGTCCTTTTTCTAGAGGTTTCGGAAGAGCTGGTCTAAATGGGCCTTTCAATGGACGAGTTGGAATTTTAACTGATTAAAATGTACAAAAATTGAGGTTTTGCAATATAATTTTGTTGAAAAGTTCCTAACCAAATACACGAAATACTAAAATTTGATTAAAACCTATTTTGCGGTCCTTTTTTAGAGGTTTCGAACGGGCGTGTCTAAATGGGCCTTTTCAATGGACCCGTTGGAATTTTAACTGAGTAAAAAGTACAGAAATTGAGATTTTGCAATATAATTGTGTTGAAAAGCTCATAAACTATTAGACGAACTCCTAATATTTGATTAAAACTTATTTTCCGATCCTTTTTCTAGAGGTTTTGGACGAGCAAGTCTAAATGGGCCTTTCAATGGACCTGTTGGTATTTTAACTGAGTAAAAAGTAATGAAATTGAGGTTTTGCAATATAATTGTGTCAAAAAGCTCCTAACCAATTAGACGAACTCCTGATATTTGATTAAAACTTATTTTTCGGTCCTTTTTCTAGAGGTTTCGGACGAGTAGGTCTTAATGGGCCTTTCAATGGACCAGTTGGAATTTTAACTTAGTAAAACGTACAAAAATCGATATTTTGCAATATAATTGTGTTAAAAAGTTCCTAACCATTTAGACGAACTCCTGATATTTGATTAAAACTTATTTTCCGGCCCTTTTTCTAGAGGTTTCGGACGAGTAGGTCTAAATGGGACTTTCAAAGGACCCTTTGGAATTTTAACTGAGTAAAAAGTACATAAATTGAGGTTTCTCAATATAATTGTGTTGAAAAGCTCGTAATAAATTACAGGATCTCCTAATATTTGATTAAAATCTTTTTTGCCGTCCCTTTTCAAGAGGTTTCGGACGAGCATGTCTAAATGTGTCTTTCAATGGATCCATTGGAATTTTAACTACGTAAAAAGTACAGAAATTGAGGTTTTGCAATATAATTGCGTTGAAAAGCTCCTAACCAATTAGACGAACTACTATGATATGATTAAAACTTATTTTGTGGTCCTTTTTCTAGAGATTTCGGACGATGAGGTCTAAATGGGCCTTTCAATGGACCCGTTGGAATTTTAACTGAGTAAAAAGTACAGAAATTGAGGTTTTGCAATATAATTGTGTTGAAAAGCTCCTAACCAATAGATGTACTCCTAATATTTGATTAAAACTTATTTTCCGGTCCTTTTTCTAGAGGTTTTGGAAGAGCTGGTCTAAATGGGCCTTTAAATGGACGAGTTGGAATTTTAACTGATTAAAATGTACAGAAATTGAGGTTTTGCAATATAATTTTGTTGAAAAGTTCCTAACCAAATACACGAAATACTAAAATTTGATTAAAACCTATTTTGCGGTCCTTTTTTAGAGGTTTCGGACGAGCATGTCTAAATGGGCCATTTCAATGGACCCGTTGGAATTTTAACTGAGTAAAAGTACAGAAATTGAGGTTTTGCAATATAAATGTGTTGAAAAGCTCCTAAACAATTAGACGAACTCCTAATATTTGATTAAAACTTATTTTCCTATCCTTTTACTACAGGTTTTGGACGAGCAAGTCTAAATGGGCCTTTCAATGGACCTGTTGGAATTTTAACCGAGTAAAAACTAAAGAAAATGAGGTTTTGCAATATAATTGTGTTGAAAAGCTCCTAACCAATTAGACGAACTCCTGATATTTGATTAAAACTTATTTTTCGGTCCTTTTTCTAGAGGTTTCGGACGAGCAAGTCTAAATGGGCCTTTCAATGGACCAGTTTGAATTTTAACTGAGTAAAATGTACAAAAATTGATATTTTGCAAAATAATTGTGTTAAAAAGTTCCTAACCATTTAGACAAACTCATGATATTTGATTAAAACTTATTTTCCGGTCCTTTTACAAGAGGTTTTGAACGAGTAGGTCTAAATGGGACTTTCAATGGACCCGTTGGAATTTTAACTGATTAAAAAGTAAAAAATTGAGGTTTCTCAATATAATTGTGTTGAAAAGCTCCTAATAAATTACACGATCTCCTAATATTTGTTTAAAACCTTTTTTGCGGTTCCTTTTCAAGAGGTTTTGGACGAGCAGGCCTAAATGTGTCATTCAATGGACCAATTGGAATTTTAACTAAGTAAAAAGTACAGAAATTGAGGTTTTGTAATATAATTGCGTTGAAAAGCTCCTAACCAATTAGACGAACTACTATGATATGATTAAAACTTATTTTGTGGTCCTTTTCTAGAGGTTTCGGACGAGCAAGTCTAAATGGGCCTTACAATGGACCCGTTGGAATTTTAACTGATTAAAAAATACAGAAATTGAGGTTTTGCAATATAATTGTGTTGAAAGGCTCCTAACCAATTAGACGAACTACTAAAATTTGATTAAAACTTATTTTTGCAGTCTTTTTTCTAGAGGTTTCTGATGAGCAGGTCTAAATGGGCCTTTCAATGGACCCGTTGGAATTTTAACTGAGTAAAAAGAACAGAAATTGAGTTTTTGCAATATAATTGTGTTGAAAGCTCCTAACAAATTAGACGAACTCCTAATATTAGATTAAAACTTATTTTTCGGTCCTTTTTCTAGAGGTTTCGAACGAGCAGGTCTAAATGGGACTTTCAATGGACTCGTTGCAATTTTAACTAAGTAAAAAGTACAGAAATTGAGGTTTTGCAATATAATTGTGTTGAAAAGCTCCTAAACAATTGGACAAACTCCTAATATTTGAATAAAACTAATTTTCCGGTCCTTTTTCTAGAGGTCTCGGACGAGCAAGTCTAAATTGGCCTTTCAATGGACCCGTTGTAATTTTAACTGATTAAAAAGTACATAAATTAATGTTTCGGAATATAATTGTGTTGAAAAGCTCCTAATAAATTAGACGAACTCCTGATATTTGATTAAAACTTGTTTTGTGGTCTTTTTTCTACAGGTTTCGGACGAGCAAGTCTAAATTGACCTTTTCAATGGACTCGTTGGAATTTTAATTGAGTAAAATGTACAGAAATTGAGGTTTTGCGATAAAATTGTGATGAAAAGCTCCTAAACAATTAGACGAACTCCTCATATTTGATTAAAACTTTTTTTGTGGTCCTTTTTTCTAGAGGCTTCGGATGAGCATATCTAAATGGGCCTTTCAATGGACCCATTGGAATTTTAACTGAGTAAAAAGTACAAAATTTAAGGTTTTGCAATATAATTGTGTTGAAAAGCTCCTAACCAACTAAAGGAACTCCTAATATTTGATTAAAACTTATTTTCCGGTCCTTTTTCTAGAGGTATTGGAAGAGCGGGTATAAATTGGCCTTTCAATGAAACCGTTGGAATTTTAACTGAGTAAATACTAAATAAATTGAGGTTTTGTCATATAATTGTTCTGAAAAGCTCCTAAGCAGATAGAAGAACTCCTAATATTTGATTAAAACTTATTTTCCTGTCCTTTTTCTAGATGTTTCGGACGAGTAGGTCTAAATGAGCCTTTCAATGGACCCGTTGGAATTTTAACTGAGTAAAAAGTACACAAATCGATGTTTTGCAATATAATTTTGTTGAAAAGCTTCTAACTAACTAGATGAACTCCTCATATTTGATTAAAACTTGTTTTGCGGTCTTTTTTCTACAGGTTTCGGATGAGCAGGTCTAAATGGGTCTTTTAATGGACCCGTTGGAATTTTAACTTAGAAAAAAGTACAAAAATTGAGGTTTTGCAATATAATTGTGTTAAAAAGCTCCTAACCAATTAGACGAACTACTAAAATTTGATTAAAACTTATTTTGCGGTCCTTTTTCTAGAGGTTTCGGACAAGCAGGTCTAAATGGGCCTTTCAATGGACCCGTTGGAATTTTAACTTAGTAAAAACTATAGAAATTGAGGTTTTGCAATATAATTGTGTTGAAAAGCTAATAACCAATTAGACGAAGTCCTAAAATTTTATTAAAACTGATTTTGCGGTCTTTTTGTAGAGGTTTCGGACGAGCAGGTCTAAATGGGCCTTTCAATAGACCCGTGGAATTTTAACTGAGTAAAACGTACAAAAATTGAGGTTTCACAATATAATTGTGTTGAAAAGCTCGAAATCAATTATATGATCTCCTAATATTTTATTAAAACTTTTTTGCGGTCCTTTTTCTAGAGGCTTCGGACGAGCAGGTCTAAATGAGCCTTTCAATGGACCCGTTGGAAATTTAAATGAGTAAAAAGTACAGAAATTGAGGTTTTGCAATATAATTGTGTTGAAAAGCTCCTAACTAATTACATGATCTCCTAATATTTGATTAATAGTTTTTTTGTGTCCTTTTTCTAGAGGTTTTGGACGAGCAGGTCTAAATGTGCCTTTTAATGGACCCGTTGAAATTTTAACTGATTAAAAACTAAAGAAATTGAGGTTTTGCAATATAATTGTGTTGAAAAGCTCCAAACCAATTAGATGAACTCCTAATATTTTATTAAAACTTATTTTGCGGTCCTTTTTCTACATGTTTCAGACAAGCAGGTCTAAATGGGCCATTCAAGTGACCCATTAGAATTTTAACTGAGTAAAAAGTATAGAAATTGAAGTTTTGCAATATAATTGTGTTGAAAAGCTCTTAACCAATTAGACGAACTCCTAAAATTTGATTAAAACTTATTTTGAGGTCCTTTTTCTACAAGTTTCGGACGAGCAGGTTTAAATGGGCTTTTCACTAGACCCGTTAGAATTTTAATTGAGTAAATAGTACAGAAATTGAGGTTTTGCAATATAATTGTGTTGAAAAGCTCCTAACCAATTAGAAGAACTACTAAATTTTATTAAAACTTATTTGCGGTCCTTTTTCTAGAGGTTTCATACGAGCAAGTCTAAATGGGCCTTTCAATAGACTCCTTGGAATTTTAACTGAGTAAAAAGTAAAAAAATTGGGGTTTTGCAATATAATTGTGTTAAAAAGCTTGTAATAGATTACATTATCTCCTAATATTTGATTAAAACATTTTTGCAGTCGTTTTTAGAGGTTTCAGGCTAGCAGGTCTAAATGGGCCTTTCAATGGACCTGTTGGAATTTTGTAACCCCTCGTCCCGGTTTGGATGGTTGACCGGTCCGAGTAGGTTACACAGGGAAAATCGAAGTGAAACTCATTACAGTGCCACCTCAGTTATCAACCCTATAAAATTTCTTTTAAGTAAATCTTGTCTAAAGGCATATTATTTCCTAAGTGATCACCACAGCGGAAAACTTCAAGAAAGAAATACATTCGAACCCAAAACAATAGGTTAACAGTCCATTTTACACTTACAGAGCTGGTCGTATCGATACACCAATCAAGGGTATCGATACGCCTTGACCAAGTCAACGCCCTTCAGTTAACACAAGAAGACCGTATCTATACAGCCCTTGAGCGTATCGAAACGCCCTTCTCGGTCAACATCTCGTGGTCAATGAGACAAACCCGTACCGATACGCGTAGAGCTCGTATCGATACGCCAAAGTCTCACCAAAATATCAGATTTCCAGTGAGCTTTGAGCATATCGATACACTCCCGTGTATCGATACACCAAGCCAAAACTGAGTCCTAGAGGGCAAACCGTATCGATACGGCCCTTAGGTGTATTGATACACCCTGCACTGTAAGTCTCCAAATTTCAGCAAAGGACCCTCAAACACAACTCTAAATGCATTTTAAGACTCCCATATCCACACTCAAGCATTCATACACATTTCATGGCCAAGAGAAAACATATAGAGCAATCTAGATGAACAATAATGCACTTACACATGGCAATCACATAGAGGATAGATATTGCATAAATAGACATGCTTGAAAGCTCAAAAAGCCAAATGGCACATACAATTAAGCAGCAAAATAGGAATGGTCCACAATCCACGAGGCGAAACATATCACATCCATAATTTAACATACTCAACTAACACAAATCACCTAGGGAGTTTGACACCAACTCCTACAAGTCTATACCCCATCGTTTAGGCATTATTACAAAACGCAAATCATACTTGTGCTAGCTTGAGAACTCCAAAAGCTCCTCCCTTGCCCACTAGCCTCTCGAACTCTAATGATCTGCATGTTGGAAACAAAGAGGGCGTAAGCTAACTAGCTTAGTGAGAGAAGCTCTACAATTCAACAAACATGCAGTTTTCAAAACACTTTCATAAATGGAAATAAAACAATAGATGCACGAATGACTTTCTCAACAACTACACATGGTTTGCACAAGCACAACCAACATATACACACGGTGGGACTACACATCACCGTTTCGACTAGTAGTTTTCCAATGGGACTACACATCAAAGTACTTTCCTACTAGTCACTACCGGTGGGACTACACATCACCGTAGTTTAGACCACCATCACGTGAGGCTCGACTTCAACTCGACTACACATTAACAACTGGATGAACAACTCAAGATGCACATGATAATCACAACACATAGCCATTCATCCATTCATAACAAAGCATAGGAGTAGAGACTTACACTCGGGTTTAGGTGAACCCTCAAGGTCCCACCCAAACCCCCAAAGGTTCCATATCGAGCACAAAACAAAGATTAACAATTCTACTCATTGTTTCTACCCAAGAGAAGACCGAAGACCAAGCTCAAGACTCCAAAACCTCCGGATTCGTCCCCGAAGCTTCACCAACCAAATTTCTTGCTTCTAATCATCCCAACACAATTAAAACAATCTCAAATCATTCCACAATTCAACGTAGTCAATTCGGAATGCAACCCAAACACAAGACACATGATTTCAACTAAAACAAGACCCCAAATTCCACATTCCCGAGCAGCCCCTAAGTACCACCTAAATCCAATGATTCCAACACCTAAATGACATATAAAGGCTTCCAAAACTCCTTCCTAACAACCCTATACCATCAGCCCTTCAACCCAACACAAAAACACATCAAAAATTTGAGTTTTGACATTCTGAAAAATGCCCCAAAGACCCACTTCGGGATTTTTCCCAAATCCTTCCATTTTAAGATATTAGGTGTATCTAAGTGAGATTTACACAAAACCTAACTCAACAAACCAAGAACAAATGAAAGACCCATTAAAAATCCAAACTTTCATCAAACTTGAAAAACACAAATATTGATAGTTTTGAATTCTACAACCATGGAAATGATTGGGATGATGAGGAGAAATAAAATATAAAATTACCTTCGAAAATGCTCTTGAATTGATGGATAAATCGAATGGAATAGTAACTTTGGTTTGGGAGGGTTTTGGGTTTTTCCTTTTCACGTTGGAAAGAGATGGGGAGAAGAAGATAGCTTTTTTTTATTCAAAAAGTGGTCTTCATTTATTTTCAAGTTATTTAGAAAAATGCCACTCCTTAAATTTTAAATCTCATTTAAATTAAAACCAATGCCTAATTAAATTAAATCGGTTTTGACGACTCGAACCACACACACAAGCTAAACTCCCAACCCCAAAACACGGGTGTTACAATTTTAACTGAGTAAAAAGTACAGAAATTGAGGTTTTGCAATATAATTGTGTTGAAAAGCTCCTAACCATATAGATGAACTCCTAATATTCGATTAAAACTTATTTTGCGGTCCTTTTTTAGAGGTTTCAGACGAGCATGTTGTTGCGTGTAAAAGTGTCTATAGCAATGTAGTGCAAGTGTACACGACTAAGTAGTAAAGTGATACGGAAGTATCAGATATCGTCTCCACAGGGACTGGGCTAATAGCTTCACCTTGAATTACTGCACGAAAGTAAAGAGAATGGACTAAGTTGTTTGTCACGAGAATAATAAAGAATACTGGAAAATAGGATTAAAATAATCAAGATAGAGAGAATGGACTGGTATTGAATTGCTCAGTAGTGCAGGTATTGCTAAGTTTAGGAATATCTGCTCTATCGATGTCCACGTCGCGGCAGCACCCGTCGCGGTGGCAGTCTATTGTTTGTCGCGGCAGCGATCACACAACTCTGTACTTCAAGCTTGGCAAGAATCCCTATTGTGCCTTGGCCTATCCCTAGGTCCAAGTCTGAAGACGAACACGTCCTTGATGATACCTCCCGACGTGAATCGAAGGATGAACATCGATGTTTGATGAATTCTTCTTTAGGCACTTAACCTCGTCCCATCCCTAGGTCCAAGATAGTTCAACTATAAACTAGAGAACTCGCACTTATTCCTTTCGTATACTTAACTCTCCCGATATTAAGTAAATAGATAACCTCAAAATGCTCTCCCGATGCTCTTACAAGATGTTAATAACCAGAATAAGAGAACTTGAAGTTTATTTTATTGAACATAAAATTCCTAAAACAAAACAACCCTTGCAACTACTTTACAAATCAACCTATGGCCCTAAGGGGAATTTAGAACATGTTGAGAAGGGGAAAACGGCTAGGGTTTTTGGGAAGAAGGCTAGAGATAGGTACCCCTCTCCTAGGTCGAATTACATGCCTTTATATAGGCCTTGGGTTCAAGTTTTTTAATATGGCAAGAATACAAGTTTAAATTAAAGTACAACTCTATTAAAGAATAAATCTTCAGATAATATATCTTTAATTCGTCCTTCCTTCTTGCTTGGAGTTTCTCCCTTGAACTTTGGGCTTGACCTTCATTCTGATCTAGGACTTGGAAAAATATAATGGTATTCTACGACAAACTGGCTTAATTTTCTCTTTCTGTCGAGGCCCACTTTGCTTCTTCTCCTCAAAGCTACTGTCGTCCTTGGCTACCACGGCGACGACCATGGCAGCATCGTCCTCCTCGACTGCTCATCCAGTTCCAGCTCTGCTGCATCACTGCCCAACGCCTGCTTCTCCATCTGCTACAACAGCAACCTGCAAAAATAACCAATTTCGGTAGAAATTGAGGCATTTAATATATTTGTGATGTGTAACTGAAACCTAAATACGATGAATTATGCTTGAATGCAGCAGAAATATGGGTTAAATAGGGTGTAAATAATAGAACTTTTACACAGTCAACACAATTGCATTAACTCCTAATATTCGATTAAAGCTTATTTTGCGGTCCTTTTTAGAGGTTTCGGACGAGCATGTCTAAATGGGCCTTTTCAATGGACCCGTTGGAATTTTAACTGAGTAAAAAGTACATAAATTGAGATTTTGCAATAATATTGTGTTGAAAAGCTCCTAAACTATTAGACGAACTCCTAATATTTGATTAAAACTTATTTTCCGATCCTTTTTCTAGAGGTTTTGGACGAGCATGTTTAAATGGGCCTTTCAATTGACCTATTGGAATTTTAACTGAGTAGAAAGTAAAGAAATTGAGGTTTTGCAATATAATTGTGTTGAAAAGCTCCTAACCAATTAGACGAACTCCTAATATTTGATTAAAACTTATTTTTCCACTCCTTTTCTAGAGGTTTCGGACAAGCTGGTCTAAATTGGCCTTTCAATGGACCTGTTGGATTTTTAACTGAGTAAAATGTAAAGAAATTGATATTTTGCAATATAATTGTGTTAAAAAGTTCCTAACCATTTAGACGAACTCCTGATATTTGATTAAAACTTATTTTCCGGTCCTTTTTTCTAGAGGTTTCGGACGAGTAGGTCTAAATGGGACTTTCAATGGACCCGTTGGAATTTTAACTGAGTAAGAAGTACAGAAATTGAGGTTTCTCAATATAATTGTGTTGAAAAGCACGTAATAAATTACATGATCTCCTAAAATTTGATTAAAACCTTTTTTGCGGTCCCTTTTCAAGAGGTTTCGGACGAGCAGGTCTAAATGGGTCTTTCAATGGACCCGTTGGAATTTTAACTGAGAAAAAAGTGCAGAAATATAGGTTTTTCAATACAATTGTGTTGAAAAGCTCCTAACCAATTAGACGAACTACTAAGATTTGATTAAAACTTATTTTGTGGTCCTTTTTCTAGAGGTTTCGGACGAGCATGTCTAAATGAGCCTTTCAATGGACCCATTCGAATTTTAACTGAGTAAAAACTACATAAATTGAGGTTTTGCAATATAATTTTGTTGAGAAGCTCCTATCCAGTTAGAGGAACTCATAATATTTTATTAAAACTTATTTTGCGTTCCTTTTTCTACAAGTTTCGGATGAGCAGGTCTAAATGGGCCTTACAAGGGACCCGTTGGAATCTTAACTGAGTAAAAAGTATAGAAATTGATGTTTTGCAATATAATTGTGCTGAAAAGCTCCTAACCAGTTACAAGATATCCTAATGTTTGATTAAAACCGTTTTTGCGGTCCTTTTTGTAGAGGTTTCAGACGAGCAGGTCTAAATGGGCCTTCTAATGGACCCGTTGGAATTTTAACTAAGTAAAAAGTACATATATTGAGGTTTTGCAACAAAATTGTGTTGAAAAGCTCTGAACCAATTAGATCAACTCCTAATATTTGGTTAAAACTTATTTTGCGGTCCTTTTTCTACAAGTTTTGGACGAGCAGGTTTAAATGGGACTTTTAATGGACCCGTTGGAATTTTAACTGATTTAAAAGCACAGAAATTGAGGTTTTGCAATATAATTGTGTTGAAAAGCTCTTAAAAAATTAGACGAACTCCTAATATTTGATTAAAACTTTTTTGCGGTCATTTTTCTAGTGGTTTTGGAGGAGGAGGTTTAAATGGGGCTTTCAATGGACCCGATGGAATTTGAACTGAGTAAAAAGTACAGAAATTAAGGTTTTGCAATATAATTGTTTAGAAAACTTCCTAACCAATTAGACGAACTCATAAAATATCATTATAACTTATTTTGCGGTCCTTTTTTAGAGGTTTCGGACGAGCAGGTCTAAATAGGCCTTTCAATAGACCCGTTGGAATTTTAACTAAGTCAAAAGTACATAAACTGAGGATTCGTAATATAATTGTGTTGAAAAGCACGTAATCAATTATATGATCTACCAATATTTGATTAAAACTTTTTTTGCGGTCCTTTTTCTAGAGGTTTCGGACGAGCAGGTCTAAATGGGCCTTTCAATGGAGTCGTTGGAATTTTAGCTGAGTAAAAAGTATAGAAATTAAGGTTTTGCAATATAATTGTGATGTGAAGCTCCTATTCAATTAGATGAACTCATAATATTTGATTAAAACTTATTTTGCGTTCCTTTTTCTACAAGTTTCGGACGAGCAGGTCTAAATGGGCCTTTCAATGGACCCGTTCAAATTTTAACTGAGTAAAAACTACAAAATTTGAGGTTTTGCAATATAATTGTGTTGAGAAGTTCCTATCGAATTAGACGAACACCTAATATTTGATTAAAACTTTTTTTGCGTTCCTTTTTCTACAAGTTCCGGACGAGCAAGTCTAAATGGGCCTTACAATGGACCCGTTGGAATCTTAACTGAGTAAAAAGTACAGAAATTGATGTTTTGCAATATAATTGTGTTGAAAAGCTCCTAACCAGTTACAAGATATCCTAATGTTTTATTAAAACTTTTTTTGCGGTCGTTTTTGTAGAGGTTTCAGACGAGCAGGTCTAAATGGGCCTTCTAATGGACCCGTTGGAATTTTAACTGAGTAAAAAGTACAAAAATTGAGGTTTTGCAATATAATTGTGTTGAAAAGCTCTTAAAAAATTAGACGAACTCCTAATATTTGATTAAAACTTTTTTGCGGTCTTTTTTCTAGAGGTTTCGGAAGAGGAGGTCTAAATGGTCCTTTCAATGTACCCGGTTGAATTTTAACTGAGTAAAAAGTACATAAATTGAGGTTTTGCAATAAAATTGTGTTGAAAAGCTCCGAACCAATTAGACGAACTCCTAATATTTGATTAAAACTTATTTTGCGGTTCTTTTTCTAGAGGTTTCATACGAGCATGTCCAAATGGGCCTTTAAATAGACTCGTTGGAATTTTAACTGAGTAAAAAGTACAAAAATTGGGGTTTTGCAATATAATTGTGTTAAAAATCTTGTAATAGATTACAAGATCTCCTTATATTTGATTAAAACGTTTTTGCGGTCCTTTTTAGAGATTTCGGGCTAGCAGGTCTAAATGGGCCTTTCAATGGACCCGTTAGAATTTTAATTGAGTAAAAAGTATAGAAATTGAGATTTTCCAATATAATTGTGTTGAAAAGATCCTAACCAATTAGACGAACTCCTAATATTTGGTTAAAACTTTTTTTGCAGTCCTTTTTGTCGAGGTTTCAGACGAGCAGGTCTAAAGGGGCCTTCCAATTGACTCGTTGGAATATTAACTGAGTAAAAAGTACAGATATTGTGGTTTTGCAATATAATTGTGTTGAAAAGCTCCTAACCAATTAGAAGAACTCCTAATATATGATTAAAACTTATTTTGCGGTACTTTTTCTACAAGTTTCGGACGAGCATGTCTAATTGGGCCTTTCAATGGACCCGTTCGAATTTTAACTGAGTAAAAACTACAAAAATTGAGGTTTTCCAATATAATTGTGTTGAGAAGCTCCTATCCAATTAGACGAACTCCTAATATTTGATTAAAACTTATTTTGCGGTCCTTTTTCTACAAGTTTCGGACGAGCAGGTCTAAATGGGCCTTCTAATGGATCCGTTGCAATTTTAACTGAGTAAAAAGTACAGATATTGAGGTTTTGCAACAAAATTGTGTTGAAAAGCTCTGAACCAATTAGATAAACTCCTAATATTTAATTAAAACTTATTTTGCGGTCCTTTTTCTACAAGTTTCAGACGAGCAGGTCTAAATGGGCCTTCTAATGGACCCGTTGGAATTTTAACTAAGTAAAAAGTACAGATATTGAGGTTTTGCAACAAAATTGTGTTGAAAAGCTCTGAACCAATTAGATCAACTCCAAATATTTGATCAAAACTTATTTTGCGGTCCTTTTTCTACAAGTTTCGGACGAACAGGTCTAAATTGGACTTTTAATGGACCCGTTGGAATTTTAACTGAGTAAAAAGCACAGAAAATGTGGTTTTGCAATATAATTGTGTTAAAAATCTCTTAAAAAATTAGACGAACTCCTAATATTTGATTAAAACTTTTTTGCGGTCCTTTTTCTAGAGGTTTTGGAAGAGGAGGTCTAAATGGGGCTTTCAATGGACCCGTTGGAATTTGAACTGAGTAAAAAGTACAGAAATTGAGGTTTTGCAATATAATTGTTTTGAAAACTTCCTAACCAATTAGACGAACTCATAAAATTTCATTAAAACTTATTTTGCGGTCCTTTTTTTAGAGGTTTCGGACGAGCAGGTCTAAATAGGCCTTTCAATAGACCCGTTGGAATTTTAACTATTCAAAAGTACATAAATTGAGGATTCATAATATGATTGTGTTGAATAGCACGTAATCAATTATATGATCTCGCAATATTTGATTAAAACTTTTTTGCGGTCCTTTTTCTAGAGGTTCAGACGAGTAGGTCTAAATGGGCCTTTCAATGGAGTCGTTGGAATTTTAGCTCAGTAAAAAGTACAAAAATTGAGGTTTTGCAATATAATTGTGTTGAGAAGCTCCTATCCAATTAGATGAACTCATAATATTTGATTAAAACTTATTTTGCGTTCCTTTTTCTACAAGTTTCGGACGAGCAGGTCTAAATGGGCCTTTCAATGGACCCGTTCGAATTTTAACTGAGTAAAAACCACAGAAATTGAGGTTTTGTAATATAATTGTGTTGAGAAGTACCTATCCAATTAGACGAACTACAAATATTTGATTAAATTTTTTTTTTTGTGTTCCTTTTTCTACAAGTTTCGGACGAGCATGTCTAAATGGGCCTTACAATGGACCCGTTGGAATCTTAACTGAGTAAAAAGTACAGAAATTGATGTTTTGCAATATAATTGTGTTGAAAAGCTCCTAACCAGTTACAAGATCTTCTAATATTGGATTAAAACTTTTTTTGCAGTCCTTTTTTAGAGGTTTCGGACGAGCAGGTCTAAATGGGCCTTTCAATGGACCCGTTGGAATTTTAAATGAGTAAAAAGTACAGATATTGAGGTTTTGCAATAAATTGTGTTGAAAAGCTCCTAACCAATTAGATCAACTCCTAATATTTGATTAAAACTTATTTTGCGGTCCTTTTTCTACAAGTTTCGGACGAGCAGGTCTAAATGGGACTTTTAATGGACCCGTTTGAATTTTAACTGAGTAAAAAGTACATATATTGAGGTTATGTAATAAAATTGTGTTGAAAAGCTCCGAACCAATTAGACAAACTCCTAGTATTTGATTAAAACTTATTTTGCGGTCCTTTTTCTACAAGTTTCGGACGAGCAAGTCTAAATGGGCCTTTCAATAGACTCGTTGGAATTTTAACTGAGTAAAAAGTACAGAAATTGGGGTTTTTCAATATAATTGTGTTAAAATGCTTGTAATATATTACATGATCTCCTTATATTTTATTAAAACTTTTTTGCGGTCCTTTTTAGAGATTTCAGGCTAGCAGGTCTAAATGGGCCTTTCAATGGACCCGTTGGAATTTTAACTGAGTAAAAAGTATAGAAATTGAGATTTTGCAATATAATTGTGCTGAAAAGCACCTAACCAATTACACGAACTCCTAATATTTGATTAAAACTTATTTTGCGGTCATTTTTCTACAAGTTTTGGATGAGCAGGTATAAATGAGCCTTTCAACGTACCCGTTGGAATTTTAACTGATTAAAAAGTACCGAAATTGAAGTTTTGCAATATAATTGTGTTGAAAAGCTCCTAACAAATTAGAAGAACTACTAAAATTTTATTAAAACTTATTTTGCGGTCCTTTTTCTAGAGGTTTCATAGGAGCATGTTTAAATGGGCCTTTCAATAGACTCGGTTGAATTTTAACTGATTAAAAAGTACAGAAATTGAGGTTTCTCAATACAATTGTGTTAAAAAGCTTGTAATAGATTAGATGATCTCCTACTATTTGATTAAAACTTTTTTGCCGTCCTTTTTAGAGATTTCGGGCTAGTAGGTCTAAATGGGCCTTTCAATGGACCTGTTGGAATTTTAACTGAGTAAAAACTACAGAATTTAAGATTTTGCAATATAATTGTGTTGAAAAGATACTAACCAATTAGACGAACTCCTAATATTTGATTAAAACTTATTTTGCGGTCCTTTTTCTACAAGTTTCGGACGAGCAAGTCTAAATGGGCCTTTCAATGGACCCGTTGGAATCTTAACTGAGTAAAAAGTACAGAAATTAAGGTTTTGCAATATAATTGTGTTAAAAAGCTCCTAACCAATTACGTGATCTCCTAATATTTGATTAAAGCTTTTTGTAGAGGTTTCAGACGAGCAGGTCTAAATTGGCCTTTCAATGGACTCGTTGGAATTTTAATTGAGTGAAAAGTACAGATACTGAGGTTTTGCAATATAATTGTGTTGAAAAGCACCTAACCAATTAGACGAACTCCTAATATTTAATTAAAACTTAATTTGCGGTCCTTTTTCTACAAGTTTTGGACGAGCAGGTCCAAATTGGCCTTTCAACGGACCCGTTGAAATTTTAACTGGGTAAAAAATACATAAAATGAAGTTTTGCAATATAATTGTGTTGAAAAGCTCCTAACCAATTAGAAGAACTACCAAAATTTTATTATAACTTATTTTACGGTCCATTTTCTAGAGGTTTCATACGAGCATGTGTAAATGGGCCTTTCAATAGACTCATTGGAATTTTAACTGAGTAAAAAGTTCAGAAATTGGGGTTTTGCAATATAATTGGGTTAAAAAGCTTGTAATAGATTACACGATATCCTAATATTTGTTTAAAACGTTTTTGCGGTCCTTTTTTGAGTTTTCAGGCTAGCAGGTCTAAATGGGCCTCTCAATGGACCCGTTGGAATTTTAACTTAGTAAAAAGTACAGAAATTGAGATTTTGCAATATAATTGTTTTGAAAAGCTCCTAACCAATTAGTCGAACTCCTAATATTTGATTAAAACTTATTTTTCGGTCCTTTTTCTTGAGGTTTCGGACGACTAGGTCTAAATGTGTCTTTCAATGGAACCATTGGAATTTTAACTAAGTAAAAAGTACAAAAATTGAGGTTTTGCAATATAATTGTTTTGTAAAGCTCCTAAAGAATTAGAAGAACTACTAAAATTTGATTAAAACTTATTTTGCTGTCCTTTTTCTATATGATTCATACGAGCAAGTCTAAATGGGACTTTCAATAGGCTCGTTGGAATTTTAACTGAGTAAAATGTTCATAAATTGGGGTTTTGCAATATAATTGTGTTAAAAAGCATCCTAATATTTGATTAAAACTTTTTTGCGGTCCTTTTTTAGAGGTTTCAGACTAGCAAGTCTAAATGGGCCTTTCAACGGACCAGTTGGATATTAACTTAGTAAAAAGTATAGAAATTGAGGATCTGCAATATAATTGTGTTGAAAAGCTCCTAACCAATTAGACGAACTCCTGATATTTGATTAAAACTTGTTTTGTGGTCTAAATGGGCCTTTCAATGGACCCGTTGAAATTTTAACTGAGGAAAATTACAGAAATTGAGGTTTTGCCACAAAATTGTGTTGAAAAGCTACTAAACAATTAGATGAACTCCTAATATTTGATTAAAACTTATTTTGCGGTCCTTTTTCTAGAGGTTTCGGACGAGCAGGTCTAAATGGGCCTTTCAATGGACCCGTTGGGATTTTAACTGAGTAAAAAGTACAGATATTGACGTTTTGCAATATAATTATGTTGAAAAGCTCCTAACCAATTAGACGAACTCCTAATATTTGATTAAAATTTATTTTGCGGTCCTTTTTGTAGAGGTTTCGGACGAGCAGGTCTAAATGGGCCTTTCAATAGACCCGTTGGAATTTTAACTAAGTAAAAAGTAAAAAAAATTTGTGGATTCGCAATATAATTATGTTGAAAATCTCGTAATCAATTACATGATCTCCTAATATTTGATTAAAACTTTTTTTGCGGTCCTTTTTGTAGAGGTTTCAGACGAGCAGGTCTAAATGGGCCTTCTAATGGACCAATTGGAATTTTAACTGAGTAAAAAGTACAGATATTGAGGTTTTGCAATATAATTGTGTTGAAAAGCTCCTAACCAATTAGACAAACTCTTAATATTTGATTAAAACTTATTTTGCGGTCCTTTTTCTACAAGTTTCGAACGAGCAGGTCTAAATGGGCCTTTTAATGGACCCGTTGGAATTTGAACTGAGTAAAAACTACAGAAATTGAGGTTTTGCAATATAATTGTATTGAAAAGTTCCTAACCAATTAGACGAACTCATAAAATTTCATTAAAACTTATTTTGTGGTCCTTTTTCTAGAGGTTTCGGACGAGCATGTCTAAATGAGCCTTTCAATGGACCCGTTCGAATTTTAACTGAGTAAAAACTACATAAATTGAGGTTTTGCAATATAATTTTGTTGAGAAGCTCCTATCCAGTTAGAGGAACTCATAATATTTTATTAAAACTTATTTTGCGTTCCTTTTTCTACAAGTTTCGGATGAGCAGGTCTAAATGGGCCTTACAAGGGACCCGTTGGAATCTTAACTGAGTAAAAAGTATAGAAATTGATGTTTTGCAATATAATTGTGTTGAAAAGCTCCTAACCAGTTACAAGATATCCTAATGTTTGATTAAAACCTTTTTTGCGGTCCTTTTTGTAGAGGTTTCAGACGAGCAGGTCTAAATGGGCCTTCTAATGGACCCGTTAGAATTTTAACTAAGTAAAAAGTACATATATTGAGGTTTTGCAACAAAATTGTGTTGAAAAGCTCTGAACCAATTAGATCAACTCCTAATATTTGGTTAAAACTTATTTTGCGGTCCTTTTTCTACAAGTTTTGGACGAGCAGGTTTAAATGGGACTTTTAATGGACCCGTTGGAATTTTAACTGATTTAAAAGCACAGAAATTGAGGTTTTGCAATATAATTGTGTTGAAAAGCTCTTAAAAAATTAGACGAACTCCTAATATTTGATTAAAACTTTTTTGCGGTCATTTTTCTAGTGGTTTTGGAGGAGGAGGTTTAAATGGGGCTTTCAATGGACCCGATGGAATTTGAACTGAGTAAAAAGTACAGAAATTGAGGTTTTGCAATATAATTGTTTAGAAAACTTCCTAACCAATTAGACGAACTCATAAAATATCATTATAACTTATTTTGCGGTCCTTTTTTAGAGGTTTCGGACGAGCAGGTCTAAATAGGCCTTTCAATAGACCCGTTGGAATTTTAACTAAGTCAAAAGTACATAAAATGAGGATTCGTAATATAATTGTGTTGAAAAGCACGTAATCAATTACATGATCTACCAATACTTGATTAAAACTTTTTTTGCGGTCCTTTTTCTAGAGGTTTCGGACGAGCAGGTCTAAATGGGCCTTTCAATGGAGTCGTTGGAATTTTAGTTGAGTAAAAAGTATAGAAATTAAGGTTTTGCAATATAATTGTGTTGTGAAGCTCCTATTCAATTAGATGAACTCATAATATTTGATTAAAACTTATTTTGCGTTCCTTTTTCTACAAGTTTCGGACGAGCAGGTCTAAATGGGCCTTTCAATGGACCCGTTCAAATTTTAACTGAGTAAAAACTACAAAATTTGAGGTTTTGCAATATAATTGTGTTGAGAAGTTCCTATCAAATTAGAGGAACACCTAATATTTGATTAAAACTTTTTTTGCGTTCCTTTTTCTACAAGTTCCGGACGAGCAAGTCTAAATGGGCCTTACAATGGACCCGTTGGAATCTTAACTGAGTAAAAAGTACAGAAATTGATGTTTTGCAATATAATTGTGTTGAAAAGCTCCTAACCAGTTACAAGATATCCTAATGTTTTATTAAAACTTTTTTTGCGGTCGTTTTTGTAGAGGTTTCAGACGAGCAGGTCTAAATGGGCCTTCTAATGGACCCGTTGAAATTTTAACTGAGTAAAAAGTACAAAAATTGAGGTTTTGCAATATAATTGTGTTGAAAAGCTCTTAAAAAATTAGACGAACTCCTAATATTTGATTAAAACTTTTTTGCGGTCTTTTTTCTAGAGGTTTCGGAAGAGGAGGTCTAAATGGTCCTTTCAATGTACCCGGTTGAATTTTAACTGAGTAAAAAGTACATAAATTGAGGTTTTGCAATAAAATTGTGTTGAAAAGCTCCGAACCAATTAGACGAACTCCTAATATTTGATTAAAACTTATTTTGCGGTTCTTTTTCTAGAGGTTTCATACGAGCATGTCCAAATGGGCCTTTAAATAGACTCGTTGGAATTTTAACTGAGTAAAAAGTACAAAAATTGGGGTTTTGCAATATAATTGTGTTAAAAATCTTGTAATAGATTACAAGATCTCCTTATATTTGATTAAAACGTTTTTGCGGTCCTTTTCAGAGATTTCGGGCTAGCAGGTCTAAATGGGCCTTTCAATGGACCCGTTAGAATTTTAATTGAGTAAAAAGTATAGAAATTGAGATTTTCCAATATAATTGTGTTGAAAAGATCCTAACCAATTAGACGAACTCCTAATATTTGGTTAAAACTTTTTTTGCAGTCCTTTTTGTCGAGGTTTCAGACGAGCAGGTCTAAAGGGGCCTTCCAATTGACTCGTTGGAATATTAACTGAGTAAAAAGTACAGATATTGTGGTTTTGCAATATAATTGTGTTGAAAAGCTCCTAACCAATTAGAAGAACTCCTAATATATGATTAAAACTTATTTTGCGGTACTTTTTCTACAAGTTTCGGACGAGCATGTCTAATTGGGCCTTTCAATGGACCCGTTCGAATTTTAACTGAGTAAAAACTACAAAAATTGAGGTTTTCCAATATAATTGTGTTGAGAAGCTCCTATCCAATTAGACGAACTCCTAATATTTGATTAAAACTTATTTTGCGGTCCTTTTTCTACAAGTTTCGGACGAGCAGGTCTAAATGGGCCTTCTAATGGATCCGTTGCAATTTTAACTGAGTAAAAAGTACAGATATTGAGGTTTTGCAACAAAATTGTGTTGAAAAGCTCTGAACCAATTAGATAAACTCCTAATATTTAATTAAAACTTATTTTGCGGTCCTTTTTCTACAAGTTTCAGACGAGCAGGTCTAAATGGGCCTTCTAATGGACCCGTTGGAATTTTAACTAAGTAAAAAGTACAGATATTGAGGTTTTGCAACAAAATTGTGTTGAAAAGCTCTGAACCAATTAGATCAACTCCTAATATTTGATCAAAACTTATTTTGCGGTCCTTTTTCTACAAGTTTCGGACGAGCAGGTCTAAATTGGACTTTTAATGGACCCGTTGGAAATTTAACTGAGTAAAAAGCACAGAAAATGAGGTTTTGCAATATAATTGTGTTAAAAATCTCTTAAAAAATTAGACGAACTCCTAATATTTGATTAAAACTTTTTTGCGGTCCTTTTTCTAGAGGTTTTGGAAGAGGAGGTCTAAATGGGGCTTTCAATGGACCCGTTGGAATTTGAACTGAGTAAAAAGTACAGAAATTGAGGTTTTGCAATATAATTGTTTTGAAAACTTCCTAACCAATTAGACGAACTCATAAAATTTCATTAAAACTTATTTTGCGGTCCTTTTTTTAGAGGTTTCGGACGAGCAGGTCTAAATAGGCCTTTCAATAGACCCGTTGGAATTTTAACTATTCAAAAGTACATAAATTGAGGATTCATAATATGATTGTGTTGAATAGCATGTAATCAATTATATGATCTCGCAATATTTGATTAAAACTTTTTTGCGATCCTTTTTCTAGAGGTTCAGACGAGTAGGTCTAAATGGGCCTATCAATGGAGTCGTTGGAATTTTAGCTCAGTAAAAAGTAAAAAAATTGAGGTTTTGCAATATAATTGTGTTGAGAAGCTCCTATCCAATTAGATGAACTCATAATATTTGATTAAAACTTATTTTGCGTTCCTTTTTGTACAAATTTCGGACGAGCAGGTCTAAATGGGCCTTTCAATGGACCCGTTCGAATTTTAACTGAGGAAAAACTACAGAAATTGAGGTTTTGCAATATAATTGTGTTGAGAAGTACCTATCCAATTAGACGAACTACAAATATTTGATTAAATTTTTTTTTGTGTTCCTTTTTCTACAAGTTTCGGACGAGCATGTCTAAATGGGCCTTACAATGGACCCGTTGGAATCTTAACTGAGTAAAAAGTACAGAAATTGATGTTTTGCAATATAATTGTGTTGAAAAGCTCCTAACCAGTTACAAGATCTCCTAATATTGGATTAAAACTTTTTTTGCAGTCCTTTTTTAGAGGTTTCGGACGAGCAGGTCTAAATGGGCCTTTCAATGGACCCGTTGGAATTTTAAATGAGTAAAAAGTACAGATATTGAGGTTTTGCAATAAATTGTGTTGAAAAGCTCCTAACCAATTAGATCAACTCCTAATATTTGATTAAAACTTATTTTGCGGTCCTTTTTCTACAAGTTTCGGACGAGCAGGTCTAAATGGGACTTTTAATGGACCCGTTTGAATTTTAACTGAGTAAAAAGTACATATATTGAGGTTATGCAATAAAATTGTGTTGAAAAGCTCCGAACCAATTAGACGAACTCCTAGTATTTGATTAAAACTTATTTTGCGGTCCTTTTTCTACAAGTTTCGGACGAGCAAGTCTAAATGGGCCTTTCAATAGACTCGTTGGAATTTTAACTGAGTAAAAAGTACAGAAATTGGGGTTTTTCAATATAATTGTGTTAAAATGCTTGTAATATATTACATGATCTCCTTATATTTTATTAAAACTTTTTTGCGGTCCTTTTTAGAGATTTCAGGCTAGCAGGTCTAAATGGGCCTTTCAATGGACCCGTTGGAATTTTAACTGAGTAAAAAGTATAGAAATTGAGATTTTGCAATATAATTGTGCTGAAAAGCACCTAACCAATTACACGAACTCCTAATATTTGATTAAAACTTATTTTGCGGTCATTTTTCTACAAGTTTTGGACGAGCAGGTATAAATGGGCCTTTCAACGTACCCGTTGGAATTTTAACTGATTAAAAAGTACCGAAATTGAAGTTTTGCAATATAATTGTGTTGAAAAGCTCCTAACAAATTAGAAGAACTACTAAAATTTTATTAAAACTTATTTTGCGGTCCTTTTTCTAGAGGTTTCATAGGAGCATGTTTAAATGGGCCTTTCAATAGACTCGGTTGAATTTTAACTGATTAAAAAGTACAGAAATTGAGGTTTCTGAATATAATTGTGTTAAAAAGCTTGTAATAGATTAGATGATCTCCTACTATTTGATTAAAACTTTTTTGCCGTCCTTTTTAGAGATTTCGGGCTAGTAGGTCTAAATGGGCCTTTCAATGGACCTGTTGGAATTTTAACTGAGTAAAAACTACAGAATTTAAGATTTTGCAATATAATTGTGTTGAAAAGATACTAACCAATTAGACGAACTCCTAATATTTGATTAAAACTTATTTTGCGGTCCTTTTTCTACAAGTTTCGGACGAGCAAGTCTAAATGGGCCTTTCAATGGACCCGTTGGAATCTTAACTGAGTAAAAAGTACAGAAATTAAGGTTTTGCAATATAATTGTGTTGAAAAGCTCCTAACCAATTACGTGATCTCCTAATATTTGATTAAAGCTTTTTGTAGAGGTTTCAGACGAGCAGGTCTAAATTGGCCTTTCAATGGACTCGTTGGAATTTTAATTGAGTGAAAAGTACAGATACTGAGGTTTTGCAATATAATTGTGTTGAAAAGCACCTAACCAATTAGACGAACTCCTAATATTTAATTAAAACTTAATTTGCGGTCCTTTTTCTACAAGTTTTGGACGAGCAGGTCCAAATGGGCCTTTCAACGGACCCGTTGAAATTTTAACTGGGTAAAAAATACATAAAATGAAGTTTTGCAATATAATTGTGTTGAAAAGCTCCTAACCAATTAGAAGAACTACCAAAATTTTATTATAACTTATTTTACGGTCCATTTTCTAGAGGTTTCATACGAGCATGTGTAAATGGGCCTTTCAATAGACTCATTGGAATTTTAACTGAGTAAAAAGTTCAGAAATTGGGGTTTTGCAATATAATTGGGTTAAAAAGCTTGTAATAGATTACACGATATCCTAATATTTGTTTAAAACGTTTTTGCGGTCCTTTTTTGAGTTTTCAGGCTAGCAGGTCTAAATGGGCCTCTCAATGGACCCGTTGGAATTTTAACTTAGTAAAAAGTACAGAAATTGAGATTTTGCAATATAATTGTTTTGAAAAGCTCCTAACCAATTAGTCGAACTCCTAATATTTGATTAAAACTTATTTTTCGGTCCTTTTTCTTGAGGTTTCAGACGACTAGGTCTAAATGTGTCTTTCAATGGAACCATTAGAATTTTAACTAAGTAAAAAGTACAAAAATTGAGGTTTTGCAATATAATTGTTTTGTAAAGCTCCTAAAGAATTAGAAGAACTACTAAAATTTGATTAAAACTTATTTTGTTGTCCTTTTTCTATATGATTCATACGAGCAAGTCTAAATGGGACTTTCAATAGGCTCGTTGGAATTTTAACTGAGTAAAATGTTCATAAATTGGGGTTTTGCAATATAATTGTGTTAAAAAGCATCCTAATATTTGATTAAAACTTTTTTGCGGTCCTTTTTTAGAGGTTTCAGACTAGCAAGTCTAAATGGGCCTTTCAAAGGACCAGTTGGATATTAACTTAGTAAAAAGTATAGAAATTAAGGATCTGCAATATAATTGTGTTGAAAAGCTCCTAACCAATTAGACGAACTCCTGATATTTGATTAAAACTTGTTTTGTGGTCTAAATGGGCCTTTCAATGGACCCGTTGAAATTTTAACTGAGGAAAATTACAGAAATTGAGGTTTTGCCACAAAATTGTGTTGAAAAGCTACTAAACAATTAGATGAACTCCTAATATTTGATTAAAACTTATTTTGCGCTCCTTTTTCTAGAGGTTTCGGACGAGCAGGTCTAAATGGGCCTTTCAATGGACCCGTTGGGATTTTAACTGAGTAAAAAGTACTGATATTGACGTTTTGCAATATAATTATGTTGAAAAGCTCCTAACCAATTAGACGAACTCCTAATATTTGATTAAAATTTATTTTGCGGTCCTTTTTGTAGAGGTTTCGGACGAGCAGGTCTAAATGGGCCTTTCAATAGACCCGTTGGAATTTTAACTAAGTAAAAAGTAAAAAAATTTGTGGATTCGCAATATAATTATGTTGAAAATCTCGTAATCAATTACATGATCTCCTAATATTTGATTAAAACTTTTTTTGCGGTCCTTTTTGTAGAGGTTTCAGACGAGCAGGTCTAAATGGGCCTTCTAATGGACCAATTGGAATTTTAACTGAGTAAAAAGTACAGATATTGAGGTTTTGCAATATAATTGTGTTGAAAAGCTCCTAACCAATTAGACAAACTCTTAATATTTGATTAAAACTTATTTTGCGGTCCTTTTTCTACAAGTTTCGGCCGAGCAGGTCTAAATGGGCCTTTTAATGGACCCGTTGGAATTTGAACTGAGTAAAAACTACAGAAATTGAGGTTTTGCAATATAATTGTATTGAAAAGTTCCTAACCAATTAGACGAACTCATAAAATTTCATTAAAACTTATTTTGCGGTCCTTTTTTTAGATGTTTCGGACGAGCATGTTAAAATAGGCCTTTCAATAGACCCGTTTGAATTTTTAGATCTCCTAATATTTGATTAAAACTTATTTTTGCGGTCCTTTTTCTAGAGGTTTCGGACGAGCATGTCTAAATGGGCCTTTCAATGGACTCGTTGGAATTTTAGCTGAGTAAAAAATACATAAATTGAAGTTTTGCAATATAATTGTGTTGAAAAGCTCCTAACCAATTAGAAGAACTACCAAAATTTTATTATAACTTATTTTGCGGTCCTTTTTCTAGAGGTTTCATACGAGCATGTCTAAATGGGCCTTTCAATAGACTCATTGGAATTTTAACTGAGTAAAAAGTTCAGAAATTGGGGTTTTGCAATATAATTGGGTTAAAAAGCTTGCAATAGATTACATGATATCCTAATATTTGTTTAAAACGTTTTTTCGGTCCTTTTTTGAGTTTTCAGGCTAGCAGGTCTAAATGGGCCTCTCAATGGACCCGTTGGAATTTTAACTTAGTAAAAAGTACATAAATTGAGATTTTGCAATATAATTGTTTTGAAAAGCTCCTAACCAATTAGTCGAACTCCTAATATTTGATTAAAACTTATTTTTCGGTCCTTTTTCTTGAGGTTTCGGACGACTAGGTCTAAATGTGTCTTTCAATGGACCCATTGGAATTTTAACTAAGTAAAAAGTACAAAAATTGAGGTTTTGCAATATAATTGTTTTGTAAAGCTCCTAAAGAATTAGAAGAACTACTAAAATTTGATTAAAACTTATTTTGCTATCCTTTTTCTATAGGATTCATACGAGCAAGTCTAAATGGGACTTTCAATACGCTCGTTGGAATTTTAACTGAGTAAAATGTTCATAAATTGGGGTTTTGCAATATAATTGTGTTAAAAAGGATCCTAATATTTGATTAAAACTTTTTTGCGGTCCTTTTTTAGAGGTTTCAGACTAGCAAGTCTAAATGGGCCTTTCAACAGACCAATTGGATATTAACTTAGTAAAAAGTATAGAAATTGAGGATCTGCAATATAATCGTGTTGAAAAGCTCCTAACCAATTAGACGAACTCCTGATATTTGATTAAAACTTGTTTTGCGGTCTAAATGGGCCTTCCAATGGACCCGTTGAAATTTTAACTGAGGAAAAATACAGAAATTGAGGTTTTGCCACAAAATTGTGTTGAAAAGCTACTAAACAATTAGATGAACTCCTAATATTTGATTAAAACTTATTTTGCGGTCCTTTTTCTAGAGGTTTCGGACGAGCAGGTCTAAATGGGCCTTTCAATGGACCCGTTGGGATTTTAACTGAGTAAAAAGTACAGATATTGACGTTTTGCAATATAATTGTGTTGAAAAGCTCCTAACCAATTAGACGAACTCCTAATATTTGATTAAAATTTATTTTGCGGTCCTTTTTGTAGAGGTTTCGGACGAGCAGGTCTAAATGGGCCTTTCAATAGACCCGTTGGAATTTTAACTAAGTAAAAAGTAAAAAAATTTGTGGATTCGCAATATAATTATGTTGAAAATCTCGTAATCAATTACATGATCTCCTAATATTTGATTAAAACTTTTTTTACGGTCCTTTTTGTAGAGGTTTCAGACGAGCAGGTCTAAATGGGCCTTCTAATGGACCAATTGGAATTTTAACTGAGTAAAAAGTACAGATATTGAGGTTTTGCAATATAATTGTGTTGAAAAGCTCCTAACCAATTAGACAAACTCTTAATATTTGATTAAAACTTATTTTGCGGTCCTTTTTCTACAAGTTTCGGCCGAGCAGGTCTAAATGGGCCTTTTAATGGACCCGTTGGAATTTGAACTGAGTAAAAACTACAGAAATTGAGGTTTTGCAATATAATTGTATTGAAAAGTTCCTAACCAATTAGACGAACTCATAAAATTTCATTAAAACTTATTTTGCGGTCCTTTTTTTAGATGTTTCGGACGAGCATGTTAAAATAGGCCTTTCAATAGACCCGTTTGAATTTTTAGATCTCCTAATATTTGATTAAAACTTTTTTTTGCGGTCCTTTTTCTAGAGGTTTCGGACGAGCATGTCTAAATGGGCCTTTCAATGGACTCGTTGGAATTTTAGCTGAGTAAAAAATACATAAATTGAAGTTTTGCAATATAATTGTGTTGAAAAGCTCCTAACCAATTAGAAGAACTACCAAAATTTTATTATAACTTATTTTGCGGTCCTTTTTCTAGAGGTTTCATACGAGCATGTCTAAATGGGCCTTTCAATAGACTCATTGGAATTTTAACTGAGTAAAAAGTTCAGAAATTGGGGTTTTGCAATATAATTGGGTTAAAAAGCTTGCAATAGATTACATGATATCCTAATATTTGTTTAAAACGTTTTTTCGGTCCTTTTTTGAGTTTTCAGGCTAGCAGGTCTAAATGGGCCTCTCAATGGACCCGTTGGAATTTTAACTTAGTAAAAAGTACATAAATTGAGATTTTGCAATATAATTGTTTTGAAAAGCTCCTAACCAATTAGTCGAACTCCTAATATTTGATTAAAACTTATTTTTCGGTCCTTTTTCTTGAGGTTTCGGACGACTAGGTCTAAATGTGTCTTTCAATGGACCCATTGGAATTTTAACTAAGTAAAAAGTACAAAAATTGAGGTTTTGCAATATAATTGTTTTGTAAAGCTCCTAAAGAATTAGAAGAACTACTAAAATTTGATTAAAACTTATTTTGCTATCCTTTTTCTATAGGATTCATACGAGCAAGTCTAAATGGGACTTTCAATACGCTCGTTGGAATTTTAACTGAGTAAAATGTTCATAAATTGGGGTTTTGCAATATAATTGTGTTAAAAAGGATCCTAATATTTGATTAAAACTTTTTTGCGGTCCTTTTTTAGAGGTTTCAGACTAGCAAGTCTAAATGGGCCTTTCAACAGACCAGTTGGATATTAACTTAGTAAAAAGTATAGAAATTGAGGATCTGCAATATAATCGTGTTGAAAAGCTCCTAACCAATTAGACGAACTCCTGATATTTGATTAAAACTTGTTTTGCGGTCTAAATGGGCCTTCCAATGGACCCGTTGAAATTTTAACTGAGGAAAAATACAGAAATTGAGGTTTTGCCACAAAATTGTGTTGAAAAGCTACTAAACAATTAGATGAACTCCTAATATTTGATTAAAACTTATTTTGCGGTCCTTTTTCTAGAGGTTTCGGACGAGCAGGTCTAAATGGGCCTTTTAATGGACCCGTTGGGATTTTAACTGAGTAAAAAGTACAGATATTGACGTTTTGCAATATAATTGTGTTGAAAAGCTCCTAACCAATTAGACGAACTCCTAATATTTGATTAAAATTTATTTTGCGGTCCTTTTTGTAGAGGTTTCGGACGAGCAGGTCTAAATGGGCCTTTCAATAGACCCGTTGGAATTTTAACTAAGTAAAAAGTAAAAAAATTTGTGGATTCGCAATATAATTATGTTGAAAATCTCGTAATCAATTACATGATCTCCTAATATTTGATTAAAACTTTTTTTGCGGTCCTTTTTGTAGAGGTTTCAGACGAGCAGGTCTAAATGGGCCTTCTAATGGACCAATTGGAATTTTAACTGAGTAAAAAGTACAGATATTGAGGTTTTGCAATATAATTGTGTTGAAAAGCTCCTAACCAATTAGACAAACTCTTAATATTTGATTAAAACTTATTTTGCGGTCCTTTTTCTACAAGTTTCGGACGAGCAGGTCTAAATGGGCCTTTTAATGGACCCGTTGGAATTTGAACTGAGTAAAAACTACAGAAATTGAGGTTTTGCAATATAATTGTATTGAAAAGTTCCTAACCAATTAGACGAACTCATAAAATTTCATTAAAACTTATTTTGCGGTCCTTTTTTTAGATGTTTCGGACGAGCATGTTAAAATAGGCCTTTCAATAGACCCGTTTGAATTTTTTAGATCTCCTAATATTTGATTAAAACTTTTTTTTGTGGTCCTTTTTCTAGAGGTTTCGGACGAGCAGGTCTCAATGGGCCTTTCAATGGACTCGTTGGAATTTTAGCTGAGTAAAAAGTACAAAAATTGAGGTTTTGCAATATAATTGTGTTATAAAGCTCCTAACCAATCACATGATCTCCTCAAATTTGATTAAAACTTTTTTTTTGTTGTCCTTTTTCTAGATGTTTTGGACGAGCATGTCTAAATGGGCCTTTTAATGGACCCGTTGGAATTTTAACTATGTAAAATGTACAGAAATTGAGGATTCGTAATATAATTGTGTTGAAAAGCTCCTATCCAATTAGACGAACTCCTAATATTTGATTAAAACTTATTTTGCGGTCCTTTTTCTACAAGTTTTGGACGAGCAAGTCTAAATGGGCCTTACAATGGACCCGTTGGAATCTTAATTGAGTAAAAAGTACAAAAATTGAGGATCTGCAATATAATTGTGTTGAAAAGCTCCTAACCAATTAGACGAACTCCTGATATTTGATTAAAACTTGTTTTGCGGTCTTTTTTCTCCAGGTTTCGGACGAGCAGGTCTAATTGGGCCTTTCAATGGACCCGTTGAAATTTTAACTGAGGAAAAATACAGAAATTGAGGCTTTGCCACAAAATTGTGTTGAAAAGCTACTAAACAATTAGATGAACTCCTAATATTTGATTAAAACTTATTTTGCGGTCCTTTTTCTAGAGGTTTCGGACGAACAGGTCTAAAAGAGCCTTTCAATGGACCCGTTGGGATTTTAACAGAGTAAAAAGTACAAATATTGACGTTTTGCAATATAATTGTGTTGAAAAGCTCCTAACCAATTAGACGAACTCCTAATATTTGATTAAAATTTATTTTGCGGTCCTTTTTGAAGAGGTTTCGGACGAGCAGGTCTAAATGGGCCTTTCAATAGACCCGTTGGAATTTTAACTGAGTAAAAAGTAAAAAAATTGAGGATTCGCAATATAATTGTGTTGAAAATCTCGTAATCAATTACATGATCTCCTAATATTTGATTAAAACTTTTTTACGGTCCTTTTTGTAGAGGTCTCAGATGAGCAGGTCTAAATGGGCCTTCTAATGGACCAATTGGAATTTTAACTGAGTAAAAAGTACAAATATTGAGGTTTTGCAATATAATTGTGTTGAAAAGCTCCTAACCAATTAGACAAACACTTAATATTTGATTAAAACTTATTTTGCGGTCCTTTTTCTACAAGTTTCGGACGAGCAGGTCTAAATGGGCCTTTTAATGGACCCGTTGGAATTTGAACTGAGTAAAAACAACAGAAATTGAGGTTTTGCAATATAATTGAATTGAAAAGTTCCTAACCAATTAGACGAACTCATAAAATTTCATTAAAACTTATTTTGAGGTCATTTTTTTAGATGTTTCGGACGAGCAGGTTAAAATAGGCCTTTCAATAGACCCGTTTGAATTTTTAGATCTCCTAATATTTGATTAAAACTTTTTTTGCGGTCCTTTTTCTAGAGGTTTCGGACGAACAGGTCTAAATGGGCCTTTCAATGGACTCGTTGGAATTTTAGCTGAGTAAAAAGTACAAAAATTGAGGTTTTGCAATATAATTGTGTTATAAAGCTCCTAACCAATCACATGATCTCCTCAAATTTGATTAAAACTTTTTTTTGTTGTCTTTTTTCTAGATGTTTTGGACGAGCAGGTCTAAATGGGCCTTTTAATGGACCCGTTGGAATTTTAACTATGTAAAATGTACAGAAATTGAGGATTCGTAATATAATTGTGTTAAAAAGCTCCTATCCAATTAGACGAACTCCTAATATTTGATTAAAACTTATTTTGCGGTCCTTTTTCTACAAGTTTTGGACGAGCAAGTCTAAATGGGCCTTACAATGGACCCGCTGGAATCTTAATTGAGTAAAAAGTACAGAAATTGAAGATCTGCAATATAATTGTGTTGAAAAGCTCCTAACCAATTAGACGAACTCCTGATATTTGATTCAAACTTGTTTTGTGGTCTTTTTTCTCCAGGTTTCGGACGAGCAGGTCTAAATGGGCCTTTCAATGGACTCGTTGAAATTTTAACTGAGGAAAAATACAGAAATTGAGGTTTTGCCACAAAATTGTGTTGAAAAGCTACTAAACAATTAGATGAACTCCTAATATTTGATTAAAACTTATTTTGCGGTCCTTTTTCTAGAGGTTTCGGACGAGCAGGTCTAAATGGGCCTTTTAATGGACCCGTTGGGATTTTAACTGAGTAAAAATTACAGAAATTAATGTTTTGCAATATAATTGTGTTGACAAGCTTCTAAAAAATTAGACGAACTCCTAATATTTGAATAAAATTATTTTTCGGTCCTTTTTCTAGAGGTTTCGAATAAGGAGGTCTAAATGCGCCTTTTAATGGACCCGTTGGAATTTGAACTGAGTAAAAACTACAGAAATTGAGGTTTTGCAATATAATTGTATTGAAAAGTTCCTAACCAATTAGACGAACTCATAAAATTTCATTAAAACTTATTTTGCAGTCCTTTTTTTAGATGTTTCGGACGAGCAGGTTAAAATAGGCCTTTCAATAGACCCGTTTAAATTTTTAGATCTCCTAATATTTGATTAAAATTTTTTTGCAGTCCTTTTTCTAGAGGTTTCGGACGAGCAGGTCTAAATGGGCCTTTCAATGGACTCGTTGGAATTTTAGCTGAGTAAAAAGTACAAAAATTGAGGTTCTGCAATCTAATTGTGTTATAAAGCTCCTAACCAATCACATGATCTCCTCAAATTTGATTAAAACTTTTTTTGTTGTCCTTTTTCTAGATGTTTTGGACGAGCAGGTCTAAATGGGCCTTTTAATGGACCCGTTGGAATTTTAACTATGTAAAATGTACAGAAATTGAGGATTTGTAATATAATTGTGTTGAAAAGCTCCTATCCAATTAGACGAACTCCTAATATTTGATTAAAACTTATTTTGCGGTCCTTTTTCTACAAGTTTTGGACGAGGAAGTCTAAATGGGCCTTACAATGGACCCGTTGGAATCTTAATTGAGTAAAAAGTACATAAATTGAGGTTTTGCAATATAATTGTGTTGAATAGCTCCTAACCAATTACATGATCTCCTAATATTTGATTAAAACTTTTTTGCGGTCCTTTTTGTAGAGGTTTCAGACGACCATGTCTAAATGGGCCTTTCAATGGACCCGTTGGAATTTTAACTGAGTAAAAAGTACAGATTTTGAGGTTTTGCAATGTAACTGTGTTGAAAAGCTCCTAACAAATTAGACGAACTCCTAATATTTGATTAAAACTTATTTTGCGGTCCTTTTTTCTACAAGTTTTGAACGAGCATGTCAAAATGGGCCTTTCAATGGACCCATTGGAATTTTAACTGAGTAAAAAGCACAGAAATTGAGGTTTTGCAATATAATTGTGTTGAAAAGATCCTAAACAATTAGATGAACTCCTAATTTTTGATTAAAACATTTTTTGCGGTCCTTTTACTAGGGGTTTCGGACGAGGAGGTCTTATTTGTCCTTTCAATGAACCTGTTGGAATTTGAACTGGGTAAAAAGTACATAAATTGAGGTTTTGCAATATAATTGTGTTGAAAAGCTCCTAACCAATTAGATGAACTCCTGATATTTGATTAAAACTTATTTTCTAGTCCTTTTTCTAGTGGTTTCAGACGAGCAGGTTTAAATGGGCCTTGCAATGGACTCGTTTGAATTTTAACTAAGTAAAAAGTACATAATTTTAGGTTTTGCAATATAATTGTGTTTAAAAGCTCCTAAACAATTACATGAACTACTAGAATTTAATTAAAACTTATTTTGCGGTCCTTTTTTAGAGGTTTCGGACGAGCAGGTCTAAATGGGCCTTTCAATGGACCCGTTGGAATTTTAACTGAGTAAAAAGTACAGAAATTGAGGATCTGCAATATAATTGTGTTGAAAAGCTCCTAACCAATTAGACGAACTCCTAATTTTTTATTAAAACTTATTTTTCGGTCCTTTTTCTACAGGTTTCAGACTAGCGGGTCAAAATGGGCCTTTCAATGGACCCGTTGGTATTTTAGCTGAGTAAAAAGTACAGATATTGACGTTTTGCAATATAATTGTGTTGAAAAGCTCCTAATCAAATTGACGAACTCCTAATATTTGATTAAAATTTATTTTGCGGTCCTTTTTGTAGAGGTTTCGGACGAGCAGGTCTGAATGGGCCTTTCAATAGACCCGTTGGAATTTTAACTGAGTAAAAAGTAAAAAAATTGAGGATTCGCAATATAATTGTGTTGAAAAGCTCGTAATCAATTACATGATCTCCTAATATTTGATTAAAACTTTTTTTGCGGTCCTATTTCTATAGGTTTCGGACGAGCATGTCTAAATGGGCCTTTCAATGGACCCGTTGGAATTTTAGCTGAGTAAAAAATACAGAAATTGAGGTTTTGCAATATAATTGTGTTTTAAAGCTCCTAACCAATCACATGATCTCCTCAAATTTGATTAAAACTTTTTTTCTTGTCCTTTTTCGAGATCTTTTGGATGAGCATGTCTAAATGGGCCTTTCAATGGACCCGTTGAGATTTTTACTAAGTAAAAAGTAAATAAATTGGGCCTTTCAATGGACCCGTTGGAATTTTAACTGAGTAAAAACTACAGAAATTGAGGTTTTGCAATATAATTGTGTTGAAAAGCTCCTATCCATTTAGACGAACTCCTAATATTTGATTAAAACTTATTTTGCGATCCTTTTTCTACATGTTTCGGACGAGCATGTTTAAATGGGCCTTACAATGGACCCCTTGGAATCTTAACTGAGTCAAAAGTATAGAAATTGATGTTTTGAAATTTAATTGTGTTGAAAAGCTCCTAACCAGTTACAAGATCTCCTAATATTTGATTAAAACTTTTTTTTTGCGGCCCTTTTTGTAGAGGTTTCAGACTAGCAGGTCTAAATGGGCCTTCTAATGGACCCGTTGGAATTTTAACTGAGTAAAAAGTACAGGTATTGAGGTTTTGCAATATAATTGTGTTGAAAAGCTCCTATCCATTTAGACGAACTCCTAATATTTGATTAAAACTTATTTTGCGATCCTTTTTCTACAAGTTTCGGACGAGCATGTTTAAATGGGCCTTACAATGGACCCCTTGGAATCTTAACTGAGTCAAAAGTATAGAAATTGATGTTTTGAAATTTAATTGTGTTGAAAAGCTCCTAACCAGTTACAAGATCTCCTAATATTTGATTAAAACTTTTTTTTTGCGGCCCTTTTTGTAGAGGTTTCAGACTAGCATGTCTAAATAGGCCTTCTAATGGACCCGTTGGAATTTTAACTGAGTAAAAAGTACAGAAATTGAGGATCTGCAATATAATTGTGTTGAAAAGCTCCTAACCAATTAGACGAACTCCTAATTTTTTATTAAAACTTATTTTTCGGTCCTTTTTCTACAGGTTTCGGACTAGCGGGTCTAAATGGGCCTTTCAATGGACCTGTTGGTATTTTAACTGAGTAAAAAGTACAGATATTGACGTTTTGCAATATAATTGTGTTGAAAAGCTCCTAATCAAATAGACGAACTCCTAATATTTGATTAAAATTTATTTTGTGGTCCTTTTTGTAGAGGTTTCGGACGAGCATGTCTAAATGGGCCTTTCAATAGACCCGTTGGAATTTTAACTGAGTAAAAAGTAAAAAAATTGAGGATTCGCAATATAATTGTGTTGAAAAGCTCGTAATCAATTACATGATCTCCTAATATATGATTAAAACTTTTTTTGCGGTCCTATTTCTAGAGGTTTCGGACGAGCATGTCTAAATGGGCCTTTCAATGGACCCGTTGGAATTTTAGCTGAGTAAAAAGTACAAAAATTGAGGTTTTGCAATATAATTGTGTTTTAAAGCTCCTAACCAATCACATGATCTCCTCAAATTTGATTAAAACTTTTTTTTCTTGTCCTTTTTCGAGATCTTTTGGATGAGCATGTCTAAATGGGCCTTTCAATGGACCCGTTGAGATTTTAACTAAGTAAAAAGTAAATAAATTGGGCCTTTCAATGGACCCGTTGGAATTTTAACTGAGTAAAAACTACAGAAATTGAGGTTTTGCAATATAATTGTGTTGAAAAGCTCCTATCCATTTAGACGAACTCCTAATATTTGATTAAAACTTATTTTGCGATCCTTTTTCTACAAGTTTCGGACGAGCATGTTTAAATGGGCCTTACAATGGACCCCTTGGAATCTTAACTGAGTCAAAAGTATAGAAATTGATGTTTTGAAATTTAATTGTGTTGAAAAGCTCCTAACCAGTTACAAGATCTCCTAATATTTGATTAAAACTTTTTTTTGCGGCCCTTTTTGTAGAGTTTCAAACTAGCAGGTCTAAATGTGCCTTCTAATGGACCCGTTGGAATTTTAACTGAGTGAAAAGTACAGATATTGAGGTTTTGCAATATAATTGTGTTGAAAAGCTCCTAACCAATTAGACGAACTCCTAATATTTGATTAAAACTTATTTTGCGGTCCTTTTTCTACAAGTTTCGGACGAGCATGTCTAAATGGGCCTTTTAATGGACCCGCTGGAATTTGAACTGTGTAAAAAGTACAGAAATTGAGGTTTTGCAATATAATTGTATTGAAAAGTTCCTAACCAATTAGACGAACTCATAAAATTCCATTAAAACTTATTTTGCGGTCCTTTTTTTTAGAGGTTTCGGACGAGCAGGTCTAAATAGGCCTTTCAATAGACCCGTTAGAATTTTAACTATGTAAAATGTACAGAAATTGAGGATTCGTAATATAATTGTGTTCAAAAGCACGTAATCAATTACATGATCTCCTAATATTTGATTAAAACTTTTTTTGTTGTCCTTTTTCTAGAGGTTTCGGACGAGCAGGTCTAAATGAGCCTTTCAATGGACTCGTTGGAATTTTAACTGAGTAAAAACTACATAAATTGAGGTTTTGCAATATAATTGTGTTGAAAAGCTCCTATCCAATTAGACGAACTCCTAATATTTGATTAATATTTATTTTGCGGTCATTTTTCTACAAGTTTCGGACGAGCAGGTCTAAATGGGCCTTACAATGGACCCGTTGGAATCTTAATTGAGTAAAAAGTACATAAATTGAGGTTTTGCAATATAATTGTGTTGAATAGCTCCTAACCAATTACATGATCTCTTAATATTTGATTAAAACTTTTTTGTGGTCCTTTTTGTAGAGGTTTCAGATGAGCAGGTCTAAATGGTCCTTTCAATGGACCCGTTGGAATTTTAAATGAGTAAAAAGTACAAATATTGAGGTTTTGCAATGTAATTGTGTTGAAAAGCTCCTAACCAATTAGACGAACTCCTAATATTTGATTAAAACTTATTTTGCAGTCCTTTTTTCTACAAGTTTCGAACGAGCATGTCTAAATGGACCTTTCAATGGACCCATTGGAATTTTAACTGAGTAAAAAGCACAGAAATTGAGGTTTTGCAATATAATTGTGTTGAAAAGCTCCTAAACAATTAGACGAACTCCTAATATTTGATTAAAACTTTTTTTGCGGTCCTTTTTTCTAGGGGTTTTGGACGAGGAGGTCTTAATTGTCCTTTCAATGGACCCGTTGGAATTTGAACTGAGTAAAAAGTACAGAAATTGAGGTTTTGCAATATAATTGTGTTGAAAAGCTCCTAACCAATTATATGAACTCCTGATATTTGATTAAAACTTACTTTCCAGTCCTTTTTCTAGTGGTTTTCAGACGAGCAGGTTTAAATGGGCCTTTCAATGGACCCGTTGGAATTTTAACTAAGTAAAAAGTACATAAATTTAGGTTTTGGAATATAATTGTGTTTAAAAGCTCCTAAACAATTAGACGAACTACTAGAATTTAATTAAAACTTATTTTGCGGTCCTTTTTTAGAGGTTTCAGACGAGCAGGTCTAAATGGGCCTTTCAATGGACCCGTTGGAATTTTAACTGAGTAAAAAGTACAGAAATTGATGTTTTGCAATATAATTGTGTTGACAAGCTTCTAAAAAATTAGACGAACTCCTAATATTTGAATAAAACTTATTTTTTCGGTCCTTTTTCTAGAGGTTTCGAATGAGGAGGTCTAAATGGGCCTTTCAATGTACCCGTTGGAATTTTAACTGAGTAAAAAGTACAGAAATTGAGGTTTTGCAATAAAATTGTGTTGAAAAGCTCCTAACCAATTAGACGAACTCCTAATATTTGATTAAAACTTTTTTTGCGGTCCTTTTTCTACAGGTTTCAGACGAGCGGGTCTAAATGGGCCTTTCAATGGACCCGTTGGAATTTTAACTGACTAAAAAGTACAAAAATTGAGATTTTTCAATATAATTGTGTTGAAAAGCTCCTAACCAATTACATGATCTCCTAATATTTGATTAAAACTTTTTTGAGGTCCTTTTTCTAGAGGTTTTGGAATAGCATGTCTAAATGGGCCTTTCAATTGACCCGTTGGAATTTTAACTAAGTAAAAAGTACAAAATTTGAGGTTTTGCAATATAATTTTGTTGAAAAGCTCCTAACCAATTAGACGAACTTCTAATATTTGATTAAAACTTATTTTCCGGTCTTTTTTCTTGAGGTTTAAGATGAGCAAGTCTAAATGGGCCTTTCAATGGACCCGTTAGAATTTTAACTGAGTAAAAAGTACAATAATTGAGGTTTTGCAATATAATTGTGTTGAAAAGCTCCTATCCTATTAGAGGAACTCCTAAAATTTGATTAAAACTTATTTTGTGGTCCTTTTCTAGAGGTTTCATGCGAATATGTTTAAATGGGCCTTTCAATAGTCTCGCTGGAATTTTTTTGAAGAAAAGGTGGGCCTCATTAAAAACCCCTCTACATCCACCAAAGCTGGAGCTAGGGTGGAAACCTAAGGGGAAAAGAGTGCCCATAATATATTAACTTTCAAGGAGGTTCAGAGTCAATCGGTACAAGTGTAGAAATAATGTCGGGTAAACCCGAGTCAAAATACAAAGATGAACCATATCGCAAAGCCCACTTGGTTAAAGTATGAGCAAGTACAAATGCTACACAGGGTACATATAGAAATTGCAAATTTCTAATAACATCAAAAATAGGGCCGAGCAGCGTCAATCTGGGGCCGAAGAAGAGAAGCATCTGGTTCTGGCCGAGTCAGCTTGTTGATCACAACGGCGACATTGGACTCAATAAGAATGTCATTCCACCCAGCATCACGACCAAAGGTAACGCCTGCGACTATAGCATGGAGTTCGGCAGACGCAACATCAGTACAAAAAGCCGAATGGAGGGCATATCCACCGAGGACAACATCAGTAGCATCTCGTGATACAACACCAATTGTTGCACCACCAGTGGGAGGGTGAAAGGCACCGTCAACGTTGATCTTCATAGTTCCGGCGGGCGGCGGCTTCCATTTCGGTGGTGCGAGGGCAAGATCAGATTGTGGTCGCGTCGGTGTTTGCTGTGAGTTGGCGTGGGCGAAGTCCTCTAGTAAGTCTTTAGAGTTCATAACAGTGAGCCAAGAGGGTTGCATTCGCTTCTCATGGACCCAGTCATTACGCCTATTCCAGATATTCCAAAGGGTGGTAAGGAGGAAGGCAAACTCGGACTGAGTGAGAGTCAAAGCCCCATGTTCCAACCAAGAGGCCATCGATGTAATTGTGCGTGCACGTAAGTGCAATGGAAAACCAGCTAACCGTAACACTTTCCCCGCTCTATCACAATCATGGAAGGCATGGAGCGTAGTCTCCGTGGTGGTCTGACAAAAGGGGCAAAGGCCTGAAGATAAGTTGGCCACGGCCAAACGATCTCCAGTCGGCAATGCCTCACGCCCCGCCCTCCAACTAAACGAACAAATTTTGGGAAAAGTACGTGCCTTGGAAATCACCTTCCAAAGAGGTGAGGGCCGGGCAAGGGGCCTGGGTGGTTGTTGTAGAAAAAGGTATCCCGATCGGACGGAGTAGGTTCCTGAATCATGATTTCCCCAAAGGAGAACATCACGGCTTTTCGCGGAAATAGGGACGCGAAGGATATTTTCCGCATCATCCCAATCGAAGTGTTGCCTAATCTTGGGTTCACCCCATTGCGCTTGGTGTCGCACCATGAAGTCACGACATCGGACATGGATTTCATCATTGTCTGCGTAATCACTGTAGAAGGAGAGACCGGAAGCCCCACCCCAATTGTTTATATGCATGCGCACCTAACTATCAATGCCAAACCGCTAGAAAAAAATCGGACCCAATAGCTGGGTCGCCTGCCAGATTCCGCGCCAAGCGAAAGATGCACGCCTGTCAATCTTAGCGTCTAAGATGTTACTGGATGGGAAATAACGAGATCGAAGAACCCTTGCAAGCAAGGAATCGAAAGAGGATGTTAATCGCCAAATTTGTTTACCAAGGAGTGCAACATTAAAAGCATGGAGGTCACGGAAACCCACACCCCCTCCGGATTTAGGGGCACAGACTGCATTCCATGAGAGCATAGGCCACCCTCGTTTATTGTTGCGGCCTGACCACCAATACCGACGAATAGATCTGGTCATGTCCTCGATAATATTTTGTGGGAGCATGTAGCAAGACATAATATACTGAGGTATGGCCTGAGCTACAGACTTGATAAGTGTCTCGCGACCACTAAAAGAGAGTAGGTTATTATCCCATATGGTCATACGGGAATTGACTTTGTCGTGAACATATCCCAAAGTAGTTGTCCGATTTTTCCCACTATAAGAGGGACTCCTAGGTAAGTACCTGGATCATCAACAATGCGCACACCAAGGGTGAGCCGAATTGCATGCAATAAATCGACAGAATATTTAGAGCTACAGTATGCCGTTGATTTCTCAAAATTAATAATTTTCCCGGAAGAAGATACATATAATTGCAAAATGCCTTTGACGTGTTCCACCTCGGTAGGACAATTTCGAAGGAAAACCATGCTATCGTCAGCAAAAAGTAAGTGCGTGATACGTGGTCCGTGATGACTAGCACAGAGTCCCTGAAGGCGGCCTTCACGTTGCTCAGCATTAAGAGCAGCCGATAGCCCTTGTGAGCAAATGAGGACAAGAAAAGGAGAAGGGGGTCGCCCTATCGGATGCCTCGAGAAGGCAAAAGTTCCATTGATAGCGCCCCGTTGATTCTTACTAAGAATGAAACGGACGAGACACATTGTAAAATGAGTTGCACCCAATCTGGGGCAAAGCCCATTCGCAACATAACATCACGAAGAAAAGATTATTCTACGCAATCGAATGCCTTCTCCATATCAACTTTTAAAGCCGCACCCTGGGATGCAACATAACCATTCGAATGAAGAGAGTGTATTCGCTCGTGTGCAATGAGGATGATGTCAGAGATATTCCTCCCTCTGACAAAAGCCGCCTGGGCATCATGAATACATACTTGTAAAATAGGCTTTAGCCGATTAACGAGCACCTTAGCGGCAATTTTATATATTATTGTGAATAAGCTGATAGGTCGAAACTGTCGCATGGTAGTCGGGTCCAAAACTTTGGGAATAAGGACAATGACCATGCGATTAACGGAGGCCATGTCGGCATCCCCTCGAAGGAGGCTAAGACATAAGTCAATGAAATCCGATCCTATTACGTCCCAATGCTGTCTATAGAAGCCACTAGGGAATTCGTCGATCCCTGGGGCTTTCCGAGGGTTAATATCCTGAAAAGCCTCAACGACCTCATCCTTCGTAAAAGGTCGCAAGAGTGATGTGTTCACTTCTTGGGTCACTGCAGGTTGTATTTTATCCAGGAGTTGGAGTGCAGTGATCGGATTAGATGATGTAAACAAATGACAGAAGTAATCAGATGCAATGTTTAACATCTCTGGCTTTGTTGTGTGCCAAACATTGTTTCCATCATAGAGGCCTCGGATTGCATTCTTTTTCCGACGACGAGATGCTCTTGCATGGAAGAATGATGTATTCTTGTACCCATTAGCTAACCAGCTTATCCGGATCACTGTGCTCAGTATGCCTCCCGCGCATCAAGAAGACAACAGAGTTCTAATTTAGCGTCGCGAAGAGAAGTGAGAGCCGACGTAGATAGTTTATGCCATCGCATATAGGAGTTTATCTTTCGTTGTAAATCCGCAATGCGTAGATGGGATTGGCGTCGATGATCATTCTGCCAATCACTTAGGTGATCACCAACAATGGATAGCTTATCAACCAGGGAGGCTGTTGCACTCGCCCATGCTTGTTGAATAGTCGAAATACAAGAGGCATCAAGTGCCCAACATGATTCAAAACGAAAGTGATCATAGTCCTCACGTGGAAATGTGTCCTCACGTGAGTTGGATGTCGTGTTCATGAGGATGACAAGTATGGTGACAATTGAATTGAATGTGTTCACGTAACCATTGGAACATGCTAAAAAGCGATCCAATCGTTCAAAGAATGGGGAAACGTTTTGGCCCATTCTGGACCATGTAAACCAGCCCGAAGAAGGTTTACAGTCAAAAAGTCCATTGCGAGATAAGCAATCTCTGAAATGGACTATTTGTGAGTGGGGCCTTCGACAGCCTCCTTGTTTTTCCTCATCGGATAAAATTTCGTTGAGGTCGCCCCCAATTAACCAAGGCAATGGTGAAACATGTCGGAGCGAATCAATTATTTCCCAAGTTTTGCATTTAAGGTTTGTGTCTGCATAGCCGTACAAACCTGTGAAACGAAAGCATTCATTGTCCGAACTTAAAGTAACGTCAATAAAGCGATCCGAATACGAAAGGAAGTCTAGATTAATTTTACTATTCCAGAAAATAAACGAATTGGACCGTATCGGTACGGCCTGGTCTGGCTTTTAAACTGGAGCCCGCGTATCGAAACGTACAAGCCTGTTTCGAAATGCAGGCTTGTAATTGGGTTTTTTTGCATCTTCAAAGGTTCTCGGATGTTGTGTTTTAGTCTCTATTGCTTGTAAGCTCGTGTGTATCGTTTATGTATGGTTTTGGTTTCGTAAGCATGCAATCGAACTTATATGTCACTTGGTAAATTTAAGTTACCATACGTTCTGCTTGCATCGTCTCAATATCGTTTTCTGTTGTCATTTTCAAACATAGGACTAAATGATACATTTAGACAAGATAATTAAATGAAACTTTTTTAGGGTTGCTAATCGAAGTGGAGCCTTAACGGGTTTCGCTTTGGTTTTCCCCGTGTAACCTGTTCGGACCGATCTGTCGTCTAGCCCTGGACGAGGGGGTTACACATCTATTTCGGCATTTGGAGAGTCAAACCCGCCTATCCGTTCAGGAGTTTGGAGAATGGAACTTGCTTATTCATCCGAGCATGAGGAGGATGGAACCCCTTTTTCAACCTGCTTATCAATCCGAGCATGATGAGGACATAACCTTTTTTTTCAGAACCCGCCTATTCGTTCGGACTTTTGGAGAATGGAACCTGCTTATTCATCCGATCATGAGGAGGATGGAACCTCTTTTCAACCTGGTTATCTATCTGAGCATGAAGAAGATAGAACCTTTTTTTTAGAACCTGCATATCCGTTCGGGCATCAAGAGAATGGAACCAATAAGCAAATCAGTGAAAATCAGTGTCTTTTGGTCTTTGCTCTATCCCTGTTTCACAGAGATGAGCAAAGAGGGGAAACTGTTGTCACTAGATTTTCACATCTTATTATTATTATTATTATTATTATTATTATTATTATTATTATTATTATTATTATTATTATTATTATTATTATTATTATTATTATTATTATTATTATTATTATTATTATTATTATTATTATTGTTATTATTATTATTATTATTATGATTATGATTAATATTATTAAGTATTATTATTATAGTTAGCGCCCAAAAAATAAAATGCAAAAAATAAAAAGAGTCTATTTGAATTAAATATGGTGTCCTATAATAAACCCATTTTAATAAAAACCCACTCTAAAACATAATAAGGAGACTGTTAGATATTAGGGCTGAAAAATCAATGGCTTGGATCAAATAAAGAAAAAAATGGGAAAGGGGACAACCCGCGCCGTCACACACCTGGCGCGTGGGCATCACACGCGCGAGATTGGTTCCCCAAATCCCCTGTTCGAGCCGGCTGTTGACGCTGGTCGTGCCGTCCCTGGGCCACGGCGGCTGATGAAGTTGGTGCTGGTCGACTCGCCTCGCCCGGCTGAGTCCAACGCCGTCGACCTCGTCCCTTGTTGTCACTGGTAGCTCGTTAATTCGGGGGGAAGGGTTCAAACCCTAATTTAATTTGGGGGCAAAATTCCCCAAATTCAAACCAAATCATATGAAATCTAGCTAGTTTTCAATAATTCAAAGCGTTTCTGATCATTTGGGATGATTTCTTAGGACGAAATTGGGGATTTTGTCCCCAAATTGCCTTGTTTTCCAAGCCCTAAACCCTATAAATAGTTATCCTTTTTGCATTGTTAAAAGGACACCAAAAAATCATCCGAAAATCACCTTCGAAAATTATTTGAAAGTTGCTAGAAATTGTTCGAGTTTGGAGTAGCTTCGGTTTGAATTTTCGGGTTGGAAGTATGTTTTTTCTAGTGGCAATTGGAATCGGTTCGAGTGAAAATAGTTCGCGATTTCTACACTTTCGATAATTTTTCTTTTCTTTTCTTGTGCATTTTAAATTTATTTTTCCTGGTTAAATTTTTGTTTGTTCATGTTTTAGGTTGCAATTTGGTGTTGGAGATTGAATTTTGTGTTCGATAAATTTTTCTACTCATTGTTGGTGTTTTGTTTCGATTTAAAAAGGATAGTAATAACCTATTAAAAATGATAAATTTTGTTCATGTTTAATCCATTTCATTCTAAAATAAACTAAAAATCTTTGTTGTTAGCTTAAAATAAAATAAGCTTGTTTTTTTTAAAGTTTCTTAAAAAATTAAAATATTTTTTAAAAAATAATAAACATAAAATTTTCAAATTTTGAAAAAATATAAATCATAAATAAATACACTTTTTTATTCAAGAATAAAATGGAAGAGTAGGTGAAATAAAAGAATAAATTTTTTGTGGAAAATTTCAACAAATAAAGGTTTTAAGAAACATTCCTCCAAAATATAAAAAAATTTAGAAAATTTTTAAAGTGAAATAAAAAGATAAAAGGGTTTTTCTTAAAAAAATAAATAAATAATAGAAATAGCTTTAAGACATAAAATTTTGGAAATAAAAGGATTTTAAAAAAAATTAAAAATCTAAAAGAAAGGGTTTTAAAAGATAAAAGAAAAACTTTCCAAATAAAAATAATTAAAGCTTTAAAATTAAAAAAAACATTTCAAATAAAAGAATAGAAAACAAATAAATATCTTTAAAGCACAAAAGCAAAGAAGTTTTTTTATGATAGAAATCTTCTCCAAATAAATTGATCCAATCACCCTCGAACTTGTTTTCTGATTTTCGTACACCAAAATTATTATTTTATTAAATAAAACGTTTTATTAAAATAACATGTTTTAAAGTGATCCAATCATACTTTTTCAAAAAGATTAGTGACGACTCCGTATTTTAAAGTTTTCAAAAAGTCGAGCTCGAAAGGATTGCGACACCTAGTGCTCCATCGATCGCACATTGGATCACTACTGCCTCGGGCTCGTTGTCTTCGAAATCTATGGGAACTGCAACATGGAGAACTCATTTGCGTGATTGCATCCATCTATGGCCTCTTCGAAAAGCACTAGAATGAGCAATAAGAAGACAAAACATTTTCTCGCAGCCAAAATTTAAAAAGAATGAAGAATACTGTAAAGGGAAGGAAGAACCTTCATATGCGACACTGGAGGAGCGATGAAGAGGATCAACAACACAAAGAGAGCTATCAGAACGCAAATACATGACAAATGGGACCAAATTGATATAATAGATAACTAATATGGACCAAATATGTAGTTATAGAAATTTTCATTAACAGCCACCCTTCCGTTAAATTTTAACGATTGGTGGTCAAAATAGGTCCAATTAAATAGTTGTGTGGTCGAATTTTAAATTTTTGTAATTCGGTGGTCAAAAAAGGTCAGACTCAATAGTTGAGTGGTCACCCAAGTAGTTTACCCCTATTATAAATGTAACGACTAACAACCATTAAATTAAAATAATTTTAGTTGATTCAACATATCAAAATTAAGTTTTTCATTTTAAAATGTAAACATAATATTAAAAATACATGTAATGTACACTTAGCTGTTACTAAATCACATAAAGAAAATTACGTCACTGAAGTGTCAAAAATTATAAATAGTTATTAAATTTTTTATTCGGTCATGAGATTGTCATTAATCTTTTCAATTATTATAAAATGATCATTCAAACTTAATATAATGTTACGATACATATTTAATAAGAATATTTAAAATATATTTTAATAACTCTTTATTTATAATGTTATATATGAGATGATTTTTATGAAAATAAATATTTTAAAAGTAGAGGATGGTTCGCATGAGGCTCTGAGATATGCTTGGGATATTGGATATCACCATGTTGATTTAGAGGTTGATAATGTTACTGTGGGTAAGATTATTGCCAACGCCTCTTTCTGCTTTCATGATAATGCTTTGGTGGTGAGCATAAAGAATTATGTGAGTCGAGATTGAGATATCACTGTGAATCATATCTCTCGAAAGGCGAACATGGTTGCGGATAAGTTGGCGAGCTTGGCTCGGGGGCATCCGGTGGGAGAATGGACTTTCACGATACCTCCACCTACGGTTGAGCTACTTGTTACTCGGGATCGTATGTGAGTACCCTTTTATTTTTCATGTAGCGTTTTTGCGCATGTCGTTTCTTCTCTTATGATGTATATACCACCATGTGTACTCTTTCCTCCCATTTAAGTTTAGGAGGGGTTTTTATCGAGGCACGTGGGGTATTCTTTTTTTCAATAAAAAAAGCAGAAGATGGTTCAATATCTAAGAAATAGAAAGTAAAAATACCTTCGAAATAATAACAACGACATAAAGTCCCAGCTTTTCCTCATTGCTTCGTTTCTCAATTCATTGAAAATCTTGAAGAAATTTTTTTCCTACCCTTTACAGACAAAAACATTAATGAATAAGCAATGTACACTTGGGGGTTCATAAATTATAAGGGTACACATATCATTTAATCAAAATGTGATTACAAGAAACCTAATTTTTGGGTAAACTACAACGGATGTCACTCAATTATGAGTATAATTATATTTGGGTCACCTAATTATTAAAAATTACATTTGGGTCACTCAATTATGGATAAGGTTACATTTGGATAATCCAAATTTTAAGTTATGAATTTTCTTGTTAGCCTAAAGTGATAGCTTGAACCTTAGGAATATGTCCTTCAAGCTTAGATAGAGATTTCTTCATGATAAAATTCTCTTCACAAAAATAAAATACACTTTAAATTTTAAACCCTCAAATAGGAATAAAAAATGTAGAGATTCTTAGGATTAATAAATTTCATCTTAGAATAAATAAAAATCTTCAACAAACATTGTTTCTCTGTTTATTTGAAAAGCGAAATTTAATTAATGTGGTGTCTTATCAGACAGGAATGACGGGTTAGCGCCAGAAGTGTTGGCGGTGATTGTAGTTCAATTCCCGGGCGATAAAGTCGTTTAAAAAAATTATATTCATTAAACGGACAAATAAAATCAAAACTTTTTTGAACTTGCAAATTTCAATTTTTGAAAACATTTTTGAAATCAATATGGTACCAATTTTTGGGCGATGTACGGGTGTTAACCCTTCCCCAAGCATAACCAACCCTCGAACTTGTTTTCTGATTTTTGTAGACAAAAATTATTATTTTAATAAATAAAACGTTTTATTAAAATAACATGTTTTAAAGTGATCCAATCACACTTTTTCAAAAAGATTGGTGACGACTCCGTGATTTTAAAGTTTTCAAAAAGTCGAGCTCGAAAGGATTGCGACACCTAGTGCTCCATCGATTGCACATTGGATCACTACTGCCTCGGGCTTGTTGTCTTCGAAATCTATGGGAACTGCAACATGGAGAACTCCTTTGCGTGATTGCATCCATCTATGGCCTCTTCAAAAAGCACTAGAATGAGCAATAAGAAGACTAAACATTTTCTCGCAACCAAATTTTAAAAAGAATGAGGAATACTGTAAAGGGAAGGAAGAACCTTCATATGCGACACTGGAGGAGTGATTAAAAGGATCAAAAACACAAAGAGAGCTATCAGAACACAAATACATGACAGATGGGACCAAATTGATATAATAAAAAAACTTTAAAATATAAAAAATTTGCAAATAAAAGGATTTTAAAAAAATTAAAAGTCTAAAAGAAAGGGTTTTAAAACATAAAAGAAAAACTTTCCAAATAAAATAATTAAAGCTTTAAAATTAAAATTAAAATTAAAATACATTTCAAATAAAAGGATAAAAGAATAAAAAAATAGATATATTTAAACCACAAAAAAGAAGTTTTTTATGATAGAAATCCTCTCAAAATAAATTGATCTAAATTTGAAGTTATGAATTCTCTTGTTAGCCTTTCGTGATAGGTTGAACCTTGGGAATATGTCCTTCAAGCTAGAGATTTCTTAGATAGAGATTTCTTCATGACAAAATTCTCTTCACAAAAATAAAATGCACTTAATAAAATTTAAACCCTTAAATAAGAATAAAAATGTAGAGATTCTTAGGATTAATAAATTTCAACTTAGAATAAATAAAAATCATCAACAAACAAAGTTTCTATGTTTATTTGAAAAGTGTAATTTAATTAATGTGGTGCCTTATCAGACGGGAATGACGGGTTAGTGCCAGAAGTGTTGGCGGTGATTGTAGTTCATTTCCCGGGCGATAAGGTCGTTTAAATAGATTTATATTCATTAAACAGACAAATAAAATCAAATCTTTTGTGAACTTGCAAATTCTAATTTTTGAAAACGTTTTTGAAATCAATATGGTACAAATTTTTTTGCGTTGTGGGGGTGCTAACCCTTCCCTATGCGTAACTACCCCGAACCTGTTTTCTGGTTTTCGTAGACCAAAATTATTATTTTAATAAGTAAAACATTTATTAAAATGACCCGTTTTAAAGTGATCCAATCACACTTTTTCAAAAAGATTGGTGGCGACTCCGTATCTTTAAAGTTTTCAAAAAGTCGAGCTCGAAAGGGTTGCGACACCTAGTGCTCCATCGAGTCACCGAGTCACCGAGTTTCGGAATGCTTGGAAACTCTCAGGTTCTTTCAATTTCACTTCCTTTTGTTATCCATTTTTGTTTTTTATTCTTGCTCAAATTCATTACCGTTCTTTTTAATCTCCAGACATCTTGTTAGTGAAAACCAACCGAAATTCTCTCTGCAAGATAGAACATCTTTTCAACCTGGTTATCTATCCGAGCATGAGGAAGATAGAACCTTTTTTTCCAGAACCTGTATATCCGTTCGAGCATCAAGAGAATGGAACCAATCAGCAAATTAGTAAAAATCAGTGTCTTTTGGTCTTTGCTCTATCCCTGTTTCACAAATATGAGCAACGAGGGGCGGTTGTTGTCACTGGATTTTCAATTATTATTATTATTATTATTATTATTATTATTATTATTATTATTATTATTATTATTATTATTATTATTATTATTATTATTATTATTATTATTATTATTATTATTATTATTATTATTATTATTATTATTATTATTATTATTATTATTATTATTATTATTATTATTAAGTATTATTATTATAGTTAAAGCCCAAAAAATAAAATGCAAAAAATAAAGAGTCTATTTAAATTAAATATGATGCCCTATAATAAACCCATTTAAATAAATACCCACTCTAAAACATAATAAGGGGACCCATTTTAGTTTTAGGCCTAAACTAACCCATTTATTTTGTTTTCTTTTCAGGTTTATTCGAGACTGTTAGATTTTAGGGCTGAGATAATCAATGGCTTGGAACAAATAAAGAAAAAAAAGGGGGGAAAGGGGCCTACCCGCGTCGTTATGCGCCTGGCGCGTGGGCATCACAGGCGCGTGATTGGTTTCCCAAATCCCCTGTTCGAGCCGGCTGGCCGCACCGTCCCTGGGCCACGACGGCTGATGAGGTTGGTGTCGGTCGACTCCGTCCAACGGCTGAGTCCAACGCCGCTGACCCCGTCCCTTGCCGTCACAGGTGGCTCGTTAATTCGGGGCAAAATTCCCCAAATTCGAACCAAATCAGATGAAATCCAGGTAGTTTTCAATAATTCAAAGCGTTTCTGATCATTTGGGATGGTTTCTTAGGACGAAATTGGAGATTTTGTCCCCAAATTGCCTTATTTTCCAAGCCCTAAAACCCTATAAATAGTTATCATTTTTTTGCATTGTTAAAAGGACACCAAAAAATCATCCGAAAATCACCTCCGAAAATCATTTGAAAGTTGCTAGAAATTGTTCGAGTTTGGAGTAGCTTCGGTTTGAGTTTTCGGGTTGGAAGTAAGTTTTTTCCAGTGGCAATTGGAATCGGTTCGAGTGAAAATAGTTCATGATTTCTACACTTTCGGTAATTTTTCTTTTCTTTTCTTGTGCATTTGAATTTATTTTTCCTGGTTAAGTTTTTGTTTGTTCATGTTTTTTTTGTTGCAATTTGGTGTTGGAGATTGACTTTTGTGTTCGGTAAATTTTTCTACTCATTGTTGGTGTTTTGTTTTGATTTAAAAAGGATGGTAATAACTATTAAAAATGATAAAATTTTGTTCATGTTTAATCCATTTCATTCTAAAAAAACTAAAAAGTGTTGTTGTTAAATTAAAAAAAAGGTTTTTTAGAAAAAAAGTTAAAAAAAGCTTAAAATAAAATAAGTTTGTTTTTTTAAAAAAAGTTTCTTAAAAAATTAAAATATTTTTTTAAAAAATAATAAACAAAAAAATTTAATAATTCGGAAAAAAATGTAAATCATAAATAAATACACTTTTTTATTCAAGAATAAAAGGGAAAAGTAGGTGAAATAAAAGAATAAATATTTTGTAGAAAATTTCAACAAATAAGGGTTTTAAGAAACATTCCTTTAAAATATAAAAAAAAAACTAGAAAATTTTTAAAGTAAAATAAAAAGATAAAATGGTTTTTCTTAAAAAAACTTAAAAATAAAAAAATAAAAAATAGAAATAGAAATAGCTTTAAAACATAAAATTTTGGAAATAAAAGGATTATAAAAAAAATAAAAATCTAAAAGAAAGGGTTGTAAAAGATAAAAGAAAAAGTTTCCAAATAAAAATAATTAAAGCTTTAAAATTAAAAAAACATTTCAAATAAAAGAATAAAAAAACAAATAAATATATTTAAAGCACAAAAACAAATAAGTTTTTTTATGCTAGAAATATTCTCAAAATAAATTGATCCAAATTTTAAGTTATGAATTCTCTTGTTAGCCTTTAGTGATAGGTTGAACCTTAAGAATATGTCCTTCAAGCTTAGATAGAGATTTCTTCATGATAAAATTCTCTTCACAAAAATAAAATACACTTAATAAAATTTAAACCCTCAAATAGGAATAAAAAATGTAGAGATTCTTATGATTAATAAATTTCATCTTAGAATAAATAAAAATCTTCAACAAACATAGTTTCTTTGTTTATTTGAAAAGTGTAATTTAATTAATGTGGTGTCTTATCAGACATGAATGACGGGTTAGCGCCATAAGTGTTGGCGGTGATTGTAGTTCATTTCCCGAGCGATAAGGTCGTTTAAATAGATTTATATTCATTAAACAGACAAATAAAATCACAACTTTTGTGAACATGCAAATTCCAATTTTTGAAAACATTTTTGAAATCAATATGGTACCAATTTTTGGGCGATGTGGGGGTGCTAACCCTTCCCCACGCGTAACCAACCCTCGAACTTGTTTTCTGATTTTCGTAGACCAAAATTATTATTTTAATAAATAAAACGTGTTATTAAAATAACCTGTTTTAAAGTGATCCAATCACACTTTTTCAAAAAGATTGGCGGCGACTCCGTATTTTTAAAGTTTTCAAAAAGTCGGGCTCGAAAGGGTTGCGACACCTAGTGCTCCATCGATCGCACGTTGGATCACTACTGCCTCAGGCTTGTTGTGTTAGAAATCTATGGGAACTGCAACGTGGAGAACTCCTTTGCATGATTGCATCCATCTATGGCCTCCTCAAAAAGCTCTAGAATGAGCAATAAGAAGACTAAACATTTTCTCGCAACCAAAATTTAAAAAGAATGAGAAATATTGCAAAGGGAAGGAAGAACCTTCATATGCAGACACTGGAGGAGCGACGAAAAGGATCAACAACACAAAGAGAGCCATCAAAACGCAAATACATGACAGATGAGACCAAATTGATATAATAAATAACTAACATGGACCAATTGTGTAGTTATACAAATTTTCATTAGTAGCAACCCTTTCGTTAGATTTTAACGGCTGGTGGTCAAAATAGGTCCAATTAAATAGTTGTGTGGTCTAATTTTAAATTTTTATAATTTAGTGGTCAAAACAGGTCAAACTCAATATTTGAGTGGCCACCCAAGTAGTTTGCCCTATTATAAATGTAACAACTAACAACCATTAAAATAAAATAATTTTAGTTGATTCAACATATCAAAATTAAGTTTTTCATTTTAAAATGTAAACATAATATTAAAAATACATGTAATGTACACTTAGCTGTTACTAAATCACTTAAAGAAAATTTGGTCACTAAAGTGTCAAAAATTATAAATAGTTATTAAATTTTTTTATTCGGTCATGAGGTTGTCATTAGTCTTTTCAATTATTATAAAATGATCATTCAAACTTAATATAATGTTACTTTAAATATTTAATACGAATATTTAAAATATATTTTAGTAACTCTTTATCTATAATGTTATATATGAGATGATTTTTACGAGTATGGGTAGATAAGTATTCTTTTAAGGAAACCCTAATAGCGCCGCGCAACACCCTCTTTTACAATTTGATAGCCGCCTCTTCCTCTTTTGTTTCTTAGCCGGTGATCGGCAACTGGTTTTAATACTGGTTGTCGATAACTGAATTCATTATTTTCATATTTTTGTTTTTTTTGTTTTTTTTATATATTTTTAATAAAAATCTCTGTCCCTGTGGCACGTGTTTCTCTGTCCCTGTGGCACGTTTTTTTGTTATTTTTGTGGTTCGTTTCATATGTTGTTTTTAGGCATGATTTCAGCATACCTTAGCGTTCGTTTGGTGCTCTTACAGAGATCTTCGCGGCGCTAGTTTCTGATTTTGATTTTGTCGGTGTTCATAGAAAGATAGATCCCCTCTCGGTTGATGGTCGTTTGCCGATGTAATCAGACCTGGGTAGCGGAACAATCTGTCTGATAGTTTGGTTCGCTCACCACTCTTTTTCACATCGTAAAGCTTCTCGTTTGGATAGAGACAAGGAGATTCAGGAAGACTTCTGGATTTTTTCGGTATGCTAATATCTATGAAAATATTTATTTTCTTTGCATCTTTGGGTTGTTTGAGATTTTGGTGTACTAGATCTCATTATTCTCTATTTTGGATGCTTTGTATTTGAGATATTTTTCATGGTTATTAATAAAATTCAGTTGTCATTATCAAAAAAAATATATATATATATGAGATGATTTTTATGAAAATAAATATTTTAAAAGCAGAGGATGATCCAATATCTAAGAAATAGAAAGTAAAAATACCTTTGAAATAATAACAACGACGGAAACTCCCAGCTTTTCCTCTTTGCTTCGTTCCTCAATTCATTGAAAATCTTGAAGAAATTTTTTCCTGCCTTTTAGGAACAAAAACATTAATGAATAAGCAATGTACACTTGGGAGTTCATAAATTCTAAGGGTACACATGTCATTTAATCCAAATGTGATTACAAGAAACCTATTTTTTGGGTAAACTACAACGGAGGTCACTCAATTATGAGTAAGATTATATTTGGGTCACCTAATTATTAAAAGTTACATTTAGGTCACTTAATTATGGATAAGGTTACATTTTGATCACACAATTATTAAAGGTTATATTTGGGCCATCAATTATGGGTAAGATTACATTTGGGTCACCCTTCATATTTAATATATATATATATATCAATTTGTGCATTAGATTCATTAATGATTTCAAATGAAGTACTTTAGTGTTAACGAAGGTATACAAGTGATTTGGAAGAAAAAAATGACTAAGTTGATGTATTTTTTTAATATGAAGGGTGATAATCTTACCCATAATTGAGTGACCCAAGTGTAATATTTAATAATTGGGTGACCTAAATGTAACCTTACCCATAATTGAGTGGCCCAAATGTAACTTTTAATAATTGGGTGACTCAAATATAGCCATATCTAAAATTGAGTAAACATTTCATCCTTGAGGTTCTTGGTTTGAGCCTCCCAAAATGCAGTGTTTTCTTAATTTTTTTCAAACAAAACAGCGTCGTTTTGGCCTATTTGAGGCATCAAAACAACCATACCAAAACGACGTCGTTTTGCATTTAACGGTCCGTTACAATCTAACGGTCGAGTGGCATTTCGTATAGTTTACGATAGTCAGTGGTATAATAGTATCAATTTTTAGTTCAATGGTATATTCGATACAAAGGTTAAAGTTTAGTCGCATTTCGTGTAGTTTACCCTAAAAAAAAATAATCCCTACCTTCTTCAAACGCAGCGTTTGGCCTTTACTGTAAAAAAAAAGTGAAACGCACCGTTTCATTAAAGGTAATTACAACATTATTTAAAATGCGAATAACAAAGTTAAGGGCTAATTAAAAGACAATCCCAACGGCTTGCTCCCATTCACATTTCAGGATCGAGTCATTGCAATTTCTCACTCTGAGAGACGAAGCACTAACGAGCGCTCCTTCCATCACTCTTCTTATTTCCCAAAACTCCACCATTTTCTTTTTACTCTTTAAATTTCAAAATTTGATTTCAGGTGACTTCCGATCTGTTATTTCTCATCCAACTTGCTGCCAATGCCTCCCAATTTCAACATGATTTGGCCCCAACACTTGCCGCTTGGTATTTGAATTTCAATCAGTCTTGTTCTTCTTTTCTTTTCTTTTCTTCATCTGCTATATACTAACTAGTCATATTCTTGTTTGTCCTAGATCCATGATGCGAGTCACCGAGTTTTCTTGATTCCGCATCTTGGGCTTTTCTTCTTGATTCCCTCGCCAAAATAATGGATTATTTTCTTGCCAAAGCAACCTCCACTGCTTCTTTGTATAAACCGGTTTTGGAATGCTTGGAAACTCTCAGGTTCTTTCAATTTCACTTCCTTTTGTTATCCATTTTTGTTTTCTTTTTTTATTCTTGCTCAAATTCATTACCGTTCTTTTTAATCTTCAGACATCTTGTTAGTGAAAACCAATGGAAATTCTCTCTGCAAGATGATGTTAAGTTGGTAAATGTTATTCTCCGCATCATTGCACGTAGGCATATGAAGGTGATCTTCTTGTATTCTTCAAACGGAAATCAAAGGAGTGCTAATGAAATGGGGAAGAAATTACTGCGAAATGGTAGTTTATGGGAAGTTCAAACAGCTTCCTTTACTATGCTTGGCGAACTATATTCAAGGACTGGTTCTTCTTTTCCACTTGATATTTGGCAATCAACTATTCAGGTAAGTTCTCTGCATGGCTTTGATGATGACATCTGTAACATGTTGCTAAAGTTGGTTTTTTTTTTATATTTATTTTTTAATTTCTGAGAGAAGGTGCCACTGATGTTGCAACAAATTCCTGGAAGGAACAAGCTGGAAATACTGCTGTGTTTGCTGGGGGGGAATCGTTAGAGCTGCTATAAAGGTGACATTGCCAATTGTTTTCCTCTTTCTTTCTTTTTATTTTGTTTATTATTAAATATGTAATCTGTAGGTATTATTATTGTTTTTATTTTGGTTCCTTTGCATTTTAGTTGTCTGGAAACTCCATAAACATATCTGTGCACCAAAGACATGGAAGGCCGGCAGATTGTTCTTGCCAGAGTTATAATATGTACTAGATCTTAGGGAAGTTTCAGTAGTTGATATGATACTTTGAGCTACCTATATGAGAGGCGAACCTGCCCTTCTCCGTGTGGTAGTTTGTCCAGTTTCCACTCTGATTTTCCTTTATCCCTTCTGATGTTAATTTATGATTTTTTTCTTCAAGTTTTAGATGAATGCCTTCGTGCAATATCTGGCTTTAGAGGAACTGAGGATTTTTTGGATTTCCCATTTACTTCTGATTGCATAAGCCCAGAGTCTCGAAGGTACTAAAGAAGAAAGAAATACATGTCCATCAGGAAATTAGCAGTGGGCAGAGACAATTGAGAAGCTCATGCCTCTCATTCTATGGAATAATTCTGCAATGGTTCGTTAGATTCTTCTTTCACCCTCTTCATATTTTGCAGATGACTGACATGTAGCAGATTAAGGCTTATTCATGCTGTGCACGTTGACTCTCTGTTTTATCATCATCATTTTGTATTTTTTTTCTTCTATGTGAAAGTAGAGGTGGTTGCACGCAAGTCTCTTTGCCTTATCCCTGTTTTCTTGGTTTTCCTCTGAATGTGTAATTCTGGGCCCGTTATGTTATGGTATAAATGATTTCCAACGTTGAGTGGCTATTTTTTTAGAAAAGACTAAATTAAGACACATTTGGCTATCAAATTCTTAACTTCTGGCACTCTTAGAGAAGCTTAAGATTTCTGAAGATTTGCAGGTGTGCATACCAACCTCTTGGGCTTTGGCGAACATATGTGATTCTCCTCGTCACTTTGTTGATGATTTTCCTTTAAAACAATCAACAGGTAGTTTTTCTGGCTTGACAGTAATAGTTTTTAATCCATTATATTTTATACTAATGTTTCCAAGTATTTGATTACTTTTTCCTTGACGATGTTATAGATTCAGAAACACACTTCCATTTTGTGGAGTTGTTAACTAAGTGTGCTCTGCATCGAGCCAAAAATGGGGACAATGTATGGATATGTTTTTAGGCACCTTATAACCTTTTATGGGTTCATGGGAGATTGGCGTGACAGATAGCTTATAATTGTTGTCCTAGCAATACTTGAGTGTTTTAGGATAAATATCTTCTTTCACGAGTTTCTTGATCCAGCTTTTTATTTTCCTAGAATTTCTGCAACTGGGTAATGTATGTATGAATTTCTTCATCTGAGAAAGTGAACGGAAAAGATAAGAGGGGCTAACGTTATATCTGTTTTTTATCAATTTAGAAAATGTATGCGGTACTTTGTCTTCGCCTGCATATATCAGTTGTGTAGTTGATTTTCTGTTGCCTTTACACCATCTTCTAGTTCTATCTTAATCCATTTATGTGGTACTTATTTCTTGCTAGCGAGAATGTCTTCTTGTTAGTCCTGAATTCAGAACTTTTAGGTTCTTCCATATTGGTCCAAGAACAAATGAAATGATATCAGATGTCTAGATACCTTTTATTTGATGGCAAACTGTAGAAACCTTCTGATCTGTATTTGTGTATATTTCCTAAATCAGGATGTCTAGATACCTTATGTTTCCAGCGAGAAGTGAGCTTAATGCTTTTGATGGAGGTGGGATAACTTCACCTTGCCCTACGTCATTAAAGGATTTCCACTGGCTTGAGAGAATGGTGCAAGCATTTATTTCTTGTGTTACAACTAGAAAGGTCAAGGTATTATCTTGCATTGTAGTTTTTCTGTAAACTTTTAATCTCAACATGATGGAAGCATAAAATCAATTTTAATGTCAGTTTAGCTATGCTCTGTTTCTTATTGTGGCTTTTAATTGACTAGGTTCAATGGAATGTTTGTCATGCGCTGAGCAACATGTTTTCTAATAAGACAATACAACTGCAGGATATGGATTGATATGGATTGGCAAACTGCAGAAACCTTCTGATCTGTATTTGTGTATATTTCCTAAATCAGGATGTCTAGATACCTTACGTTTCCAGCGAGAAGTGAGCTTAATGCTTTTGATGGAGGTGGGATAACTTCACCTTGCCCTACGTCATTGAAGGATTTCCACTGGCTTGAGAGAATGGTGCAAGCATTTATTTCTTGTGTTACAACTGGAAAGGTCAAGGTATTATCTTGCATTGTAGTTTTTCTGTAAACTTTTAATCTCAACATGATGGAAGCATAAAATCAATTTTAATGTCAGTTTAGCTATGCTCTGTTTCTTATTGTAGCTTTTCATTGACTAGGTTCAATGGAATGTTTGTCATGCCCTGAGCAACATGTTTTTGAATAAGACAATACAACTGCAGGATATGGATTAATATGGATTGGCAAACTGCAGAAACCTTCTGATCTGTATTTGTGTATATTTCCTAAATCAGGATGTCTAGATACCTTACGTTTCCAGCGAGAAGTGATCTTAATGCTTTTGATGGAGGTGGGATAACTTCACCTTGCCCTACGTCATTGAAGGATTTCCACTGGCTTGAGAGAATGGTGCAAGCATTTATTTCTTGTGTTACAACTGGAAAGGTCAAGGTATTATCTTGCATTGTAGTTTTTCTGTAAACTTTTAATCTCAACATGATGGAAGCATAAAATCAATTTTAATGTCAGTTTAGCTATGCTCTGTTTCTTATTGTGGCTTTTAATTGACTAGGTTCAATGGAATGTTTGTCATGCGCTGAGCAACATGTTTTCTAATAAGACAATACAACTGCAGGATATGGATTGATATGGATTGGCAAACTGCAGAAACCTTCTGATCTGTATTTGTGTATATTTCCTAAATCAGGATGTCTAGATACCTTACGTTTCCAGCGAGAAGTGAGCTTAATGCTTTTGATGGAGGTGGGATAACTTCACCTTGCCCTACGTCATTGAAGGATTTCCACTGGCTTGAGAGAATGGTGCAAGCATTTATTTCTTGTGTTACAACTGGAAAGGTCAAGGTATTATCTTGCATTGTAGTTTTTCTGTAAACTTTTAATCTCAACATGATGGAAGCATAAAATCAATTTTAATGTCAGTTTAGCTATGCTCTGTTTCTTATTGTAGCTTTTCATTGACTAGGTTCAATGGAATGTTTGTCATGCGCTGAGCAACATGTTTTTGAATAAGACAATACAACTGCAGGATATTGATTGGTATGATGCTAAATTCTTCATGTTCTTTTTCTTCGAATACAAAATCAATAGGTTCAATTTATACAGTTTGATGTATATTGTTGTTAACAATAATTAGAAACTAGTCAAAGGTTGGATTGATTATTGAATGAGTGATTTTTTCTCATGTCTCTTGTGCATGTAGACACCCTCAGTCTTCATTATTATTTCAAGTCTAGCCAGTCTTAGTTTTCGATAATAGGGGAAGTCAAAAAATGCGTCTTTGTTTCCAGCTAATAATTTTTTGTTAGGAATGATGATTGATGCTCAAGGATAGAAACTAGCTTAGCCTAATTGAGACTAATTACTACATTTCCAATTTCACATGTTTTGTCATATGAGCACCTTATTTTCCTTTTAGGTAGTGATGACTATTTGAGATTAATTGTATGTGTTAATTGAGAAAGATTTGAAGGTTGGTAGAAAAAAAAGAAAAGAGAAAGAGGGGAAAGAAGAAAGAGAAAAAGAAAAGAGGGAGAGGAGAATGGAGAAAAAAATAAGTTTATGAACTTTTCAGCTTGTCTAACATACAAGCTAGAATCTAATTTTATCTTATTGTTATTCTATATCCTCCAGAATTCACTCCTACGTAATAAAGGCTTTCCTACATCCCAGAAGATATTCTCCTCCTCCAAGCCTTCCAAAGTTATGGCCCTCCGTGACCTTCCTCAAGAAGCCACAAGGAATCAACCCTAGCCTACCTGTCTACAGCCTTCGGATGGAGCTCATCCTCATACGACCTACGCCAAATTTGCTTGCCGTACCAGTCAAGTCCATGGCCTGACACATAAACCTGCTTGTCAGGCTAACCAGTCAATAGGTGTCAGTAGTAGGGGTGTGCAAAAATATCCGATCCGACTGATCCAATCCTAAAATTAGGATATTCGATTAGATTTTAATTTTTAGATCAGATATCTGATCTGATTTTTAATTTTACGGTCGTATTTACGAAAATTTTTAAATTTTGAATATAAAGAGCAAAACGTTGCTAAATAATCTATAGAAATCTCTGTTTTTCGAATTTTCGATAATAATAAGCATCAAAATGCTAAATATAACAAGATTCATATCCATAAAACCCTAATTACAAAAGGAAAATGAGTTTAATTTAATCTAAACCCTAATTACATTTTTATGATTTTTTTCTTCAGGTTTTAGATGAATGCCTTCGTGCAATATCTGGCTTTAGTGGAACTGAGGATTTTTTTGGATTTCCCATTTACTTCTGATTGCATAAGCCCAGAGTCTCGAAGATACTAAAGAAGAAAGAAATACATGTCCTTCAGGAAATCAGCAGTGGGGACAGAGACAATTGAGAAGCTCATACCTCTCATTCTATGGAATAATTCTGCAATGGTTCGTTAGTTTCTTCTTTCACCCTCTTCATATTTTGCAGATGACTGACATGTAGCAGATTAAGGCTTATTCATGCTGTGCATGTTGACTCTCTGTTTTATCATCATCATTTTGTATTTTTTTTCTTCTATGTGCAAGTAGAGGTGGTTGCACGCAATTCTCTTTGCCTTATCCCTGTTTTCTTGGTTTTCCTCTGAATATGCAATTCTGGGCCCGTTATGTTATGGTATAAATGATTTCCAACGTTGAGTGGCTACTTTTTTAGAAAAGACTAAATCAAGACACATTTGGCTATCAAATTCTTAACTTCTGGCACTCTTAGAGAAGCTTAAGATTTTCTGAAGATTTACATGTGCGCATACCAACCTCTTGGGCTTTGGCGAACATATGTGATTCTCCTCGTCACTTTGTTGATGATTTTCCTTTAAAACAATCAACAGGTAGTTTTTCTGGTTTGACAGTAATAGTTTTTAATCCATTATATTTTATACTAATGTTTCCAAGTATTTGATTACTTTTTCCTTGACACTGTTATAGATTCAGAAACACACTTCCATTTAGTGGAGTTGTTAACTGAGTGTTCTCTGCATCTAGCCAAAAATGGGGACAAGGTATGAAATGTTTTTAGGCACCTTATAACCTTTTATGAATTCATGGGAGATTGGCGTGACAGATAGCTTATAATTGTTGTCCTGGCAATACTTGAGTGTTTTAGGATAAATATCTTCTTTCACGAGTTTCTTGATCCAGCTTTTTCTTTTGCTAGAAGTTCTGCAACTGGGTAATGTATGTATGAATTTCTTCATCTGAGAAAGTGAACGGCAATGATGAGAGGGGCTCACGTTATCTCTGTTTTTTTACCAATTTAGAAAATGTATAAGGTACTCTGTCTTCACCTGCATATATCAGTTGTGCAGTTGATTTTCTGTTGCCTTTACACCATCTCATAGTTCTATCTTAATCCATTTATGTGGTACTTATTTTTTTGCTAGCGAGAATGTGTTCTTGTTAGTCGTGAATTCAGAACTTTTAGGTTCTTCCATATCGGTCCAAGAACAAATGAAATGATATCAGGATGTCTAGATACCTTTGATTTGATGGCAAACTGCAGAAAACTTATGATCTGTTATTTGTGTATATTTCCTAAATTTAATCATGGTTGCTCAGATGTTAGATTTTACTTTTTTTTTGGTAATTTTATGTTTATAATGTTACTCGAACTCGGGTTTGAGAGGTGCATGTGAGTATATGTCCAACATGGGGTATGATTAGAGTTTTCTAATTCCATAGATTTAGAGGATAATTGGAGGTTATATCCTCACACCAATGTTTTAGATGAATGCCTTCGTGCAATATCTGGCTTTAGAGGAACTGGGGATTTTTTGGATTTCCCATTTACTTCTGATTGCATAAGCCCAGAGTCTCGAAGATACTATAGAAGAAAGAAATACATGTCCATCAGGAAATCAACAGTGGGCAGAGACAATTGAGAAGCTCAAGCCTCTCATTCTATGGCATAATTCTGCAATGGTTCGTTAGATTCTTCTTTCACCCTCTTCATATTTTGTAGATGACTGACATGTAGCAGATTAAGGCTTATTCATGTTGTGCTCGTTGACTCTCCTTTTTATCATTATCATTTTGTATTTTTTTTCTTCTAAGTGCAAGTAGAGGTGGTTGCACGCAATTCTCTTTGCCTTATCCATGTTTTCTTGGTTTTCCTATGAATATGTAATTCTGGGCCCGTATGTTATGGTATAAATGAATTCCAACTTTGAGTGGCTATTTTTTTTAGAAAAGACTAAATTAATGTAACCCCCGTAGCCCGGTCTGGACGGTTGACCCGAACTACGAAGATTACACGGGGAAAACCAAAGTCAACCCGAAAGTCAACCTTGATTAACGACCTTTTTTTTTCTTTTTAATCTTGTCTAGATGCACATTAACCTTAGATGTGATCACACAACATCATGCTCAAAGATCACAAACATCAGAGATCAAACAGGGACCCAATTGAACAAATTACAACTTTAGGGACCAAATTGTAAATTCTGAAAACTTTAAGGACTTAACCAGATTTTAAGTTACCAACTTAAAATTAATCAGGTTTCATGCTTCCCTGCCAAATTTTAGCTCAAACGGACATCCCGAACTCATACAATTGCACAAACAAGATTCAGGACCAAAATGCAAACATTTTGAAACATTTAACCGCCCATGTCAGCCCCCAACGGTCACCCGTTCCGAAACAGGCCAAGCCCGTTACGAAACACGGGGCCGTTCCGCAACGCGTTCCGCAACGGGGGTCTGGCAGAATGCTTTCCGTTTCGGAACGGTGGCACTCGTTTCGGACGCCTGGGTTCATGCAGGGCACCCGTTCCGAAACGGTGTCATCTGTTCCGAAACGCCTAGCCCAGAATGCTGCATTTTGCTCACTCAAACACACAATTGATCATTCAAACATGCTCCAAAAGCCACCAAACTTTACCAACATGCAATTCAACATAAATGAGACATACTTGCATCAACAATTCAACAGAAACACAACATATAAGAAAAGCCCCAAATCTATAGGCATGCTTCCTACACAAGCAACCATTTAGGCACAAACCTTCCAAAACAATCTCATTTAAGCCAATTCATGTTCCAACAACATTAGCAACACCATTTAAACATTCTTGATCAAACATAAACGATCACATACACATAAACCCGAGAGATTCTACCCCATTGCCCTTATTAACTATAGCTATTCACCGAGACATACATCTCCATTGGAGTCCACCTTGAATCCCTTGCTCCTTGCTGTCCAAACTTCAAGAATCTGCATTGATGGGCAAAAAGGAGCGTAAGCACATAATGCTTAGTGAGGAATGCTCAAAACCAAAACACCATCAATGCAGCGGGTCATTAAAACACTTTTAAAACAAACCCGATTTGATTACCAAAGCCATGTTTGAAAACCCTTTTCAACATCAAGCTCAAATCATGCATAAACACCATATGCCAAGCTTAAACAAAACCATGGAAAACACTCCCATTTCACAACATACCTTTCTTAAACTTGAAGCCATTTCAAACAAGAAACCTTTTAAAACCATAGCTCAAATATTCTATCACATGCATTTAACCAAGGCAACATATGAACCATAACATCATCTCACATGCCTTTAAAAACAAGTCTTACAAGACTCCAATGCAACATAGATATTTCATGCTCGCATGCATCATTTACCAAATGATAACCAACACTTGTTCAACTTAACAAGTAACATGCATTCACTAGCATTATACACTTTTCATGCAACAATGCATCTTTTCAAGCATCTCATGCCTCACATGCAATTATACATCATTTCAAGCATCCCATGCTTCACATGCAATCATACATCATTTCAAGCATCTCATGCTTCACATGCAATCATACATCATTTCAAGCATCTCATGCTTCACATGCAACCATGCATCATTTCAAGCATCTCATGCTTCTCTATGATCAAGAACATTACATTGGCTTCCAAGTGATCAACCACATTCACTTTTCAACTCAACATCCAATCGGATACGCGGATTCCGAGCGTTGTCCCTACGCTCCCTACACCCTACCAATCCAAGGTCTCCCAAATGGACTTTTAGCCACCATTTGACCTCAACATCCTAAGGTTCCCATGTATGGACTTTTAAACACCATACAACCTTAGCTTTTCCCCAAGGTTCCCATGTATGGACTTTTAAACACCATACAACCTTAGCTTTTTCCCAAGGTTCCCATGTATGGACTTTTAACCACCATACAACCTTGACATGCACAAGATTCCCATGTATGGACTTTCAAACACCATACAACCTTTGCATTCACCGATTGGTAGTTGTAGAACATCACTAACGAGATCCGGGACACCCTACACAAGATCCACACATGGACTTAACACTGCCATTGTGATCTCAACAAGCACAAGGTTCTCACATATGGACTTTTAACCACCATATAACCTTTGCTCAACCAGGGTCCTCGAATGGGCAACACCTCCATTATGACCTCAATCATCTCGTTAGGATACTTGAAGGGAGCTTTTCCGGTCCACTCTTGACCACTCCACCTCCAAGGCGACTTAATTCACGGTGCACCCAATCCTATAGCCGGCTAACTATATCCGATCAACGAACCAAGAACCACTTACATCACTTGCCAATATAACCATCTTACCACATTAGTCCAATGTTCCACATGCATAAACATAATGCAAAACCATCACAACATTAGCCCAATGATTCACATGCATAACCAATATGCAAAACCATTACCTCATTAATCCAATGATTCACATGCATAACCAATATGCAAAAGATAACATTTACCATCATCAATTTACTGTTTACAAAGCCATTGATCAACATGCAACACTATGCATCAAAACCACAATTACCATGCGCAAAAACCAAGGATCTCTTACCTTGAGCATCCTTCACAAATGGCTTTCAAAACCAGCATTAAACCATGCTAAAACATGCTTACAAAACAGAATTAAACCATGCAAAACACATGCATTTCAATCATCAACCACATTTGCTTTTAAAACCAAATCACACACAATTCAAAAGCAAAAAAATCCTTTTACTTACTCTTGAGCTTAGCAAAGTTGTTTAGACTTAAACTAAGCTCCCAAAACCTCCAAACCTTGGTTTTAAAGCTGAAAACCCAACTTCACTCACCGATAACCAAAACAAGACTAGCCAACAAGCCTTCCAAGCTTCCGAAACCTTCCGCAACACCTCTAAAGCTCACGGACCAAACTCCCCTGTTTCAAGCACACAAAAACAGAACATTAATGCATCCTTATGCATTAAAACACCAGCAACAACAACACAACTCGCTGCTCATCACAAATCTAACAATTTGGCTACCAAACACAACCGAAATCATCTCCAAACACTTCCAAAACTTAACCCAGCCAAGATCCATCACTTCTAACAATTTTTATACATCAATTAACATCCAAAATGATCTCAAACACATCCTTATACCTCCAGGTATAATAGATCACCAAAAACACTCCAAAAACAACCAAAAACTCAAGCCAAACTTAGGAAATTCAACCTATCCGGGATTGCATTAATTAAACCTCAACTTCTAATCAATTTAGCATTCATTTAACATCATTTTGACACTCCAAAACACTGCCCAAACAGATCACACGAAAATTTCACCAAAATCACCAAATCTTGCATTTTAGCCAAAAATCAAGATCTCAATTGAAAAACCATTAACAAAACATAAATCAAGGATTGAGAACTTAGGAATTTCAGTAAAGAACTGATAGTTTAGAGGAGAAGGACGTTCTTACCTCCAAACTTGAATTTCTCCATTTTAGAGCCAAAAAGCTTGATGAAACAACTTGCAAATTGAGAGGTTTTGTTGATGAGATGATTAGGAATCAAATGAGAGTTGAAATGAGAGATTTAGATACCAAAATCAGAGAAGGAAATCTGGAGAATTGTGTTTGGGTTGAGAGAAAATGAGAGAAAAGGAAAATTGAGAGAAAATGGAAAGTTAGTTAAGAAATTGGTTAAAATGATTTCCCTCCCTTTCATAATCTTTAAAAATCAGAATAAAGCCTTAAAATATCTTAGAAAAATCTGGAGAAACTCTTTTTGGAATAATAGCTCCTTAAAGATTCAAAGTTTCAATCCTTTATAAAACTGTCCCGCAACTTTCAAAAATTACATTATGGTCACTAGCCAAAATGTCAACCTTCCGAACCTCATTTTCCAAAATTGATTTCACAGTTCACTTATATATATTAAAAGATGATTTTAGAACATTTTTCCACATTTTTAATGCAACCCGAACTAGGCTTTCCTAAATTCACTCTTATATATTCGATCAGCACTTTGACCGAACCGGTCAACGCCCAAAACTTCCGAGCCCAAAACCGGGGCGTTACAATTAAGACACATTTGGCTATCAAATTCTTAACTTCCGGCACTCCTAGAGAAGCTTAAGATTTCTGAAGATTTGCAGGTGCGCATACCAACCTCTTGGGCTTTGGCGAACATATGTGATTCTCCTCGTCACTTTGTTGATGATTTTCCTTTAAAACAGTCAACATGTAGTTTTTCTGGGTTGACAGTAATAGTTTTTAATCCATTATATTTTATACTAATGTTTCCAAGTATTTGATTACTTTTCCCTTGACGCTGTTATAGATTCAGAAACGTACTTCCATTTAGTGGAGTTGTTAATTGAGTGTGCTCTGCATCTAGCCAAAAATTGGGACAAGGTATGATATGTTTTTAGGCACTTTATAACCTTTTATGGGTTCATGGGACATAAAGCTTATAATTGTTGTCCTGGCAATACTTGAGTGTTTTAGGATAAATATCTTCTTTCACTAGTTTCTTGATCCAACTTTTTATTTTGCTAGAAGTTCTGCAACTGGGTAATTTATGTATGAATTTCTTCATCTGAGAAAGTGAACGGAAAAGATGAGAGGGGCTTACCTTATCTCTGTTTTTTTACCAATTTAGAAAATGTATGAGGTACTTTGTCTTCACCTGCATATATCAGTTGTGTAGTTGATTTTCTGTTGCCTTTACACCATCTCCTAGTTCCATCTTAATCCATTTATGTGGTACTTATTTGTTGCTAGCGAGAATGTGTTCTTGTTAGTCGTGAATTCGGAACTTTTAGGTTCTTCCATATTGGTCCAAGAACAAATGAAATGATATCATATGTCTAGATACCTTTTATTTGATGGCAAATTGCAGAAACCTTCTGATCTGTATTTGTGTATATTTCCTAAATTTAATCCTAGTCGCTCAGATGTTAGATTTTTCTTTTTTGGTAATTTTATGTTTATATTGTTACTCCAACTCAGGTTTGAGTGGGGCATGTGAGTATATGTCCAACATGGGGTATGATTAGAGTTTTCTAATTCCATAGATTTAGAGGATCCTTGGTTGTTATATCCTCACACCAATGTTTTGGACAAGAGTTTCGGAATGCGTACTTAGAGAAAAATGAAGAGTCGGAGAACCACAGTCAGTTGAAATTCAGCCAAGTGATGGTTTTATGAACTTCCATATCTAGATGATTGCAACTATCATCTTTGTACATAAATTAGAAACTTTTGCAGCTTTTATTTCTCTTTATTTTTCTTCCTATTAAGTCAAATCAAATGCTGTAAGAGCTCTTGGAAATATTGCAACATAAGGGCTAATTAAAAGACAATCCCAACGGCTTGCTCCCATTCACATTTTAGGATTGAGTCATTGCAATTTCTCACTCTGAGAGACGAATCACTAACGAGCGCTCCTTCCATCAGTCTTCTTATTTCCCAAAACTCCACCATTTTCTTTTTACTCTTCAAATTTCAAAATTTGATTTCAGGTGACTTCCGATCTGTTATTTATCATCCAACTTGCTGCCAATGCCTCCCAATTTCAACACGATTTGTCCCCAACACTTGCCGCTTGGTATTTGAATTTCAATCAGTCTTGTTCTTCTTTTCTTTTCTTTTCTTCATCTGCTATATACTAACTAATCATATTCTTGTTTGTCCTAGGTCCATGATGTGAGTCACCGAGTTTTCTTGATTCCTCATCTTGGGCTTTTCTTCTTGATTCCCTCGCCAAAATAATGGATTATTTTCTTGCCAAAGCAACCTCCACTGCTTCTTTGTATAAACCGGTTTTGGAATGCTTGGAAACTCTCAGGTTCTTTCAATTTCACTTCCTTTTGTTATCCATTTTTGTTTTCTTTTTTTATTCTTACTCAAATTCATTACCGTTCTTTTTAATCTCCAGACATCTTGTTAGTGAAAACCAACAGAAATTCTGATGATGTTCAGTCGGTAAATGTTATTCTCCGCATCATTGCACGTACGCATATGAAGGTGATCTTCTTTTATTCTTCAAGCGGAAATCAAAGGAGTGCTAATGAAATGGGGAAGAAATTACCGCGAAATGGTAGTTTATGGGAAGTTCAAACTGCTTCCTTTACTATGCTTGGCGTACTATATTCAAGTATTGGTTCTTCTTTTCCACTTGATATTTGGTAATCAACTATTCAAGTAAGTTCTCTACATGGCTTTGATGACATCTGTAACATGTTGCTAAAGTTGGTTTTTTTATGTTTATTTTTTAATTTCTGAGAGAAGGTGCCACTGAAGTTGCAACAAATTCCTTGAAGGAACAAGCTGGAAATACTGCTTTGTTTGCTGGGGGAAATCGTTAGAGCTGCTATAAATGTGACATTGCCAATTGTTTTCCTCTTTCTTTCTTTCTTTTTATTTTGTTTATTATTAAATATGTAATCTGTAGGTATTATTATTGTTTTTATTGTGGTTCCTTTGCATTTTAGTTGTCTGGAAATTCCATAAAACATATCTGTGCACCAAAGACATGGAAGGCCGGCAGATTCTTCTTGCCAGAGTTATTATATGTACTAGATCTTAGGGAAGTTTCAGTAGTTGATATGATACTTTGAGCTACCTATATGAGAGGCGAAGCTGCCCTTCTCCGTGTGGTAGTTTGTCCAGTTTCCACTCTGATTTTCCTTTATCCCTTCTGATGTTAATTTATGATTTTTTTCTTCAGGTTTTAGATGAATGCCTTCGTGCAATATCTGGCATTAGAGGAACTGAGGATTTTTTTGGATTTCCCATTTACTTCTGATTGCATAAGCCCAGAGTCTCGAAGATACTATAGAAGAAAGAAATACATGTCCTTGAGGAAATCAGCAGTGGGCAGAGACAATTGAGAAGCTCATGCCTCTCATTCTATGGAATAATTCTGCAATGGTTCGTTAGATTCTTCTTTCACCCTCTTCATATTTTGCAAATGACTGTCATGTAGCAGATTAAGGCTTATTCACGCTGTGCACGTTGACTCTCTGTTTTATCATCATCATTTTGTACTTTTTTTTTCTTCTATGTGCAAGTAGAGGTGGTTGCACGCAATTCTCTTTGCCTTATCCCTGTTTTCTTGGTTTTCCTCTGAATATGCAATTCTAGTCCTGTTATGTTATGGTATAAATGATTTCCAACGTTGAGTGGCTACTTTTTTAGAAAAGACTAAATTAAGACACATTTGGCTATCAAATTCTTAACTTCTGGCACTCTTAGAGAAGCTTAAGATTTCTGAAGATTTGCATGTGCGCATACCAACCTCTTGGGCTTTGGCGAACATATGTGATTCTCCTCGTCACTTTGTTGATGATTTTCCTTTAAAACAGTCAACATGTAGTTTTTCTGGCTTGACAGTAATAGTTTTTAATCCATTATATTTTATACTAATGTTTCCAAGTATTTGATTACTTTTTCCTTGACACTGTTATAGATTCAGAAACACACTTCCATTTAGTGGAGTTGTTAACTGAGTGTTCTCTGCATCTAGCCAAAAATGGGGACAAGGTATGAAATGTTTTGAGGCACCTTATAACCTTTTATGAATTCATGGGAGATTGGCGTGACAGATAGCTTATAATTGTTGTCCTGGCAATACTTGAGTGTTTTAGGATAAATATCTTCTTTCACGAGTTTCTTGATCCAGCTTTTTCTTTTGCTAGAAGTTCTGCAACTGGGTAATGTATGTATGAATTTCTTCATCTGAGAAAGTGAACGGCAATGATGAGAGGGGCTTACGTTATCTCTGTTTTTTTACCAATTTAGAAAATGTATAAGGTACTCTGTCTTCACCTGCATATATCAGTTGTGTAGTTGATTTTCTGTTGCCTTTACACCATCTCATAGTTCTATCTTAATCCATTTATGTGGTACTTATTTTTTGCTAGGGAGAATGTGTTCTTGTTAGTCGTGAATTCAGAACTTTTAGGTTCTTCCATATCGGTCCAAGAACAAATGAAATGATATCAGGATGTCCAGATACCTTTTATTTGATGGCAAACTGCAGAAAACTTCTGATCTGTTATTTGTGTATATTTCCTAAATTTAATCATGGTTGCTCAGATGTTAGATTTTACTTTTTTTTTGGTAATTTTATGTTTATAATGTTACTCGAACTCGGGTTTGAGAGGTGCATGTGAGTATATGTCCAACATGGGGTATGATTAGAGTTTTCTAATTCAACAGATTTAGAGGATAATTGGAGGTTATATCCTCACACCAATGTTTTAGATGAATGCCTTCGTGCAATATCTGGCTTTAGAGGAACTGGGGATTTTTTTGGATTTCCCATTTACTTCTGATTGCATAAGCCCAGAGTCTCGAAGATACTAAAGAAGAAAGAAATACATGTCCATCAGGAAATCAGCAGTGGGCAGAGACAATTAAGAAGCTCAAGCCTCTCATTCTATGGCATAATTCTGCAATGGTTCGTTAGATTCTTCTTTCACCCTCCTCATATTTTGCAGATGACTGACATGTAGCAGATTAAGGCTTATTCATGCTGTGCTCGTTGACTCTCCTTTTTATCATCATCATTTTGTATTTTTTTCTTCTATGTGCAAGTAGAGGTGGTTGCACGTAATTCTCTTTGCCTTATTCCTGTTTTCTTGGTTTTCCTATGAATATGTAATTCTGGGCCCGTATGTTATGGTACAAATGAATTCCAACTTTGAGTGGCTATTTTTTTAGAAAAGACTAAATTAAGACACATTTGGCTATCAAATTCTTAACTTCCGGCACTCCTAGAGAAGCTTAAGATTTCTGAAGATTTGCAGGTGCGCATACCACTCTAGCCAAAAATGGGGACAAGGTATGATATGTTTTTAGGCACCTTATAACCTTTTATGGGTTCATGGGACAGATAGCTTATAATTGTTGTCTTGGCAATACTTGAGTGTTTTAGGATAAATATCTTCTTTCACTAGTTTCTTGATCCAGCTTTTTATTTTGCTAGAAGTTCTGCAACTAGGTAATTATATATGAATTTCTTCATCTGAGAAAGTGAACGGAAAAGATGAGAGGGGCTTACCTTATCTCTGTTTTTTTACCAATTTAGAAAATGTATGAGGTACTTTGTCTTCACCTGCATATATCAGTTGTGTAGTTGATTTTCTGTTGCCTTTACACCATCTCCTAGTTCCATCTTAATCCATTTATGTGGTACTTATTTGTTGCTAGCGAGAATGTGTTCTTGTTAGTCGTGAATTCAGAACTTTTAGGTTCTTCCATATTGGTCCAAGAACAAATGAAATGATATCAGATGTCTAGATACCTTTTATTTGATGGCAAACTGCAGAAACCTTCTGATCTATATTTGTGTATATTTCCTAAATTTAATCCTGGTCGCTCAGATGTGAGTATATGTTCAACATGGGGTATGATTAGAGTTTTCTAATTCCATAGATTTAGAGGATCCTTGGTTGTTATATCCTCACACCAATGTTTTGGACAAGAGTTTCGGAATGCGTACTTAGAGCAAATTGAAGAGTCGGAGCAACACGGTCAGTTGAAATTCAGCCAAGTGATGGTTTTATGAACTTCCATATCTAGATGATTGCAACTATCATCTTTGTACATCAATTAGAAACTCTTGCAGCTTTTATTTCTCTTTATTTTTCTTCCTATTAAGTCAAATCAAATGCTGTAAGAGCTCTTGGAAATCTTGCAACATAAGGGCTAATTAAAAGACAATCCCAACGGCTTGCTCCCATTCACATTTCAGGATTGAGTCATTGCAATTTCTCACTCTGAGAGACGAAGCACTAAAGAGCGCTCCTTTCATCACTCTTCTTATTTCCCAAAACTCCACCATTTTCTTTTTACTCTTAAAATTTCAAAATTTGATTTCAGGTGACTTCCGATCTGTTATTTCTCATCCAACTTGCTGCCAATGCCTCCCAATTTCAACACGATTTGGCCCCAACACTTGTCGCTTGGTATTTGAATTTCAATCAGTTTTGTTCTTCTTTTCTTTTCTTTTCTTCATCTGCTATATACTAACGAATCATATTCTTGTTTGTCCTAGATCCATGATGTGAGTCACCGAGTTTTCTTGATTCCTCATCTTGGGATTTTCTTCTTGATTCCCTCGCCAAAATAATGGATTATTTTCTTGCCAAAGCAACCTCCACTGCTTCTTTGTATAAACCGGTTTTGGAATGCTTGGAAACTCTCAGGTTCTTTCAATTTCACTTCCTTTGGTTATCCATTTTTGTTTTCTTTTTTTTCTATTCTTGCTCAAATTCATTACCGTTCTTTTTAATCTCCAGACATCTTGTTAGTGAAAACCAACGGAAATTCTGATGATGTTCAGTTGGTAAATGTTATTCTCCGCATCATTGCACGTACGCATATTAAGGTGATCTTCTTGTATTCTTCAAGCGGAAATCAAAGGAGTGCTAATGAAATGGGGAAGAAATTACCGCGAAATGGTAGTTTATGGGAAGTTCAAACTGCTTCCTTTACTATGCTTGGCGTACTATATTCAAGGACTGGTTCTTCTTTTCCACTTGATATTTGGCAATGAAATATTCAAGTAAGTTCTCTACATGGCTTTGATGACATCTGTAACATGTTGCTAAAGTTGGTTTTTTTTTGTTTATTTTTTAATTTATGAGAGAAGGTGCCACTGAAGTTGCAACAAATTCCTTGAAGGAACAAGATGGAAATACTGCTGTGTTTGCTGGGGGGAAATCGTTAGAGCTTCTATAAATGTGACATTGCCAATTGTTTTCCTCTTGCTTTCTTTCTTTTTATTTTGTTTATTATTAAATATGTAATCTGTAGGTATTATTATTGTTTTTATTGTGGTTCCTTTGCAGTTTAGTTGTCTGGAAATTCCATCAACATATCTGGCAGATTGTTCTTGCCAGATTTATTATATGTACTAGATCTTAGGGAAGTTTCAGTAGTTGATATGATACTTTGAGCTACCTATATGAGATGCGAAGCTGCCCTTCTCCGTGTGGTAGTTTGTCCAGTTTCCACTCTGATTTTCCTTTATCCCTTGTGATGTTAATTTATGATTTTTTTTCTTCAGGTTTTAGATGAATGCCTTCGTGCAATATCTGGCTTTAGAGGAACTGAGGATTTTTTTGGATTTCCTATTTACTTCTGATTGCATATGTGGAAAATAGAGAATTTACAGAGAAGAGAAATTATTCTCTGTTTATATTATCTCTCTTAAAAAATATTTACAATGGTAAAGTCCTTTTATAGACTTAATACAAGAGTTTCACTAATACTAGACTTTCTATAGGATTAGTCTCTTATCCTTAGAGTAGTTAGAGTTCCTAAACAATTAGAACACTAATTAAGATCAGATTAGAGCCTAGTATTTACACGTTACTAACTTACACTCCCCCTCAAGAAGTTGAGTGTAAGTTGTATACTCCCAGCTTGGATGTAAAGTTATCAAATATCGCTCTTGGTAGTGCCTTGGTTAGGATGTCTGCAAGTTGACTCTTTGTAGGAACATAATGCAACTTCACAACATTGTTGTTGACTTTCTCATAGATAAAATGTCTATCTATTTCAACATGTTTAGTTCTGTCATGTTGTACTGGATTTTTCGCAATACTCATAGCTGATTGACTATCACTGAACAAATCAAAACCCTGACTTTCATCGAGTTCAAGTTCAGCAAGAAGCTTCTTTAGCCACATTCCTTCACAGATTCCCAATGCCATTGCTCTAAACTCTGACTCTGCACTACTTCGAGATACTACAGCCTGCTTTTTACTCCTCCAAGTCACTAGGTTTCCCCAAACAAACGAGCAATATCCACTTGTAGACTTCATGTCCGTAAGTTCCCCGGCCCAGCTAGAATCTGTGTAGATTTTCACTGATCTGTCCAGATTTTTCCTGAAAATAAGACCAAAACCAGATGTGAACTTCAAGTATCTTAGGATCCTATTGACTGCCTCCATGTGCTCTTCTCTAGGATCACTCATGTACTGACTTACAATACTCACTGAGTATGCTATGTCTGGCCGAGTGAGAGAGAGATAAATTAGTTTCCCAACAAGTCTTTGGTAAGACTCCTTACTTACCGGATTTCCCAATCCATCTCTTCTAATTTTCAGATTTGGATCCATGGGAGTGTCTACTGGTTTACAACCAAGCATTCTTGTTTCCGAGAGCAAATCTAGGACATACTTCCTTTGATTGATGACAATTCCTTCTGTAGATCTTGCCACCTCCATTCCCAGGAAATACCTGAGATTTCCAAGGTCCTTTATCTCGAATTCCCTTGCTAAGAATGTCTTCAACCTCCCAATCTCTTCTGAATTGTCACCAGTAATAATTATATCATCAACATAAACGATCAGGAAGGTTTTCTTGCCATCTGATGCAATCTTCTTGAACAAAGTGTGATCTACCTGGCTTTGCTTGTATCCATTCCTCAAAACAGCCTTAGCAAACCTATCGAACCATGCTCTCGGGGATTGTTTCAATCCATAGAAGGACTTATTCAACTTGCACACCTTCTGGTTTGTTGAGTGACATTCCAAACCTGGTGGAATTTCCATATATACTTCCTCTTCAAGATTCCCATTTAAAATAGCATTTTTTATGTCCAGTTGATGCAATTTCCAGTCTTTGTTGGCAGCCAATGAAAGTAACAATCTGATCGTGTTTAATTTAGCTACTGGTGCAAAGGTCTCTTGATAATCTACTCCATAGGACTGAGTAAATCCCTTGGCCACCAGCCTAGCCTTAAACCTTTCAATGCTCCCGTCTGAGTGATATTTGACAGCAAATACCCATTTGCAGCCCACCACCTTTTTTCCTTTTGGCAATTCTGTTAGGCTCCATGTATGATTCTGTTGTAGTGCTTTAATTTCCTCTTCAACAACTTTTCTCCATTCAGGACTTTCTAATGCCTCTTTTATAGTCTTAGGTATCTTCACACTGTCAACCTTAGCTGTAAATGCGTTAAAATCAGACATCAATTTACCATATGCAATAAATCTCTCAATAGGATGGCTAGTACATTTTCTTACTCATTTTCTTAAAGCAATGGGCAGATTATCTATATCAACAGGAGGAGTAGAAATTTGAGAGGTATCATTACTTACCTCTTCCTCCAAGGCAGCAGGATCTAGTTCCAGCTCTTGGCAGATGCTAGGCTGAATAATAGACTTTTTTCTCCTTGTATAAACACTAAGTTGTTTACCTTCAAGTTGTGGAGTAGAAGATTTCCAGGGGATGGATTTAGGTGTTGAAATCGGAGAGTTATGGCAGCTTGGAGTTTTAGGTTTTGGAGAGGACAAATTAACTGGATCTGAAGGTATAGTGGGTTGTTGTGGAGGTATTGGAGTAATCTGGTCATGTGTTTCATCAAGAATAGATAAAGAAGGTTGAGGAGAAGGCTGAAAAATATTTAACGGCTGGAATTCCTTAAGCTTCTCCCCCTGAATTGTAGGCTTATCAAAATATGGTTGATTTTCAAAGAAGGTAACATCAAGGGAGGTATAAAATTTTCGAGAAATAGGTGAGTAACATTTGTAACCCTTCTGACTTGAGGAGTAACCTAGAAATACACACTTTAAGGACCTAGGGTCAAGTTTTCCCCTAAAAATACTATGCACATGAACAAATGCTATGCACCCAAACACTCGGAAGGGAAGAGTAGAAGAGAGAGGCTTAAACTGTGGAAAAACAGTTAAAAGAACATCTCTGGGAACACGTAGTCCAATTGTTTTACTAGGCATACGATTGACCAAATATGTGGCAGTAAGAAGAGCCTCTCCCCAATGATATTTAGGTGCATTAGCAGAAAAAAGAAGGGACCTAGTAACCTCTAGCAAATGTCTATTTTTTCTTTCAGCTACCCTATTCTATTGAGGGGTATTAGCACAAGATGTAAGATGAAGAATACCCTTTTCTTTAAAGTAGGAACCAAGGGACTTAGTAAGGGTATTCACTACCATTATCACTCTTCAGAATTTTAATCTTTTTCTCAAACTGATTTTCAATCATCTGATAAAATTTTTTAAAAATAGTTCCTGCCTCAGATTTTTCTCGCATAAGATAGGTCCATGTGGTTCTTGAATGATCATCAATGAATGTTATAAACCATCTTGATCCAGAAATACTTTGTACTTTAGAAGGGCCCCAAATGTCACTGTGGATTAGGGTAAAAGGTGAAGAAGGTTTGAATTTAGATGGTGCATAAGATTGTCTGGTGTGTTTTGCAAGCTGACATATATCACAAGTAAAGGAAGATGGATTTTTATTCAGAAATAATGCAGGAAACAATTTAGCAAGGTAGTGAAAATTCGGATGTCCTAACCTAAAATGCCAAAGCATTATATTACTAGAAAACAAAGATTTGGAAAACAAACAACTTGAAATAACTTGTTTACGAGGAAATAATCCATCAAGAATATAGAGTCAATTATGTAGCCTAGCATTGCCAATCACCATCCCCGATTCCTGTGCCTGAAAAACACAACCATGCACCCCAAAATTAGCACTACAACGGAAAACAATGACAAGTTTACTGATAGATAATAGATTGCACGCAAGGTTAGGCACATAAAGCACATCAAATAACACCAAATGCTCATTTACTCTGAGTGAACCACTTCCTTTGACAATGGAAAGAGACCCATCTGCTGTTTTGATAGAAGAAGGAGTAGGCACAGGTTTGTAATCATGAAACAAGCTGAGATTCCCTGTCATATGGTCAGATGCACCAAAATCCACAATCCAGCAAGACGTATTAGATGTAGCCAAACAAGAAACACTACCTTCAATAGCAGTAAAAGCAGAAGTTGTAGACTTAGGAGGTAAATGGCTGAAAAGTTGCTGAAGTTCATCTAGTTGTTCTTTGCTGAAGGCACTAGCCGATCCGTCAGGAATAGCCATATTTGCTTGTGCATCTCTTGGAGCCCGCGATCTCTGAGGTTTCCAATCTGCTGGTTTCCCATGCAGCCTCCAACATTGATCCCTCATGTGGCCAATCTTCTTACAATGATCACACCACGACCTTCCCTTTTTTTGTCTGCTGCTAGAGCTAACATTGGTAAGGAGAGCAGATCCTTCAAAATGCACTACACTAGGGATCATCAAAACATGTCTGCTCTCCTCTCTTCTGATATCTGAAAAAGCTTCTCGAACAAGGGGAAAAGGCTTTGTAGCCAAAATTCTACATTTAGCCATATCGAGCTCATCATTTAAGCCAGACAGAAGCTGGAAGACCCTTTTTTGATTCTTCAGTTTGTTATAGAAGGTGACATCATCTGGACACTTCCATTCGTTGGCCTCATATAAATCCATTTGTTGCCAACACCTTGTCAAAACTCTGAAATACTGAGTCACTGTCATATCTGCTTGGCGAAGGTTTTTTATCTGATTTTCAACCCCAAACAGTTCTGATGTATTGTCTGCACTGGAGTAAGTATCCCTTGCTGCAGTCCAGATCTCAGCTGTTGTCTTATAGAGCATAAAATTCTCTCCTATGTCAGGCATCATCGAGTTAATCAGCCATGACATGATTGTGTTGTTCTCGCTCAGCCAAGTGCTGTAAGCGGGGTTAGATTCCTCTGGAATTGTCATGGATTCCGAGAGATATGAAGCCTTTCTTCTGCCAGTGATGTAAAGTCTCACTGATTGAGACCATGGTAGGTAATTGTTGCCATTTAATTTGTATGAAGTGATCGGAGGAAGAGAAATATCTGATAAACTCAAATCAGATGCTCGAGTTCCAGATGGAGAACTAACCTCAGATATTTCTGGCGTGACCATGGTTTTGTGAGAGAGACTTAGGATCACACCTAATCTGATACCATGTGGAAAATAGAGAATTTACAGAGAAGAGAAATTATTCTCTGTTTATATTATCTCTCTTAAAAAATATTTACAGAGGTAAAGTCCTTTTATAGACTTAATACAAGAGTTTCACTAATACTAGACTTTCTATAGGATTAGTCTCTTATCCTTAGAGTAGTTAGAGTTCCTAAACAATTAGAACACTACTTAAGATCAGATTAGAGCCTAGTATTTACACGTTACTAACTTACAGCATAAGCCCAGAGTCTCGAAGATACTAAAGAAGAAAGAAATACATGTCCATCAGGAAATCAGCAGTGGGCAGAGACAATTGAGAAGCTCATGCCTCTCTTTCTATGGCATAATTCTGCAATGGTTCGTTAGATTCTTCTTTCCCCCTCTTCATATGTTGCAGATGACTGACATGTAGCAGATTAAAGCTTATTCATGTTGTGCTCGTTGACTCTCCATTTTATCGTCATCATTTTGTATTTCTTTTCTTCTATGTGCAAGTAGAGGTGGTTGCACGCAATTCTCTTTGCCTTATCCATGTTTTCTTGGTTTTCCTCTGAATATGTAATTCTGGGCCCGTTATGTTATGGTATAAATGATTTCCAACGTTGAGTGGCTATTTTTTTTGGAAAAGACTAAATTAAGACACATTTGGCTACCAAATTCTTAACTTCTGGCACTCTTAGAGAAGCTTAAGATTTCTGAAGATTTGCAGGTGCGCATACCAACCTCTTGGGCTTTGGCGAACATATGTGATTCTCCTCGTCACTTTGTTGATGATTTTCCTTTAAAACAGTCAACAAGTAGTTTTTCTGGCTTGACAGTAATAGTTTTTAATCCATTATATTTTATACTAATGTTTCCAAGTATTTGATTACTTTTTCCTTGACGCTGTTATAGATTCAGAAACACACTTCCATTTAGTGGAGTTGTTAACTGAGTGTGCTCTGCATCTAGCCAAAAATGGGGACAAGGTATGGATATGTTTTTAGGCACCTTATAACCTTTTATGGGTTCATGGGAGATTGGCGTGACAAATAGCTTATAATTGTTTTCCTGGCAATACTTGAGTGTTTTAGGATAAATATCTTCTTTCACGAGTTTCTTGATCCAGCTTTTTCTTATGCTAGAAGTTCGGCAACTGGGTAATGTATGTATGAATTTCTTCATCTGAGAAAGTGAACGGAAAAGTTAAGAGGGGCTTACGTTATCTCTGTTTTTTATCAATTTAGAAAATGTATGAGGTACTTTGTCTTCACCTGCATATATCAGTTGTGTAGTTGATTTTCTGTTGCCTTTACACCATCTTCTAGTTCTATCTTAATCCATTTATGTGGTACTTATTTGTTGCTAGCGAGAATGTGTTCTTGTTAGATCTGAATTCAGAACTTTTAGGTTCTTTCATATTGGTCCAAGAACAAATGAAATGATATCAGATGTCTAGATACCTTTTATTTGATGGCAAACTGTAGAAACCTTCTGATCTGTATTTGTGTATATTTCCTAAATCAGGATGTCTAGATACCTTATGTTTCCAGCGAGAAGTGAGCTTAATGCTTTTGATGGAGGTGGGATAACTTCACCTTGCCCTACGTCATTGAAGGATTTCCACTGGCTTGAGAAAATGGTGCAAGCATTTATTTCTTGTGTTACAACTGGAAAGGTCAAGGTATTATCTTGCATTGTAGTTTTTCTGTAAACTTTTAATCTCAACATGATGGAAGCATAAAATCAATTTTAATGTCAGTTTAGCTATGCTGTAACGCCCCGGTTTTGGGCTTAGTAGTTTTGGGCGTTGACCGGTTTGATCAAAGTGCTGTTCGAATCTAAAGAGGTGAAATTAGGAAAGCCTAGTTCGGGTTGCATTAAAAATATGGAAAAATGTTCTAAAATCATCTTTTAATATAATTAAGTGAACTGTGAAATCAATTTTGGAAAATGAGTTTTGGAAGGGTGATATTTTGGCTAGTGACCAAAATGTAATTTTTGAAAGTTTGGTGACTGTTTTCGAAAGGGTTGAAACTTTGAATCTTTAAGGAGCTATTAATCCAAAAGTAGTTTCTCAAGATTTTTCTAAGATATTTTGAGATTTATTCTGATTTTAAAAGATGTCAAAAGAGGAGGGAAAAGCCATTTGGCTATTTTGTTAACTAACTTTCCAATTTTCTTTCTCTCATTTTCTCTCAACCCAAACACCTTATTTCCAGAGAATTGTTTCTGATTTTCTCACCTAAATCTCTCCTTTCAACTCTCTTTTGATTCCTAATCAACATATCTACAAAACCTCATCATTTGCTACTTGATTCATCAAGGTTTTTGATTCCAAAAAGAGGAGAAACTCAAGTTTGGAGGTAAGAACGTCCTTCTCCTCTAAACTATCAGTTCTTTACTGAAATTCCTAAGTTTTCAATCCTTAATTGATGTTTTATTAAAGGCTTTTGAGTTGTGAAATGGATTTTGGCTTATAATGCAAGATTTGGTGATTTTTGGTGATTTTCGTTTGATCTGATAAATATGTGATTTGAGATGTGTTGTTGATGTTAATTGAACATTAAATTGATAAGGAATTGAGTTTTGATTAATGCAATCCCGGATAGGTTGAGTTTCCTAAGTTTAGCTTGTGTTTCTTGGTTGTTTTTGAGGTGATCTTGTGGATCTGATGTTGCTGGAGGTATAAGGGTGTTTGTAGGTTCTTTTTAGATGTTAAATGATGTTAAAGGATGTTAGGTTTTGATGGTTTATGGCTGGGCTTTGTTGAGAAGTGGTTTGGATGCATTTTCGGTTGTGTTTGGTAGCCGAAAATGGAGTGTGGATGAGAGCAGCGAGTTTAGGTGCTTTCATTGAAGCAATTAATGCATGATGATGCATTAATCCTCTGTTTTGATGTGTTAAAACAGGGGAGGCATCTTTGGATCCAAGAGTTGTTGATCCGGAAGCTTGTTTTGGTGCTTCGGCAAGAGGCGAAGTGGAATCGGTGAGTGAAAATGGTTTTCGGCTTTGAAACCAATGTCTTGGGAGCTTAGTTTAAGTCTAAACAACTTTGCTAAGCTCAAGTGTAAGTTTTCGTAAAGTACTCTCTAGTGGTGGCCATGATTTTGTTGTGATGCAATGTGGTTTATTGCATGATTTAAATATTGTTTTGAAAGCATGATTTAGCATGGTAATTGCTGTTTTTGTAAGCCATATGTTGAAGGAAGCTCAAGGTAAGAGTTCCTTGTTTTTGTACATTGAATAAATGTGGTTTGATGCTTTTAAATGCATGATGAATATGGCTTGGTTTAATGCTTTAAAACAGTGGATTAATTGATGATAATGATGTATATTGGCAAGTGATGTTTTGAAAAGGTTAAGGTCACTAAGGTGGTTAAAAGTCCTTGAGTGAGCCTTGTTACTTAAGAACATCAAGGTGGTTAAAAGTCCTTGGAGGGTTCTTGTATGGACACAAAGGTGGTTAAAAGTCCTTGTGTGATCCTTTCCATGGTGTTTAAAAGTTCATGGGGCCATGGTGTTTAAAAGTCCATGGGGCCAGGGTGTTTAAAAGTCCTTGGGGCCAAGGTGTTTAAAAGTCCTTGGGGTGAAACTTGATACGGACACAAAGGTGGTTAAAAGTCCTTGTGTGGTCCTTTCCATGGTGGTTAAAAGTCCATGGGCCAAGGTGTTTAAAAGTCCTTGGGGCCAAGGTGTTTAAAAGTCCTTGGGGTGAAAGTTGACGAACTTGTTTTTAAAGAAATGGAACCTATCACTTGTAGCCAATATGACATGTTATGATGTGAAGCATGAGATGCTTGTTTTAAGTATGCTTTTGAGCATGTGCAATTGATGATTTGAAGCATGATTTATAAATGTTTTATAAATGCATTATTGAATGGTCTTATGAGCATTCCTCACTAAGCTTTTGCTTACGCTCTCTTTCGTTTTCTTAATTCAATAATGCAGAACATTAGAGTACCTTGAGGGCAGCAAGAAGGGCAAGCAATCAAGTGCAAGTAAAGCTCAATGTATGGAAGGTTTCTTAAGTACACTTTTAGCTTTTGGTAATTTGGCAATGGGGGACCTATGTGTATGTTTTGGGAGAGGTTTTGAACTCCCTAAGTATGTTTAATGTTGATGAGAATGCTGGTTTAAGTGTTTGGCTTTTATATGCTTGAATTGGAAGATTGTGCTTGAATGGTTTGCTTGTGTAGGAAGCATGCCTATAGATTTGGGGCTTTTCATATGTGATGTTGTTTTGATGAATTGTTGATGCAAGTATGTCTTATATATGTTGAATTGCATGCTGGTAAAGTTTGGTAGCATTTGGAGCATGATTGGATGTTTAATTGCATGTTTAAGAATGCATTTTGGGGCAATCTGTGCAGGGCGTTTCGAAACAGTGCCACCCGTTTCGGAACAGGTGCCTTAAACAAGCCCAGGCGTCCGAAACGGGAGGGATCGTTCCGAAACGGTTTGGCTACTGCCAGCCCGTGTTGCGGTACGCGTTGCGGAATGGCCCCGCGTTTCGAAACGGGCTCTGCCAGTTTTGGAACGGGTGACCGTTGGGGGTTGACATTGGCAGTTATATGTTTTGAATTGTTTGCATTTTGGTCTTGAATCTTGTTTGTGCAATTATATGAGCTTGGGAAGTCCTTTTGAGCTGAAATTTCACAGTGAAGCATGAAACCTGACTAATTACAAGCTGGTAACTTTAATTTGGGTTAAGTCCTCATATTTATCAGAAATTACAATTTGGTCCCTAAAGTTGTAATTTGTTCAATTGGGTCCCTGTTTGATCTCTGATGTTTGTGATCTTTGAGTATGATGTTTGTGTGATCACAATTAGGGCTAATGTGCATCTAGACAAGATTAAAAAGAAAAAAAGGGTCGTTAATCAAGGTTGACTTTCGGGTTGACTTTGGTTTTCCCCGTGTGACTTTCTTAATTCGGGTCAACCGTCTAGGCCGGGTTAAGGGGGTTACATTTGGTGGTATCAGAGCCGAGTTCTCGAGTAATTGGGAATGAATGTGTGCATGATTGAAGTATGTATGCCTTGTATGCTTGTTGTTTGAAAGCATGTTTAGTGGCTTGTGATTTGGATGCAATTGAGATGTATGCTGTGTTGTAGCATGTTGTGGGTACCCATTGCCAAATAAAAGCTAATGAAATGATGTTGATTTCGAATGAAATTGAGCTTGAATACTTGGATTGCTTACCTTGCTGGGTCTGACTTGTTTTATTTGCATTGATGTTGCATGGTAAAAGTATGGCACCACGTAGAGAGTTACGAGGTAGTGTGCGAGCTACAGCTCCTAATGAGAACGAGAACGAGGAAAACACGGGTAGTGCAGTGTTACCTCCTCCTCCACCTGGTGGTGGTGGTGCTGAGGGAGGAAGAGCTGAAACTGCAGCTGGTGCTGGAGCTGCTGGACCAGAGGTTGGTCAGGGGCAAGCTATGCCTGATATGACGATGTTGGTACAAGCTATTGCGGGTGCTTTTCGAGCAGCAGTAGCTGGAGCTCAAGGAGCTGGGCATCAGGGAGATGCTGGAGTTAGACTACCTTTGGAGCGTCTGTGCAGTCTTGGTGGGACTGAGTTCAGGGGTATGTCTGCTGAGAGTTCGGAAGCTTGGCTAGAGAGTACCAAGCGAATCTTGGGACAGATGAGTTGCACGGATGTGCAAAAGTTGGGTTGTGTTGTGTCCTTGCTGCAGGACGATGCGTATACATGGTGGACGACCACCACAGCTGGGATGGCTGAAGCTGATGTGACTTGGACATTCTTTCAGAATGTGTTCAAGCGGAGATATCTTGGAGTGAGATATCTTGATGAGAAGAAACGTGAGTTCATGACTCTTACCCAGGGGAGTATGACAGTGGCTGAGTATGAGGTGCAGTTTGTGCGACTCAGTCAGTATGCACCTGAGCTTATTCCTGATGAACGGGAGAGGTGCGAAAGGTTTCGTTATGGTCTTGTAACGGAGGTAAAGATGTATGTGCTGGCCACCGAGTATGATGATTTTGATGTGTTGGTGGGCCGAGCCAAGGACATTGAGATGAACTTGGGTTTATCTGCGAAAGGTGCTGGAGCAAGTTCTGGTAAGAGAGCTGCTGAGTATAGTTCTGGAGGTGGACGGAACAAGTGGGGACGTGATCAGAAGTATCAGTCCTCAGCTAAGAGAGGTGGTGGTGCACCTGCTAGAGGAGGTAATGCTAGAGCTGACCCTAGTGCTTGTTGGATCTGTGGTTCACGTGGTCACATGAAGCGTGACTGTCCTCGTGCTGTGAGGGAGGTGCAAGCTCCTGTTGCGGCAGCTGGTTATGGGTGCTGGAATTGTGGTTCTGCAGACCACTTGAGGCGAGATTGTCCGAGGTTGGCTGGTGAGCAGATGCGTGCTCCTGTTGTTGCTGCACCGCAGAGAGGTCGTGGGCGCGGCCGTGGTAATTTCCAGAGGCGTGAGGAAGGTGGTCGTGGAGTAGCTCATGTTGTGGCTATTCAACCTGAAGGTGGAGGCCAAGCGAGGGTGTATGCTCAGCGTGAGGGAAGGAATGATGCAGATGTGATTGCAGGTACCTTTACTTTGCAATCCTTGTCATTGCTTTCTTTGATTGATTCTGGATCTACGCATTCATACATTTTGCGTGAGCATGCTGAATTGCTTGGTTTGCCTGTTGAGTCTTTGGATGTTGGTGTTCGTGTCACTAGTTCTTTTTGTGAAACTGTTGTGACTCGAAAGCTTTATAGAAGGTGTCCCTTGGTTGTTCAAGAACATGTTTTTCATGTTGATCTTATGGAGTTGCCCTTTTATGGTTTTGATGTGATCCTTGGTATGGATTGGCTTGCTGAGCATCGTGCTGTTGTGGATTGTGAAAATAAGCGTGTTTCGCTTAAGCTTGCGGATGATTATGAAGTTGTTGTGGTGGGTGAGAATGTGAAGTTTCTTGCCAATGTTGTTTCTACCTTGGAGGCGAGCAGGATGCTGAGGCAAGGTTGTGAAGCTTATCTAGCTTTTGTGATGAATCCTAGCTCTAAGGAGTTGAGGGTGCAAGATATCAGAGTTGTGAAGGAGTTTCCTGGTGTTTTTCCTGAGGAGTTGCCTGGTTTACCTCCTAATCGCGAGGTGGAGTTTGGAATTGAGCTGTATGAGAATACAACTCCTGTGTCCATTACTCCCTATAGAATGGCACCTAAGGAGCTGAAGGAGCTGAAGACGCAGTTGCAAGAGCTGCTTGATCGTGGTTTCGTCCGGCCGAGTGTGTCACCTTGGGGAGCACCGGTCTTGTTTGTGAAGAAGAAAGATGGCACTATGAGAATGTGCATTGATTACCGTCAGCTGAACAAGTTGACTATCAAGAATCGGTATCCTTTGCCGAGGATTGATGATCTCTTTGATCAATTTCGGGGAGTTGCTGTGTTCTCTAAGATTGACTTGAGGTCAGGGTATTACCAGTTGAAGGTGAAGGATGTGGATGTGCCTAAGACAGCTTTCAGGACAAGGTATGGGCATTATGAGTTCCTTGTGATGCCGTTTGGTTTGACAAATGCTCCTGCTGCTTTCATGGACATGATGAACCGTGTGCTTCATGAATACCTTGACAATTCGTTGTGGTGTTCATTGATGATATCCTTGTGTACTCGCGTACGGAGGAGGAGCATGAAGAGCATTTGAGGATTGTGTTGAAAGCTTTGTTGGAGAATCAGCTTTATGCTAAGCTGAGCAAGTGTGAGTTCTGGCTTAAGGAGGTGGTGTTTCTTGGGCATGTGGTCTCAGCTGAGGGGATTCGTGTTGATCCTCAGAAGATTGAGGCGGTGATGAACTGGAAGGTTCCTAAGTCTGTTCATGAGGTCCGTAGTTTCCTTGGTTTGGCGGGATACTACCGAAGGTTTGTGGATGGTTTTTCCAAGATTGCTGCTCCTTTGACGAAGCTGTTGCAAAAGGATGTTAAGCCAGCGGCGTTGGTTGGAGTTGCTCAAGGATTATGATCTGACGATTGAGTATCATCCTGGAAAGGCTAATGTTGTTGCAGATGCCTTGAGTAGGAAGGTAGCTGTTGAGCTGAGGGCTATGTTTGCTAGCTTGAGCATATCGCGAGATGGTGGTCTTGTTGCTGAGTTGCAAGTGAAGCCATCTTTGGTTTAGTTGATCAAGGATAAGCAGTTGCTGGATGATTCCTTGGTGTCTCATGTTCAGGATATCGCGGAGGGTAGACCTTCGGATTTCTGCTTTAATGATGATGGTGTGTTGTGTTTTGGGAGTCGGATAGTAGTGCCCAATGATGCTGAGTTGAGGCGTGCTATTCTGACTGAAGGCCATAGTAGTCCTTTTGCTATGCACCCTGGTAGTACTAAGATGTATCGTGATCTTCGTGATGAGTACTATTGGGTGGGTTTGAATAAGGATGTTGCAGAGTTCGTGAGCAAGTGTTTGGTGTGTCAGTGAGTTAAGGCTGAACATCAGGTTCCTTCTGGGTTGTTGCAACCGTTGAAAATCCCTGAATGGAAGTGGGAGAGGGTTACCATGGATTTTGTATCTGGTTTACCTTTGTCTCCTTCAAAGAAGAATTCTGTTTGGGTGATTGTGGATCGCCTGACGAAGTGTGCGCATTTCTTGCCTGTGCATACTACGTTTTCTTTGGATAAGCTGGCAGAGCTGTACATTGCTGAGATTGTGAGGTTGCATGGTGTGCCTAAGTCGATTGTGTTGGATAGGGATCCGAGGTTCACATCGCGTTTCTGGCAGTGTTTGCATCAAGCTTTGGGTACAAGGTTGCATTTCAGTACATCCTATCATCCTCATTCGGATGGTCAGTCTGAGCGAGTTATTCAGATCTTGGAGGATATGTTGAGGTGCTGCGTGATTGAGTTCCAAGGTTCTTGGGAGAAGCATCTGCCTTTGGTTGAGTTCGCTTATAACAATAGTTATCAGGCGAGTATACAGATGGCACCTTATGAGGCTCTGTATGGGAGGAAGTGTAGGACTCCTCTTTGTTGGGCTGAAACTGGTCAAAAGTTGGTTTCGATGCCGGCTTTGTTGAAAGGGACCACTGAGAAGGTGAAGCTCATCTGTGAGCGGTTGAAGGCTGCCTCTGATCGGCAAAAGTCTTACGCGGATTTGAAGCGTAAGGAGATAGAGTATGCGGTGGGTGACCGTGTGTTCTTGAAGGTTTCGCCTTGGAAGAAGGTGATGAGGTTTGGCCGAAAGGGTAAGTTGAGCCCTAGGTACATTGGACCATATGAGGTTGTTGAGCGTGTAGGTCCTGTTGCATATCGGTTGAGGTTACCTCAAGAGTTGGAGAGGATTCATGATGTGTTCCATGTTTCTATGCTCCGGAAGTATAGATCTGATCCTTCGCATGTGATGCCTGTGGAGGAAGTGGAATTGAATCCGGATTTGACCTATGATGAGGAACCGGTGAAGGTTCTGGATTCGGATAGCAAGGTTCTTCGTGGCAAGACCATTGAGTTGGTGAAGGTGCTGTGGAAGCATCGAGGTGTTGAGGAAGCCACGTGGGAGCGGAAGGAAGACATGCTGAAGCAGTTTCCTTATCTCTTTCCTTCAGGTAAATTTCGAGGACGAAATTTCTTAAGGGGGGGAGAGTTGTAACGCCCCGGTTTAATATAATTTCGAGGAAAGCCTAGTTCGGGTTGCATTAAAAATATGGAAAAATGTTCTAAAATCATCTTTTAATATAATTAAGTGAACTGTGAAATCAATTTTGGAAAATGAGTTTTGGAAGGGTGACATTTCGGCTAGTGACCAAAATGTAATTTTTGAAAGTTTGGTGACTGTTTTCGAAAGGGTTGAAACTTCGAATCTTTAAGGAGCTATTAATCCAAAAGTAGTTTCTCCAGATTTTTCTAAGATATTTTGAGATTTATTCTGATTTTAAAAGATGTCAAAAGAGGAGGGAAAAGCCATTTGGCTATTTTGTTAACTAACTTTCCAATTTTCTTTCTCTCATTTTCTCTCAACCCAAACACCTTATTTCCAGAGAATTGTTTCTGATTTTCTCACCTAAATCTCTCCTTTCAACTCTCTTTTGATTCCTAATCAACATATCTACAAAACCTCATCATTTGCTACTTGATTCATCAAGGTTTTTGATTCCAAAAAGAGGAGAAACTCAAGTTTGGAGGTAAGAACGTCCTTCTCCTCTAAACTATCAGTTCTTTACTGAAATTCCTAAGTTTTCAATCCTTAATTGATGTTTTATTAAAGGCTTTTGAGTTGTGAAATGGATTTTGGCTTATAGTGCAAGATTTGGTGATTTTTGGTGATTTTCGTTTGATCAGATAAATCTGTGATTTGAGATGTGTTTTTGATGTTAATTGAACATTAAATTGATAAGGAATTGAGTTTTGATTAATGCAATCCCGGATAGGTTGAGTTTCCTAAGTTTAGCTTGTGTTTCTTGGTTGTTTTTGAGGTGATCTTGTGGATCTGATGTTGCTGGAGGTATAAGGGTGTTTGTAGGTTCTTTTTAGATGTTAAATGATGTTAAAGGATGTTAGGTTTTGATGGTTTATGGCTGGGCTTTGTTGAGAAGTGGTTTGGATGCATTTTCAGTTGTGTTTGGTAGCCGAAAATGGAGTGTGGATGAGAGCAGCGAGTTTAGGTGCTTTCATTGAAGCAATTAATGCATGATGATGCATTAATCCTCTGCTTTGATGTGTTAAAACTGGGGAGGCATCTTTGGATCCAAGAGTTGTTGATCCGGAAGCTTGTTTTGGTGCTTCGGCAAGAGGCGAAGTGGAATCGGTGAGTGAAAATGGTTTTCGGCTTTGAAACCAATGTCTTGGGAGCTTAGTTTAAGTCTAAACAACTTTGCTAAGCTCAAGTGTAAGTTTTCGGAAAGTACTCTCTAGTGGTGGCCATGATTTTGTTGTGATGCAATGTGGTTTATTGCATGATTTAAATACTGTTTTGAAAGCATGATTTAGCATGGTAATTGCTGTTTTTGTAAGCCATATGTTGAAGGAAGCTCAAGGTAAGAGTTCCTTGTTTTTGTATATTGAATAAATGTGGTTTGATGCTTTTAAATGCATGATGAATATGGCTTGGTTTAATGCTTTAAAACAGTGGATTAATTGATGATAATGATGTATATTGGCAAGTGATGTTTTGAAAAGGATAAGGTCACTAAGGTGGTTAAAAGTCCTTGAGTGAGCCTTGTTACTTAAGAACATCAAGGTGGTTAAAAGTCCTTGGATGGTTCTTGTATGGACACAAAGGTGGTTAAAAGTCCTTGTGTGATCCTTTCCATGGTGTTTAAAAGTCCATGGGGCCATGGTGTTTAAAAGTCCATGGGGCCAAGGTGTTTAAAAGTCCTTGGGGCCAAGGTGTTTAAAAGTCCTTGGGGCCAAGGTGTTTAAAAGTCCTTGGGGTGAAACTTGATACGGACACAAAGGTGGTTAAAAGTCCTTGTGTGGTCCTTTCCATGGTGGTTAAAAGTCCATGGGCCAAGGTGTTTAAAAGTCCTTGGGGCCAAGGTGTTTAAAAGTCCTTGGGGTGAAAGTTGACGAACTTGTTTTTAAAGAAATGGAACCTATCACTTGTAGCCAATATGACATGTTATGATGTGAAGCATGAGATGCTTGTTTTAAGTATGCTTTTGAGCATGTGCAATTGATGATTTGAAGCATGATTTATAAATGTTTTATAAATGCATTATTGAATGGTCTTATGAGCATTCCTCACTAAGCTTTTGCTTACGCTCTCTTTCGTTTTCTTATTTCAATAATGCAGAACATTAGAGTACCTTGAGGGCAGCAAGAAGGGCAAGCAATAAAGTGCAAGTAAAGCTCAATGTATAGAAGGTTTCTTAAGTACACTTTTAGCTTTTGGTAATTTGGCAATGGGGGACCTATGTGTAAGTTTTGGGAGAGGTTTTAAACTCCCTAAGTATGTTGAATGTTGATGAGTGTGCTGGTTTAAGTGTTTGGCTTTTATATGCTTGAATTGGAAGATTGTGCTTGAATGGTTTGCTTGTGTAGGAAGCATGCCTATAGATTTGGGGCTTTTCATATGTGATGTTGTTTTGATGAATTGTTGATGCAAGTATGTCTTATATATGTTGAATTGCATGCTGGTAAAGTTTGGTAGCATTTGGAGCATGATTGGATGTTTAATTGCATGTTTAAGAATGCATTTTGGGGCAATCTGTGCAGGGCGTTTCGGAACAGTGCCACCCGTTTCGGAACAGGTGCTTTAAACAAGCCCAGGCGTCCGAAACGGGAGGGACCGTTCCGAAACGGTTTGGCTACTGCCAGCCCGTGTTGCGGTACGCGTTGCGGAACGGGCCCGCGTTTCGAAACGGGCTCTGCCTGTTTCAGAACGGGTGACCGTTGGGGGCTGACATTGGCAGTTATATGTTTTGAATTGTTTGCATTTTGGTCTTGAATCTTGTTTGTGCAATTGTATGAGCTTGGGAAGTCCTTTTGAGCTGAAATTTCACAGTGAAGCATGAAACCTGACTAATTACAAGCTGGTAACTTTAATTTGGGTTAATTCCTCATATTTATCAGAAATTACAATTTGGTCCCTAAAGTTGTAATTTGTTCAATTGGGTCCCTGTTTGATCTCTGATGTTTGTGATATTTGAGTATGATGTTTGTGTGATCACAATTAGGGCTAATGTGCATCTAGACAAGATTAAAAAGAAATAAAAAGGGTCGTTAATCAAGGTTGACTTTCGGGTTGACTTTGGTTTTCCCCGTGTGACTTTCTTAATTCGGGTCAACCGTCTAGGCCGGGTTAAGGGGGTTACATATTCTCTGTTTCTTATTGTGGCTTTTCATTGACTAGGTTCAATGGAATGTTTGTCATGCGCTGAGCAACATGTTTTTGAATAAGACAATACAACTGCAAGATATGGATTGATATGGATTGGCAAACTGCAGAAACCTTCTTATCTGTATTTGTGTATATTTCCTAAATCAGGATGTCTAGATACCTTACGTTTCCAGCGAGAAGTGAGCTTAATGCTTTTGATGGAGGTGGGATAACTTCACCTTGCCCTACGTCATTGAAGGATTTCCACTGGATTGAGAGAATGGTGCAAGCATTTATTTCTTGTGTTACAACTGGAAAGGTCAAGGTATTATCTTGCATTGTAGTTTTTCTGTAAGCTTTTAATCTCAACATGATGGAAGCATAAAATCAATTTTAATGTCAGTTTAGCTATGCTCTGTTTCTTATTGTAGCTTTTCATTGACTAGGTTCAATGGAATGTTTGTCATGCGCTGAGCAACATGTTTTTGAATAAGACAATACAACTGCAGGATATTGATTGGTATGATGCTAAATTCTTCATGTTCTTTTTCTTCGAATACAAAATCAATAGGTTCAATTTATACAGTTTGATGTATATTGTTGTTAACAATAATTAGAAACCAGTCAAAGGTTGGATTGATTATTGAATGAGTGATTTTTTCTCATGTCTCTTGTGCATGTAGACACCCTCAGTTTTCGATAATAGGGGAAGTCACAAAATTCGTCTTTGTTTCCAGCTAATAATTTTTTGTTAGGAATGATGATTGATGCTCAAGGATGGAAACTAGCTTAGCCTAATTGAGACTAATTACTACATTTCCAATTTCACATGTTTTGTCATATGAGCACCTTATTTTCCTTTTAGGTAGTGATGACTATTTGAGATTAATTGTATGTGTTAATTGAGAAAGATTTGAAGGTTGGTAGAAAAAAAAAAAGAGAAATAGGGGAAAGAAGAAAGAGAAAAAGAAAAGAGGGAGAGGAGAATGGAGAAAAAAATAAGTTTTTGAACTTTTCAGCTTGTCTAACATACAAGCTAGAATCTAATTTTATCTTATTGTTATTCTATATCCTCCAGAATTCACTCCTACGTAATAAAGGCTTTCCTACATCCCAGAAGATATTCTCCTCCTCCAAGCCTTCCAAAGTTATGGCCCTCCGTGACATTCCTCAAGACCTACCTGTCTACAGCCTCCGGATGAGAGGGGCTTACGTTATCTCTGTTTTTTCTTTTGCCAGAAGTTCTGCAACTAGGTAATGTATGTATGAATTTCTTCATCTCAGAAAGTGAACGGCAATGATGAGAGGGGCTTACGTTATCTCTGTTTTTTTACTAATTTAGAAAATGTATAAGGTACTCTGTCTTCACCTGCATATATCAGTTGTGTTGTAGATTTTCTGTTGCCTTTACACCATCTCATAGTTCTATCTTAATCCATTTATGTGGTACTTATTTGTTGCTAGCGAGAATGTGTTGTTATTAGTCGTGAATTCAGAACTTTTAGGTTCTTCCATATCGGTCCAAGAACAAATGAAATGATATCAGGATGTCTAGATACCTTTTATTTGATGGCAAATTGCAGAAAACTTCTGATCTGTTATTTGTGTATATTTCCTAAATTTAATCATGGTTGCTCAGATGTTAGATTTTACTTTATTTTTGGTAATTTTATGTTTATAATGTTACTCGAACTCGGGTTTGAGAGGTGCATGTGAGTATATGTCCAACATGGGGTATGATTAGAGTTTTCTAATTCCCTAGATTTAGAGGATAATTGGAGGTTATATCCTCACACCAATGTTTTAGATGAATGCCTTCGTGCAATATCTGGCTTTAAAGGAACTGGGGATTTTTTTGGATTTCCCATTTACTTCTGATTGCATAAGCCCAGAGTCTCGAAGATACTAAAGAAGAAAGAAATACATGTCCAACAGGAAATCAGCAGTGGGCAGAGACAATTGAGAAGCTCAAGCCTCTCACTCTATGGCATAATTCTGCAATGGTTCGTTAGATTCTTCTTTCACCCTCTTCATATTTTGCAGATGACTGACATGTAGCAGATTAAGGCTTATTCATGTTGTGCTCGTTGACTCTCCTTTTTATCATCATCATTTTGTATTTTTTTTTCTTCTATGTGCAAGTAGAGGTGGTTGCACGCAATTCTTTTTGCCTTATCCCTGTTTTCTTGGTTTTCCTATGAATATGTAATTCTGGGCCCGTATGTTATGGTATAAATGAATTCCAACTTTGAGTGGCTATTTTTTAGAAAAGACTAAATTAAGACACATTTGGCTATCAAATTCTTAACTTCCGGCACTCCTAGAGAAGCTTAAGATTTCTGAAGATTTGCAGGTGCGCATACCAACCTCTTGGGCTTTGGCGAACATATGTGATTCTCCTCGTCACTTTGTTGATGATTTTCCTTTAAAACAGTCAACAAGTAGTTTTTCTTGCTTGACAGTAATTGTTTTTAATCCATTATATTTTATACTAATGTTTCCAAGTATTTGATTACTTTTTCCTTGACGCTGTTATAGATTCAGAAACACACTTCCATTTAGTGGAGTTGTTAATTGAGTGTGCTCTGCATCTAGCCAAAAATGGGGACAAGGTATGATATGTTTTTAGGCACCTTATAACCTTTTATGGGTTCATGGGACAGATAACTTATAATTATTGTCCTGGCAATACTTGAGTGTTTTAGGATAAATATCTTCTTTCACTAGTTTCTTGATCCAGCTTTTTATTTTGCTAGAAGTTCTGCAACTAGGTAATTTATGTATGAATTTCTTCATCTGAGAAAGTGAACGGAAAAGATGAGAGGGGCTTACGTTATCTCTGTTTTTTTACCAATTTAGAAAATGTATGAGGTACTTTGTCTTCACCTGCATATATCAGTTGTGTAGTTGATTTTCTGTTGCCTTTACACCATCTCCTAGTTCCATCTTAATCCATTTATGTGGTACTTATTTGTTGCTAGCGAGAATGTGTTCTTGTTAGTCGTGAATTCAGAACTTTTAGGTTCTTCCATATTGGTCCAAGAACAAATGAAATGATATCAGATGTCTAGATACCTTTTATTTGATGGCAAACTGCAGAAACCTTCTGATCTGTATTTGTGTATATTTCCTAAATTTAATCTTGGTTGCTCAGATGTTAGATTTTTCTTTTTTGGTAATTTTATGTTTATATTGTTACTCCAACTCGGGTTTGAGTGGGGCATGTGAGTATATGTCCAACATGGGGTATGATTAGAGTTTTCTAATTCCATAGATTTAGAGGATCCTTGGTTGTTATATCCTCACAGCAATGTTTTGGACAAGAGTTTCGGAATGCGTACTTAGAGCAAAATGAAGAGTCGGAGCAACACGGTCAGTTGAAATTCAGCCAAGTGATGGTTTTATGAACTTCCATATCTAGATGATTGCAACTATCATCTTTGTACATCAATTAGAAACTCTTGCAGCTTTTATTTCTCTTTATTTTTCTTCCTATTAAGTCAAATCAAATGCTGTAAGAGCTCTTGGAAATCTTGCAACATAAGGGCTAATTAAAAGACAATACCAACGGCTTGCTCCCATTCACAATTCAGGATTGAGTCATTGCAATTTCTCACTCTGAGAGATGAAGCACTAACGAGCGCTCCTTCCATCACTCTTCTTATTTCCCAAAACTCCACCATTTTCTTTTTACTATTCAAATTTCAAAATTTTATTTCAGGTGACTTCCGATATGTTATTTCTCATCCAACTTGCTGCCAATGCCTCCCAATTTCAACACGATTTGGCCCCTACATTTTCCAACACTTGCCGCTTGGTATTTGAATTTCAATCAGTCTTGTTCTTCTTTTCTTTTCTTTTCTTCATCTGCTATATACTAACTAATCATATTCTTGTTTGTCCTAGATCCATGATGTGAGTCACCGAGTTTTCTTGATTCCTCATCTTGGGCTTTTCTTCTTGATTCCCTCGCCAAAATAATGGATTATTTTCTTGCCAAAGCAACCTCCACTGCTTCTTTGTATAAACCGGTTTTGGAATGCTTGGAAACTCTCAGGTTCTTTCAATTTCACTTCCTTTTGTTATCCATTTTTGTTTTCTTTTTTTTATTCTTGCTCAAATTCATTATCGTTCTTTTTAATCTCCAGACATCTTGTTAGTGAAAACCAACGGAAATTCTGATGATGTTCAGTTGGTAAATGTTATTCTCCACATCATTGCACGTACACATATGAAGGTGATCTTCTTGTATTCTTCAAGCGGAAATCAAAGGAGTGCTAATGAAATGGGGAAGAAATTACCGCGAAATGGTAGTTTATGGGAAGTTCAAACTGCTTCCTTTAATATGCTTGGCGAATTATATTCAAGGACTGGTTCTTCTTTTCCACTTGATATTTGGCAATCAACTATTCATGTAAGTTCTCTACATGGCTTTGATGACATCTGTAACATGTTGCTAATGTTGGTTTTTTTTTTTTTTTTTTAATTTCTGAGAGAAGGTGCCACTGAAGTTGCAACAAATTCCTTGAAGGAACAAGCTGGAAATACTGCTGTGTTTGCTGGGGGGGAAATCGCTAGAGCTGCTATAAATGTGACATTTCCAATTGTTTTCCTCTTTCTTTCTTTCTTTTTATTTTGTTTATTATTAAATATGTAATCTGTAGGTATTATTAATTTTTTTTATTGTGGTTCCTTTGCATTTTAGTTGTCTGGAAACTCCATAAACATATCTGTGCACCAAAGACATTGAAGGCCGGCAGATTGTTCTTGCCAGAGTTATTATATGTACTAGATCTTAGGGAAGTTTCAGTAGTTGATATGATACTTTGAGCTACCTATATGAGAGGCGAAGCTGCACTTCTCCGTGTGGTAGTTTGTCTAGTTTCCACTCTGATTTTCCTTTATCCCTTCTGATGTTAATTTATGATTTTTTTTCTTCAGGTTTTAGATGAATGTCTTCGTGCAATATCTGGCTTTAGAGGAACTGAGGATTTTTTTGGATTTCCCATTTACTTCTGATTGCATAAGCCCAGAGTCTTGAAGATACTAAAGAAGAAAGAAATACATGTCCATCAGGAAATCAACAGTGGGCAGAGACAATTGAGAAGCTCAAGCCTCTCATTCTATGGCATAATTCTGCAATGGTTCGTTAGATTCTTCTTTCCCCCTCTTCATATGTTGCAGATGACTGACATGTAGCAGATTAAAGCTTATTCATGCTGTGCTCGTTGACTCTCCTTTTATCATCATCATTTTGTATTTCTTTTCTTCTATGTGCAAGTAGAGGTGGTTGCACGCAATTCTCTTTGCCTTATCCCGGTTTTCTTGGTTTTCCTCTGAATATGTAATTCTGGGCCCGTTATGTTATGGTATAAATGATTTCCAACGTTGAGTGGCAATTTTTTTAGAAAAGACTAAATGAAGACACATTTGGCTATCAAATTCTTAACTTCTGGCACTCTTAGAGAAGCTTAAGATTTCTGAAGATTTGCAGGTGCGCATACCAACCTCTTGGGCTTTGGCGAACATATGTGATTCTCCTCGTCAATTTGTTGATGATTTTCCTTTAGAACAGTCAACAAGCAGTTTTTCTGGTTTGACAGTAATAGTTTTTAATCCATTATATTTTATGCTAATGTTTCCAAGTATTTGATTACTTTTTCCTTGACGCTGTTATAGATTCAGAAACACACTTCCATTTACTGGAGTTGTTAACTAAGTGTGCTCTGCATCTAGCCAAAAATGGGGACAAGGTATGGATATGTTTTTAGGCACCTTATAACCTTTTTTGGGTTCATGGGAGATTGGCGTGACATATAGCTTATAATTGTTGTCCTGGCAATACTTGAGTGTTTTAGGATAAATATCTTCTTTCACGAGTTTCTTGATCCAGCCTTTTCTTTTGCTAGAAGTTCTGCAACTAGGTAATGTATATATGAATTTCTTCATCTGAGAAAGTGAACGAAAAAGATAAGAGGGGCTTACGTTATCTCTGTTTTTTATCAATTTAGAAAATGTATGAGGTACTTTGTCTTCACCTGCATATATCGGTTGTGTAGTTGATTTTCTGTTGCCTTTACACCATCTTCTAGTTCTATCTTAATCCATTTATGTGGTACTTATTTGTTGCTAGCGAGAATGTGTTCTTGTTAGTCCTGGATTCAGAACTTTTAGGTTCTTCCATATTGGTCCAAGAACAAATGAAATGATATCAGATGTCTAGATACCTTCTATTTGATTGCAAACGGCAGAAACCTTCTGATCTGTATTTGTGTATATTTCCTAAATCAGGATGTCTAGATACCTTATGTTTCCAGCGAGAAGTGAGCTTAATGCTTTTGATGGAGGTGGGATGACTTCACCTTGCCCTACGTCATTGAAGGATTTCCACTGGCTTGAGAGAATGGTGCAAGCATTTATTTCTTGTGTTACAACTGGAAAGGTCAAGGTATTATCTTGCATTGTAGTTTTTCTGTAAACTTTTAATCTCAACATGATGGAAGCATAAAATCAATTTTAATGTCAGTTTAGCTATGCTCTGTTTCTTATTGTAGCTTTACATTGACTAGGTTCAATGGAATGTTTGTCATGCGCTGAGCAACATGTTTTTGAATTAGACAATACAACTGCAGGATATTGATTGGTATGATGCTAAATTCTTCATGTTCTTTTTCTTCGAATACAAAATCAATAGGTTCAATTTATACAGTTTGATGTATATTGTTGTTAACAATAATTATAAACCAGTCAAAGGTTGGATTGATTATAGAATGAGTGATTTTTTCTCATGTCTATTGTGCATGTAGACACCCTCAGTCTTCATTATTATTTCAAGTCTAGCCAGTCTTAGTTTTCGATAATAGGGGAAGTCACAAAATTCGTCTTTGTTTCCAGCTAATATTTTTTTGTTTGGAATGATGATTGATGCTCAAGGATAGAAACTAGCTTAGCCTAATTGAGACTAATTACTACATTTCCAATTTCACATGTTTTGTCATATGAGCACCTTATTTTCCTTTTAGGTAGTGATGACTATTTGAGATTAATTGTATGTGTTAATTGAGAAAGATTTGAAGGTTGGTAGAAAAATAAAGAAAATAGAAAGAGGGGAAAGAAGAAAGAGAAAAAGAAAAGAGGGAGAGGAGAATGGAGAAAAAAATAAGTTTATGAACTTTTCAGCTTGTCTAACATGCAAGCTAGAATCTAATTTTATCTTATTGTTATTCTATATCCTCCAGAATTCACTCCTACGTAATAAAGGCTTTCCTACATTCCAGAAGATATTCTCCTCCTCCAAGCCTTGCAAAGTTATGGCCCTCCGTGACCTTCCTCAAGAAGCCACAAGGAATCAACCCTAGCCTACCTATCTACAGCCTCCGGATGGAGCTCATCCTCATACGACCTACGCCAAATTTGCTTGCCGTACCGGTCAAGTCCATGGCCTGACACATAAACCTGCTTGTCAGGCTAACAAGTAAATAGGTGTCAGTAGTAGGGGTGTGCAAAAATATCCGATCCGACTGATCCAATCCTAAAATTAGGATATTCGATTAGATTTTAATTTTCAGATCGAATATCGGATCTGATTTTTAATTTTTCGGATCGGATACGAATCATAATATTTTAAGTTTTGGATTATTCGAAAATCTGAAATTCAAAATTTTATGAATATGAATATTGTTATATTTAATAATTTAATGCTTGTTTTATTCGAAAATTCAAAAAACTAAAATTTCTATAGATGCAAATTATTATATTTAACAATTTGTTGCTTGTTATATTCAAAATTCCGAAATTTTTTTAAATACGACCGTCAAATTTGAAAAAATACTTAAATAAAATTATATATTCAGATAATTGTGTATTCCAGTTATTCAATCCGAATATCTGATATCCGGGAAAAATTGAATATTTTGATATTCGATTACTCGAATATATGATTTGATTTAAGTATTTTTCTTGAATTTTACGGTCGTATTTATGAAAATTTTTAAATTTTGAATATAAAGAGCAAAAAGTTGCTAAATAATCTATAGAAATCTCTATTTTTCGAATTTTCGATAATAATAAGCGTCAAAATGCTAAATATAACAAGATTCATATCCATAAAACCCTAATTACAAAGGAAAATGAGTTTAATTTAAGCTAAACCCTAATTACATTTTTATGATTTTTTTCTTCAGGTTTTAGATGAATGCCTTCATGCAATATCTGGCTTTAGTGGAACTGAGGATTTTGTTGGATTTCCCATTTACTTCTGATTGCATAAGCCCAGAGTCTCGAAGATACTAAAGAAGAAAAAAATACATGTCCATCAGGAAATCAGCAGTGGGTAGAGACAATTGAGAAGCTCATGCCTCTCATTCTATGGAATAATTCTGCAATGGTTCATTAGATTCTTCTTTCACCCTCTTCATATTTTGCAGATGACTGACATGTAGCAGATTAAGGCTTATTCATGCTGTGCACGTTGACTCTCTGTTTTATCATCATCATTTTGTATTTTTTTTTCTTCTATGTGCAACTAGAGGTGGTTGCACGCAATTCTCTTTGCATTATCCCTGTTTTCTTGGTTTTCCTCTGAATATGTAATTCTGGGCCCTTTATGTTATGGTATAAATGATTTCCAACGTTGAGTGGCTATTTTTTTTAGAAAAGACTAAACTAAGACACATTTGGCTATTAAATTCTTAACTTCTGGCACTCTTAGAGAAGTTTAAAATTTCTGAAGATTTGCAGGTGCGCATACCAACCTCTTGGTCTTTGGCGAACATATGTGATTCTCCTCGTCACTTTGTTGATGATTTGTTGCTAGCGAGAATGTGTTCTTGTTAGTAGTGAATTCAGAAATTTTAGGTTCTTCCATATTGGTCCAAGAACAAATGAAATGATATTAGGATATCTAGATACCTTTTATTTGATGGCAAACTGCAGAAACCTTCTGATCTGTGTTTGTGTATATTTCCTAAATCAGGATGTCTAGATACCTTATGTATCCAACGAGAAGTGAGCTTAATGCTTTTGATGGAGGTGGGATAACTTCACCTTCCCTACGTCATTGAAGGATATCCACTGGCTTGAGAGAATGGTGCAAGCATTTATTTCTTGTGTTACGGCTGGAAAGGTCAAGGCATTATCTTACATTGACTAGGTTTAATCTCAACATGATGGAAGCATAAAATCAATTTTAATGTCAGTTTAGCTATGCTCTGTTTCTTATTGTGGCTTTTCATTCACTAGGTTCAATGGAAAGTTTGTCATGCGCTGAGCAACATGTTTTTGAATAAGACAATACAACTGCAGGATATGGATTGGTATGATGCTAATTTCTTCATGTTCTTTTTCTTTGAATACAACATCAATAGGTTCAATTTATACAGTTTGATGTATATTGTTGTTAACAATAATTAGAAACCAGTCAAAGGTTGGACTGATTATTGAATGAGTGATTTTTTCTCATGTCTCTTGTGCATGTAGACACCCTCAGTCTTCATTATTATTTCAAGTCTAGCCAGTCTTAGTTTTCGATAATAGGGGAAGTCACAAAATTCGTCTTTGTTTCCAGCTAATAATTTTTTGTTAGGAATGATGATTGATGCTCAAGGATAGAAACTAGCTTAGCCTAATTGAGACTAATTACTACATTTCCAATTTCACATGTTTTGTCATATGAGCACCTTATTTTCCTTTTAGGTAGTGATGACTATTTGATATTAATTGTATGTGTTAATTGAGAAAGATTTGAAGGTTGGTAGAAAAATAAAGAAAAGAGAAAGAGGGGAAAGAAGAAAGAGAAAAAGAAAAGAGGGAGAGGAGAATGAAGAAAAAAATAAGTTTATGAACTTTTCAGCTTGTCTAACATACAAGCTAGAATCTAATTTTATCTTATTGTTATTCTATATCCTCCTGAATTCACTCCTACGTAATAAAGGCTTTCCTACATCCCAGAAGATATTCTCCTCCTCCAAGCCTTCCAAAGTTATGGCCCTCCGTGACCTTCCTCAAGAAGCCACAAAGAATCAACCCTAGCCTACCTGTCTACAGCCTCCGGATGGAGCTCATCCTCATACGACCTACGCCAAATTTGCTTGTCGTACCAGTCAAGTCCATGGCCTGACACATAAACCTGCTTGTCAGGCTAACCAGTAAATAGGTGTCAGTAGTAGGGGTGTGCAAAAATATCCGATCCGACTGATCCAATCCTAAAATTGGGATATTCGATTAGAGTTTAATTTTCAGATCGGATATCGGATCTGATTTTTAATTTTTCGGATCAGATACGAATCGTAATATTTTAAGTTTTGGATTATTCGAAAATCTGAAATTCAAAATTTTATGAATATGAATATTGTTATATTTAATAATTTAATGCTTGTTTTATTCGAAAATTCAAAAAACTAAAATTTCTATAGATGCAAATTATTATATTTAACAATTTGTTGCTTGTTATATTCAAAATTCCGAAATTTTTATAAATACGACCGTCAAATTTGAAAAAAATACTTAAATAAAATTATATATTCAGATAATTGTGTATTCCAGGTATTCGATCCGAATATCTGATATCCGGGAAAAAATGAATATTTTGATATTCGATTACTCGAATATATAATTTGATTTAAGTATTTTTCTCGAATTTTACGGTCGTATTTATGAAAATTTTTAAATATTGAATATAAAGAGCAAAAAGTTGCTAAATAATCTATAGAAATCTCTGTTTTTCGAATTTTCGATAATAATAAGCATCAAAATGATAAATATAACAAGATTCATATCCGTAAAACCCTAATTACAAAGGAAAATGAGTTTAATTTAATCTAAACCCTAATTACATTTTTATGATTTTTTTCTTCAGGTTTTAGATGAATGCCTTCGTGCAATATCTGGCTTTAGTGGAACTGAGGATTTTTTTGGATTTCCCATTTACTTCTGATTGCATAAGCTCAGAGTCTCGAAGATACTACAGAAGAAAGAAATACATGTCCATCAGGAAATCAGCAGTGGGCCGAGACAATTGAGAAGCTCATGCCTCTCATTCTATGGAATAATTCTGCAATGGTTCGTTAGATTCTTCTTTCACCCTCTTCATATTTTGCAGATGACTGACATGTAGCAGATTAAGGCTTATTCATGCTGTGCACGTTGACTCTCTGTTTTATCATCATTATTTTGTATTTTTTTTCTTCTATGTGCAAGTAGAGGTGGTTGCACGCAATTCTCTTTGCCTTATCCCTGTTTTCTTGGCTTTCCTCTGAATATGTAATTCTGGGCCCGTTATGTTATGGTATAAAAGATTTCCAACGTTGAGTGGCTATTTTTTTTAGAAAAGTCTAAATTAAGACACATTTAGCTATCACATTCTTAACTTCTGGCACTCTTAGAGAAGCTTAAGATTTCTGAAGATTTGCAGGTGCGAATACCAACCTCTTGGGCTTTGGCGAACATATGTGATTCTCCTCGTCACTTTGTTGATGATTTTCCTTTAAAACAGTCAACAAGTAGTTCTTCTGGCTTGACAGTAATAGTTTTTAATCCATTATATTTTATACTAATGTTTCCAAGTATTTGATTACTTTTTCCTTGACGCTGTTATAGATTCAGAAACGCACTTCCATTTAGTGGAGTTGTTAACTGAGTGTGCTCTGCATCTAGCAAAAAATGGGGACAAGGTATGATATGTTTTTAGGCACCTTATAACCTTTTATGGGTTCATGGGAGATTGGCGTGACAGATAGCTTATAATTGTTGTCCTGGCAATACTTGAGTGTTTTAGGATAAATATCTTCTTTCACGAGTTTCTTGATCCTGCTTTTTCTTTTGCTAGAAGTTCTGCAACTGGGTAATGTATGTATTAATTTCTTCATCTGAGAATGTGAACGACAAAGATGAGAGGGGCTTACGTTATCTCTGTTTTTTTTACCAATTTAGAAAATGTATAAGGATAGAAACTAGCTTAGCCTAATTAGAAACCAGTCAAAGGTTGGATTGATTATTGAATGAGTGATTTTCCCTCACGTCTCTTGTGCATGTAGTCACCTTTATGGCCTCAGTCTTCATTATTATCTCAGGTCTAGCCAGTCTTATTTTTTGATAATAGGGGAATTCACAAAATTCCTCTTTGTTTCCAGCTAATAATTTTTTGTTAGGAATGATGATTGATGCTCAAGGATAGAAACTAGCTTAGCCGAATTGAGACTAATTAGTACATTTCCAATTTCACATGTTTTGTCATATTGAGCACCTTATTTTCCTTTTAGGTAGAGATGCCTAATTGAGATTAATTGTATGTGTTAATTGAGGAAGATTTGAAGGTTGGTAGAAAAAAAAGAGAAAGAGGGGAAAGAAGAAAGAGAAAAAGAAAAGAGGGAGAGGAGAATGGAGAAAGAAATAAGTTTATGAACTTTTCAGCGTGTCTACCATGCAAGCAAGAATCTAATTTTATATTATTGTTATACCCTTATACTATATCCTCTAGAATTCACTCCTACGTAATAAAGGCTTTCCTACGTCCCAGAAGATATTCTCCTCCTCCAAGCCTTCCAAAGTTAAGGCCCTCGTTGACCTTCCTCAAGAAGCCACAAGGAATCAACCCTAGCCTACCTCTCCACACCCTCCAGATGGCGCTCATCCTCATAAGACCTACGCCAAATCTTCTTGCCTTACCAGTCAAGTCCCTGGCCTGACACATAAACCTTCCTTTTGTTATCCATTTTTGTTTTCTTTTTTTATTCTTGCTCAAATTCATTACCGTTCTTTTTAATCTCCAGACATCTTGTTAGTGAAAACCAATGGAAGTTCTCTCTGCAAGATGATGTTCAGTTGGTAAATGTTATTCTCCGCATCATTGCACGTACGCATATGAAGGTGATCTTCTTGTATTCTTCAAGCGGAAATCAAAGGAGTGCTAATGAAATGGGGAAGAAATTACTGCGAAATGGTAGTTTATGGGAAGTTCAAACTGCTTCCTTTACTATGCTTGGCGAACTATATTCAAGGAATGGTTCTTCTTTTCCACTTGATATTTGGCAATCAACTATTCAGGTAAGTTCTCTGCATGGCTTTGATGACATCTGTAACATGTTGCTAAAGTTGTTTTTTTTATATTTATTTTTTAATTTCTGAGAGAAGGTGCCACTGAAGTTGCAACAAATTCCTGGAAGGAACAAGCTGGAAATACTGCTGTGTTTGCTGGGGAGGAAATCGTTAGAGCTGCTATAAAGGTGACATTGCCGATTGTTTTCCTCTTTCTTTCTTTCTTTTTATTTTGTTTATTATTAAATATGTAATCTTTTTATAATCATCATTTTGTATTTCTTTTCTTCTAAGTGCAAGTAGAGGTGGTTGTACGCAATTCTCTTTGCCTTATCTCTGTTTTCTTGGTTTTCCTCTGAATATGTAATTTTGGGCCCGTTATGTTATGGTATAAATGATTTCCAACGTTGAGTGGCTACTTTTTTAGAAAAGACTAAATTAAGACACATTTGGATATCATATTCTTAACTTCTGGCACTCTAGAGAAGCTTAAGATTTCTGATGATTTGCAGGTGCACATACCAGCCTCTTGGGCTTTGGCGAACATATGTGATTCTCCTCGTCACTTTGTTGATGATTTTCCTTTAAAACAGTCAATAGGTAGTTTTTCTGGCTTGACAGTAATAGTTTTTAATCCAATATATTTTATACTAATGTTTCCAAGTATTTGATTACTTTTTCCTTGACGCAGTTTTAGATTCAGAAACGCACATCCATTTAGTGGAGTTGTTAACTGAGAGTACTCTGCATCTAGCCAAAAATGGGGACAAGGTATGATATGTTTTTAGGCACCTTATAACCTTTTATTGGTTCATGGGAGATTGGCGTGACAGATAGCTTATAATTGTTGTCCTAGCAATAGGGTTTTAGGATATATATCTTCTTTCACGAGTTTCTTGATCCAGCTTTTTCTTTTGCTAGAAGTTCTGCAACTGGGTAATGTATGTATGAATTTCTTCATCTGAGCAAGTGAACGGAAAAAATAAGAGGGGATTACGTTATCTCTGTTTTTTTACCAATCTAGAAAATGTATGAGGTACTTTGTCTTCACCTGCATATATCAGTTGTGTAGTTAATTTTCTGTTTCATTTACACCATCTCCTAGTTCTATCTTAATCCATTTATGTGGTACTTATTTGTTGCTAGCGAGAATGTGTTCTTGTTAGTCCTAAATTTAGAACTTTTATGTTCTTCCATAGGTCCAAGAACAAAAGAAATGATATCAGGATGTCTAGATACCTTTTATTAGATGGCAAACTGCAGAAACCTTCTGATCTGTTATTTGTGTATATTTCCTAAATTTAATCCTGGTCGCACAGATGTTAGATTTTACTTTTTTTGGTAATTTTATGTTTGTAATGTTACTCCAACTCGGGTTTGAGTGGGGCATGTGAGTATATGTCCAACATGGGGTATGATTAGAGTTTTCTAATTCCATAGATTTAGAGGATCATTGGATGTTATATCCTCACGCCAATGTTTTGGACAAGAGTTTCGGAATGCGTACTTAGAGCAAAATAAAGAGTCGGAGCAACACGGTCAGTTGAAATTCAGCCAAGTGATGGTGTTATGAACTTCCATATCTTGATGATTGCAACTATCATCTTTGTACATCAATTAGAAACTCTAGCAGCTTTTATTTCTCTTTATTTTTCTTCCTATTAAGTCAAATCAAATGCTGTAAGAGCTCTTGGAAGTCTTGCAAGATTTGTCGGGTATTCGAGTTCATCGTGTGTGGATAAAAAGTCAGTGGCAAACACAGGATTTCCTTCTTGTGACTATGTTACTATGTTTCCAGCAAGAAGTGAGCTTAATGCTTTTGATGGAGGTGGGATAACTTCACCTTGCCCTACGTCATTGAAGGATTTGCACTGGCTAGAGAGAATGGTGCAAGCATTTATTTCATGTGTTACAACTGGAAAGGTCAAGGTATTATCTTGCATTGTAGTTTTTCTGTAAACTTTTAATCTCAACATGATGGAAGCATAAAATCAATTTTAATGTCAGTTTAGCTATGCTCTGTTTCTTATTGTAGCTTTTCATTGACTAGGTTCAATGGAATGTTTGTCATGCGCTGAGCAACATGTTTTTGAATAAGACAATACAACTGCGGGATATTGATTGGTACGATGCTAATTTCTTCATGTTCTTTTTCTTCGAATACAAAATCAATAGGTTCAATTTATACAGTTTGATGTATATTGTTGTTAACAATAATTAGAAACCAGTCAAAGGTTGGATTGATTATTGAATGAGTGATTTTTTCTCGTCTCTTGTGCATGTAGACACCCTCAGTGTTCATTATTATTTCAAGTCTCTCCAGTCTTAGTTTTCGATAATAGGGGAAGTCACAAAATTCGTCTTTGTTTCCAGCTAATAATTTTTTGTTAGGAATGATGATTGATGCTCAAGATAAACACATGCAAATTTAAACAGAATTTAAACATGCAAATTAAACACATGCAAATTAAACCAGCATTAAACATGCTAAAATATGCTTTAAAAACAGATTAGTTAAGTTGCTTAGACTTAAACTAAGCTCCCAAAACCTTCAAACATTGGTTTGAAAGCTGAAAACCAAACTTCACTCACAAATTCCGTTTCGCAAGCTTGCCGAAACGCCGTTCAAGCCTCTAGATCAACACCACAAGGATCCGAAGTTGTCTCCCCTGTTTTAAACACATCAATGCAGAGGATTAATGCATCATCATGCATTTAAATCTTCAGCCATTACACCTAAACTCGCTGCTCTCACCAAAACTCACATTTCGGCTACCAAACATAACCGAAAACACATCCAAACACTTCCACAACATTACCCAGCAAAGATCCATCACTTCTAAACATTCTTAGACATCAATTAACATCCAAAAAGAACCTAATCACATCCTTATACCTCAAGCTATAAATGAACACCAAAATCACCACAAAAACCACCATTTTCACAAGTAAAAACTTAGGAAAATCAACCTATCCGGGATTGCATTGATTAAACCTTATTTACACATCATTAATCATCCAAAATAAATTAAAAAGACATCTCAAAATAGAGCCCAAACAACCTCCACGAAATTCTTCAAGATTTGATCAAAATCTCATGTTTTAAGCCAAAATCAAGATCATAACATTAAAACATTTAATAAAACTTAATTCAAGGATTGAGAACTTGGGAATTTCAGTAAAGAACTGAGTATTTAGAGGAGAAGGATGTTCATACCTCTAAATGTGGATTTCTCCTTGTTTAGAGCCAAAATCCTTGAAAATTCAATAAGCAAATGGAAAGGATTTGATGTAGAAATGATTATGAATCATTTGGGGATTGAAATCTCATCATTAGGTGTGAAAATCAAAAGAAAAGTTACTGTGGAAATGTGTTTGGCTGAGGGAATTTTGATAGAAAATGAAATGGGAAAATTTTAGCAAAAGTTAGTTATGAAACTAAAATATGATTTTTCCCTCTTTTATTTTTATTAATTAAACATTAAATGAGTCTTTAAAAATCAAGAAAAATCTGGAGAAATCCTCCCTTGGGTAAATTAGCTCCTTAAAGATTCAAAGTTTCAATCCTTTCAAAACAGTCACGAACTTTTCAAAAATTACATTTTAGTCACTATCTCAAAATGTCATATTTCCAAGCCTCATTTTGTAAAATTTATTTCACCACTCTCTTATATATATTAAAAGAGGATTTTTAGATATTTTTCCTCATTTTTAATGCATCCCGAACTAGGCTTTCCCTAAAACCACCTTTTATATTCGAACCGAAATTTAGACCGGT